>CM033024.1:11088957-12288957 GCA_019207045.1 Branchiostoma floridae x Branchiostoma belcheri | reverse complement strand
GAGTGCCCTGCCATGCAGAGGACCGGCTGCCGTAGCGTGTACATCCCCGGACAGTGCTGCCCTGAGACCTTCTGCCAAGAAGGTGGGACCCGTCATTAGTCGTTAATCGTTAATCACTCCTTTTAGTTAATATTTTCTTCTTGCTTTTTGAAACAAATGGAAATGTATTTATATGTCGATCATTCGTGCATGACATAAATCATTTATGATAAAAGTTTCTGGCATGTTTTACCAATTGCTGATGAATTGATCCTTAAGATCACGTGTTAGTAAGATCATGTATGCAAATGTAACTTTCGTGAGTTGACGTTCTGTAGTGATTGGTCAATAAGAGTGTTGATCCTGAAGAAGTCGACAGTGGTCGTTGAAAATTTGATCCGCGTGTACTTTTGTGTTGGAGAAAAGTATATCTAAAAGGACCCTAGTTCGATATTTGTGCATGACATGCCAATGATTGTTGAAGCTTCGATGTGGACTTATGCTTGTTTCATTCCCCCACAGCTGGCAGCTGCATGGTGGAGGGAGTCATGTACCTGGATGGAGAGAGTTTCCACACTGATGCCTGCACTACCTGCCACTGCAGGAAGGTTAGCAACAAAATTCATTTCACTCCAACAAAGATTCTGCAGCAAAAAGTACCCATAATACTGCACTGTGTCTTAACTGAGACTTTCCTGAAGCGTATCCAGCAGATCATGGTGTCATCACTCCTGGTTAACTCGACTTTCAGTCCTAGGATGGAAATTCTCTTGTTGGGACATAAAAATCTTTTTTTTAGAAATCAGTCCTTCCCACGAAGGACATCCGTCTGAACTTCATGACGCAAATTGATGAAAAATATATATTTTTTAAGCCTTAAAATGACAAATTTAACATTATAGAAAATTAACAAGATGAGCTCCCAAACTGATGAGTGGGAAGTGTGAAAAAAATGAAAACTTGAGACAGCCCAGATATAGCTATTCTTGTCTGAGTAACTGCTTTTTGACATATCTTATTACCTGGATGTCTAACCTACATGTACATCAACGTATTCTTGTTGCCACAGGGCCAGACCTTCTGCCAGGCCCAGTCTTGCCCTGCTATCCCTGATGGATGTCAGCCCATCACCACTGAGACCACTGACCCACAGTGCTGCCCCAACATCACCTGCCCACTGCAGTCTGGTGAGGCAGATCTCTTTTACTCTTCTGTTGTTTATTGTTCATTTGCACAAAGGAAGCCTTATAGAGAAAGAAAGAAAGGTATCAAAAGCCAAAATTCTTAGTATGTATATAAGTCGTGTGCTATGATAACTTTGTCTGGTTTTGTCCGGTCATTGCATCATTTGCATTGATTTTGACAAAGCAAAGTTAACGTACCTTGACTGTGCCTCCAATGAAATCCAAAGTGCCTCCAACAAAATCCTACTTGCCTTCAACAAAGGCAGCAACCTGTTCATCTGGACTTGAAAGGCAACAGTGCTTCACGTCAGTGTGAGGGCAAGAGAGAATCGGCTAAATAGCGTAATGGTGCCTACGTGAACAAACTTCATTGTACCTCCACAGTTTCTCCAGAGTGCCTCCACTCAGTGAGATAGGCCCTTAACCAGGCGTTAAGCTAGGATTGGATTATAGGGGGTCCAAATTTCTTGGTGAGTCTGGCTATTGATATAGGCGCAACCATTATAGGGGGTTTGGGGGCATCCACCTTCCATGGTGCAGAGATTTCGAGAATTTCAAGTTAAAATGTTGCATTCTAAGGTATCCTGATGGGCAAAATTACTGTCAGAGATCAGAATTTCATCCTTGGCAGAGGATCTGCTGGCTCCCCCTGTGTAAGGGCGTCTAGTGCGTCCAATTTCTTGTCATTTCAAGAAAAGCGGGTCCAAATGACGCCTGGACGCATGCCTGCCCTTGACTGATGTGGGATTAACCTGAACTTGTCTCTGTGTTGCCAGCCAACACCTGCCAGTACAGGGGAATCCACTACAAGAGCGGAGAGCAGTGGATGTCTGACGCCTGCACCATGTGTACCTGCGACAACCAGCAGGTTAGGAACTGTTTCTCTCAACATCTTCTCATCTTGATTCCTTAGCCTAAATAATGGTGTTTAATGCTAGTTCACCTTTATCCGTGGGGTAACCTTCATCCGCTGTTATCTAAAAACTGAGTATCTGGGGATAGCAAAGTCGACGGACGGTGGTTTGAAACTGCACTTTCAAAATATTGGAATTCTAAACCACAACCCGTCAATTTAACCTGATATCCCAAAATGCCATGTTTTTAGAAACAACGGATAAAGGTTACAATACGGATAAAGGTGAACTAGCATTAATCGTTGGGGCACCACATAATATCTGGCAACCGGTTTTCTCCACCCTTCTTGATTTTCTGTTTTTCATAGTGTTTCACTTAGTGTCATGCCTGTCCATTCTCTGATGTTATCCTCCCATCTTATCTGTTATCTACAATGTACCCTTCTTCCTTCCTTCCTGACAGATTCCCTGCATGATCAGGGCTTGAAATACATTTTTCTGCGTACCTGCACTGGTGCAGGTAACATTGAAGATTACCTGCACCAGACAAAATTTACCTGCACCACTCTGAATTTAGGAACCGTTGCTGCTTCAATTTTACCTGCACTAACCTGCATATGCAGGCGGTATTTCGCTGTTTACTGTTTTAGCTAGTCTGCCAGTGCTCAGGTGCACCTAGACATTTGTGTAGGTTGTGGATGTAAATTAGTATTAGAATATTCTACATGCAAGTGTCAGACATTCCACATTATCTCATGTTGTACACCCAAAATGTTTTCTTTGCACCAACACTTTGCGTGCCAGCTTATGCATCTATAGTTTACTGTAATTTTCATTGCCTTTTATGACAGGTTATCTGCAATACCACTGGCTGCCCTAAGATGTCCTTTTCCCCTGGCTGCCGTGCCGTGCGTGTGGCTGGGCAATGCTGTCCCAACATTGTCTGCAGGGATGGTAGGTATCTTTGTTCATTAAAGTATCTAAAATTTAGCAAGGAGTCTATCATTCAATGCATGATATCCTCAGAAAAATTATTGCACTTTATAAAATTAAACCTGACTAGGGATTATGACTTTTTAGGAAAGCATGCTATTTTATGGGATTGAAAATGAGCTATGCATTGCTGATGCAATCAAAGAGAACAACAGACTATGATTAGAACATTTCACAGAAAAAGTTACTTGGCAATGCCCAAACCAACTTTGTATGTTTGTCCTCATTTTTGTAGAGTCTGCCGCTACCAGCCCAAAGCTGCCTAGGCAGACCCATGTAATGACTTGTCTCATCGTCAATAAAGTCAAAGTCAAGCAGTGAAATTCTTTCATTAATGGCTCTACTTTTCTGTGTTGACCAATGCGCGATGCCAATATCATTGACAGTGAAAGATAACGTCAAGTATATCAAAAACTCACAGATGGAAAAATCTTACTTGCGTTAGGACAGTGCTTGCCTGATCAGCACTTTCACTTGCCCGGGACAATCAGGCTAGTAGACTCGTCCAGTCCTGCTTTTGATAATACACGATGATGTCTCCTGCAGTTCACAGCTGCCTGGAGGGTGGCGTGAAGTTCCTGAACAGTGAGCAGTGGCAGAACGTCAGCTGCAGTTAGCACTGTTTGCATGAAGATAGGATATTCTGTACCAGTTACTGTAAATAAGCATTACTAATGATGCTGCCTCCTGCAGTTCACAGCTGCCTGGAGGGTGGCGTGAAGTTCCTGAATGGCGAGCAGTGGCAGAACGACAGCTGCACCAGCTGCCGCTGCGAGCACGGCAGGACCATCTGCAGCAGCACCTCCTGCGCCCCCGCCCCCACCGGATGCCAGTTCGGAGAGCGTGTGCCCGGCCAGTGCTGCCCCAACGTTGTCTGCCCCACACAGACTGGTGAGTAAAATAGGCATCAGCATGACGGGGGTGTCTGTCGGTCTATCTGTAAACATGATTATTTAAGAAGGCTGATGGATTGTCTTCAAAATTGAAATTTATCGGTTTGGCTGTTCGGCACACAAAGCCAGGGATGCCCAACTAGCCTGTGGCTATTATAAAGGGCTAGCCCTGCTGACAGACAAGGGCAAATGGAAGTTGACATGGACAGGATAAAAAAATTAGTGAAAATATTCTTGGTACATAAAAATATAATATCTGTATAAAAAACAACTAATACATATTTTTATACAATCATATTAAATTTAAATGTATCAGGTAGATCTAGATTCAAGTGTTGTTTTACTGTGTTTGCCACCAAGGTCCCACCTGCACTGACACCATCGACCTGGAGGAGACCCAGTTCTCCCACGGGGAGTCCTGGCAGAGGGACCCCTGCACCACCTGCACCTGCATGAATGGTAGAGTCCGCTGCCACACCCAGAGCTGCCCCATGACTGTGGAACACGGCTGCAGGGCCGTACATGTGCAGGGACAGTGCTGCCCCAACGTGGTCTGCAACCAAGGTATCGTAGCAGGATTCCTTAGTAACAGTTCTGTGAATTCTCAGTGAATGTACAAATTAATGAATGACAAATAGAATTATTGATACAGGAAGATGCCTCAGTAAAGTTACAGTGAATGGAGGAATGAATGAACAAACAAATTTTGGAAGTCTCATTACAAGACTGAATGATTTAATGCATGAATGAGTGAGTAAATGAATGAATGTATAAGGGAACGAACAAACGAATGAACAAACAAACAAACAAACGAATGTCTAGTATTATGAATATACTCCAGCTTTTTTGCTTCTTGCATCTGTAAGTTGTCTGAGAGAAGGATATATGATTGAAATACTGAAATGTTTGTTCACACATGTACCATTGCATATCTATTGCAGGAAAGGTTGGCCAGTGCCCCGTTGTTTCTCCCACCCTGACCGAAGAGATGTCCATGACAGACAGCTGTGTGACCGACTCTGACTGCGCTGGAACCACCAAGTGTTGCCACAATGGTTATGCCTTCACCTGCATGCGCCCCTGGATCCTGGAGAAGCCTGGTATATATCAATTTGATACTGATTTTCATATTATTATGAATGTTCATTAGTAACAGTAATCGGCATTATAAAAGTTTTACGGTGACACATTATTTCAAATGCAATCAATGTAAAGCACTAACAAGCTTACGATCAGTCCTCTGACCCTTCTCAAGTTGAAGCGAAGTCTAATGCAGCCAGAATAAGGGCTTTCTTTGACCCGCATTGCTTTAATATGAGTATTTTTTGGTTGATTCATTTAGTACAGAATCCTAATATAATATGATTCTTTTATTTTCAAATCAGAAGAAACTTGAAGCAGCAAATCAAAGAGCTAACTTCAAATTAGCATGGCCTTGCTGTTAATGTTCAGAAAATCTCAAAAACGACGATCAATTTCACTTCCTCTTATGTGTGTAACCCCACTCATATATTTGGGAATCTTTTTACCTGGTTTATCAAGTGAATGACACTTCTAATTTCCATCCATGTATTACCAGGTGTCTGCCCTGCCATGGCCCCCTACACCAGCCCCTCTACTGAATGTAATGTGGAGTGCAGCAGTGACATGGATTGTGTGGACAGCCACAAGTGCTGTGGAGATGGCTGCATCAGGACCTGTGTGCCTGCTGTGGACATGTCTGTCCAGCAGACTTTCACCAGGCAGCAAACAGGTTAGTCCTAACTGGTGATTGTGCAGTCTTGACTGTATTCAAAATGTATAATACTAAGTGGTCACCTGTGCATGCAGTTCAGCCAACCAATCTGTATAGAATATATTTCATCGAACCTTCTGAAAGACTCTCTCAGAGTCGGAGACAAGAAATGAAAAGTCTTAACAAACTCAGCACTTATTGGAAAATCAAAGAAGATTTCTGTCTTGTCTACCCTATAAACATTCAGAACAATAGCATATAGAAACTAAAGATTAGTGCCCACCCCTTACAAATCGAAAAGGGGCGACACTGCATCATACCAGCCAATAAAAGACTGTGTCCAACATGTGAAATTTTCTTTCATATTTTGGAAGGCTCAGAGTCCATTAGATGCAGATGTACTAAACTCCTCTGATGTGCATCAGCAAGTCTTCTGATGATTGCACTGTGATCACAAGGAAGTTTATTCAAATACTTGATTAAAACTAAATTTCCTTTCATTTTTCTGTAAGGCTCTGTAAGGAAGCAAGTGTGCACTGTGATCTTATATAAAGGAAGTTTACTTATTGATAAATCCTTCATTGAAACTAAAAATTTCTTGCATATTTCTGGAAGGCTCCAAGTCTGGAAGATGTCCCAACCTGATGCAGACGTACTGGACCCCTCTGATGTGCATCAGCAAGTGTGCACTGTGATCTTATATAAAGGAAGTTTACTTATTGATAAATCCTTCATTGAAACTAAAAATTTCTTGCATATTTCTGGAAGGCTCCAAGTCTGGAAGATGTCCCAACCTGATGCAGACGTACTGGACCCCTCTGATGTGCATCAGTGAGTGCTCTGACGACATGGACTGTGACGGGGAAGACAAGTGCTGCTCTACCGGCTGTGGGCAGGTCTGCTTCAGCCCTGTGGAAGACACCACTGGTCAGTCAGGAATAGCAATATTACCTTTATTACCATTTATCCACCACTTCAAACATAAAGAGAAAAACCAGGAGTGTTTGTGCATGATGTCATCGTCAGCTACCTTGCTTGTGATATCTGAATGAAAGCTCATCTGTGTTGGAAAATTCCATAGTGAAAATGGTTAAAATTTGTTCCAACACAAAAGAAAGACTCACCATAAATTTATGGTGAGTCTTTCTTTTCTTTTGTGTTGGAACAAAGTTTAACCTTTTTCACTACTTTGCTTGTAGGTTGGATCTCTGTGAGTCTTATTGATTTTCATGTACAGTATTATGCCATACTTACATTGAATTTTATTACTAGAAAAAGGTATTGTTATTAAAATTTACTTGATAACATCCATTGGCATAATACCGGTCGGTTTACTGCAATTTCTCAAGCAATGCTAATTTGGCAAATGATCAACGCATCATTTTCTCCAGTTACATGTTGCTGTTACAGCTTACCTTTGCCACTTCTTCTGTGTAAATTATTTTGTCTCTCTGGTCCTGCTAAAAACATAATATCGTAATTGGAACACACCGCGGAATTGCACGGAGAACGGGCGCGTGGTTGGAAGGGGGTGCACTATACCGGTCGAACGAAACACGGCACAATTAACTGCCGCTATGTACCTTTATACATCCTCTGTTGTTCCTTTCTTTCCTGTTAGTAGTTGCACAAAACAAAAATCTGCATGAGCATACAAAAAGTCATGAGAAAATGGGCGTATACTGACAAGAATTTTCATTTAATTTTGGTCCGTCACAACCGCTATGACGTAAAACTTTACTGCTGGCCGTAGCATTAAAAATGGCGGGAAAATGGAGGCGTACGTTCAATTTGACCCATTCAGCCGTAGATCCTGGCGATAATGCAACGGTTCCTCACACTTTAACACAAGTTGTAGGTCACCAAAAGAAATTCAAGATTGCTGTTGAATCATGCTCGTCTTGTGCCGTGAGCACATGTGATTATTATCTACAAATCTGGCGATGAACGTGACAGTGTGTTTGTCCCACGACGAGCTCGCCTGCCCCGAAAATGACCTGAAAACTTTTGGCCTTGTTGTCTTCGAATGCATTGTTATCGATGCTTTGTAAATTATGTATTGGACACCTAGATGTCTGAAGTGTGCATACCTCAGAAATAACTATTGTTGCATGTGTATATCTCTTTAAGTTCCACTATTTTTAATCGACCGGTATAAGGCTTATGACCGGTATTATGCCAATGCATGTTATATGGATGAAAGAAATCTGCCATCTGTCAAGTGGCAATCTGCCATCCCAACACCTACTTGGAGATGAATTTGCAACAAAATTTGTACTTAATGAATGACCCCACTAACAAGTCTTTCCCAACCTTTGAACTCTGACCCTGCAGTGACTGACATCTGCGAGCCCGTGACCTGCCGCATGAGCTGTAAGTACGGCTACGCCACCGACTCTCAGGGATGCGACATCTGTCTCTGCAAGAAGCCCGGTGAGAATATTCTCAGTGATATCCTGTAAACGATAAGAGTGCTATTATCTGATCACTGTTAGTTATTCTGTGACATGTATTAGGACAGTGTTTCGAACGTTTGCAAATGTTCTAAAATCGATTGAAGCCTTTAAACTGCCTTCAAATTCATTATAACTAAACACATTTAACAATTTTATATAGCGTACAAGGAGACGTCTATGTTGCTAGGGCCATTCTCTGTTCAATTATGTATGGTAGACATAACTGATAAGTGAGAACATTGTTATGCATTCATCGCAGTGTGAATGGATCAAGCTCATCAGTCCATTTGCCTTCAGTTGGTCCATTATATGCATGATTATATGGATGACATCCAACAAGACTACAAAACTGAATGTCAGCATGCATTGATAAAAACACATTCAAAGTGGTGTGTGTTTGCTGACCATGCAGGCAGTGACTTTACTGACAGATTTGCCCCTTGTTGCCCTACAGAGAGTGAATGCGACAGGCTGGACAAGTGCAAGATGTACTGTCCGTACGGTTACTCCACTGATACCGAGGGTTGTGAAATCTGCAGATGCAAGGCACCAGGTAAGTTGAATTCAGGACACAGTGTTTCACTTGATAACAATCAGATGTACATATAAGGGCTGTGTGATGTTTTTTTTTGTAGTTGTTGAATTGGGTGCATTTGGATTAGCCTCCACCTTACTACAGGGGTGCGGGGATTGTAGAATTTGGCCAAAAAAATGGGAAATTGGCCAGGGGAGTCAGTCCATGCTAAGGTCCATGTTTCCCCTCCAGCCGGCCAACTGCTCTGGTAGCAAAACTCCCCTGGCAAATTATTCTCCCTAAAATAGCCAGTGTAGTCAGTCTGATAGAGACTACATTTTGTTAACTGTTGATTCTCTCTCACAGTTCTGAAGACCTGCGAACCCTTCACCTGCCCCCTGACCTGTATGAATGGCCTGGCCACCAACAAGTTCGGCTGCGAGATCTGTCAGTGCAAGGCTCCAGGTAAGTTTGTCAATCATACATCTGTACTGAATTTCTCAAGAAAAATCATTTTATTTCTGACTCAAACAATTGATGTTAAAGTGGCATAGTGATTGGTCTTTACTTATATATAGTAAGAGCTCTTTATTGCTGTTATAAGCAATTACGTAGCTGTTAGGCTTTGTGTTCTGTTAATTTAATGCTATAGATTCAATAGAACTTGCCATTGTACTCATTGCTGTACAATAAAGAGTGATTGTTTAATTGATTGTACCCCATTTCCAAAAAAGCACCTGCTGAGCTTGAGCAACCAAAGATTTGACAGATTGCTCAACAAATTTCATAAACAAAGAACAAGTTTTATGTAACATTACAGTATTTGTGTTTTAAATCATACTTTCACATGTTGAATCATATCCCAATTATTATGAAATCAAGGGTTACAGTACGGTTCGCTCACCGATCCTAATCAAGTAAAAGAGGGACCTTATTCTGTGAAAGGACAATCATTAGTCAGTGCAATTTCAGGTGTATATTTTAGCAATTTTACTGGTGTAAATGCTTGACAACTTTATTCATACTTGTCACTTCTTGCAAACAAGTTTTCACCATTGTACTGTGTGATTATAATAAATTATTGTTGTGTTTTGCCCAGTTGAGGAGTGCACCCCGCTTGACTGTGCTCTCCAGTGTCCGTATGGTCTGGCCACTGATGTTGATGGCTGCGACATCTGCCAGTGCAAGAAGCTGGGTCAGTATTATGAAGTTGTCGAACTGTATCTCAGGCAAAATGTGCCAAGCTATGTGTGCATGCGTGTGTGTGTTTTTGTGTATGTGTATACTGCTATCAATACATGTGTGTTTGTGTGTGTGTTTGTGTCTGTATGACTCTGTGTGTGTGTGCATGTCTGTGTGTGCATGTGTCTGTGTGTATGCATGCATGTGTGTGTGTGAGTGTCAAAGTGTGTCTGTTTGACTGTGTCTGCCTGTGTGTGTGTGTGTGTGTGTGAGTGTGTGTGTGTGTCTGCCTGTGTGTGTGTCTGTGGGTTTGTGTGTGCATTTGTGTGTGTGCCTCTGTGTGTCTGTGTATATAATGACTATGAGTGTGTGTGTGTTTCTTCCTACAGTACAGTTTGTACATGTCCTGCCAGACATTGTTACCATTATGGGGGTCGAAGTTTGCCATCCCTGATTGTCATATTTCTGACGTTGCAGTGACCGTCTCCTGTGAGGCTGTCTCCTGTGCCAAACAGTGCATCTATGGCTTCGCTACCGATACCAACGGCTGCCAGATCTGCGAGTGCAAGAAACCAGGTGGGTTCTTTGAGAAACCCATTGAATATTAGCTGTATACATTGACTGTATTTATGAATAGTATTCTCATTAATATATTCCCTGTTGATGTAAGGAAACATGTACAATTTTTGCCATTTAGTTTGTAACTTTTTAACCATATTAAAATATAATACGGTATGGGGTTTTCTGAAGAGGGGAAGCAACATGCCCCCTTATCCTTAAGGGAGCAAATTTTATGACAAGCATGAAATTCATTCCTAAGGGTTATATTTCCTTTGATTTTACGAACACCGGTGAAACTTTCTAACAGGTTATTACGTACTCAAAGTCCTTCTTTAGCTTTTGATACTTCCTTGGTTTGAAGAGTCCAGCTTTTAACAGTTTGTTACCCAAAGTCCTTTAGTTTTTGAAGCTTTTGATACTTCTTTGGTTTGAAGAGTCCAGCTTTTTAACAGTTTGTTACTCAAAGTCCTTCTTTAGCTTTTGACACGTCCTTGGTTTGAAGAGTCCAGGCTTTAACAGTTTGTTGTCCCTGCCCTGTCCAGAGAACCTGTGTGAGTCTGTGTCCTGCGAGATGGAGTGCCAGCACGGCTTCGCCACCGACAGCGAGGGATGCGAGATCTGCAGGTGCCAGCTGCCAAGTGAGTGGTTCCTTTATATGCAGGCCTAAAGTTATAGAGGAGTTACCCAGTCTACAAACGACAAAAAAAATGTTTGCACCAGGCAAATGGGATACATTATGTTTTAGTAATTTATAATTTCTTTGATCATTTGAAGTAGCACAGCGTGTATTTTCTTATTGACAAAGTGTATGGATGACTGTATTAAAGAATTTTCTTTTGATTGTTGCTGGAAAATAGATAAAGATGATACATGTATGAAACAGTTATAAGAACTGAAAGGCAGGAGTCACAAAGTTACAATGGACATACAGTCATATAACTTTACACACTCTGTACTGGTAATCAAAATTTGACTGTAAGGTATTTTATCATCTATGATTTTATCTTCAGCCTCCCACACCTGCCAGCCCCTGATGTGCTCCCTGGACTGTGAAACTGGGCTCGCAACCGACATGTACGGATGTGAGATCTGCAGGTGCAAGAAGTCTGGTGAGCCAAATTACTACTTAAATGCTCTAATGCCTTTAACGTTTAGGGGAAATTAATGTCGTTTAGATAGAAGATGGGTACTTAATGGTGGTTTCACAGTTAAGAATTATTAGCTCCTTTTTGCATATCAATTCTTAGTTAGAAATAAAAACCCTCTCCTGGAAGATATCTCCAGTGTCACTGACGGATATTTGTCTGAAACGTCATATTCAGTTGCTTGAGTAACTGCTTTTTGGCGTATGTGGCCATATCCTCATGAAATAACACTCAGTCTGGCCTTCAAACTACATTCTGTAGTATTTCAAGATCTTTTTTACTTCGATTTCAGAGTCTGAGTGCGAGGTTCCCAGCTGCGAGTTTGAGTGCGACTATGGCTTCGCCACCGACAACACCGGCTGCCAGATCTGCAAGTGCAAGCTGCCAAGTAAGTCAAGTTTGAAACAATTTAGGATTAAACGTTGGGTCATATAGCACAATCGGCAGGGCATTGATTCATAACCCAGGGTTTGCTGATGTGCCACCGATATCGTGCTCTTGGGAAAGGCAGTTTACACAACTTTCCTCAGGTGAAAATGACTACTTAGCTTCGGTTAGTGCTACTGAAATGAAGATGGGAGCCACCCTATGGGACGTCAGGCGCGGGAAGGACTTTGACTTTTTTTACTATATGATTCATATCTTTACTCACAACTGAACTGAACTGAACTCACACATGTACTGAGATTCACTATGAAGATTTGTTTTCACAGTTGAGCATATATTAAGTGACTAATGTTTGCTGGACATATCCTTCACAAACACGTGCTCTGAAATTCACTATGAAATTGAATATTTGTTTTCGCAGCTGAGCACATCTGCAAGGAGAACATCTGCTCCATGGACTGCAAGTTTGGGTTTGCCACTGACGTCTTTGGCTGCGACATCTGCAAGTGCAAGAAGCCAGGTAAACACACATCTCTGTGCGATTGGCGGGTGCAATGGCTGAGTGGGTTGAGTGTTTGCCTTGCATTGGGTAGGTCGTGAGTTTGATCCCCAGCTGAGTCATACAAAAGACTTTAAAAATGGTACAATACCGTACATGCTAATTGTTGGGTGCCATTGAAAATACATACAGTCATACATGTATATGCATCAATACTACATCAAATAAGGTAGCATGGATTTCTTTAAGAATGGCATGAAGTATAAAGAAGTTAACTGTCTTGTAGGATGATCGATTCTGCAAATATAATAAACACCATTTAATTATGTGTAAGACATAATGTTATTTACTGCAATAATTCAGGCTTTTGCATTATTTTGTGAATGTTGATTTTCCTTGTACTGATTTCAGATTTCGAGTGTGAAGATGTGAACTGTCGTCTTTTCTGTCCTCATGGATTTGCCACCAACAAGGAGGGTTGTGAGGTCTGCCAGTGCCGCAAGCCAGGTAAGTTAGGATCCCCAAATTTAAATCTGTTGTTAATAACATCCCACATTCAATGTGTTATGAAAGATGTGCATGTACTGGTGTATCGGTGTGGCCTAACAGTTGAAGCATTGGTCTCAAAACCAATTGGTCCGGGGTTCGATGCCCACCATCGAAGATGTTGTGCACTTCACGCCACTTTCCCCGATCTGTTCAAAGTGTGCCAAAAAATGCACGCACAGATTCACTGTGTCATCTGCACATTTGCACTAAGTATGGTAATTGTTTTTTCAAGAGGTGTGCACTTGTAACACAACTTACTGTTATTGTACACATATTGTAAAATGGGATACTTTAGTCTCACACTCTCTACATCTTTCTAAGCCATTTCCGTAAATGACCCTGTACCAAAAAAAAAACAGTCTTTTCTTTCCTGGTACACTGTATTGTGTGTAGTCAATATTTTTATGTATTCCTTTATTTTTATAAATGATAGGATTTGTGGGTATCAGGTCTTTTCGTCCCCTAGATCTTTCGTCCCCTAGTCCTTTCGTCCCCGTTTTTGAAGTTTCGTCCTCATCATGGTTCTTTCGTCCTCGTCATGTAACAGTGCTAAACCCCCAAAAGGCAACTAATAAGACATTTTGTCACGTCCTATTCCGTAGTTGATTAAATCTTACTTTGAAATCATTTTCCGACCGCTTTATATCGGGAAAACAGTTGCTCAGTCCTCCGTTCGACGGTTCCACACTCTGACTACAATATAATTCCAGTCGGTCCGGATCATAATATTTGGTGATTTCACCAACATGAATATCCTAATGTTTTTCAAAATGTGCACACAGTCGATTTTCTTGTTAAAGTTTACTATAAGTCTGTTTATTTACTCAGTCAACTCGGTAAAAGGTGCGCACGAGCGCTTTCCAACATGCGTAAACATCCAAGATGGCAGACCCGGCAACATGAAAACTCGTCCGTTAGTGCCGGAAAGACACTAGTACAAATAAAAAATGTAGTGTTTTTGAAATAGAAGTTTGATAAAAACTCTCATAGAAATTGATTATGTGACTTGTCAATAACTTGTTCATAGACAAACATTGTCCGAGGACGAAACGTCCATGCCGAGGACGAAAGATCCAGGGGACGAATGGTCTAGGGGACAAAAAGACTAGTAACCGGATTTGTGATGACATTTGTGTACGCTTTTATTTCTGACACAAAATGTCCAGTGTTTGAACAACAGTTATTTATTCATTTATTTATTGACCTTACAGGGTGGTCCGTTCAGTCTATCAGACTGATTTCCAAGGGAGCCCTGTGACAATCAACATAAACAATAATCATACAACATAAAACGTAAATAATCGAACATAGGAGTAATAAAGTATGTAACTAGCTCAACATAAGCAAAAACTCACAACTCAAAATCATTAACTACAGAAACTGATCGCAACAATAATCATAAGAACAGATCAGAACAAGACATAAACAAAGTTAAAGTAAGGTCGCAATGTTTTCTTGTCACTTGACAGTTAAGACCACCTGTCAGCCCATCACCTGTACTGAACACTGTGAGTTTGGCTTCATGACTGACAGCTACGGCTGTGAGATGTGCCAATGCAAGAAGAACCGTAAGTTCCGAAGACTTAAAATTGTCTCCTTACCACACAGTATCTAGCAAATTGCAGTACTAAGGTCTCTGTACATGTGCTAATTAATGTTGTGTTGTCAATTAGGGCCCTAAGAAAAATTAGGTTCTGTATTTCCTACTTTGCTAGCAGTGTTTTTATCAATTGTATGCAGTATGTCTTTCATCAATTCCAATCTGGACATACGTTTTGATTTTAATCTTCACAGCTTAGATTGTACACATTTAAACATGACTGTAATGCCTTGTACAGACTTAAAGATAAAGATCATTGTAATGGACCAAAAACTAATCTTTTCAGCATCTGAATGCGAGTTCTTCGAGGGCTGCTCCCTGGATTGTACCTTTGGCTGGGCCACGGACAGCCATGGATGTGACATCTGTAGATGCAAGCCTCCAGGTATCATCATCATCATTTATCTATAACAGCCTACAGATTAATCTTTTTGATACTTTGTGAATAGCTTCCATGACATTGTTGAGATCGCTAGGGAGCATCACGCTTTCTTGAAAATAAAAAAAAATCTGGACAATTTTTAAAAAAGTTTTATGAAACTATTTTGGGAAGTCTCCAGATTGTTTCAAACAATCTCCAGATGTTCCAATGCAATATCAACATTAATATTTTACCAGATGAGTACAGTACAGTGGATACTGGATGCATAAATAGACATTACAAAGCAGACTGCAGAAATAACAAGTTTCGTAGATGTAACTTTATATAGTTTACACAATTTAGTAGTACTCAGCCATTTAACTTCACAGTTTGTAACTCGGTATTGTTCTCCGATATGTTGATTTTAATCAATCATTTATGCTACAAACATGTTAACCGGAATGTAAAAGTCATTGTTTGTATGCCTCTAATGTTCGTATGTGTTTTATGACAAAGCCTGACATGTGTAATAAGGTCGAAATTCGGGTGAATGTGTGTTTGCCCGTGAGAACCTTACGGAATAAAAACATTGACATTGAATTGTGTAATCTGTTGTGCAAAGCTGACTAACACTAAATGTTCTGTTCTGGTTTTGATATGGTTCCTTTTAACTTCCAGTTGCCATCACCTGTAAGCCAGTGAAGTGCCGCATGCTGTGCCACCACGGCTGGGCTACTGATGAGTACGGCTGTGACACATGCAAGTGCAGGGTCCCACCAACAGGTAACTGAGTTAGATGGCACAGACCTATTCCAAAAATAATTTCATCAGGTTGGAAGAACTTACTTAGGGTATTGAAGATTTCTTTTGCACAACCATGCAGAGTGTTTCTTACTTGGGGACCGTACGGCGTTTAGTGAGGGGGGAGGGCCGGTCGCCAGAGGGTCAGGTCAAAAATTTTTGCTAGGCCCTCCCCCCAGGTAATTTTTTTTTTGCTAGGCCCTCCCCCCAAGTCAAAATTTTTTTGCTTGGCCCTCCCCCCTCCTATCAACTTTGAAAAAAAATATTCAAGACGCCAATAAAACACTGCGCTCCCATTTGTAAATGTGCTTTGCGTCATATCATACTTTTTCATGATTTTCATCGCGAAGCAGATCTCTCACCCCTAGTAAAAAAAGGAAACAGAATGGCTCAAAATATCTGCTTAAGCTTAATAGAGGGATAAATATCTGCTTCATTAGAGGCATAAATATTTGCTTTATAGAAGCTATTTCATTGTTTTGATATTAAAACAACACCTTAATAGCATTTGTATCTGGATTTCTAGTAGATTTGCGCCACGAAGCGGCGAGCGCCCCGCTCCCTAAATTTACGTATTGCAAGCTCGCGGGCCTGAGCGGCTTGACGGAAACTATTTTCAATTTACATATATTTTGGACTTTTTCTTGGTTCTGTGGTGGTAATAACTTACGGTAAATCGGGGGGGGGGGGAAATGAAAACCAAAACGACAGCACGATTCGACTGACCAAAACTGTAGTGGGGAGGGGGGCGCCGACGCGTGACGCTGATTTTCCCACGGCGGGGTAGACTGGTCGCCTCTCTCTAGCCGCCGGCGGACGTGAGAACGCAGACTTGCAGGGAATCTTTTAGAAATGCCACGCTTTTTTGCCACGATTTCCTGCATTGCTTTTTTATGGGAAAATTTGCTGGTTAGATGACATTTCTATGAAAAAAAACACGAGGGTTTCAAGTTTTTGAGAACGACGTTCCATGTCCGGCGCCAAAGGCACGGAGAATCGCAAGGTGGGTCCGGGAAAATTTTGAAATCTTGACCCTCTTAAAAGCTATTTCCTTCCGTTTGAGGGAAATATTTTGCTGACAAACAAAGCTAACTTTAATGGCATTTCAATTTAGAAATACAACATTACATCCCCCCGAACACATTTTCGCGATGTCGGTCACCAAAGGCGCGAGGCCGGTCACGTCAAAAGAGATCCAGGGAAATTTGCAAATATTTACCCTCGAGCTCTGAAACGCCATTTCTTAGATTTTGAGGGCAATAAGACAGGGTTAAATTTTGCTGGCAGACTAATCTAGAGTTTAATAACATTTCTGTAAGTGAAAAGGGTTTTCGAGGGCGTCATGCATATTAAAGCCCCGCCCCCTCCCTTTCGCATTTTCACTGTGTCCCGAGCGCCAACCTTGGGCGATCCCTTGCAGAGGTCCAGAAAAATTTTGAAATCTTGACCCTCCGAAACGCCGTTTCTTGGATTTTAAGGGACATATTTTGCTGGCAGACCAAGCTGTATTTTTTTTTGCTTGGCCCTCCCCCCAAGTCAAAAAATTTTTGCTAGGCCCTCCCCGTGGCAAAATATTTTTTTGCTTGGCCCTCCCCCCCTGGTGACCGGCCCTCCCCCTTCGCTAAATGCCGTACGGTCCCTTGCTGACATTTCGATGCCTGTCAGTAATCTTCCCCAGAGCTTCTAACTGCTTCTTGCTGCTATTTGCACGATCCCAAATGTGGCTGAGTTTGTACCCCCCCTAGTCACGGTTCATCACTGTGGTTGACCACCAGACATATTCTGTGTAATGCATTGAGCAGTTGAGTGTCTAACCATTGTGTACTTGTTTTCTCCTCTGACAGAGTCCCTGTGTGAGGAGCTTACCTGCTCTGTCTCCTCTAACCACTGTGCTCTTGTTTTCTCCTATGACAGAGTCCCTGTGTGAGGAGCTTACCTGCTCTGTCTCCTCTAACCACTGTGCTCTTGTTTTCTCCTATGACAGAGTCCCTGTGTGAGGAGCTTACCTGCTCTGTCGCCTCTAACCATTGTGCTCTTGTTTTCCCCTCTGACAGAGTCCCTGTGTGAGGAGCTTACCTGCTCTGTCCCCTCTAACCATTGTGCTCTTGTTTTCCCCTCTGACAGAGTCCCTGTGTGAGGAGCTTACCTGCTCTGTCCCCTCTAACCATTGTGGTCTTGTTTTCCCCTCTGACAGAGTCCCTGTGTGAGGAGCTTACCTGCTCTGTCCCCTCTAACCATGGTGCTCTTGTTTTCCCCTCTGACAGAGTCCCTTTGTGAGGAGCTTACCTGCTCTATCTCCTGCCCATTCGGTTATGCCACTGATGAACAGGGCTGCCAGGTCTGCAAGTGCAAGCTGCCCAGTAAGTATTCATTCCTCTTTCATGTCATGCCTGGGCCTTGATAACATTTGATCAGATGTTCCAGACCTAGATTCTACATTAACTATCATGAAACACTGAGTGTACTTGTACCAGTCTTCTAAACATAGAGCTACGGGGTCTGTACCTCTAATAATGTGTCACAAAATTAAGATGTGAAAAAAAATTCAAAAATGACCACTTGCATTAAGTGGTTAACGTTACCCTATATAAACAAACTGCTTTTTGACCCTGTTAGCATTATTAGTTGAGTATACAAATTTCGTGCTTAAGTGAGGAAAAAGTTTTGGAACTCAAAGTAAAGGTTGTGGTATCTTTAAAAGGTGCATGTGTCTTTTCTTTTTAATACAGCCCCTTGCCAGGCCCTCGGCACAGAGATGTGTGACCTGACCTGCGAGCATGGCTTCATGACCGACGAGGCCGGCTGCCAGATCTGCCAGTGCCAGCAGCGCTCCTCCCGCTGTCCCGAGCTCGACCGCGACTGCCGTATGGACTGCCCCTGGGGATGGAGCACCAATGAGGAGGGATGCATTATCTGCCAGTGCAAGAGGCCTTGTGAGTTTTTTTATGACACTAGTTCATGATAAAAATTTGATTCTTGATAGATAATCTGCCACTGCAAGAGGCCTTGTAACTTGTTGTTTTTTCTATGACACTAGTTCACAATAAACATTTGATACTTTTGATCAACACAGTGTTTTAGCCAGCATCCATTCTTCCTTCCTCTGACGGAATTTCGCAGCTGGGGATGGACAAGAATTTTGCACATGCCATTCTCTGTGACGGACAAAATTGGCCTGTAAACATTGAACCAAGCTGAAACTGGGTCTACCTGCAAAATTTGTCCCTCAAAATAGAAGAAATTGCGTTTCAGAGGATCCTACCCCTGTCAGGCTGGTGCCTCGGGTGATACGGAATACACCATGTTGTTTTCTATATGTTTGTACTACCTCCAAGACATCCTGAGTTACAGCCACGTATTGTCTCTCCCTTCAGCCGTTTGCACCCCGCTCACCGAGCAGACCTGCCCCCTGACCTGTGTGGAGGGATATGCCACCAACACCTTCGGCTGTGAGATCTGCAAGTGCAAACCCTCAGGTAGCCACCACATTGGCTTCTCATTTATCTAGTCACACACACGCACACACACAGTGACACACACACACACGCCACCAACACCTTCGGCTGTGAGATCTGCAAGTGCAAACCCTCAGGTAACCAACACCTTCGCCTCTTATTCATCTAGTCACACACACCAGCAACAAACGCACACACACAGTGACACACACACACACACGCCAGCAACACCTTCGGCTGTGAGATCTGCAAGTGCAAGCCTTCAGGTAACTAACACCTTGATATTCGCTTCTTATTCATTATGATTCATCATTACATTTTCCATTAATTCTCAGTAATAAAACAGGTTTCTGACTTTTTTCCTTAAACCTTCCTTACTACATCTAGAAACACACACTTAAAAATACACACATACACACTGAAAATTCCCGTGATTGGTGCTGAACACCACACTCTTAGTGCAACATGCCTGTCCTTGGTACTGAAAAACACTCTCTCAGTGCAACATACCTGTCCTTGGTGCTGAACACCATTGACTCACTGCAACATATCTGCTCCTGTTAAACACCATTTGCTTTATAGAACATACCTACCCTTGGTGCTGAACACCACTCTCTCAGTGCAACATACATGTGCTTGGTACTGAACGCCACTCTCAGTGCAACATACATGTGCTTGGTACTGAACACCACTCTGATTCCTGTTCTTAATGCTAAGCACCATTCACTTGGTGCAACATACCTGTCCATGGTGTGAAACACCATTCACTCAGTGAAACTTTCCTGTCCTTGGTGCTGAATACCACTTGCTTAGTGCAACATGCCTGTCCTTGGTGCTGAACACCACTCTCTCAGAGCTTCATTAGCATATTTACGCAGTTTGTAGTGCTATACACTGTATACATTGCTTGACATGTAACTTTCAAGTACATGAAAATTCTTTTTTCTCTCAGTATGATTTACTTTTGATTTGTGATACTTGTGATGTTTATAAGCATTTCTGTAGATAATACTAATTTCATAATGATGTCTTGAGCTGTAACAAGCTGTTGTGTTGTGTCATTCACTAACATTTGCTCACTATCCGGTTTAGCGTCTGTTGTTCCCTGTCTTGCAAGAGTTGAACATTGCAAAATGTTGTTCAGGTTTGATTGCTAAGTAATGCTTTTAGGTATTTCTGCAGGTGTAATGATATATTTATGATGGCTTCTTGAGTTGTAACAAGCTGTTGTTGTGTCAGCTGTTTCCGAGGTCTGCCAGACCGACGTGAGCCTGTGTAAGATCTTCTGCCCCTACGGCTTCATGACCAACCAGGACGGCTGTGAGACCTGTGAATGCAGGCTGCCAAGTAAGGGTTTCTCAAACTATGCGTTTGTGAAGATAATATTATTGTTAGGAAAGAAACTGTCTATCAAGGTCACTTGAATGAAATATTTTTATGAAATGTTCATTAAGAATGTTTGTAATTGATACGCAATTCAGACATGTACATTGACTGCCAGGTATCTACAAATAAACTATTCATTCATCTCCTATTCATTCATTTTAGTCTCTAGCACTGCAAAACTGAACGAAATAGAATTTTCGTAAACTGGCATGAATTGATACAGTAAATTCTTGTAATAAATTTGATTGTGCATTAGAGAGATCACTACAAAAATAATGTGTAAACTTTAAATGCACTACAATAGTTAAAAAACATGCTGTCTTTTTCAATTACATTAAGAATCTCTCGCTAAAAAGTCAAACCTGTATATTGAATGATGATCCTTTAGATCATCTTTCTCATGGACAGTCAAGCATTAGTTTCCACCTGTTATGTCATTTTCCAGTCCCTGAGTGGTCTTCTTAGGCAATTTTGACTTATTTTATTTGTATCCTTGTTGTCCAATGTAGCAGTTTGTATGCTAAATTTTGTTGTTTCCCGCGCACAGCTTCCGTCCAGATCACATCTGTCTGCAGAAACAGGCCTTGCCACAAGTTCTGTCCTCACGGCTTCCTCACCGACAGCAGCGGCTGCCAGACATGCACCTGCGCTGAACGTAAGTACGAGACCTACTAGCAGGCATAACACACTCTTACATGTCCATGAACAAAGATTGCAAAGTGTGTATACATATATGTATGTGCTGGGCTCTTTCCAGCCTAAGATTTTCCGTTCTATTAGTTTGATACGTTAAGTATACTGAATGTGTAAGGGATCCATTCTGTATCATATTAAAAGGTGCAATTGTGTATGGCTACCTGAGCACTACCTGAATAAGAGGAAAAGGTGGCAATCTTACTGTATGACCTTTTTTTTCCTCCTGGAAAAGTTGAACTGCAATTTCTAGCACAAAAATTGGACTTACCCAAATTTTCGACTCAACAGCTCCAGTCTTTGTCAAGGAATGAACTTCCTGCAACTTATTATCCACTGCTCAATGAGTCACGTGTGCCATCCACATAACGTGACGTCACAGAAGCAGTGGATTGTCCATTCCTTGACAAAGACTGAAGTCTGTTAGTAAAAAATTTGGGTAATCCCAATTTTTGTGTAAAAAATTTGGGTAATCCCAATTTTTGTGTTGGAAATTGCAGTTTAGCTTTTCCAGAATGTCTTTTACCAACACAGATGAACTTTATCCGAATGAAAGCTGATCGGTGTTGGTAAATTCCATAGGGAAAAAATTAAAACTTTGTTCCAACACGAAGGTCGGAGTTCTTGACCGAAAATTTATGGTGAGTCTTCTTATTGTGTTGAAACAAAGTTTTAACTTTTTCACTACAGATGAACTTTCAAGTTAAAATTTTCTTACATTTCCCCAGTGCCCGAGCAGGTGTGCCCCCACATCAAGTACGGCACCTTCGGCAGGTGTGTT
The DNA here is from genome assembly GCA_019207045.1 of Branchiostoma floridae x Branchiostoma belcheri. NCBI lineage: Eukaryota > Metazoa > Chordata > Leptocardii > Amphioxiformes > Branchiostomatidae > Branchiostoma > Branchiostoma floridae x Branchiostoma belcheri. The sequence goes on along the minus strand of CM033024.1, from coordinate 12,266,949 downwards.
GACGAGTGTAGCCATGACGACATGTGTGCACCCAACCAGCTCTGCTGCTCCAACGGGTGTGCCAGGACCTGCATGGAGTCGGTCTCTGCTCGTGAGTCTGTTTTGATATTAGCAAGCTCCGATGCTCTCTTATGTACATACAACTTGTTTGTTTCTTTGAACCTTTATTTATTCATGAGAAGCTCAAAGTGGCCTGCAGCCTGCTTTTCATTGAGGTCATGAGGGAGGCAAGGTCAGATGAAATATAAGAGATACAGATTACATCAAGTCCTAATAAATCTAGCAACATATATCACTACATATACATGGTACAAAACATTAATCTATTGAGAGCCTTTCGGTTTTCCTCTAGTTCACATCATTGTACTGCAACAGTTCAATTACCAGTCTCAAATTCTTTCTACACCAACAGCTTCTAACTTGGACTGCCAAGCTTTGGAACTCTACAGTGTACAAGCCTTCAAATCCAATGTTTATTGCTATCTCTTAGCAAATAAATTCCCCTCTCTACAAGAATTACAGTTTATCATTTATCATGCACAGTAAAAAGTTGACAAGTCTGTTATGGTTTTGTTTCTAGACTGTATTGATGAGATGGGTGAGTCCCACACCCAGGGCTCCACCTGGGAGAGGGATTCCTGCACCGTCTGCAGCTGCATGAACGGAGAGGTTCGTTTGTTTCTTTCTTTGAACCTTTACTTATTCGTGAGAAGCTCGTCGCTTTTCATTGAGGTCATGAGGGAGGTAGGGACCAGATGAAATATATAAGAACACAGAATACATGAACAGATTACAAACAGACTTATTTGATCTATCAACATATATCATTACATATACATAGTACAAAAACATATAATTAGTAGAGTCAAAGCTCAGGGTTCAGGGTCCATTCATTTGGGTTATTTCTTTAACTTTAAGAGTCTCTGAAAGGAGATCAGATTTAGAGCCATACATGTGTCAGGTTTATGTTTCAAAGTAGGCCATGGATCTTGTGAAGGTCCCTCGTTTAAGTTTTTGGACAGCCAGCTGACTGTTTGTGCTTTGACAGGTCACCTGCCACACCTCCAAGTGCATGCCCGTCCCCCACGGCTGCCAGCCCGTCCACACCCCCGGACACTGCTGCCCTGCCTTCGACTGCCGTAAGAACTTAAAGTTTATTGCTTGGAACTTTTGTCTATCATAATTGCACGTTTGTAACACACTTACTGTAGTAGACATCTCCCAACTTTCACAGGGGCTCTGCCTCTGCTACTGCTTGACTGTACAATATGTGGGGAAAGGATAATATTGGGCATTACCTTATAGTTTATAGAATAATACACATTTCGACAATTGGGAAAAAACAGTGATGATTACGATCTGCAATACGGCCCCTCCGTACTTAATAAAATATATAATCCAGGCAAATGCAGTACTACATACAGTGTAACATTGCAACACATTTACATCACTGTGTGTCGTCATAACAAAAAGTCATATAAAACATGTGATATGCAAACAAGCAGGAAATTTTTTTTTGACAACTTAACAATTATATGATGGTAACCCTTTTTGCCCTGACAGCTATCATAGAGTGTAAGTGCAGCAAGGAGGGCCAGCACTGGCAGGAGGACAAATGCAACGCATCTACACTCACTGTGTGTGAATCAATATAACATATAAAACACATGAAAATGCAAACAAGCAGGAAGTGAATTTTTGATTATGTTTTGATAATTTTGCACCCTTCTTGCCCTGGCAGCCATCATGGAGCGTAAGTGCAGCAAGGAGGGTCAGTACTGGCAGGAGGATGTCTGCACCAACTGCACCTGCCAGTCTGGGAAGGCCATCTGTGTCGCCCAGGCCTGCCCCCAGGTCCCCAGCGGCTGCAAGCCCATCTTCAGCGACTCCGAGTGCTGCCCGCGCTTCGAGTGCCACGACAGTACGTGTCTCCATTTCATTTTGATAGTAGAATATGATGTTTAAGGGTTGAGGACCTGCCCCAAGGTGTCATAACGCCTGGGCCTTAGCTATAACCACCGGATAAAACCACCGGGTGAGCGAAGCGGATTGCTGCCGTCGCTTTGATTGCCAGGACAGTGGGTGCCTCCTTTACATAATGATAGTAGAATATTTAAGGGTTCATGACCTACCCCAAGGTGTATATTGTGTCACAATGCCTGGTCCTTTGCTATAACCACCAAATAAAACCACTGAGTGAGCGAAGCAGAGTGCTGACCTCGCTTTGAGTGCCAGAACAGTGTGTGTCTCCTTTCCATTATAATAAATCGACTATTGCTAAACCCATACAGTCCTACATTTTACCAGTACCAAGAAGCGAGAAGAAGCCACTGTCTGTCGACTTGACATCCCCAAAGCACTGGTTTTAAAATCGTCAGGTATATATTTCGTCATGGTGAGCTGCAGTAGTAACCATTCATCACCAAGGACAGAGTTTATGTAGGTTACCCTGTGTATAAAGATATACTATAGCTAGCGTTACAATTGTATTGACAGTAATCCTCCTTTCTGATTGCTCAGGCTGCATGACCCAGAGTGGCTCTGTCATCCCCCACGGTCAGACCTACAACGTGGACAAGTGTACCAGCTGTGTCTGCCACCACGGCAAGAGCGTCTGCACCCCCACCGTCTGCCCCATGCCCCATCCCGACTGCGACGTCGTGCACGTGGAGGGGGCCTGCTGCCCCACTGTCGTCTGCACCCACAGTAAGTGTGTGTTATGTGTACATTTGTTAATGTTAAAGAGCGTCTGCACCCCCACCGTCTGCACCCCCACCGGCAGCTCCATGCCCCACCCCGACTGTGATGTCGTGCACGTGGAGGGAGCCTGCTGTCCCACTGTCGTCAGTGCACTCACGGTAAGTGTGTAAGCGGCATTCAATGACCAAGTGGCGGGTGAGTGAGCCAGCCTGTAGGGGTTTTATTCCTGGCATTCCTGGCTAGGTCCTTTGGCGGCACATGGGGCAATTGCTGTCATATTGAGGTCATGCCAAATGACAACCGCTCCAGACACTTGGGACAGTCGTATTGAGGCCACCTGAGTTAGCTCCTAAATGGCAGCCGCTCCAGGCCCTTCCGATTTAGCGCCACGTATTGTAAGCTCCTCACAATTCAGCCCCTGGCTGCGAAGAGGGACTAATTGGCCCACCCAATAACAATAACAATAACAAGGTAAAGGAATCCTTACACTTTACATCCAACACTGGAATTAACACTATAGGGACTTACCCCTTTGAATTTTCAGACGAACAACGTCGACCTTGTTCACAGAATGAATGACCCATCTGTCTCCACTAGTGATGTGTTCTGTACAGATGAACTTTCATGCTAAAACAATAACAATGTTTTACGTCTCTTTCCCTGCCTGTGCAGTTGAGAAGAAGCGCCCCGCCACTTTGCATTCCAGAAGATGTAGAAAGTCTACTCAGAATTACTTCTACCAACACAGATGTTTATTAAATAAATGTTGGCTTAATGTTTTATTTGTCTCTCTATCCCTGCCTGTGTAGTTTAAAAGAAGCGCCCCTGCCACTTTGCGCTACAGGCGGTAGAAAGTCTACCTAAAGAATTACAATGTACTTCTACCAACACAGATAATTGACCAAAAGTTGACTTAATGTTTTGTTTGTCTCTCTATCATCTGTAGTTGAGAAGAAGCGTCCCTGCCACTTTGCACTCCAGAAGATCCCATCCCTGATGCTGATGGGCCAGACTGTGCCCATGACCGGAGAGTTCGTGCCGCAGTGCGACATCAACGGCTACTACAACGCCACCCAGTGCCACAGCTCCACCGGATACTGCTGGTGCGTGGACCGCTTCGGAGGCGAGATCCCCGGCTCTAGGGTCCACCACAGCACCCCCATCTGCAGTGAGTACACATCCGTGGTCATTACTGTTGCAGGGTTGGACAAGTTTTCTAAAATTCTCTTGTCTCAAGTACATACTTAATAAAAAATTTACTTGCCCAAACTAACTTTTCACTTGTCCTGACATTTAAATGACATTTGTCTATGTAAGTATTTTCAATTCCATCAATTATTGTTGGCTCTATTTTTCTGTGTTGACCAATGCAGAATGGAATTCAAAGTTGTTGCTGCACTTCTGGTTTGGTCAGTGACCAAGGTCCTGCAGGAAGAGATGAAAATGTACTCGTAACAGTTCTATTAGATGTAAAGACACCAAATTGGCCCCAAATTTAGAAAAATCCAAAGATGCAACACAGCATGTAGTCTAAAGGAAGTTCAGTCTCCCATGTACCAACCATTCTGTCTCAGCACGCTCGATTTGTGTCCGAGTTCGGGCGCGTGTTCCCTTGTCCAGCCGAATTCGAACACGTGTTCCATGATGTTCCATTACGTAATTTGAACCGAGCGCACGTTTGAACCTGTGGTTATTTGCAACTTTTCAACGTAAACAGGCACCGTAAGGACCATTTGTCCTTGGTGGGTGTCTCAGTGCGGTCAAGTTATGACATTTACGGCTTTAGTCCCAGCTCAAAATAAGAGTACTGATCTTTTTTGTACTCAAGATTTACCTATTATCCCTTTCTTATCAAAATTGTCCGAGGTTATTTTGTGTAATCATTTAATGTTTTTGACTATGGTGCATTTTCAGCGAAAAATTGAAAAAAAATGGTCGTTTCTGATGTTTTCGGCCCAAAAAAACAATATAATCCTAATTTAAAACGAAATAACCTCAGATAAAAATGATAAGTTTAAGGTTGGCTTTCATCCTTTAGAATATCATAATTGAAAGTCTTGTTTCCAGCTGGGACTAGACTCATGAAATAGACAACACTTTTTTTAACCAAAATGTTTATTTCTAACCCAAAATCTGGCATGTAGGGAAAAAATCACAAGTATTCAATGTGTTTAAAGTAGTACTAAAACTGTGTGAAGTTTCATCGTAGTGCGACCGAGCAATCAAAAGTTACGATCGATGTATAGAATACTACTTTATTCCAGGCCATGGGCCGTCTTAAGCCAACAGAGTTACAGAGTCCAGCACCTGTGTGCACCACGGCCTCATGTACCGCGAGGGTGATCGCTTATTTTACCAGCAATTTACTTGTGATGAATCTGCAGTCTTCCTTGACCCAGTTGTACAATGATCTACATACATTATGTACAGTGATCAGTGAACCTACTTAAGGCTTAAGTCACATTTCAAAACCGGAGCCCAGCCGGGATGTTTTAAGAAATGAAAAATAACAATGTATACCTAAAAATATACACAAATCATGCCCACGAATCTTATTTTGACATTTTGTGTATTTTGATGCATTTTGTATCATTCTTTTTGCTCCCGAAAGCTGCCCGACCGGGCCCCGGTTTGGAAATGTGACTTAAGCCTAAAGGATGTTCAGTCTCTCATGTAGAAACCATTCTGCGTTACAGAGCCCAGCACCTGTGTGCACCACGGCCACATGTACCGCGAGGGCGACCAGTGGCAGAGGGACACCTGCACCACCTGCACCTGTGTGGGCGGCCAGGCCATGTGCCACAGCGACACCTGCGCTCCCACTCCCGCAGGCTGCACACCCATCATCGCCGAGGGACAGTGCTGTCCTCAGTTTGTCTGTGACGAGAGTGAGTCGTCATTTTTTTTTACTTTTGCCAAAAATGTTATGAGTTTGGTTGGCATAGAGAAGGTTATTTTAAGGCATTAAGGAATGTCATTTGAGAATTACAATATATTATAATAATGCAATTTTTGTTGTATTCATGGTACATGTTTCTAAAAACATATTCATTGCTGTTATTTTTGGGACCAGCTTCAAAATTTTATTTGCAAAGTTCAAACATCTTCTTCAATTTCTTAAAAAAATGCTATAGATATGACAGACATTTTATTATCTTTCTAACACATAGTTGTCAACAATATAGTTTACGTAAACCTTCAAAAACCAGTGCACCCACAGAAAAAAATTGGGTGCACAGCTCTAATTTTGGGTGCACCAGGGTGCACATGCACCAGTATTTTGACCCCTGGTCCTGTATGTCTGTTGCCACATAAGGCACATCTGGACATGTATATGATATGCCAGAAAGTCACCAATGATTGTGCTAAGGAATAGACTGACCTTAATTGTTTCAGAATGTATTGACATGGAGGGTAAGGAGTGGTCCATATCGAGCACTGCACACACTGCACATTCAGGCATTGTGCACATAAGACACTGTATAGTGTGTCATATAAGATGCCAGGAAGTCACCTATGATTGTGACCATGTTTCATCACAGAAACAGACACTAAACTAAATTCAACCCTTAATTGTTTCAGAGTGTATCGACATGGAGGGTAAGGAGTGGTCCATCGGAGAGAGCTGGCTGATCGAGCACTGCATGCACTGCAGATAAGGCACATCTGTTTAGTGTGTCATATAATATGCCAAGAAGTCACCAATGACTGTGACCGTCTTTTATCACAGAAACAGACATTAGATTAAATTCAACGTTTAATTGTTTCAGAGTGTATTGACATGGAGGGTAAGGAATGGTCTATCGGAGAGAGCTGGCTGATCGAGCACTGCACACACTGCACATGCGCCCGCGGGGACATCAAGTGCCGCGTCGAGCAGTGCCCTCACACCGAGGCCGAGTCCGGCTGCCAGGTCATCCCCAGCGAGGGACAGTGCTGCTCCAGCCAGACCATGTGTGACAACGGTGAGAACAGCTTTTTATTTCGTTTCTTTTTTTAAAAACAATCAATAAATTGGAAGGAGATGGATGGACTCTGCCTTCCAATACCATGCCCTAGATACTGTGGATAACAACTAACTGCACCCAAGGCCTCAAAAAGGCTATATGTCTACCTTTACCTTTTACATATTACAATCAGGCTGCTGGACGAAGGACATTCAGTGGAAGAAATATGATGTACATGTACCTAGTTGCAACACATAAAAAAAACAGACACTAATTCCGTCATTGACCTATAATTTGTAATGTTTCTTTCAATGACACAGTTGCTGTAGGCCACGCCAATTGGTTTCCTTGGTTCTTGGATTTTTTAAGATAGAAATATCATAAAAACATATGGCAGGGAAGAAAACTTGAATATGATCATATTCACACCATAAAACTGAATGCTACAAGGCATAAGCCTGGTCCTCTTGCTTTGTTTTCATTATGTTTTTGCACCTGGGCATATTTTTAGATTTTCTATTAAAATCCAAGAACACAATCATTGTTATTTTAAAAAGCTGTGTATAACTGAAAATAACATTTAACATATCCTCTGTGTTGGTTCTAGAGTGCGAGTCCTCCCACGTTGCCCACTGCCTGAAGAACCCGTGCCTGACCGCCACCTGCCCCGGCTTCCCCGATGCCATCTGCAAACCCAACTACTGCGGCAGCTGCAAGGCCTTGTGGGTCGACAGGTTCGACCAGGAGGTTGTCTGTCAGACAAGTAAGTCTTCTTCTTCAGGTTGAGGTGGCCAACATCGTTGTATCAATGATCCTGCCAAACTTTTGAGTATGTCCCTGTAGCTCAACTGCAGTCTCACAGTTGAGCTCCTGGTTTCAGTTGACTGGTAACTAGCCATGGGAGACCCTGTTTCAATCCTAGGTAGGGCATCTTAGTTAAGCCTGGGCACCCATCTTTCAGAAGCGATGTTAAATGGAGTCCTTTGCCTTGTTGAAGGAGATACCTCGAGCATGTAAACATGGAAGGGCAGGCAACCGCTCCCTGTTGAAATATACCCTATGCTACTGAAACAGCAAGAAAAGTAAAGCACTGCATTTGGGTTTGAAGGAATGAATTCAAATAACAGTCATGTTTACCCGTTTTGTGTGCAGCTGGCACCTGCAATGCCACTGTGACCAAGCGTACCAACTGGAACACCTTATGCTACTGAAATAGTAAGAAAAGTCTCTATATGTGGGTCTGAAGGAACAAACAGAGAAATAACATGCATGTTTACCTTGTTTTGTGTGCAGCTGGCCCCTGTGATGCGACTGTGACCAAGCGCACCAACTGGAACACCATGTGGAACCCCAGATGTGCCGTCAACGGCTTCTACACCCCCAAGCAGTGTGACAGCGAAGGCTCCTGTTGGTGCGTTGGCCGCGACGGAGAGTTGATGCCCGGCACACGCAAGGAAGACGGCAGCACCGTGGAATGTATTGATGGTAAGCATATGAATTATAGCACTAGTTTACCTTTATCCGCGGGGTAACCTATATCCGTTGTATTTGATAAAAAACAGGGTATTTGGGGACATCAAGTCGATGGATGGTGGTTCTAAGTGGTTTAAATATATTGCAGTTTGAAACCACCGTACGTTGACATTACAAGAAACCTGCCATCGATAATTACACTTTTCGTATTTTCTTTATTTTTCAATCCATAACATCATTATGTTTGCATTGAGAGGGAGATGGATCATTGAAATATGCTGTATTTGCTTGCAAATGAGGCCTTTCTAGTCACCACTTCTTTCTCTGTCCGGCATCTTAGAGCCACCATGTTAGAAGGAACAGCAGAACATCCAGAAAATTAACTGGTTGTGTAAAAAAGAAAACTCTGCTGTCCTATCATCAGAGTGTATTTGCATCGGAAGGGAGATGGATTGAAATATGCTGTATTTGCTTGCAAATGAGGCCTAATTCTATTCACTAAATCTTTTTCTTTCCCATCTCAGAGCCACCATGCTGGAAGGAGCAGCAGGATATCCAGACGCTGGTGTCCCAGGGCCATGACATCACCAGGGACCCGCAGTGCGACACCAGGGGCTACTACAAGTCCCACCAGTGCGACCCCGTCACCAACAAGTGCTGGTGTGTCAAGAAGGATGGTCACGTCATTCCCGGCTCAGAGACAACCACGCACCAGAAACTCAGCTGTAGTAAGTCTCATGTGTTAAAGGCCCCTTCTCACGAGAGCAGAATGAGCCGGAATGCCGTCAGAATGAAAATTATTTCCTATTTTTGGGAATTTGTAGTGTATTCTAGAAATTCTCAATGCATTCCAGATATTTTTGCACATTCTTCTGGCTGGCCCAAAAGTTTTTGACATGCTCAAAACTTTTGAGTTGCATTTGAAGTGGAGAAATATTCAATGACATTCAAAGTGGATTCTAACTGCAGTATTACTGCATTCTACGGCATTCCAACATTATACAACACATTCTGATCTCATTCGATGGGGAACCGAAATGGTAAGTCACTTTAAATCCTGCCAGAATGTGGCCAAAAGAATATCTGGAATGCACTTAGAATGTCTAGAATGCACTACGAATTCACTGGAATATTATATGCTTATTCTGATGGCATTTCTGGTCATTCCTTCTCCTGTGAAGGGAATAGAAAGTCCATTTGGACGAATTTACGCCCAAATGGACCCGAATGTGGCACGACTTTTGCACATTATTCCTTCCGGCTGGTTCTGCTTTATTCCTGCTAGTTCGGTTTCAGTGTGAAGGCCCTATTAAGGATGATGCAATTTCTACTACCGGACAAGATTTGGAGATTTTTTTTCCACATATGTAAGCAGCGACACATATTGCTGCGGTACAATGCGAACCAACCAAATTGCTCTGAGAAAGTCTCTTAATTCACTGACATATCAACCTGATAACACTATTGATGGAACAGTAACCTCCTGAGTAACTGACTGTGCCCTTGTTTCAGGCAAGCCCTGCTTTGGTCAGAAGCCCCAGAAGGAGACGTGTACTGAGTACGGCAGCTGTAGCGGCAACAACTTCTGTCACATCCTCCCTGGGAAATCCCAGGGCTACTGTTGTAAGCCAAGAGGTAAGAAGAGTCTTCACAGATATCATGCTTTTATTTCTATACACCTTTCTCACACGCCGGCCATGATAGATCGAAAACGAGCTCATTGAGGCAAACAGACAGGTAATTTCTAAAATCAGGTCCCATTAAGTTTTCCCCCAAACAACACATATTTTCACAATAATTAGGATGAAATAATAGTGTTATGCACTGAAAGATGTAGCAATTTGGAGTAGCGTAGACTGATCCCATAGTCCCTGAAGAGATGCAAAATAAAAGCATAGTAATGCAAATTTTGACGGACATGCAGCCATTCTTCTATAGGTCAGTTTCCTTATTGCCAAGCTATCATTGGTTGAACTGCTTATTATGATAGAAAGCCTTTTGTTTGCTTCATTGACCTTGGTTTTGATCTATCATGGCTGATATGATTTTGAAAATGGTCAGATATTCCCCAGTGTCTGAAAGGTCTGATCATTTCCAAAATCATATCCAGCTGCTTGAGTAATTGCTTTTTTGGCGCATTTGGATATATACTGTATATTGTGACTTTTTGAGATATGCAGTTCTTTCATTGGTGCAGACATTAACTGATCAAGTTTTCTTGTTTTTACAGCCTAAGAAGTCCTGACTGATTGATCCAGGTACCAACAGACTAGGATATTTTAGGCCCTGACTCCAGCCATATTCGATGTATTTGTCTAGATTTTTTTACTGCGTTCTCCCTTTGTCCACGCCTACAACTGCATGTTGTATTGTAAGCTTTGTGGTGAACTCTCTAATTGGTTATTACAGCTTGTAATTCCTTCATTACGGTGTTTACTTTACATGTTATAATGGAACGTTGATGGTATCAATATCTGTCTTTATTCCTCTTTGCAAATAAATGTTTACTAAAGCATTCTCCTTGGTATTTGTATTTGTATTTATTGAACTAAACAAAGACAAACACACAAAGTTAATTCACATAACTTATGAAGATAAAATGCATTACATTATACATTGGAATACACAATGTAAATGGCACAATTTGAAAATAATGGTAGGATAATGAGCATACAGTGTGATAATGGAATAGATTGAAGGTTGGTCGGTACAATGCAGTTATGAGTAATATAAGGTGAGGACAAGAGGTGGGTTTTGTAGGGAGCCTTGAATTCTCGAGTGTGGGAGAGTCAGTACATGTATAAGGTGTCTGAGTAGGCTGTTCCAGAGCATGACACAGTGGGTAACAAGCCAGAACGGCCTTGAAAGGCTATGGGACTACCTCTACCCTACATGTCATAATTAAATATGGGGAGGGGAAGATTCAGTATAACGTGTCTGGGTAGGCTGTTCCAGAGCCGTGACATGTACGGAATGAAACGGTTCTTGTAGATGTTGGTTCTACTTTGGGGGACATGAAGTAGCCTCTACCAGGCTCTGCGGATCGCTGGTCAAATAGAAGAAATTGGACAAATAGAATCAACAATAGTACGCTAGGGGAGTCAGGGATGTTTGGGGAGTCAGACGGCCATAGCTGTGACTATTTTTGACTCTATTTGTCCAATTTCTACTATTTGACCAGCGATCCGCGAAGCCTGGTAGAGGATAGACGTGAAGGTGTATGGAGTTGTTGTGTTATCTTAAACTCCAAGCAGATCCTACGGTAGCATGAGATAGTATCAAAAGCTGGCAGAGGAGTTTAGTTGGCCTAGAAGTATGCATCAGCATAAAATTAGATTAGCATGTACCATTTGGTTGTCAATGACAATCCAAAAAGAAGCATTGAAAAGACGCATGATATACATCGTAGACAAAATGATTTTTTGAAATGGCACCCCAGTGTAATTTTTTTCAATAACTCTATGAATGATTCATGCCAATATTACACTGAAATTTCAACAATTATGTACAGATCTGTCTAATGCGTCTTCAACTTTTTCACAGTTACATCTTAATATCAGGAGCCTTACACGGAATTATGATGGTTTCACTCATCATGCAATTGTCAACTCTTCAACATGAATTTTGAAGCCATTGGCCTTACTGAAACCTGGCTCAATGATTCCACATCACATCTTTATGACATACCGAATGTTACTTCTTTACACTGTTGCAAATCTAAAAAGATAGGTGGAGAAGTATCTGTCTTAATACATCAAAGTTTTAAGTTCATTGAACAAAGGACCCAATCAGAAGAAGACATGGTTGAATCCCACCATCCTCCGGGCTCAGACTCCCATGCAATGAGAAAAGAAGTTATATTAAGTTACACATACATATATAGACCACCAAATACTGATATTAAAAACTTAATATGTAATATTACAACAGCTTTCGATGAAATTAACAAATACAAAAAGGCAAAACTTGTAATAAGTTCTTCGTGACTTTGATATAGGTCTTCTCAAACACGAAAGCCACTCTTTAACAACTGACTTTCTGAACACAATGTATTCGTGCACATACTCTACAACAACTAAGCGTACCAGACTAGATCAGCTTCATTGGTAGACAACATTATGACAAACTCTACCTTCGTTCATTCGGTAAGGACCCTTTCCGTGACTTGTCGGATCATCGCCTTTTCCTACTTCATCATCTCCATATTCAGGCTGTATGTCGTCATCAGTTGATAGCAAGCGGTCCTCTGATTGGACGATTGGTTGATTGACGTTTGCTGTCGGCTCGTCGGAACCATTTTCCAGCGATTTTGAATCCTGGGCCTCCGCACTGCTTCCTGCAGCTTGTGGGGAGTCAGGGTAACCAACTGCGTACGGCTGGATCTTATAGTTGTCGCCTTGCTCTTGGTCATCAGTGCAGCTGGCCGTTGCACGAGATTGAAGCTGTGGTCCGGGGTCTTCGTTGTGAGCCACTGCATATGGCTGAATGTCTAACCCTGGGTCTTCTCCATAGGCCACTGCATATGGCTGAATGGTACAGTTGTCTTCTGGGGTTTTGTCACGAGCTGGGATGTTTCGTCCGCTTGTGGCTGAGCTTCCAAAGCAGGTGGCCGCTGCATGAGACTGAAGCGGTGGTCCTGGGTCTTCGTTGTGAGCCACTGTATATGGCTGAATGTCTGATGACCCTAGGTCTTCTCCATAGGCCACTACATATGGCTGAATAGCACAGTTGTCTTCTGGGCGAGCAGGACAACAGAGCCTGAGGATGAAGAGGAGAGATGCTGTTGCCAACGCGAGAAGGAGGGGAACAACAACAGCGCTGACCATGGCAATGATATAGTTGATATGGACATCTTCGTTGATGAAAAGTTTTTCCATAAGAAGAATGACATAGTCCATCTGTGTCGTGCGCTCAGTGACTGGCATGGTTTGTGGCATTTCTGTATAGCCCTCAGTTGGGATGACATCGTTGTACGGGTGGTTGTTGAAGATTTGAGGACTTCTTGAGTCCATTATCCTTGAAGTTGGTGTCAGAGACGGTTCGCTGAATGTTTCGGGCCCGATCTCTCGCTGCGGCCTCTCTGTGGTGGTTTGGCAGAATTTTTTTCTCATGGTACTTATATAAGTTCCCGAGAGTTCAGGAGGAAATGCACACCTCAGAACGCCGCGATGAGAAATAAACGACAGATACGACAGGGAGCAGACGAACCACGTTAAATTCTTGTCACACCTCAGCTTGTTCTGTCCGATCTGGAGAGTCAAGTGCTCGTGTCGCGTCAAGCGTACGACGTTTCTGCCGATCTTAGTGATGTGATTCATCTGCAGGTCCACCGCCAACAATGATTCGGGTTGCAGAAGCGCGCCAACGGGCACTGAAGTCAGGCGATTATGAGACAATCGCAGGTGTTTAAGCAGGGGTAGGCCTCGGAACGCATGTTGGGATACGGTGGAAATCCTGTTCTTTTCCAGGATCAGAACATGTAACTTCACGAGCCCGAGGAAAGTATCCGCTTCTGATGGTAAATAGAAGATGCATGGCTTGTGAATGGTGAGAAATACTAGATTCTTAGGTAGGCGGTGTGAGGTTTATATGACACCTAATGATACTGTGGAACTTGATTATAGAATTTGTATTTTTTAAGCAGATTCATTTTTACCAACCATGCCCCGGAGAGGAGATAGGAGCCGCTAGGGGACTGAAATGACTATTGAGACAGCATAACAAGTTTTGCTTGATGATATAAATCAGCCTACTGCTGACTAAAAAGCTATGGGATGATGATGATGATTATTATTATTATAGTCAAGATATGTATTATGAAAAATGACTTAGATATAAGTGGGCCGCCGTCGAATACACAGAGGAAATACAATGTTGATAAGATAGTAGTACAACAACAAAATCCGCAATCGTAGTGTTTCGACTATGGCATAGAAATAATTAGTTGACATAATGGAATTTTAGACATTGTACTTGACTTTTATAATCAGGTAGGTGGTGTTGAGTTTTATACACCTTATCATACCGTATGACTACTGATATAACTGCATCCAGATGCCTTTAAAACATGAATTTAATAATCAGCTTTGATATCATCCTAAATACAACCCATTGCATTAATCTAACACCAATAACTTTGAGCAACATTTGCCGTGTCTTGATACACCTTCCGAACAAACGAACTCTAAACTACAAATCTCATGCTATGGTTTGTACTTTACAACGTCATGTGTTAGGGGATCTTGACTTGCTAAAGATGTCTTGACTTGCAAAATTACTATAGCAGGGTACAACACTGCAAAATGAAATGTCCTTCTGACTTACCTAGACGGGAGATGCGGTTGTCAGGAAGGTAAAGATGACTTAAGTGTTGTAGACCACAGAAAGCCCTTGGCTGTAAAGCTGAGACATTCGACTGTCGGATGCTTAGAGTTTCCAGACGTCCGATGCGAAGGTGATAGAACGATTGCTCAAGGAGCGTCGAAGAAGAGAGATGTTCGATCATGACTGATTGTGTTTCTGTTGGGAAGTCTGTTGGTATGGCGTCAAGACATACGGAAAAGACGTATGTTCCTCCATGGCCAACCCAGCTACAGGGAGAACCCTTCCCATTTGGATTGGGACAGCGACAAGAAAAGGCCACTCTAGTAAAACAGTCGTCTGGGCATCGTTGGGCCGCTTCTGGCACCAGAAGTACTAGGTGATTGGAGACAAGAAGGAGCCAGACCAGTGCCTTCCGTCCAACCATCTTGGTGCTGTGCCTTTCTTCTGGACCTCATGATGAGATGCATGAAAATCAAACTCCCTGCCCCCCCCCCCCAGGATACATTGATGTAATGGATATGTCTGATGACCTGTTCTACGTACTGCTATCAATATTAATGAAGCCAGTATATTTTATACCTCCCGCTAGTCAACATATACCCTTTATATGTTATTTTTAAAATGTGTTGAATTATGCACTTCTATTGTTTTTCATTTTAATTGTAATATGTGTAAAACACACTGCAATTCAGCCGAAAGATATAAAGGCTGCCATTGTATGTTATTGTATGTCGCATGACGCGAAAATAAACCGTTCATTATCATTATTATTATTATTATTTTCAATCCGTCTAGAATCTAGTCATTTCTACCAAGTTTTACAGTCAATCGTAGATAGGCAGTTAGCCTTGTGGGATTTTAGAACGCCAGTGGGAGTCAAATACTCCACAAAACAGATTTCTTTGTAGCGAAATGGACCGTTGTTTTGAGTATCGTCACTCACATGTTTTCATATACTGAATCAGGTCTATGTTCAGGTTCGGACATGGACCCGATCCTCTGTACCTAAGCCGGATCTGGACCTGAATTTTCTGTACGCGTCCCACATATCAAGTACTACTGAAGCAATTCAATCTACATGCATATGGTGCCACTGTCGGGACTGTACCTTTCATATATAGAATCATCGTAGGTAGTTATTGATAAAAACAAGCATGGGCCGAAACGTATTGTCTTAGTATAGATTACCATTGCTTCTTTGGCCACAATAGTGATATCTTTACTGTTTATTTACATCCAAAAGTCGATGGTGATGTCTTTGGTTAATGTCGATGCTGATGGACGAACAAGATGTCTAAGGTGGTATCTCACTGCACTTCGGACACGTTTGCGTCACTGCGGGGTTCGAAAAATACTCAAAGAATTTCAGAGATATAGAACGAATTTTCTTTCGTTTTGTGTATTTTTTGTCTTCTAAGTCATACTTTTACGCATAAAGCAATATGTAAATTTTAAAAAAATCGGAGAAAGTAACAATAGTGCTGCAATGAACGAACCCCGCAGTGACTCAAGCATGACACAAGTGCAATGAGATGTACCTTAAAAGTATCAACACCTTTCCGTACGGTATATAGGGAACTTATAGTATGTGGTAACACTCAATGCAAGTTATTCACGGACCTTTATACAATCACTGTGATGGCAATGATCACTTATTCAAACTCAGACTAATTCATTATAACATATGAAACTCATAATGGCAGTTGTATCACTCTCACCAATACATATCCATAGCAAAACACAGAAGGCCCATTCAGATAATGAAATGACGCAGGAAGAAATTCAGCAAAGCACATGTAGTGTCGCGTGGAATAACTTAAGAATGTTTTGCCCAGAGGTCATGGGCTCAAATTCTTTCACCGATCTTGTGCAATTTGAAAAATATGCAATTAACGACCTAACTCACTCAACCCAGGTGGAACATGGGTACAAGCTCACTTCGGTTGGGGAGGTAAAGGGTGGTAGGGGTATAGGGTTGGCCTTTACCTTCCAATACGATGTACACGACAGTGTATAACACGCCCCTGCGACCTTAAAAGGCTATGGGACTACCTCTACCCTACATGCCATCATTAAATAAGATGCTGCAAAGGAAGGCACGGGTCTTGTTACTCCTTGTCTGGCATGTGTCCACAGGCATGTTTTGACTGGAAGCCTCGATGTATGTTAAATGGAATTTGGGTCATGTTTCATGTTTCAATCTACGTTTCTTCTCCTACTATATTGAGAAAACGGTTGACTATAGCTAATGGTACTGAATACGGACCGAGTTGTACAAAATCTGATGTTGATTCTCAACACTATCAGCGAGAAGGCTTTTCAGTAAGCCACGCCCTTGGTGTGTCACCTTTACGGTTTGAATTTCCATACAGATCAGACAGTGGGTTGAAAGTTCGAACTTTATCAAAATATTGAAATCAGTGCGTGAAACAGGTCGTGAGACTTATCCATCACATAAAATGTACCATTGGGGGAAGTAAACAGGAAGTTTGATTTTCATGCATCTCATCTTGAGATCCAGAAGCAAGACACAGCACCAAGATGGTTGGACGGAAGGCACTGGTCTGGCTCCTTCTTGTCTCCAATCACCTAGTACTTCTGGTGCCAGAAGCGGCCCAACGATGCCCAGACGGCTGTTTTACTAGAGTGGCCTTTTCTTGTCGCTGCCCCAATCCAAATGGGAAAGTGTCTAATTGTAGCTGGGTTGGGCACGGAGGAACATACGTCTTTCCCGTATGTCTTGACGCTATACCAACCGACTTCTCAAGAGAAACACAATCAGTCATGATCGAACATCTCTCTGGCTCTTCTTCGACGCTCCTTGAGCAATCGTTCCATCACCTTCGCTTCGGACGTCTGGAAACTCTGAGCATCCGACAGTCGAATGTTTCAGCTATACAGCCAAGGACTTTCTGTGGTCTACAACACTTACGTCATCTTTACCTCCCTGACAACCGCATCTCCCGTCTAGGTAAGTCAAAAGGACATTTCATTTTTTAGTGTTGTGCCTTGCCATAGTAACTTATAGGCCAAATAGTGTAAATTAAGCAAGTCAAGGTCCCCAAAGTACCCAAAAGTACACATCATAGCATGCTAGATTCATGAGAGCTTGTTTCTTCCGAAGGTGAATTGAAATACGGCAAAAGTTATTGATATTATATTTTGTATTTGACGCCATGGGATTTATCTAAGATGATATCAAAGGTGGTAAGTATATTCATGTTTTAAAGGAATCTGGATGTAGACATGAGTAGATACATGGTATCATAGGGTGATAAAACTCCACACCACCTAACTAAAAAAAAGTTGTCATATAATCTTCACAACGCCTACCTAAGAATCTAATATTTCTCTCCATTCACAAAGCCATGCATCTTCTATCTACCCTCAGAAGCGGAAACTTTCCTCGGGCTCGTGAAATTACAGGTCCTGATCCTGGAGAAGAACAAGATTTCCACCGTATCCCAACATGCGTTCCAAGACCTACACCTGCTAAAACACCTGCGATTGTCTCATAACCGCCTGACGTCAGTGCCCGTTGACGCACTTCTGCGACCAGGAGCATTATGGGCGGCGGACCTGCAGATGAATCACATCACGACGATATACAGGGATGCCTTGCGCTTGACCAGAAACAAGTTCTTGAGTCTTCAGATCGGAAACAACACGCTGAGGTGTGACAAGAACTTAACATGGTTCATCTGCTCCCTGTCGAATCTGACGTTCATTTCTGAACGCGTTCTGATGAGTTGTGCATCTCCCCCCGAACTCTCGGGAACCAACCTAATTGCCATGAGACAATTTTTCTGCCAAACCAGCGCGGAGAGGTCGCAGCGAAGGATCGGCTCTAAAACCTTCAGCGAACCGTCTCTGATACCAACTTCAAGGATAATGGACTCAAGAAGTTCTCAACTCTTCAACACCCGTCCGAACAGCGATGCCATCCCAACTGAGGGCTATGCAGAAATGCCGCAAACCATGCCAGTCACTAAGCGCACGACACAGATGGACTATGTCATTCTTCTTGCGGGAGGCCCATTCATGAACGAAGATGCCAACATCACCTATATCATTGCCATGGTCAGTGCTGTTGTCGTTCCCCTATCGGTAACAGCAGCTGTCCTCTTCATCCTCATACTCTGTTGTGGAACAGATCTGCCTCACGAACAAGCTACATCCACTGAAACAGAGACCAGTGATATCCAGCCGTACGCAGTGGCTTATGCCAACTCCGCAGAACTACGAGGATCTGACGGAAGCCCAAACACAAGTGGACGAAACGTCCCTGTTCTTGGCAAAACCCCAGAAGACAACTGTACCATTCAGCCATATGCAGTGGCCTATGCCGAAGACCCAGGTTCAGACATTCAGCCATATGCAGTGGCTTACAGTGAAGACCCCGGACCACAGCTACAGTGCCATGCAGCGGCCAGATGCATTAATGACCAAGAGCAAGTCGATAACTATAAGATCCAGCCGTACGCAGTAGGCTACCCTGACCCTCAAGAAGATGCAAGAGGCTGTGCGGAGGCTCAGGATTCAAAATCGCTTGAGAATGGTTCTGACGAGCAGACAGGAAACGTCAATCAACCGAGCGTCCAATCAGAGGACCGCCGGCTATCAACTGATGACGACATACAGCCTGAATATGGAGATAATGAAGCGGGAAGAGGGGATGATCCTACAAGTCACGGAAAGGGTCCTTACCGAATGGACGAAGGAAACGACATTGCGCCGGAGGCAATCGGAATGCAGTATGGCAGTGGATCACAGCACGCCGTGCCAAACGACTGCAGTGCACGTGCATCTCACGCCCGAATCCTGTTCAACCCCATCCAACAAAATGTCAATGTGACGCCGTTAGACGGAATGCAGTACGACAGTGGTTCACAGCACGCTGTGGCAGACGAGTACAGTGCACGTTCGTCTCAAGCCCGAATCCTGTTTAACCCACCAGATGGACAGCTTCAGTGTCAGACACGCGGACATTCACTGCTGTATGAACAGGAGCTGATGGGCGCGGCACCTCCTCACCACGACCTGGGTACCACAGAGGACTCTTGTCACTAAAAGTCTCTGATTGTAAAAGTTTTGGATAAAATGTTAAACCAATCATCCCCTTTGTTTCGGAAGACCCTGATTTAGAAAGGTCTCCAATTTTGTCATTTTTAAAAAATAATTCATTATTACAAAATGGCTTCATGCAACATCTTCCAAACATTTACTTTGGATGCGTTCAAGAACGCTCAGACTCAACTCCGAGGACATTCGTGCTCTGGACAAGAAAGTGGCACGAGAAAGTGCGCCGAACTTTGGCTTTTTAGATGACCAAGCGCGACCTTTACAGATGGTGACCAAAATGTCCGGTGAGAATAAAGCGATGGTTGTGTAAAAGGAGTCTCTTTATCTAGTGACGAACCAACTTGATGAAACTGTTCTCAGATGGTGATATATATATATATATATATATATATATAACGTTATTTTGCTTTTGATGAAATGTGTGTATATTGTACTGCATCTTTCATGCACTGTTTGTAATGTTAGCTCTATATTTAAGCTCTGCCTGAAAAGTAATGTTCTATAGGAAGCTACCTTGTTTAAGGAAAACAATGATTCACTGATTAAGTATTCTAAACAAAAACCACTGAAGCAGCAGTAAAGCTATAACTTGAGTGGAAGTGTGATCATAGATGTACTTCTCTGAGTATATTGGTATTGTAGATCAAAACTGTCACAATGAATCAGTATTTTGATTGTAATGAAAACAGTTGTCATAGATGTATTTATCTGTGCATTATGAAAATGTAGATCAAGACTGCTCTATTGTTTATTTCAGTAATGACGACCATTGTTGTTTCATTTTCAGAGCTATAGATGTATCAGTCTGGATGTATTGAACACGTGGATGAATTATTTTAGTCTTGTTGTTTATCTAAGTTATAACTACAGTCGTTTCATATATGATATCAAATATACAAAACCAAACATACTGGAATAAATATTAATCAAAAGTTTGCTTTGTTTGTTTATTTTGCACATAAAAAACAATAAAGAAAAGAAAAGTAATCAAAAGTCTATCCATTAAAACCATTACTACAAACATGATTACAGCTATTATTCATCACACAGATTGAATTGTAACAAGATGCAGCAAACAGTAAAGTTTTGATGAATACAAACTGCTAGACAAATCAAGTACATTTGGAGGAAATAGAACGCCTACATATGTGCCCCGCAATTAACACATGCATGCACACGTGTACATGTTTCACCAACCAATGCTACATGTCCTTGCTACAAGTAATGGGGAATAAATGAGTAAACCAAAATAAATATATAAAAGACAAAATTGATAGATTCACAGTCTTCGGAAACTTTATTGCTTTTCTAAATTACCTTCACTTAAAAGGTAGGATTGCAGGGTGGCTGAGGAGTTTTGGGGGGGGGTGTTTTTGGTCTTCTAAAATTACCATCTTAGATAATGTATGGACCTTGATTTTTTTTAAGGTAGTACCCTAATGCATAAAAATAATTTATACAAATTGGTATGACGTCACAATGAGGTCATCGACTACTTTAAGGCCACGCCCATTTTTAGTAAAAAAAGCCTAAAAAGGTTAAATTTTGGCTTGTAATTTGTCTGTTATTATTGAAACTTTTCAGAAATGTGCATAATAGTGATTTGAATAGATCTGGGCGGGGATTTTATCATATTTTGTCATGCTGATTTTTTATGAATTTTTTCCTGAAATTTTAATTACCCCTTATGCTAACAGCATTTGGGAGCACTAAATAGCACCTTTTTGCGTCGGGAGCGCACGAATTTCTTCCTTACAGGGTAAATTTCAAAATAAAACTTATTGTACCCGTTTTCAATGAACAGTTTTTCAATAACAATGCAGTAAAATCAAGTTGTGGCGGTAGTAGTGACGTAATAAACTTTTACAGGTCACAAAAAGACCAAAGTGATGTTTTTGAGGTCAAATTTGCATTCGGTATGTGCCAAAACCCCTGTATACTAATTTGTTTTCTTATATCTTCAAGAATAGGGAAAATATAGTGATTTTGCATATTCAATGAGCGGACTCTGATTTTATTACCCCTGGAACTCAATTACTCAGAATTATTCATCATTTCTAAACTAGATGTAAAAATTTAATGACCATATTTCAAATCAATATAATATAAAACCCCTGTACAACAAGTTTTTTCCTTGTATCTTGTATGAATGCGGAGATATTGTAATCTTGCATATTTAATTAGCTGATCAGAGAAATTATGCATAATTTTAAAGCCTTTGAATGGCCATAACTCTCCAACGGTTTGTCCGATTTTGTTGAAATAAAAACCATTCTATTTGTTTCACTGAGACCTATCCAATGATATCAAGTTTGAAAAGCTATGATGAGTTTGAAATTTTTGCGTTGAGACAGCTACTTTGACCTTGAATTTTGACAAACAAAAAGCGACATTTGATAGTAAAGTATGTTAGATTATGAAAATAGAACTACATAACAAATAACATTGATAGTTATTTTTTGGAAATTATTATTTTGAAATTTTGCTCAGCCACCCTGAAATCCTACCATTTTGCACCTCAGGTTAACATTTGGACAAGTAAAACATTTCTAAGAGTGTCCTTTTTAGAAAAAATGCTAGAAATACTGTCCATTCCTTGTTATCAACAACTAACTTCTTCATTTGATAGAAATGCATTGTAAATGGTCAAAACTTAGTAGAAAATAAACATGATCATTTTATTCATTATCATCGCTATATTGTATGTGTGTGTACGTACGCGTGAGGTTGCGTGTGCGTTTGCGTGCATGTGTTGCCACGTGACGAACCAGGACAGCCTCTAGCTAAATGACCCCCAATTTGGAAGTAGGACAACAACACTCCACCCAGGTGTAAAAAATGGGTACTAGCTGACTTCGGTTGGAGAGGTAAAAGGTGGTGGGAGGATAGGGTTAGACTGCACTTCCAATACGAAGCCCTAGACAGTGTATAACACTTCCAATACGAAGCCCTAGACAGTGTATAACACGCCTTAAAGGCTATGGGACTACCTCTACTCTACATGTCACGCTAACATGGTGCCGTGCCGCTAAACGGGTCTCAGTTCTAATACACGGACGCCTCTAGACATGATAAGATGCTGCAAAGAAAGGCGCGGGTCTTGTTACTCCTGGTCTAGGATCATCTAGGTTTCTTTTCCTACTGCTGAGAAAACGGTCGACTATAGCTAATGGTACAGCTGTATATGCGGGGTAAGTTGTACAAAATCTGATGTTGATTCTTAACACTAACAACGAGAAGGCTTTTCAGTAAGCCACGCCCTTGGTGTGTCACCTTTACGGTTTAAATCTACATATAGCGGGTTCAAAGTTCGAACTTTATCAATATTGATATCAGTACGTGGAACAGGTCATCAGACTTATCCAATACATAAAATGTACCCTTGGGGGGAAGTAAACAGG
Organism: Branchiostoma floridae x Branchiostoma belcheri; assembly: GCA_019207045.1. NCBI lineage: Eukaryota > Metazoa > Chordata > Leptocardii > Amphioxiformes > Branchiostomatidae > Branchiostoma > Branchiostoma floridae x Branchiostoma belcheri. Next base: position 12,244,022 of record CM033024.1, on the reverse strand, counting down.
AAGTTTGATTTTCATGCATCTCATCTTGAGATCCAGAAGCAAGACACAGCACCAAGATGGTTGGCCGGACGGAACTGGTCTGGCTCCTTCTTGTCTCCAATCACCTACTTCTCGTACCAGAAGCGGCCCAACGATGCCCAAACGACTGTTTTTATAATACTAGAGTGGCCTTTTCTTGTCGCTGCCCCAATCCAAATGGGAAAGTGTCTAATTGTAGCTGGGTTGGGCACGGAGGAACATACGTCTTTTCCGTATGTCTTGACGCCATACCAACCGACTTTCCAAGGGAAACCCTAACAGTCATGATCGAACATCTCTCTAGCTCTTCTTCGACGCTCCTTGAGCAATCGTTCCATCACCTTCGCATCGGACGTCTGGAAACTCTGAGCATCCGACAGTCGAATGTTTCAGCTATACAGCCAAGGGCTTTCTGCGGTCTACAACACTTACGTCATCTTTACCTCCCTGACAACCGCATATCCCGGCTAGGTAAGTCAAAAGGACATTTCATTTTTTAGTGTTGTGCCTTGCCATAGTAACTTATAGGCCAAATAGTGTAAATTAAGCAAGTCAAGGTCCCCAAAGTACCCAAAAGTACACATCATAGCATGCTAGATTCATGAGAGCTTGTTTCTTCCGAAGGTGAATTGAAATACGGCAAAAGTTATTGATATTATATTTTGTATTTGACGCCATGGGATTTATCTAAGATAAAATCAAAGGTGGTGAGTATATTCATGTTTTAAAGGAATCTGGATGTAGACATGAGTAGATACATGGTATCATTAGGTGTATAAAACTCCACACCACCTAACTAAAAAAATAGTTGCCATATAATCTTCACAACGCCTACCTAAAAATCTAGTATTTCTCTCCATTCACAATGCCATGCATCTTCTATCTACCCTCAGAAGCGGATACTTTCCTCGGGCTCGTGAAATTACAGGTTCTGATCCTGGAGAAGAACAGGATTTCCACCGTATCCCAACATGCGTTCCAAGGCCTACACCTGCTTAAACACCTGCGATTGTCTCATAACCACCTGACGTCAGTGCCCGTTGACGCACTTCTGCGACCAGGAGCATTATGGGGGGCGGACCTGCAGATGAATCACATCACGACGATAGACAGGGGTGTCTTGCGCTTGACCAGAAACAAGTTCTTGAGTCTTCAGATCGGAAACAACACGCTGAGGTGTGACAAGAACTTAACATGGTTCATCTGCTCCCTGTCGAATCTGACGATCATTTCTGAACGCGTTCTGATGAAGTGTGCATCTCCCCCCGAACTCTCGGGAACCAACCTAACTGCCATGAGACAATTTTTCTGCCAAACCGGTACCAGCGCGGAGAGGTCGCAGCTAAGGATCGGCTCAAAAACCTTCAGCGAACCGTCTCTGATACCAACTTCAAGGATAATGGACTCAAGAAGTTATCAAATCTTCAACACCGACCCGTACAACGATACCATCCCAACTGAGGGCTATACAGAAATGCCGCACACCATGTCAGTCACTGAGCGCACGACACAGATGGACTATGTCATTCTTCTTGCAGGAGGCCAACATCAACATATCAACATCACCTATATCATTGCCATGGTCAGTGCTGTTGTCGTTCCCCTGTCGGTAACAGCAGCTGTCCTCTTCATCCTCAAATTCTGTTGTGGAACAGATCTGCCTCACGAACAAGCTACATCCACTGAAACAGAGACCAGTGATATCCAGCCGTACGCAGTGGCTTATGCCGACTCGGCAGAACTACGAGGATCTGACGGAAGCTCAGCCACAAGCGGACGAAATATCCCCGCTCGTGACAAAACCCCAGAAGACAACTGTACCATTCAGCCATATGCAGTGGCCTATGCCGAAGACCCAGGGTCAGACATTCAGCCATATGCAGTGGCTTACGGTGAAGAACCAGGACCACAGCTACAGTGCCATGCAGCGGCCAGATGCATTAATGACCAAGAGCAAGTCGATAACTATAAGATCCAGCCGTACGCAGTAGGCTACCCTGACCCTCAAGAAGATGCAAGAGGCTGTGCGGAGGTTCAGGATTCAAAATCGCTTGAGAATGGTTCTGACGAGCCGACAGAGAGCGTCAATCAACCAATCGTCCAATCAGAGGACCGCTCGCTATCAACTGATGACGACATGCAACCTGAATTAGGAGATGATGAAGCGGGAAGAGGGGATGATCCTACAAGTCACGGAAAGGGTCCTTACCGAATGGATGAAGGAAACGACATTGCGCCGGAGGCAATCGAAATGCAGTATGGCAGTGGATCACAGCACGCTGTGCCAAACGACTGCAGTGCACGTGCATCTCACGCCCGAATCCTGTTCAACCCCATCCAACAAAATGTCAATGAGACGCCGTTAGACGGAATGCAGTACGACAGTGGTTCACAGCACGCTGTGGCAGACGAGTACAGTGCACGTTCGTCTCAAGCCCGAATCCTGTTTAACCCACCAGATGGACAGCTTCAGTGTCAGACACGCGGACATTCACTGCTGTATGAACAGGAGCTGATGGGCGCGGCACCTCCTCACCACGACCTGGGTACCACAGAGGACTCTTGTCACTAAAAGTCTCTGATTGTAAAAGTTTTGGATAAAATGTTAAACCAATCATCCCCTTTGTTTCGGAAGACCCTGATTTAGAAAGGTCTCCAATTTTGTCTTTTTTTTTAAATAATTCATTATTACAAAATGGCTTCATGCAACATCTTCCAAACATTTTCTTTGGATGCGTTCAAGAACGCTCAGACTCAACTCCGAGGACATTCGTGCTCTGGACAAGAAAGTGGCACGAGAAAGTGCGCCGAACTTCGGCTTTCTAGATGACCAGGCTCGACCTTTACAGATGGTCACCAAAATGTCCGGTGAGAATAAAGCAATGGTTGTGTAAAAGGAGTCTCTTTATCTAGTGACGAACCAACTTGATGAAACTGTTCTCAGATGGTGATATGTATATACATTTGTATAACGTTATTTTGCTTATGCTGAAATGTGTGTATATAGTACTGCATCTTTCATGCACTGTTTGTAATGTTAGCTCTATATTTAAGCTCTGCCTGAAAAGTAATGTTCTATAGGAAGCTACCTTGTTTAAGAAAAACAATGATTCACTGATTAAGTATTCTAAACAAAAACCACTGAAGCAGCAGTAAAGCTATAACTTGAGTGGAAGTGTGATCATAGATGCACTTGTCTGAGTATATTGGAATTGTAGATCAAAGCTGTCACAATGAATCAGTATTTTGATTGTAATGAAAACAGTTGTCATAGATGTATTTATCTGTGCATTATGAAAATGTAGATCAAGACTGCTCTATTGTTTATTTCAGTAATGACGATCAATGTTATTTCATTTTTAGAGCTATAGATGTATCAGTCTGGATGTATTGAACACGTGGATTAATTATTTTAGTCATGTTGATTATTTAAGTTATAACTTAAATAATCAACAAAAACAAACATACTGGAAATGTTAATTAAAAGTTTGTTTGTTTATTTCGCAGGAAAAAAACAATAAAGAAAAGAAAAGTAATCAAAAGTCTATCTATCACAACCATTACTACAAACATGATTACAGCTATTATTCATCACACAGATTGAATTGTAACAAGACGCAGCAAACAGCAATCAAAGTAGAGTTTTGATGAATACAAGCTGCTAGACAAATCAAGTACATTTGGAGGAAATAGAACGCCTACATATGTGCCCCCGCAATTAAGACATGCATGCACACGTGCCTGTGTCACCAATCAATGCTACAAGTCCTTCCAACAAGTAATGGGGAATGAATGAGTAAACCAAACAAAATATACAAAATATAAATTTAATAGATTCACAGTCTTCGGACACTTTATTGCTTTTCTAAATCACTTTCACTTTATTCATTTTACAACTCAGGTTAACATTTGGACAAGTAAAACATTTCTAAGAGTGCCCTTTCTTCTAACAAATGCTAGAGATACTGTCCGTTCCTTGTTATCCACAGCTAACTGCTTCGTTGAATGCAAAATGTATTGTAAATGGTCAACACTTAGTACAAAATAAACACGATGTTATCATTACTAATATTCGTTCGTCTGTTTCATTATCTTCGCTATATTCGTCCATTGTCATGGGTTATAACATTACCTCTAATACATGGAGGCAATCAGCACGTGAAAATTCAGTATTTGATTTATTGGTCGAGTCACCATATTAAAGTTCGCACCTCTAGTCCTCTCGATGTGGCTCTGTCCATGACACATAGCCTCTGCAACCAAAGTATTTTGCTCTTCTTCAAAACATAGACAGTGGTAAGATACGGGAAAGTACGAAAGACAGGACCCGAAAGACTGAGATGCTCACACACGCACACACACACACACACACACGCACACACACACACACACACACACACACACACACACACACACACACACACACACACACACGCACACACACGCACACACACACAAGGTTCACACATGCATATATATTCAAGTCCGTGTGAGGTCCGTATGGAAGTCTTTACCAGGTTCCATAGGTCGCTGGAAAATATAGGAGTTTTGGACAAATATAGATGACGTTAGATAAAATTCCTCTCCGGCACAAGAGATAGTAGGCATCCTTCCATCTTTCCAGATGATGGTAGCACTCTCTCCTTGAAATTAGGGCGGTTGACAGCGTCGACTGTGGGACTGTAACCCAATCCTCGCATGACAGTCGCGTCCGCAGTTTGGGCATATATATTCAGATGAATTGCCAGGTTGCAGTCTTTTTTTGCGTCTTTGTCTTTTTGACTCTAGTTGTTTCATTCGTCTCGCCTGACCCTTAGCAAGACCCTCCCTGACTGTGTTGCGCCATCTGGTGCGGTCTTCTGCAATCTGTTCCCAGCTGGCTGGGTCAATGTCAGTTAGTCTCATGTCACGCCTGCAGACATCCCTGAAGCGCAGTGCCGGTCGGCCTACTGGGCGTTTTCCTGCTGCTAGTTCCCCGAACAGGATGTCCTTCGGAATGCGCCCATCTTTCATACGGGATACGTGTCCCAGCCAGCGTAGACGTCGCTGGCAGAGAAGAAGATGGATACTCAAGGAGCAGGAACGTTCCAGAACAGTAGTGTTGGGCACTCTGTCCCTCCAGGTGATGCCAAGAATGCGCCTTGGGCATCGTAGATGGAAGCTTTCCAGGCGGTTTTCTTGTCTGGCATATGTGGTCCAGGTCTCACTACCATACAGAAGCGTACTGAGAACGCATGAACGGTACACTTCGAGTTTTGTGTGAAGTGTCAGGTGGTTGTTGTTCCACACTCTCTTTCCAAGTTGAGATACATTGACAAAAACTGCTATGATAGATTATTCTCATTAATTATGCAAATGTACTCCTATTTTGCGTAATTAGTATTTAGTTTGTTACATCATTGTCTAAGGTACCTACATACCAAAATTCATGGAAATTCGTTGTTCCCTTGTTGAGTTATCCACTTCAGAAGTTTTTGACAAAAATGCCCCTGCTATCCCAAAACTAGTCGCTAGGGGGCCCAAACTTAAGTCACTTATTCCTGAGCACAAGAGCGATCTAATACTAAAAATTTGTGACCCTAGCTTGTTCAGAGCACGACAGAGCAAAACCGGAAATTGCGCTGCAGTACCAAGGGAAGCCGCTAGGGGGGCCCAAAATCTAATAATATCCAGCTTTTATCACACCAACCAACACATAAAGTATGCAACCAATCCGTCCAGCCGTTCTTGAGTTATCTTGTTGACAGACAGACAGACTGACAGACAGACAGACAGACAAACGCTAGTGAAAATATAACCACGCCAGGACAGTTTTTTTTTACTATTGATAAAACAATCACACAGGGCAACCAAAAGTTCGACGAGGGCTAATCAGCAAAAGTGTGGAGGGAGTGTGTGTGTGTGTGTGTGTGTGTGTGTGTGTGTGTGTGTGTGTGTGTGTGTGTGTGTGTGTTTGTGTGTGTGTGTGTGTGTGTGTGTGTGAGTGTGTGTGTGTGTGTGTGTGTGTGTGTGTGTGTGTGTGTGTACGCGTGAGGTTGCGTGTGCGTTTTCGTGCATGTGTTCCTCGAGACGAACAAGGACAGGCTTAAGACTAGTAGCCAAGGAAAATCCTGCAATTTGGAAGTAGGACGACGCGGCAACAGAATACAAGGCAAGGGACAATAATCAATGAATGGACGTCCTTCACCGTCCCAGGAAGGCCGGCTGCTGCGTCACACTATAATGAGTCTGGCGCAAATCCAAGAGCGCAAAAAAGGTAACGTTAATAAAAAGATGCCTAGATTTAAAAAATAGTTGAAAAATAGTTTACAAATGTTGTATAATAACACCCGAGTCTACACTCGAGGCTACCACGATAGTGTCGGTTCTGCAACTACTAGTATTATAGCTCAATTTACAGCTAACGTTTACACCCATTGCTACCAAAGTAGTAGTGTCACCATATAACTACATTGTACACTCCAGGCTGACACACAACATATTTTCGTTATTTTCTTGCAATGGTATGTTGACCATCTCTTTTAGGAATAAAATTTATTGTTTTTCTTTCGGAATCGGGGGAAAATAGAACAATGCGCGTGCCGATGTCGCCCATGATTTAATGTTAACTGCCGTGGCCAATTTAAACCAAAAAGTAAGCAAAGCCTAAGCATCCTCACAGAAATACTTCTCCCGCATTTACCACTCAGTAGACTTGAATCTTGAATAGGCGATGTCTATTCACTGACCTTTGTTGCCTGTTTGTGTTTACGCTAAAAGTAACGTTAAACTAGAGTTCCTCGAACACATATCTTCGCCAAATAAACAATTTCTATGGAAGATAGTTCTTTTTGAATGATTAATGTGTATAAGTCCATATGTTATCTAGTCACATCATGTAGTGGTTGGTTGGATTATGAACATTGTGAGTAGATTAGTCTATTCTGTCGGTGTACATAATGCAGCAAATGTTTTGGCGATGTGAATGAATGTCTTTGCATAATCAGAACAATTTGTACAGGTATGAGGTTACTGTTCTATTTTGTGTTGTCATAATTACTTTCGGAGAGCTGGTTATGTTTTGGGTAGCGTTTGTATGTATGTATGTATGTATGTATGTATGTATGTATGTATGTATGTATGTAGAAACCAGCAAATTGAAGACCGGCTGAATGGATTGAAGTGATATTTGGTATGTGGGTAGGTCTTGGAAACCTGGAAACCACAGGAAGTCACGCCGATAATTGCATTCGTCACTCACCAAACCCCGGCCACTGTAACAGTTGTTCCTTCCAATTTACGGAACTTTTTAACTCACCAAGGGTCATCTAAGGGCCATATGTAAGGATTGCTACGACCCCCGCCTTGGTGAACGTTTGTTTCAATCTCATGAAAATAGAAAGTAAAGTTTTGCAGTCGCGAGTTAAGTCAGTGGTATTTTACAGAGTCCAAGGTTATGATTTCTGCGACTGTCCGATGACAGCCGCCTGTCACCTTTGGCGATTTGTATTTCTCGCAATGATGTCAGTTCTTTCTAGCCGACCTTTCCCTTACAACATGACATCTCTGTTAAGAGTTGAGGAATGCGTGGATAATTGACGGTGACCCTTTTGACCTAAGTGCTGTTCTTCAACATGTTGGGTTTGTCTTGTCCCAGCACTTGGTCACTTGTTGTTTTAACCTAGTTCACAGATGTAAGTACTATGTGTTACAAGCCGTCATTGTTCAATTATGTTATATTACTGACTTTACATAGTACTTATTCGTTTGTTTAGACCCATGTAGTGCTACTGGCACATGGAACACCAAGTTTCCTTGCAGTCCATCATAAGAAAATGCACTGAAGTGTCTCGTAGATATTAGCTCTACATCTTTATATCAAGTGATATTCGTCAAGTTCCCTCTACTACATTTTTACCGTTCCCATGATATAGTGTTGCTTTTATTGTTGATCTGTATATAGATATAAGCAACACTTGTATATAGATATGTTATATTTCAACTGCTATGAATCCTTTGCTGTGTGCCGTCGTATTGACATCAATTCAGCAAGCTATTTAATTGCTTAATTTTATAGATACGTGTTGGACACGGTCAGGCTTTGTATTTTGCTAACATGAACCATGACCATTTATAGGCATTTTTCAGCCAGTAGTCTCTACCAGACTCCATCCTGGCAGAATAGTACACGGATGACCTAGTAACATCCCTGGTCAATCAGAATTTCATGCTTCCAAGACAACTTTTTTTTTTCCCATGATGCCTTGCGAGGTGGCTAGCTGCCTTTTCTAGAGCTCTGCACTTTCCAGAGTTCTATTGCCTATTCTCAACATTTTCTTCGCATTTTCTCAACTCATCCGCTCCGTAACACATCTACAAAGGTCCTGGGATAAGGTGGTGAGTTCAACTTTCCCTACGATTCCTTTGTCGAACTTCGTTTCTGATCAGTACAACGACGATCACCACCCCCCTCCCACCGATAGCCATGAGTTACGTGTCAGCAGTCATTAATGGCAAGGCGATAGACACCGTCGCGACGGCCCCTAACGGAACTCCAGCATCCTCCTGCAAACCAGTCTTCTTTCTGGAGAAGGATGTCCATGCCGTTAGTCCTACTGAGACTTTCTTCACGAATGTCGAGGTCTACAAAGCCGTAGCGCGCTGTGTTCAAGCGTCAAATATAGCCGGGATTCAACAGGTTCGCGGATTATGGCGTCTCTACTTACGTGATCCAGAGGAACGTGCTTCCCTCATCGCGTCTGGGATTAGCCTTCGCGACAAGTATGTTGAAATCAGTGACAATCACCCTTTTCAGCAGCGAAATGGTGTTAGAATCACAGTCCGAGATGTACCCCTCTCCGTTGACGATGGAGTCATAGCGTCTGGCCTGAAAAGCTACGGTGTTAAGCTCCTTGGACCCCTGAAGCGCGAAATGCTTCGAGTTGATGGTAAACTTACCAACTGTGAAACCGGAGACCGTTTCGCCTTTATGGCAACTCCAACTAACCCTTCTGAACATATCCCAAGATTTGTGGAGCTTGGAGGGCGATGGAAGGCTAGAGTGTTCTACCGAGACCAACCCAAACCCCCTCCTCCGCAGGCCTCACATCGACCGCGACCAGTCCTTGAGGACAGCGTTCGTGACGCTCCCACCCCTGCCCCACACCTCAGTGGTGAGACCACCGTAAGGGAAGAGGGATCCAGCAAAGAAAAGCAGAGTCAAGTCAGCACAGCATATGTTCAGCTCACCCCTAGCTCACCTGAACAAGATGAACACTGTAACACGCTTGAGAAAAACCAGCAGAAAAAATGAAAACAAAGCCAAATCACCGACTTCACTGCATCGAAACCACGAAGAAAAAGGAAAAGAACTCAGACAACACACCGGCCCACCGAATCAACTGTGGCAACGAGAAGTGCTACAAAGAAGAACCCCCCGTCGTCGACTGCGGCTAGCAGCAAAAGCACTGATGATCGAGCCTTAAGACAACGCATCGACGACCTGATAGAGACAAGTCGCAGCGCTACCAACGACCTGTTCGGTGAGAACTCTGGAGACGGAACATGAACTGTTAGTCTCCTTCTGAGACTGTTGCTACTGTAAGTTACACTCACCACCATGGCTTCAGCTATTAGTTTTCTTTCCCTAAACGCTCGTGGCTTGCGTGATAAACGCAAACGAGCTACCGTTTACCTCTGGCTAAGTCAACAAAAAGCAGACATTTTCCTCCTTCAGGAGACATATTTTACAGCTGACATTGAATGTGATCTTGAATTAGACTGGAACGGAGTACAATTTCATGACTTTGGTAGCACTCACAGTCGAGGAGTCTCAATACTTATCAGGAAAGGACTTGATGTTGATGTTGTTGATGTGTTAAAGGGTAACGATGGAAGAAAATTGATTGTTGTACTGAAAGATCACTGTATTCTTAATGTGTATGCTCCAAATGATCGCACTGAAAGAGGGAAATTCTTCAGCGATCTCTGTGATTGGGTTACTGACAATCAGGTCACTAACCTCATCGCAGGTGGAGACTTCAATGATTTAAATGATAATGGGCTAGACAGACAATCAAAACATGCAACGAAGACACCCACAGGTGGGAATTCCTTGAATAATTTAAAACAAAATCTTTTACTTGTTGACATCTGGCGGAAAAACCATCCCCAGAGCAAACAATTCACCTGGACAAGGAAGAATCCCTATCCAGTGTCCACCAGAATAGACTTTTGGCTTATTCAAAAATCTTTGGTTGACCACGTTTTACAGTGCACTATCAAACCATCCATCAAATCCGATCATAAAGCTATCTTTCTAAAAATACGATTAAACAAAGAAAAGCGCGGACCAGGACTATGGCGCTTAAATACCGCATATCTTTCCGATCAGGATTACATGGATGGCGTCAAAAATTCTATATTAGATGTTAATTTGGAATACAAGAACACGACTATTTCTAAACAGCTCCTATGGGAACTTATCAAAAAACGAATCAAGGAATTCTCAATTGGCTTCTGTAAACAGAAAGCCATTCAAATGAAAGGAAATCTTATCTACTTAGAAAAAAGATTATTGGAATTAGATCAGAAAATAGACGTAAACCTGGATGAGACAACTCTAAACGAATATACCACTGTAAAAACTGAGATTGAGAAAATCTACCAGTCAAAAGCCAGAGGTGCACAAATTAGAGCACGGGCAGAATGGACTGAGAAGGGAGAAAAATCTCTCTCTTATTTTCTCAACCTTGAAAAATGGCAAGCTGCAAACAATAATATTACAAAACTGAGTGAAGGAGACACTGATGTAACAGACCAGGGGAAAATCTTACAGTTAGAAAAATCATTCTACGAACGTCTATATACCAGCGACTGTTCAGTCTCTGACAGGGAAATTGATATGTTCCTAGAGACTGTTGAGCTAGAATCCAGCCTTTCCGAACATAAAAAATTGATTCTTGAGAAACCTCTAGAAAAGGAGGAATATTTTGAGGCCTTGCAAGCTATGAAAACAAATAGATCCCCAGGAACGGACGGACTTCCCGCCGAATTCTATCTTACTTTCTGGAACAGTATTGGAGACTTTGTTTTTGATGCTCTCAAAGAATCCATGGAAAAGGGATGTATGTCTCCGTCTCAAAAAAGAGCAGTCCTTAAACTTATCTTTAAGAAGGGAGACAGAAAAGATCTCGCTAACTGGAGACCCATTAGTCTCCTTAATACTGATTATAAGTTGTTGGCAGCTGCTCTGGCGAAAAGACTCCAAGCAGCTCTACCCAACCTTATTTCACACGACCAAACAGCGTATTTGAAAAACAGATTTATCGGTCAGAATGTCCGTGTTATACATGATGTTATATATTACTGCAACCATTATAACATTCCTGGAGCCATTATTTGCCTCGACTTTCAAAAGGCTTTTGATATGGTGAACTGGAACTTCATGCTCAAAACCCTTCAGAAATTTGGCTTTGGACCAAATTTTATTTCCTTGGTGAAAATGATGTATACAGATATTGAATGTTGTTTGACTAACTTCGGCTGGAAGACAGCCTTTTTCAAACTGCAGCGTGGCATCCGGCAGGGCTGTCCACTCTCTGCTCTTTTATTTAATTTAGTTGTAGAAATACTGGCACTTAAAATTCGACATACCGATTTAATTAAAGGAATCAAGGTCATGGTTCACGATCTTGAGTATGAAGTAAAGATCAGTCAAGTTGCTGACGATACTACACTTACACTGTCGGATGACCTTTCAATACAAACTGCCCTTAACATTGTAGATAAGTTTAGTAATGTCGCAGGACCCAGATTGAACCTTAAAAAGTGCGAAGCACTATGGATAGGGTCCTTCCAACACCGCAGAGACAAACCCTTTGGTATCACATGGCCGGGGACACCTATCAAGTCTCTGGGACTATACTTCAGCCTTTCAGAAGAACTATGCGAAACCTTAAATTGGGACAAACGGATAAACAAAATTGAAAATATGTTTCGAAGGTGGCAGAAACGCAAATTAACTTTATATGGAAAATGTTATGTTATAAAAACTTTAGCCCTGTCTCAAATTATCTACAACATGTTTATGATTCCAACCCCAGAATGGGTACTTAAGAAAACTCAGAAATTAACCTTCTCATTTCTTTGGGACAACAAACCTGACAAAATAAAGCGTACAGCACTATATTCCAGTTATACCGACGGGGGAATCAAAATGATAGACATATATTCTAAGTGTAAAAGCTTACAAGCGTCATGGGTAAAGAGATTGCTACACTGTCAGACAAATCAAGATAATATAAGACGATGGCAAGTAATACCCTTACACTTTATTGAAAAACTCGGAAAATACTGTAATATTTTTAGATGTAACTTTAATGTTAAAAGAAATGCCCCACCCCTGACACAACTACCACCCTTTTATAGGGAGGTAGTCTTGGCCTGGCAGGAACTTGGAGGGGGGAGGAGGGATCTTGCAAAAATTAATGATGATAGAATTTGGTCAAATAAAAATTTTAAGATAAAAGTTTGCAAGGAGGATTACATGATTTGGATTAATTTTTGTAAAATACCAGTAGTAAAACTCAGTAGTAAATATTTGTATTCTCTTTGTCTCGCCAAAACCCTAACAAAACCTTCTTCTCAAGCTTATTGGGATAGCATATTTCCTAACTTAAATTGGACGAATATATGGAGATCTCAGACCCTGAAGTTAAAAGAGAATAAGTTGAGAGAGTTTAATTTTAAATTATTGCACAAAATCCTCCCTTGCAGATTCTTACTTCATAAATGGAAAATAGTAGACACCTCTGGGACTATCTACAGCCCTAAATGTGCGATCTGTAACCAAGACGAAAATTATTCACATATGTTCTTTGAGTGTGTAAGGTTAAGAGGCTATTGGGACGAAGTTAAACACTTGCTTTCCCAATCTGGCATTAACATAGCCATCAATACTACAGCTTCTGTACTTTTTGGAGGTAACTTTTATGTTACTCTTGCAAAATACGCCATATTTGTATCGTGGATCAGATATAAAGACAACAAGGAGTTACTTAGAAACCACAATGTATTGTATTTATTTACTGCTCTCACTCAAGATGTGCAAACTTGTAAAATCATTGAGTAGAGAAACTGTGTACAACAAAATGTTTATTTGCTACTTGCTTTGTTAAGCAATTTACGTAGCTTGTGTGTAAGTTCTATACTGTATGAACCACCTTGGTTCTGGGCTAGACAATAAGCTATACATGTATGTATCCAGCCACTACTTCATGTACGGACGTTAGATTTGTAACAATCACAATGTACTGCTGATGGACCCGAATAAAGTCATATTGACAAAAAATAAAAATAAAAAAAAAAAAAAAAAAAAAAAAACAATCCTTTCCACAACCGCTAAACACCTGCCAAATATCGTGGAAATCGCCCAGCTGCATTTTGACTTATGCTTCCCGAAAAAACACAAAAAAAATACCAAGCTCGCTGCTGTACCGTAGGAAAACGCCAGGTAACCCATTTTCGAACTAGGCATGCCTTTCAACAACCGCTACACACCTGCAAAAAATCAAAAGTTCCATCCACAATTTCACGAGTTATATCCTGTTGACCTACATACAGACCCAAGTCAGCAAAAACATAATCTTCTTGGCGAAGCTAAAAATAGTAAAGTCCGTACCATGTCGTCATTGAGGGGTCAGAGGTCAGGCCATCTTTTTCCAATGTATGTTCTACCAATGAGGATAAGTACTTTACACATTTGAAAGCTGTCACATTGACAGTTTGTCTGGGTGTGTTTGTTGTGCTTTGAGTGGACCCCCCCCCCCCCCACTAGTATGTGGAATGGTAGGACCCAGAGGAGGTCAGAGAGCAGGTGTAAGTAGGTCAGTGAGTCTGGATGGGAGATCCAGAGAGGCGAGAAGCACTCCTGCAGGGAGTCCAGGAGTTGTGTGCCATGTGCGACGAGAGATGAAGAATAAAATAGTCTATATCTAGATCGTGTGCCCCTGAACATGACTGAGAACCTAATATTGGCGTTGTCGGCGGACGCGATCTAGAGTCATGGAGAGTGCGGCAAGAGGACTCAGGATTGGGAAGAGGCAAATGAAACATATTTAAGCTTGGTCTTTACTTGAATAACAAATTTCTTTGTGCAGAACCAAGTGTTTATACCAGCCCGCCGTTTTGGTGAACATCTGTCTCCCACCTTAGGGCAATGCTAACTTGTTCTTCTTCGCATTACCGCTGGGCGTCGCTGCTGCAGTGTGAAGAATGCGGTCCCAAACGCGACAGTCATCGATAGCCTCCACCAGGCTTTCCTTTGGGGGCACGGCCCGTAGCAAAAAGGGGGTTATTGACCAGGAGAGGCTAACATTCCCCCTTCGTTACTGGAAAAAAGAAACCCTCTACTGGCTAAACCCCCCTAGCAAATTATGCTTCCTTCAGCCAGCATAGTTACTACTGTCTGGTAGAGACTAGGGCATCGAAATTGTCTATTCATGATTCAGCATGCTAGCAATAAACACAATATTAAAAGCTAGGAGCCCAGAGTGCTGGCGGTTCAATTTTTTAATGTCTCTTTTTTCAAAAGTGGGTGATTTAACATATAATCCTCAACCCAGGGCTGGGCCGGGTGGGGAAAAAACACAACTTCGCTGGTATACCTAGGGCGAGTAGGGCGTGCTTGCTCGGTGACGCTCGCTACTGAATGACGGGCGATACCACCGAGCGAGCAGGCAGGGGGTTATCATATCCAATTACATTGGATGTCCTTGTTTGGCCATCCTTTCACAATGTCGGCAAGGCATAAGCATTTAAAATGTCCTATAAAACTACAAGCTCAGAAAGGAACAAGAAACAGGCAAGTCTTCAAGTACCAGAGTTACCAACCTAGGATTGTGTTAAAAAAATTCGTACTTTCCCAGCACTAACGTAGAGTGGAAATTGTTATCACCAAGCACAGTAGGAGCATCTTCTCTGGATAATTTTAAAGAACGCTTGCAGATAGATGTGCAAAAGTTAGGTGTGACGGCTCGTTCAGTGTAATATAACCAGCTGCTGCCGCGCCGCGTACTTGCGAAGCTGATGTGTTACGCCGAAGGGCGGTTATACCGGCTACATAGATACAGATACAGAAGCTGGTGTGTTACGACGAAGGGTGGTTATACCGGCTATGTAGATACAGATACAGAAGCTGGTGTGTTACGCCAAAGGGCGGTTATACGTACCGGCTATGTAGATACAGATACAGAAGCTGGTGTGTTACGCTAAAGGGCGGTTATACCGGCTATATAGATACAGATACAATACAGAATTTACCAATCTGACGAAACTATTCAGTTAGGCATATCTTTACTGGCTCATATTTGAGCCGTGTACCTAAAGAAATTTTAGGTACAGGTACAGGTACACAGGATTAGGTACAGGTCCGGTCCCTTTACCTGTACCTAAACAAGTTTGATCAATTATCTGTACGTTAAAAATGTTGCCAACTGTCTCATTTAGTGAGAAATCGACATCATTCTATTAGGATTTACATATTTGAACCTCAAAACAAAGTTTTCTTAATTTTCAACTCAAGATGATTAGAATTGCTATGTTTGATTTGGAAATTTACTTATCGTTAGTCACAAAAAGTGGTGTTCAATAGTGATTTAGTGTGTTTAGGTACAGGTACAGGTACACATTGTGTTGAGTAATGAGGCCGTGGTCGAGGCACCTCCTCGAGCACGGGACCCCCGTTTTACGTCCATCCCGGATGACGATTCGTGGACGAAGGTTAGACATCCAGGTAAACGATATTCAAATACAATTCAATCTCTACATCTGGATAAAAAAATAGAGATTTACTTTCGGGCGTTTTGAGTGTCATCCATCACTGTTCTTCAGGGTCACAAGAATGACCTGGCAGGACAATTCCATACAAGTACTCACCACAAGAAAACATCATTTAAGTAACATTTGCTTACGATACTTAGGAGTTAGTGAATTGACATATGTGCATGTTCAACCAATGTCTCTAGTTAGCTGTACTTGTATTGAATTGTTCTGCCAGTTCATTCTAGTGACACTGAATTAAGGAGAGTGATGGCTGTCACTCGAAACGTCCAGAAATAAATCTTGTCTTTTTTATCCAGTTGTAGAGATTGAGTTGTATTTGAACACAGGAAAGCTTATTTATCACCCCTTACAATGAGCATGGTACCCTTTTAGTTATGATAATAAAAATTCAAGTAAGAAATTTCTGCACATTTGATTTTGCACTCAATCCCAAACCTGTTTGTCAAAATTACTAGCTGAAACAAATATTCAATAAAACAGAAATAAAAATCCATATTACACAAAGTATTAAAAGGAAACTGCAGTCGTCGATAAATAGATATGGGAGATGTTTTTAGGTACATGTATTTAAAAGACGAGTGAAATACTGTAAATGCAGAAATGTTCGCGGTGGATTAATGTTTGCGGTTTTCGCGGTGACCACCGCGAACATTTTTCTATTATGGTATTAGACTGCACACTATAATGGTGTTACCGCGAACTTAGAGCCACCGCGAAAAGTCCTTTTCCCGCTACCGCGAAGTTAAATCCCCGCGAACTTAAATGCATTTACAGTATGGGATAGGGCTGTTTCTATAGAGGTTTATGATTTTATCTTGGCACTCTCGCTGAGCGTCTTGAGTGACCGCTGGAGCTGACTCAAGCAGGAATCGTATCTTAGATATAGAATAGTTCGTTCCTGTCCATTCTACCCACACATATTCAATTAGATTATCCAACTCCTTCAGTTTTAAACTACCTAAGCCAAAAACAAAGTCAAAAAAGCGAACTTTTCTCTACCGTACCATCAGTCTGGAATGTCACCTACCACCACACATCAAATCCCTGCTCAACATCTCACGCTTTAAAAAAGGCAATGTACCATGTCTTCTCAAGCCATTAGTTTTTTTTAATGTTTGTGTATCTATTATTATCTGTTTGTACATATACATGTATGTTTGTGTATATATTTGCGTTTGTATATGTATGTTTCATTGTTTCATTCGAACCCTGGTAGACTAGCCCTAAATAGAGCTAAAGGGTATCTGAATAAAGGAATAGTCTGAACCACGAGAATAACAAATCTGGAAAAGAAGATAAACCTCCAATGATCAAAGCAGTTCTGCTCAAGAATGAAAGGAATCTTAATTGGCCACTCTCACAATGGAGGTTTGTCTGATGTTGTCTGTATGCGAACATCTGTGTAATCAAGCTTCGAAACATCCTGTAACTTTGGCACCTGAGCTAAAAGATTTTGACAATGCTAAACTAGTCTTTTCAGGTGTATTATTTTTTTAAATCAAAATACTAAAAGCGGCCGTACTGAAAAATGCTCAAACAATTCTGCTCAACAATAAAGGAATCTTAATTAGACGCTCTCAAATTATCTGTGAAAGAACACCTGTGCAATCCACAATAAAAGGATTCTTAATTGGCCACCCTCAAAGGGTTTCTTATCAGTTGTGATTGACAGGTGGAACAATGGAGGTTTGTCTGATGTTGTCTGTGTCCGATGACATCTGTGCACTGAAGCTTCGAAACATCCCGTAACTTTGGAACCTGAGCTAAAAGATTTTGACAATGCTGATGTTGTTTCAGATGTGTCCAAAATTTTGCTTTTTATCAAACGACTAAAAACTGCCATACTCAAACTATCGCTAATGGGTACGAAAGCTTCATGAATAGTAATAATTAAGTTGCCTGAAGCGCCCATTGAGGAATGCAGATCGGCTTAATTGGCCTCTCTCAAAGGGTTTCTTACCAACCGTGTTTGTTAGGAAGAACACCTGTGCACAGATTTTGAGAATTTTGTTTTTCTTATCAAAAGAGTAAAGACTGTCATACACATACCATTGGAAATAGGGTACGAAAGATTCGTGAATAGTATTAAAAGAGAGAGTTTATTTGCAAAATCATGCCCGATGGCACGTACAGTCTCGAGATGAGAGTAGAGTCATTCAGTACATAATACATGTATTAGTTTCTAATCTACTATAAGGTCCTACGTTTACTATTATAGGGTTTGACTTCTTCTTTGGGGGTAGTGGTTAATAAATTGTGCCACTTTCTGCAAAAACGCCGTCAGGCGACATGCTTTGACCCTGGTTAAATAAAGAATAAACAAGCAAATAAACATGAGTGGGTTTTGTGCTTGGAGTAAAATGTAGTCTTTTGTCTACAAAGCACGCAAACAGACGTTGATTGGCGTTAGTATATATATATGAAGATATCAGAGTGTCGAGTATATTTAGATATCTATGATTACAATGAGGTCGTCATTCGTTCCGAAGCGTTTTCCGCAGCCAGCTTGGTTTGGGGAAATGATTTTATTTTCATAGATAGTTGGTAAGCCTGGAGTTAAGTACAGAAGAACTTAACAAGACAGATTTTTTGTTCCGGTCTTTTTGGGCCCACTTTCATGTAGTGGAACAATGTGGCTTACTCGCCATTGTTGGGGGAAGTGTCCAGATGAGAGAAGTAAATTGAATAGCTTGATCAGCGGTTTTGCGAAGATGTGAGAAGCACTAAGTACTTAGCCCGGTGTGGCAAAAATATGCAATTAAGGTCTTCAATCAATCAATCAATCAATTATTCAGAATCAAGTCACTGCTTGAGGCTTTCTTATTCTTTAGCTGACTGATCGCTTGTGTGATGTCTTGTTTTTGTATGGTAGCATCTAAGGAGTTTGATTTGTTGTTGGAAACGCCCAGGGCCTCTGGCACTACAACATATGTCCAAAAAAGTTTTCTTTCCAGTACTTAGAACACATTTTTGGTGGTGATCTCTTTCCTTCCCATTGATAGTAACGTTAAAGGTCAAATCCAAACTGAATTCAGCTAAATGTGTGTCCAATGGACTATTGGCGTTGTCAAAGAAATGATAAGATTGGAACAAAAGTGCCCGACTCATCATCCTCACCTGTAATTACTGGTTGCCATGACTTTTATGCCGTCACCAAAGCATTCTAGGATCAGCCCATAATCTACGCCAATGGCAGTACAGGCCAGGTGTTGGAAGATTTTAACTGTTGATCATATCAAGCCGAGCTAACCACTGTTAATGTAAGCTACATCTAAAGTACATAGAGCTGGATACCATTCATAACATCAAATGGGGGTGCCTACGTGGGTGGGTGTTGTGTTGAAACTCCGTATACGTGAAAGGGCCGGGTTGAGGCTTTGCACGCCAGCAATGGAGAATCATCAGATGAGCAGACAACTTCTTTCGTCAGTTGGAATGTCGTCATAATTATAGGCTATAGCACATACTTAAAAAAAGCCCAGCCCATCCCGTTTCCCACACTTCTGATTCCAGACCCGAGAAGAAGAGTTGAAGAAGATCTCCAGAAGACTGCAGCTGTCTCACCGCGAACGTCCTGACAAGAAACTCGGTGAGTAGCAACACCGTAGTGGTAGCACAGCGGCAAGTTGTGTCATGTTTGCTGTTTTTATTATCGATGTAATGATTTCAGAAATAACCCCTATTTCCTTGGTATTGTGGAACAGCTAACCAATAGGCCATGTGGTTTATAAATTAGCTTATCTCCGAGCAGATGCATGTATAGGGTTATGTGTTCTCTAACGTAGGACATCTGTCGGTGCAGAGGAATCCCTAACGAGATGTTAGGCTTTGTGTCCTGGTAAGCAATCAGTGATATTAGGGCTTCAATTCTTTTTGCGTGATAATGCACTATATCTTCGCGGTAGCTTTTCTTATAATCGATGTAAGAATTTCAGAAATCACCCCTACGTCCTTAGAAGTCCAGATTTGCATTATTTCCGCGGGTTAGGCCTTGTGGTAATAGATAATGCCAAGCAGATATTACAGGATTCTCGAAATTCTCTGATCGTTTTGTGCACGTCGTCACAGGCAACATTTTACAATGGTGTGCGTCTTAGGTATCAATATGGGAATCTGTGTGATTGTTTTCATTTAGTGTCGTTCTTTTGAGACGCTGACTTTGCTGCTGATGCGTACAGGATTGTGCTTTAAATTTGACAGCTTTCAAGTACGTTTTTTTTGTATAAGTCAATGCGATATCGATATTATCCGCATGCGATATAAACGCCACACCACAGAAAACAACACAACCGACATAAACCATAATTACGTCAAAGAGTATGTTACTAGTACTCACAGTTACTTGTTTTTTATGTGGTGTTATGCAAGTATTGTGACTATATATAGTCTCTGCATGTTGCAGTTGTGCCTTTAATATCATTCCTTCTACATGATAAAGCTGATATGCCCCTTACAACTTTCTGTTGCTCTCAGTGTGCTACACCCAGTGTGTCAATAGACTAAGAACCATTTGAGGGCAGGCTATTGACAGCCGGCAGTCCGGGATGCCAGCCAATAAGACCTTGTCACAAGACTTTCCCGCCATTATTCGCCAGTTTCTGATCCGTCTCTCGTCCAAGCCAACATAGCGCTGAATATGGGCGCTGAATTTTCTACTTGGTCCGAGTTCAGTGCAGCGCTTGAAGCGTTCCAGGAAGCCAACCATATTGAGCTGAGCAAAGTGACTTCTTAGATGGTGGTAAATGAGAATGTCAAGCTGCAGACAACGTTGACAAGTCTATAGGGCAGAGGAACATGTCTACAGCGCAGCAAAATTTGGATGTGTCAATCATGGCAAACCACGATGTTTATCATGGCTAAAGCCAATAGATTAACATCACATGCAGATATATATTGTTGTTAAGTTCAGGATGATAGTGAGCCAATATCAATAGACATGATTTTTAGACTTACTTGAAGCTTTTGTTGTAGTAAAAGTGATTTATCATCAAATATGTCGGATAAACGCACAATTCGGTCATTTGTACGGAAGCACAAAATCCCAAGGCTCCTATCACTCAATTTTTAGTGACTTCGCTTATCTGCACGACGAAAAGTCACCAATGCCGGAAGATTGCACGAAAAATTGTCAAACATCGTCGACAAATTGACTGAAAATGCTAAATATCGTCAATCACGGTACAAATAAGCCGATAACTGTTAATATGCTATAGCTACGTGAGATGAAACTATCACAGTGAATTTGAATCAAGATGCAGATGTTATAGCCTCTCTGAGGCCTATTTGATCTTTTTTCGGCTCGTAATACACTTTTGCTGGCCATTTCTTTTTGTACTTTTTGTTAAGAATTGCTTAATAACTAGGAAAAAATTTATATGGATATGCAAAACCATTTTAGTAGAAAATATATAGATGGTCCCGGGCCCATGTGGTGCTAGCTGTCCGTGTTTTAAGAAATTTCGTTTTTGTTGTCATATCAATTGTGGGAAAGATATTATGATAGATGTAGAAATAACATTCTTTGCAAAATATTGTCCAGTTGCAATCAGGTAGACAGGATGTCTTAAAATGTCCACTTCGAGCCATTAATTGTTCTATGAACTATCTCATTGTATGTTAGGCACATCTTACGCACCCGGTGCCTCTGAAACCGCACCATCAGTGAACTGTCTGAACAATAGAAAGACATCAGGACAGTTCGGCACATGTACACTTCGGTCCGGACATTTCGGTCCCAAGTTCAGGAGTCAGGACAATTCGACCTCAGGCTGAGGACACTTTGGTCACAGGTTCAGGACATTTCGGGCCCGGGTCCAGGCCTCGATAGTTATCTACCTGGCTTTTGTAAGGGCCGTCCCTCGGATAGGACGTTATATGGAAGTCCCGTGTTTGAGGAGAGCCGAACAAGTCAAAGAACCCACTGAACTTAGGCCACAGCAAGTAAATTTCATGGATGACATCCTCTGCAGACTGAAAAAGTAGTGCGATAGGGTGAAAAAAAAAGATAGGTGAAAAAAACAAACAAGATGGCTACATTTTCAAAAATAGGCACCATTAAGTTGTGATGACTCTTGTCAAAAGAATTAAAGGGACAAAACATAGTATCAGAGCCAACAAGGCATTCATTCCTGTATTTAAAACATGTAGCACGTACTGGTGTGGTAAAAGTGACACTAGTGAGGTAGACTGGCATCACCAACAAAGTTGGTAAACACACTCATGGCTTCCATATTGGTGTCACTTTTACAACTATCCAATAAGTTTCATTTCTACAACTACAGTCCTGGGTACCTCGCAAGTGTCAATTCTACAAGTACGATTATTAGGCTACAACAAAATACATTTGCTCATTTTGGTACTTTATCGTCATGTTGAACATCCCTGCAGAAGAAAAAAAATTCTTGTTTTTTTTTCTGAAATCAGGCGAAAATTAATGCGCGCGCTGATGTCATCCGTAACATTTACTTGCTGTGGCCTTATCGAAAAGAGTCCTTCCCGATGTGAGTGGTTCACACCCGACAGTCCTATTGCCGCACATGGGGCAGTTACTGTCGTACTATTGAAGTCACCTGAGTGGCGCCAAATGGCAGACCCTTGCGATTTAGCCCCGCCTATTGTAAACTAACAAGTCAGCCCCTGGCTCCCAAGAGTGAGTAGTCGGCCCACCCAATAACAATAACAATTGTAAAAGGTTTCCGTTGTTATCCCCCCTCACATGTGGCAAAAATTGATCGGACAACGAGTCTGCGAGCTCTGAAGTACGAGGAGGCATGACTCTGATACCGACGAAGAAATGGCAGAGTTCCCTCCCTTCCCGTCAGGGTCATGCCGCCTCGTTATTTAGAGCTCACACACTCGTCGTCCGATCGATTTTCGCTACATGTGAGGGGGGTATTACGACGGTAGCATTGCCGGTGGGAGAGGTCCGAATAATTTGTTTCATTTTACCTGTCTTGTGATCAGTTAATTGGGTGTTAAGTGTCTTTCTCTTGGGAACAACATACTTGTCTTACAGTAGCTGTCCTAAAGTTTGTTTTATCTGACCATTACCAACTCAGCCAGGTCAAGTCGGCCAAAACCTTGATCAACTTACTTGGAACAAATCCTGGTCAACTCGGGCCAACACTCCTGTCTTGGTCGAACTATTTCGTCCCTTCTTTTTGTACAGATTCCCCTGTTATTGTCGATATCCGTTGGTCCCTTGCAGTCGAAGTCAAACCGTGCACTTAACTTCTTTCCATGCAGTTGTGTCCGCTATGACGGTACTACCCCAAACGATCCAATATATGGTTTAAAGGTATACGTGTATACATGGAGATACTTCAAATTTACGTATACCTTTAGTTAGTCTGGGCTTTTGTTACCTGATTGGTGTTTGCTCATACAGCAGATTGGTGTTTTGCTCATACAGCAGATTGGTGTTTTGCTCATACAATACAGCCTCTATTGTTAAAGATAATATAAGTTTATAGATCTCTCTCCCTCTCTCTCTCTCTCTCTCTCCCTCTCTCTCTCTATGTGTGTATGTGTGTGTGCGCCTACAGGAATTGAAATTGCAACTTTTGGCATACGACACTTCAAAAATGACGCTAATATCTTTTGAAATAGACAAATGCACCTGAAAATAATGCACAAATGTATGATACGTAGCGAATTCGACATTACTTTTTGGAGTAATACACAAGTTGGGCCGACGTTGTTCATCTATGGTATGCAAAATACACCTTTCGTGACTTGGTATCGCTGCTTGCCCTCCTATCAAAAATCATGACTTGGTAGTTGTGCGGGAGAGTAACTTTGTAATCAAGTGATTTGACCTGCTGAAATAACTTTCTGAAATCAAATTTTACTGGTTACCCCGTTCAGGCAACGTTGACTCAAGTAGCTAGTCAGAAATTTGTAGCATTGAGGATTAAAAATTGCACAGATGGACAGGATAACCATTGCAATCTAAACAAACCATCCAGCGTCATTAGATTGGAATCTACTGATTGACGATACCCGTGGTAATAACGAGCAAATTATGAAAGGTTCCCTTTGTTACGACGGTAGCATTGCCGTAGGGTTGGGAGAGGTCTGAGCAATTATTCGTTTCATTTTCACCTGTGGAGTAATTAAGTGGGTGTTAAGTGTTTTTCTCTTGAGAACAACATACTTGTCTTAAAGTAACTGTCTTAAACTGTTAACCATATCCACTAAACACCTGTCAACTTGGCCCAAATCCTGGTCAACTCGGGCCAACACTCCTGTCTTGGTCGTCCTATTTTGTCCCTTCTTTTTTGTGCGGATTCCACTGTAATTGTCGATATTCCCCTGGCCCTGTCAATTACACAGATGGACAGGATAACCATTCATATCAAAACGAGCCATCTAGCGTCATTAGATTGGAATCTGCCGAATTGACGATACCCAAGGTAATGAGCTAAATGAGCCAATCATGAAAGAACCTTTGTTACGACGGTAGCTTTGCCGGTGGGAGAGGTCTGAGCAATTTGTTTCATTTTTACCTGTCTCGTGATCACTTAATTAGGTGTAAAGTGTCTTTCTCTTGGGAGCAGCATACTTGTCTTACAGTAACTGTTTTTTTGGTATTCCCTGGACTGGGGTGGGGGGCTCCCCCTTCGTATTTTCAAAACGGCTTACTGTACCAAATTTGCAGGGGGTAATATGCTCGTCAAGTTTTATACTTCCTGAAATTTGTATGACATAATGACCATAATGACCTAATTTGACGTAATTATGACATAATGAATTGATGTTTTTTGGCTAAAACGAAGAATTCACATAATACCTATATATTTCACACAAAAAGTTACTAATAAAGGTTTCTTATCAATATTTAAGTGTTATAAGACTTCTGTTGTCAAAGGCCGACGCAAAAACGTCAAAAGTTTGTTTTATCTGACCATTACCAACTCAGCCAGATCAATTCGGTCCAAACCTTGATCAACTTACTTGGAACAAATCCTGGTCAACTCGGGCCAACACTCCTGTCTTGGTCGAACTATTTCGTCTCTTCTTTTTTGCACAGATTCCCCTGTCATTGTCGATATCCGTTGGCCCCTTGCGGTCGGAGTCAAACCGTGCACTTAACTTCTTTCCATGCAGTTGTGTCCGCTATGATGGCACTCCCTATTCCAAACGATCCAATATATGGTTTAAAGGTATACGTGTATTGTTACATGGAGATACTTCAAATTTGCCTTAGTCTGGGCTTTTGTTGCCTGATTGGTGTTTTGCTCATGTAGCAGATTGGTATTTTGCTCATACAATACAGCTTCTAAAAACACCGGATATAAGTTACCATGTACGTGGATAACGGTGAACAACCGATATGTGTATACATGGAGATACTTCGATTTTACCTAATAGTCTAGGTTTTTGTTGCTTGTAAATTGTCTCATATTTATTCCCTACAAAATAAACATAGAAAAAAACAGCAGTTGACAGTTTCCGAAGAACGAATCTACAAAAACAGATCAATTAACAGACAACTACTATTGTAAGACTACTACTGCACAACCAATCAATGAACAGCATCCAATTTGTGCATTTGCATAATTTTGGTGTGAGAAGTATAAATTTTTGCCCCCGTCTCTATATGTGGTACTCAGTTTCACCTTAACAAACACTGTTTTTACTGAACGATCTGTATTAAAGCGTTTTACGTGGTAATCTCTCCAAGTATCCTTATATATCAGTTATAACCTTGTAATATTACTTGTATCATAGACTCAGAAAATCATAGATACTAGTAGTAACGACTGCTTTCATAGAGTAACGCAGGTCGTACAACTGCGAGTCTAGTTTGTAAACACAGATCGCCTCTGTAGTCAAATGATATCCGTAAGAACAAACCTCATGTATCGGTTAACGTAATGCTGTTGTTATATATTGTATTGTCACCAAAGCTAGCTGTTGAAATAGCCTCCGGCTAGTTGGGTAGCCCTGGCTGTATCTCTCTATACAGCAGAATAATTCAAATCAAAATCTCTATATGCGATTGAAAATATCCAACTATAAAGTTGACTGTTTCCTTTTACCTCAGGTGAGTCAACACCATGAGGCTGTTCGTCTGTATGCTGCTTGTGACGATGGTTTTCACCGCAGTGCTTATTGACCACTCGGAGGGCTTCATAGTGTTTGCTAGGCGCCGTCGATCTAAGCTGGAAAATGAAGAGCTGCCGGGGTACGAGAAAGAAACGAGGTCCCTCATGGAAATCCTGAAAGACCTGTTGGATGACGTGGATGAGCAGCTTGACGCACGTGCACAGGAGGTACGGGATCCAGAGGAGCAAGAAGGTAAGAAATCTCACGTTTTGCTTTTTTTTTACCATGTACTGTAAATATACATAAGGGTCATTGCACAAGAAAACCAGGCAGAGGCCGGAAGATGGAGTCGGCCAAATACTTTGTATGTGTGAAAGATATGTACAACTATGAACAGCCTTCTTGTTAAAAACCCTCCATGTTTTTTTCGTTATGACGGTCTGGGATCCCCCTCAGAGACCCTCTAAAATCCAACAATTTATGGCTGAAAATTACTGAAATTTCAAAGGCAATGCTGAAATATCTGATTGTATGCTTATTTTCAGACGCCCTGATGCGACGCTGACCCCTGTACCCGGCATGGCAGCCTACCGGATCAACGGAAGACCGGCGTTTCCAGTGATGACCAAAAAATAAACACTGGGTTGACAAATAAAAGTCATGAAAACGTTGAGTATTATTTGTGCAGTGTGACTTATTTCTAAGAACTTGTGATATCGCTGGCCTTGTGTTCGTAGTTATGATCGAAGTCGTAGGAATAAAGTAGAGTGGCAGGATTGGAATGTGACAGGAAGAGAAGGCCAAAAGACTTGCACATTGACAGGAAGTAGAATTCCGTATGTGTGGGTGTGTGTGTGTGTGTGTCACTGTGTGTGTGAGTTTGTGTGTGTGTGTGTGTGTGAAGCCATGCAGTGGGTCTATTAACCTCCATGATCCAACGATAAAACAGAATAAACAAGTTACCTGAAAGTGTCATGCATGCAGGCTTATTTTTCATGTAATTCGAGTTTTTCTTCAGTTTTTACTCGCAAGGTGCATGGAATCTTGGTAGACTTGCTGACGTCAAACTTGTCTTTCTTGTCTAAACTAGTACTATCTATGGTGGTTCGAGGTTTGTAACTGTTGCTAATTTCACTAGGAAGGTCTGAACAAAATAACGGAGATGCCACGGTCTCCCACACCAAACAATCCAATATTAATATACCTTTATCATGTGAATTTCACTTGCAACTCAAGTGTTGCTGAAATTATTGAACCCAAGGTACGCGGAGTGAAAATAAAGGTATACACCAAGTACTGAGCAGTGTGGAAAAATTAAGTGTGTCGATCCTTACTCCCTTTTGAATAAATCGGCGACAATGGGGACCACTATTTAACAAAAATATAGATGTTTTCATGTACATATCAAAGAGTAGTAGTGGCGGCTCCCACTATAGATTTTTTTACATCAAAACTTGGTATAAAAAAAAAAAACACATAAACACAGAAATCATCGGACGTCAGAGACTTTACAAATTCTTTATTTGAAGGTCCTCATCAAAAATGATCCAAAACATAATCTCAAGAAATATATATGCAGATAGTTTTCTGTCCTCAGGGTCTGGGCAGTCGTAGTCGCTGTTGTCTGTGTCTCCTAGAAAAGAAAGAAACCGGTAAGGATCTGTAACACATGAAAACTACTGCCGAAAACATTCAAAGAAGGACAGGTGAATATTTGTGCGTTCAAAGATTTTATAATTAGTTAAGATATAATGGCATTAACTGATTAAAACATGTTTTCCTTTTCGGTAACGCTAGTTCACATTTATCCATAGGGTGACCTTTATCCGTTGTCTTTAAAAACAGCACATTTAGGAGTATTAAGTCTGCTGACAGCGGTTTCAAATTTGCAATATTTTGACAATGCTCCGATTTGAAACCACCGTCCGTCAACTTCATATCCCTAAATAAGTTTTTTCTTACAAACAACTAATATAGGTTACCCTCGGATAAAGGTGAACCAGCGTTACACACTCAAGCAAGACGTCACAACAACGATCGAAGTAAAGTACAATGCAGCATTTAGTGAACAACAAACGTATGAAGCTCTCTCCAACCACATGACTGTGTGTGTAAACGTAAAAAAAAGTGTAAATGGAGTCCTATCTATATATGTCCTAGGCACCTCAAAGCATGGTCATTTGATCCTAATACTATGGAAAATAGCTTAATTATTAAGATATACATTTTGGTCTAAAATGGTCCCAAATAAATCATTTTTAAAGCAGTATGTCTTTCATGCCTTTCATCCCGCTTTAGTACGGCGCACATAAAGAGCTGCGCGAGGACATGGGAAGGGCTGATGCTTTTTTGCGAAACATTTACGTGGGTCCGTAAGGTGTACGCAGTGACACTCACTTTAAAGAACAATTAATGATAAAGGCTTCAATCCTAAACGAACTATTGTATTCAGTGTCTGAAGCTAAGATCAACATTACGTACATTACAATCTTATATATTCATTTCTTCTCATTGTTCAGTTCATTGTACATTTGAAAATTATTCTGGGTTGAATCTGGAAAAATGACTTTTTGCCCTTTGGCATGGCAACACGGCAATCGGAAATCCTAGAGCCCTAACCCATACCGCTTCGTACACTGTTTCAGTTCCTTTCACAATATACATGTAGCAACACTGAGAACGTGTATGAAGTGATTATGGCTTTATTTCAATGCACGTTGTGGTGAAGCTTGTACGCATGAAGCGCCGTCTGGCGCCGCTTTGGGTACTGCAGCTCCAGTACACCTGCCTCATGATTAGCATAACAAAGGCTG
This sequence comes from Branchiostoma floridae x Branchiostoma belcheri, assembly GCA_019207045.1. NCBI lineage: Eukaryota > Metazoa > Chordata > Leptocardii > Amphioxiformes > Branchiostomatidae > Branchiostoma > Branchiostoma floridae x Branchiostoma belcheri. The sequence continues at coordinate 12,215,319 of CM033024.1, read as the reverse complement.
CCGTGAGTCGCCATCACGCGACTAACCCGGAAGTCAGGCACGGTTTCACAACTAAAAGAGGAGCTTCTTTTTCTTGCCGGTTTCTCCGGACAACAGAACTTCGCAAAATTCACAAAAGAACACCTTAAGGTAAGTCAGGTAAGTTTTGTGCGGCAGGTATATAGGTCATGGGATTCATATACGGTTCCTTCTTAGCTCGAGTCTAAACTTCCAACCTAACGTTCCTTAAAGTTTAATATTAAAGTGTCGTACCCAACGCATCTTAATGTCAGCATTGGGCAATAATTCTCTCCTAAGGATCCTGTAAGGGGGTAACCTTGTGATTGACATCAGTTTGATGAGTTTGATCAAAGAAATTTGAAGCTAAGTGAAATATTGTTGTTATTGTTATTGTTATTGGGTGGGCCGACTACTCACTCTTTGCAGCCAGGGGCTGAATTGCGAGGAGCTTACAATAGGCAGGGCTAAATCGCAAGTGTCTGGAGCGAGCTGCCATTCGGCGCCACTCAGGTGACCTCAATACGACTGTCGCAAGTGTCTGGAGCGAGCTGCCATTCGGCGCCACTCAGGTGACCTCAATACGACTGTCGCAAGTGTCTGGAGCGAGCTGCCATTCGGCGCCACTCAGGTGACCTCAATACGACAGTAATTGCCCCAGGTGCGGCCAAGGTACTGTAGGTTTTGAACCGCTCACACAGCACCATCGCACATGTGGCGGTTTCTTTAACGTGCCCGGGGTATGGCTCTCCCCAGACACGGGACCTCCATGTAACGTCCTATCCGAGGGACGATATTTTGCTGCGCGCGTACATGTCTGTGCCTCGCTGCGCTTCATAGCCACCACCCCCACCCCTGCCCCCGTCCGAAACACGCCACAGGTGTTCTACAGAGTCTGTGCAAACTTCAGACAATGTTGTAAACTTGGACTCTCATGTTACACCCGGGATGGATGAGTTGTGTTGCGATATCAATCATTAAGTTTTTCTATTGATGACAAGAATAGATTTAATGACATTGAAACTTATGAAAGCAAAGCTTCTTTGATTCATGCAGTATTACATAATCACCTCCCTCCCTACCATCCAAAACTCACTATAGGTGTTTTTATTCAGTACATGTACAACCGTTAGATGTTGGCCAGCTTGACTCTAACTTATATAATTGTATTTGAGCTAACTGAATCTCGGTGCTTAAATTTGTTTGCTGCCAACTCCCTCCTGCGTGTGTATACATGGTTACCTTGTTACTCCACTGCTAATTAGTAAACTTACTAAAGAACAGAGACGATATCCACCTTAGATACACCTGTACAGCTTTAAGGATGGCCCGTATCATTTTATGTTGTTCTTTAATTTCCACTGTGAACACGAAAGAAAAGAGCCAGTAGTGCTGTTTACCCTGTCATGGTACCTGCACCTAAAAAGCACCTGTGACTGTCTGACATTGTACCAAAATGGCGGATAAGGCACTAACGGGTACATATTTAAAAGTTTCCGTTTATTTAGGAGCGATACCTGTGCTAGGTGACACATGTATAGCTTTAGGGATGCCCGTTAGTCTTTTATTTTGTTCCTTTAATGTGAATTCCAACCAAAAGAGCTAATACGGGATACAGTGATTTTTACCTTGTTACTGTACCCAACAAAGCACCCATGACCTTCTGACCTTATAACTAAACTGGCGGACGGGGTACTACGTGTCTAATGTTAAATTGTGTTTAGCGGTGTATAATTGTGGCGGGGAGGGGGTCTGTGTAGTGACTTAACTGCCAATTCATACTGCACGAATTATAATACTCTATGAATATTACAATTTACTAACACACTTTCGGGAAGCGAAATGAAGCAGTGTCTGTAACATTGAGGTGATTTCACATGTAATAGTATGTAACATCTATTATCATAATACCGGTACGTTTACGACGATTTCTCTAGCCATACTGATTTGACAAATTGTCAACGCATAATTTTCTCCAGTTACATGTTGCTGTTATAGGTTACCCTTGCCACTTCTTCTGTGTAACTCTTTTCTGCCACTCTTGTCCTGCTAAAAGCGTGATATTGTAATTGTAACACGCCGCGGAATTACACGGCGAACGGGCGCGTGGTTGGGAGGGGGTAAAAAATACCGGTAGGAAGAAACACGGCACAATTAACTGCCGCTATGTACATTTATACATCCTCTGATGTTCCTTCCTTTTCTGTCAGTATATGCATAAAACATAAACCTGCATGGGCATACAAAATATCATGAGAAAACGGACGTACACTGTCAAGAATTTTCATTTAACTTCTGTCCGTCACAACTGCTATGACGTAACACTTCACTGCTAGCGTAGATATAAAAATGGCGGGAAAATGGCTGCGTACGTTCAATTTTGCCCGTCGTAGATCCGGGCTATTATGCAACGGTTCTTCACACTTTTACATGAGTTGTAGGTCAGCAACAGAAATTCAAGATTGTTGTTGAATCATGTTCGTCTTGTGCCGTGAGCATGTGCAATTATGATCTATAAATTTGGCAATGAATGTGACAGTGTGTTCGTCCCACGACGAGCTGCCTACCCCGAAAAAGATACTGAAAACTTTTGGCCTTGTTGTCTTCGAATGCATTGTTATCGATGCTTTGTAAATGATGTATTGGACACCTAGATGTCTGAAGTGTGCACAGCTCAGAAATAACTATTGTTGCATGTGTAGATCTCTTTAAGTTCCAGTATTTTCAATCTACCGGTATAAGTCTTACTACCGGTATTATGCCAATGCATGTTAATGAAACAATCACCAAAAAGAGCCAAATCGTATCTTGTTATCGAATGAGTGGAGATGTGGCACAGACGTTGCTAAATAAAGAACCAACAATTTGGATATTTCAATCTCAAGAGGATGTATCTCTTCATTTCTTCTGCCAAATTTTTAACTTAATGAAATTTGGAGCCTGTTATGAAACCAATGGCATTACTTTCTTTGCTTGAACCTCATACATAATGACTTAAACGTGAGCCAAACTAAAGCCACATGCACCTCTACTAATCTGGATGGAAAACAACATCCTTATTTGAGGATAAACGCTTTTCCTTTAAATTTTTATAGAGAACGAAAAACTACTTCACAGCCTCCTAGACTTGGCCTAACGGATTTGCGGCACCATTGGGAGGCACCGGTGTGTCTGGCTACAGCAGAAAACACATGGAAGAGAAGGAAAAGGTTGGTGTAATCATTCCTCATTATCTGCTTCACTGTCCTAATTATGTTCAATAGCGTACACTCCTCTTAGACAGACTTGAAAACCTGAATATTCCTATGTTAGATTTAAATTCGTTATTTGATAGTTGTGTTTATCTGCTACTTAAAGGATTGGCTTTACTGACATCTGATATAAATTCCCAAATTCTCTCCATAACTCAATCATATTTATACGAAACAAAACGATTTTAAAATTGCTTTTTGACTATCCTTATCATTTACTATTGGTAACATAAGTTTATTCGTCCGTTTCTTTTTAGAATTAGGCGTTCCCGTACCCATTGAAATTTCATCTTTTTTGTCCTACGTTGTGTTGTTATTTTGTCTAGTGGTGTCTTTAATATAAGCCTGTGTGCTTGAATGGGGGCACCACTATGTTTTGTATTAATGTTGCAATAAAAAAATCTTTCTTTTAAAGTTGGCACTTTAAATAAACGAATACAATGAAGAATGCACCAAGTACAGAAGTGCACCTTGAAGCAACAGACGCCGGGTAGGATTATGATCATGCCTATTGTTCAATAAATATGCTTTCGCTGAAAAGCTAACTCTGCCTTTCCTGACATCACATTATTCTAAATCATATGTTGATTGACGTTCAAAAATAGATGACGAAAACAATATTATTGTAACATTATAACACTCATTTAAAGAATCGTAAACGGTCTGACGTGTTGAAGATGCTGCAAACATCTCCATTTTGGCACGTTCTGGACAGTCTACCCAAAGTGTCCCGCGTAGTGGTGCGTACCTAAAGCCCGGACTTGGAATTGTCAAAAAAAAAACTAAATGTCAGGAGCCAAGTCCGGACTTGCAAAAAGCTATCTGTCACTTATATTCCCTTTTTTGTTCTAAACCATCTAAAACTTTCCATAGACAGTGAAATTTACACTAGTAAAAGACAAAAAACATTTCGTGTTTACACTGGCTGTATATAATTTGCATGTATTTTTCACATTGCATTTCAGTTCATGCTAACATGCAATTTTATATGCACCATACCCCCTCCCCCTCAAAAAAGAAAACTTTCTAGCGTACATAACATGCAATGATGCAATGATCACCTGAACTGTTGAACCTGAGTCCGGACCTGATCGATGAACCTGAATATAAGTTAAGGTACGCACCACTAGTCCCGCGTCTCCCTGCATTCAATGGGATCCGGATCCGTGAAAATGGCTACGCTACAAAGTCGCGGACCAAACTTCTAAGGCTTTTCTTCCCGAGTGTACACATTTCTGTTCAAGTAAGACTCGATGACCATAACCAAGACTTGGCCCATACATCTTAAATGTATGGAATAAGATTTAAGAAACCGGAATATACAAAGAGTTTCATCTTTCCCAGTTCCACAGGAGCTGATGTATGCCGCCATGCTGGGAGATAAGACCTTAACTTGTACGTAACATAGATAAAACCAAACATCATCTTAATGAAGACGTCTCTTTTAATCAAAAGGACAAACTTTGATAACTATGTGATGACGTTACCTACAGAATGAGAAGACAGCAGAAGAGATTGCAGCAATTAAGAAAGCGCGGAAGCTGTTCCAGTTTTCCAAAGTAAGCCATGGCCAAACAAAGTAAATCTTTTCATATACTTTCTGCTTATAACATCACGTAAAATTTTACACTTTTTTAATCATATTAACGTTGTGTTCTGCAGGGTAAGATCCGGACAGACGATGTTTGAAGCAGCTCAACATTTGGTGAGACGTATCTTTTCATCGATCAGTGAACACATGTATATATATTATTTATGTATATATCAGGACATCAATAAAGTTTATCTTTTGTCATTGTATGGTGAATCATGTCCCTGCATAAGCTATGTAAACAGGGATACATTTTGTATTCAGTGTATTCTATGTTGTGCAAGTAAGTGAACACCTTTCTTTGAGAGTTGTTTATGTACGAGGGGCGGTCAATACGTAATGCCACTTCCAGTTGTCTAATCTAAATAAAATTTTGAATGTGTAATGATTCATATCTCTATGGGTTATGTTGCAAAAAACACCTCTGAACTAATTGTGGTTTCTGATTTACTGGTGTTTGAACTGAGTCAGGTGTGAAATGGACCAGGTGTGAAATGGAGCCAGTTGAGTGTCGCGCAGTGATCCGGTATTTGGCGGGCGTCTCATGGACCCCGCCTAACATTATAGTGAGCAACCGTTTGACAAGAATTCTCGGAATTCCGCAGGCATCTGTGGAATTTTTCTACAGCCCCGCCCGCCCGTGTTCAGTCACGTGACCTGACCCCGCCGAAACAGGGGTAAACAACTGGTCTTGCCACTTTCTCAGGCGATACCTCAAAAATCCCTGCACCAAAACACAAATGCTATACACCAAAATAAAGGGAATTTTGTTGTCTAAATACACTGTTAATGGCTTTAACATAGGTGCTAAACTCGATGAGATATTTTCCGGAACGTCCGGCAAATGCCCCTTCTTCCGCGCTCGGCGCTGGGGGCTTCGTGCGGACAGAAACTTCCGCGGGAGGGTCTGCATGGGGGGTCCCGACAATGATTTACGCTGAAGTCAGAAGAACGCCCTACGTATTACGCAAAATCAAGGATGGCAATTACGCTAAATTTGGTCACCTCGCTACGAATTACGCAGATATTCATAAGATGGTTTTCCCTACGAATTACGGGAAATAAAAATAGGCTGCCTACGAATAGGCCAAGGAAGACGTGGCTGGACAATATCAAGACATGGACTGGCCTAAGCACTGAACAGCTCATCAGAGGGGCAGAGGACAGAGCGAGATGGGCACGGATCACTGCTACTGGATGTCGGGGAGCCCCTACGACCACTGAGGTTACGGGCCGTGAGTGAGTGAGTGTGCCTACGCCTCACTGTTTGACGTTACAGGCCTGTTTACAAGCCTGTTGTCCATACAAATCTTAGTACTGCATAACAGTACATTCAGATTTTTATGCTAGTTTCGCATTTCGAACATGGCATATGCTAATCATTTTGTTCTTCTACTCTAGTGATTCTACAAAGTTCTTGTAGAGGAATATTTTATGTATGTGGAGGACAAAAAAGGCATACTTACCGTTATTTTACCATGATATTGCAAGGGGATAGATGCATAATTGTATGATTTTTAAAGCATTTTTTTATTTATTCTTTTATGTTCTTTATTTTTAGGATATGGCCTTAGTTGCTGAAGATCATCAAGATGAGAGGATGGAGGTGTGCTTCACAAAGCTAAAGCAGGCACAAAAAGACCTCAAAAACTACAAGAGAAGATGTACACAGGCAGAGCACGAAAATGAACAACTGGAAGAGAGATACGAGTGGCTTACTCAACAGTACTAGTATTAAATCGTATCGCAGCTCCACACAAATGTAGAACACTTCCAGAAAGTCATAGCAGAAAAGTCATCTGATGTGTTCGAAATCAGTAAAAACCTTGCAGCTGAAAACAAGAGGAACTAGAGTTCAACGAACCCATCTCTTCGAGCTTCGCCAAATAATCATGCCTTTATTCAAGACTTTAAGGTCTTATTCATGTATTACTAAATCATGCCTTTATTTAAGACTTTAAGGTCTTATTCATGTATTACTAAATAGTACCTACCCCCAACCCCACAAATGCTACCAAAACAAGACCTAATTGTACAAGATGACCTGATAGCACCCCTGGTCAATCAGAATTTCAAGCTTTTCAGTGTCCAGCTCACGGCTTGTCAGTGTTTCCTCCAGCAAAAACATCTGTCAAACAGATGTGTCCATAGATATAGGTCAAGTGAGATACATGTATATACAAAACAGTTTATTTCTGTTAATTGGCCACTGATTACAATTAAATGCATCTTTCCATGTAGATTATTATTTTAAGTACTCATTCTATCTACATACCAAAAAATCCTGATGATCCGTCAACACGTTCTCGAGTTATTCTCGTTCAAAGTTTGAAAGGAAATCGGTGCCTGCAGTTCCCAAAAAGCCGCTAGGGGGTCCAAACTCACAGCACTTACTCTCTGCCCCAAGGGCTATCTACCACTCAAAAATCATGACCACAGCATATCCAAAACACGAAGTGTCAAAAATAAAAGTTTTGCTGCAGTACCTTAGGCAGTTACTAGGGGGCCCATTATCGAACTTGACCTTCGTTTTCTTGACCCCCACCCACCTACCAAATATCATCAGGATCCATTCAAGGGTTCTCGAGTTATCTTGCTTACAGACAAATGCACTTACATACAAATCCCGCTACAGCGCCGTAGGTAAGAGCCAGGTAAACCATTTTCGCACTTGACCTTCCTCTCCAAAACCGCTACACACCTACCAAGTTTCTTGAAAATCGCCCAGCTAGATTTTGACTTATGCTGCCCAAAACAAACTGCAAAAAACATACCAAGCTCGCTGCAGTACCGTAGGAAAACGCCAGGTAAACCGTTTTCGAACTTGGCATTCCTTTCGACAACCGCTACACACCTACCAAAAATCACAAAGTTCCATCCACAATTTCTCGAGTTATATGCTGTTGACCTACATACAGACCCAAGTCAAACAAAAACATACTCTATCGCCATTGGCGAAGAGAATAAACATATTTGACATGTTTACGAGACAGTTGGATACTGGTTGGTCTTTGGGTATACTCTCTTTGCCCCCAATACATCTGCTTGGAGATTAGCTTCGAACAGTGTTCACGGGATTCGTCGGCTACTGGTCCAATTTTCATGTTTAACATACGGTAGAATACATAACAATTTTAATAAGAAGTTTTCATGAAAGATCCGACATATGTAAGATAAGAATTAGTGCACATCCATTATCCATTAGTGATTGAAAGGGGTCGCTATAAAAAGGTACCCGTTCACGAGATATTGTGTAACGTTAAGTATTGCTCAATGGATGCAGTGGAAAATGAAATAGATTTTATTAGTCAGTGTCCTGATAGCTATGACTATGAGGTTGAAAGAAACAGATTATTCCAAACAGTCGCTTCAATTTCACCGAGCGTTTACAATCTAGGACATCGCCAAAAGGCAACAAACCCACTATTTTCAAATGTGTGGGACAGTTCATTAACCACTGCGTTCTAAAGAGGAAGTCAACTCCAATAATAAATGCGCCTTCAGTTGAATAGACATAAGTGTTATGTATTCTTTTGTTTTCTCTTGATAATGTTCATTCTTCGGGCTAGCTCTGAGGAAGGCGTCTGATGAGAGACATCGAAACGTAAGACAAGTAAGTAACCTACTGGTTGTGAAAAAGAGTTCTCCTGTATCCTATATTCATGCTGTGACGACCTCATTACGTGACGACCAGAAAGGCCCCTGGCTGTGAAATAAATCTTTCTAACAACATGACCACCCCAGACACTCTCGGGTGTGAAACGAATCTCCCCTCACGTGACGCCCTGCCTGTGCGAGGATATGAAACGGATCTCCCCCGTTCGACCTTTCACCTCTAGCCGTGCCGTGGCGTCCATGCTGCCTGGTTGTGGGTCGCGTGTGCTGCTAAACTTGCTGGTCCCTGCGAAAACCCTCAGGTTCCCTCCTCTCCGCTTTCCGTCAAGACTTCTTGGGACCATGGCGTACCAAACCATCGAGAGAGGTGCACCCAACACCCTGGACTATCGGATTTATTTCAGTAAGTACATCGTATATAGTGGTGCATGGCAAACCGACATGACATGTGCGCTTTTTACCGTGTCCTAAAATCTATGTCAGCATAGCAGCGAGGTACAAGAGAGAGCCATGTGGCTGCATCAGGGGAAAAATCTATATTTCACTGTTCTCAGTATTGCATTTAAAACGATATTTACGTCCGCATATTTGTTGTAGTCACCTTACGTCTACTTGACTTGATCCGAGGTCGGCCCTTTGATCCTGCCACACCCTTTCTTGACTCCTGTACCTGTAAAACCCCGATGTTACCTGTCTTCACATAAAAATGTTGTGTTTAGAAACGCCATGTCTTGTACCTGTCAAATACCGAAAAACACGTGTGTTGTGCACGTTCTAATTTGGTAAATCATAGCTCGGAAATAACATACCCGCACTCCTGCCAAAGGTCGGCTTGCCACGTCGATTGTTTTGAAAAGAAGGGTTATTTGCTATGACGTCCGCGTTTGAAAGGTGTGCAGGAATGTTAATGGCTGTAAGCTGTCAATTGTCTTCTGTTTTGTTTTTGTTGAGTGTTTAAACAAAAATCCTTGCGCATTTAGGAATGGGGCATTCTTAGAAATACTAGATGGTCCCTGTGGAAGCATTGGAAAGTGAAAGTTGTGAAGTCATAGTTGTGAAACTGTCACAGAATTCTGAATTTATGGCCTACACTACAGACAGAAGGTCATCTGGTTTTGCTGAACAGATCAAACATTCTTGTAGTTTCAAATGCCACTCAGTTATGTCCAGTTTCTTTACATTGTAATTTTTTTTGACTAACTAAGAATCAGATGTTCCAATTTCTCCTTCTGTTTAATATTTATTTATTCATCTCAAAACAGGTGGGTAGCCCATACAATATCATAGAACATTTATGTATGAAGCCCACTACATGGACCAGTGCAGGTAGACACCAGAAATACCTGCACAGCTCCAATTTTACCTGCACTAACCTGCATATGCAGACCTGTGGTAGTTCAAGCCCTGAGTCGTGAACATGACCTAATCTCCAAGCAGATCTTGCGTGGCAGTATAATAAGCTGGGGAAGGAGTTTAGCCGGCAGAGGAGTAAAGGGCTTTTTACTCCTCTGCCAGCTAAACTCCTTTCCCAGCTTATGTTACTGTCTTATAGTTATGTCACGCAAGATCTGCTTTGAGATTAAACATGACCCATACTTGGCCAAAGTGGATGATAACTGAAGTTACCCACATGTTACCTTGTCCTAATGTACCTCTATATTAGACAGCAGCAATCACAGTAATCTTCTAACTGTAACTTAGTTACTATTCCTTATTGATCAAGTTAACTACATGTACATACGGTCTGAGTGGTTGTCATGACTCAATTGTTATGTCTCTGCAAACTGGTACATAGTAGAGCAGGAATTCAATTGTCCCAGTGTTTGAATTTTGCCTGTGGCCTTAAATCTTGGTTAAAGTAAATTCTATGTAAACCATTGATTCCTCCCCCGATGTTTCGAAGAATGTTGCTAAGGACTAAGGACTAAGGACTGATTTATAATTTATAAAGATGCTACCTCTAACAGTAGTATGTTATAGGTATATTTTTCTGTGTGTGATTGCTTACTAGTAACCTCTACCCAATCACATGCTAAATTCAAGCCCATATGAATGGCCCTAGAATTTGTCTTCCATACTGTGAAATTTAAACAAATGATGTCAGAGTATTAATACAGTAACTACTAATTATTCTAGCTGTATTGTAGATAAGTGAAGTCAGAATATTACCATTATTCTAGCTGTATCGTTTAACATAATGTATGTACAGGATGGATACAAGTCTTAGAATTATGATACAATTTTAAACTTTATAACCGTACACAAGAATAAAGCACTTACCAACAAGACATTTATTTATTTATTTATTTACATAGGTATTACAACTTGAAAAGGATCAGAGGACTGATCGAAAGCTTGTTGTTAAGCACTTTGTTTTTTTTATAAAGTTTAAAATTGTATCTTAATGTTGATTACCAACACAGATGATGTTACATTAAAGTATAACAGATGGTAATTTTCTGTGCCCACAGAGGGACCTGAGGGACCAGTCTCACCATTTCATGACATACCGCTCTTCTCAAACTCTGAGGTAAGTTGCTGTCTTGCTGAGCTGGATGGTGGCCCAACACTCTTTCCTTAACCTTAACCCCAACCACGAGCTACTACTAGTAGTTGTGAAAAGCTGGGTCACCCTGATACATGGGTCAGGTGCAGAGGATCAGGTCCAGCTGATGGTCTGTGGAAAAATTTTGAATGGGCGATACTCAAAACAATGATCAATTTCGCTACAAAGTAATCTGTTTGGTAGAGTACCCGACTGTCAAGCGTCTTAAAATCAGGTGCCTTCATGTAGACAGTACTAATGCTAATAAGTTATGACAGCCTCTGTACATTTAACAACAAGAAACTGTGTCGTTACCGGTACCAACCCATACCAACAATACTATATTTTAAAACACAGCAACATGGCATTGACAATGTGGTCTTAATGTCCACGTGCCCTTGACAAATGGCAGTGACCTTTCTGTATAAATCTACTTACATTTTGATGCATCTAAATCTTGTCTCATGATAGGCTTAAACTAATGTTTGAGTAAATCCCAGGTCTCGTCTCGACTAAATGGGTTCATGAAATATAAATGAGACACTCATTCAAGGTGATGTTAATGGCAAAATCTCTTTAGGCTCTTCTCATGACCTCTGCTAGATTCTGTACCAACAACTACAGCAGGGATGCTAGTGTTACAAAAATAAAAGCATAACTGCAGACAGAAGGAAAAATGTCCAGACTTTGCATGATGTAAAAAATGACCAATAAAAAAGTAGTGGACGTACCAACTGATGAGAATCTAACACCAGCCAGCTCAAAAACGAACTAGAAATAGTCATGCCTTCAAGTACCAGAGCTACCAACGTATAATTGATGTGTTCAAAAATTCCTATTTCCCCAGATCGGAGAGTGGAATATGTTATCACCAAGCACAGTCTTCTCTGGATAGTTTTAAAGAACACTTGCAGATAGATGTGCAAAAGTTAGGTGTGACGAGTCGTTCAGTGTAATATAATCAGCTGCTGCCGCGCCACGTGCCTGCGAAGCTTGTGTGTTACTCGGAAGGGCGGTTATACCGGCTATATAGATACAGATACAGATATTGCACCGCAGTCATCCCTCAGTATGACATCTGGAGCTGACAGGCTGAATTGAAGTTCAAAACTTTAACTATGCGGCTCCAGGTGTCTTACAGAGGAATGACTGTAGTGTGCAAGATGTCGGTAGCTTGAGGAATGGCATACACAGAAGACAATCTGTTGAGTCACTTGAGTGCCTTCAATTTTATACTTTACAGAACAAGACCTTCAACATGGTGGTAGAGGTGCCACGTTGGACTAATGCCAAGATGGAGGTATATCTTTTCAGCATTTCAACAACATCTTTTTAGCTCTTGTTTATCTTTTTAATGGGTTTTTACATTGTTGCTTAATGTAAAGCCAGTGTTGGCCACTTCTAGGCACTGAAATAAGTTGAAGAGGTAAGGAGATAGCAGTGTACATTAGTTTGAAGGCTTGTGGGTTGTATTTGTGTGGAATTGCCCCCCAGGAAGAGAGTTCCACTGTAAGGAAATATCTGTCACACTATTGAGAATTGGGGTGTCAAAAAAATTTGTATGTAAGTTGTAACCAATGATTGCAGTACCCACTACTACTAGTAATCTTTCTCACCAAGTAGCATTGTCTCGATCATCTCAGTATTCAACTTACCCTGCCAATGTCAAATCTACCAAAGATGATTGATATTGCCATGCGGAATGTTAGTTAATTTGCAGACAAAGACTTGCACTCGCTCAAGGCACGCGTACCTTTTGCTACCACCAAAATGACCCTGTTACTGTTAGTAACTCCAAATCCTCGCAAACTACGATTTAAAACCGGGTGCATGGCCCCTGTATGGTGGCAAAAGGCAGTGTTTCTGTATCTAATGCATTGGACAGGTGGCCTCTATAGACTACTAGGTCAATGGGAAAAATCCATATCACCAACAAAAAGTGATGGCAATGGTCAGGTGATCTCTATACAAAGGTGAACGCTAATACAGGTTTTACTGTACTGTTATTGTTTTCAGATTGCCACCAAGGAGAAACTGAACCCCATCAAGCAGGATGTGAAGAAAGGGAAGCTGCGTTATGTGGCGAACTGCTTCCCACATAAAGGTTACATCTGGAACTATGGAGCTCTACCACAGGTGCTACCTTGTTCTAACTAACTGGCTCTCAAATTTGCATCGTCTTCCTGGGTTGTTATTTATTAAGCAGTAGAGCAGGGCCATCTCCATTCAGGACCTTTCACGAGACATCAATTTGCTTTTACGGAAAAAACATTACCCTGTGGATGGTTTTGAAAGCTTTTTGAACTTCAAGACATAAAGTTGATGAAAATGTACTTTTGTCAGCTTAAAATGACAGATTTAATAACAAAAAGTATGAACATGGGTCCCCTAACAATGAGGGTAACAGACAAAAACTTACAGCTGGAGACAGCCCTGCATTGGAGAGAGAGTAACTGCCTCCAAGTTCGAGGGACACCAAGATTTTATTTTCATGAAGATTGACATAAAATATATATACAGTGTCATGTACTAGCAAATCATTGATACAATGCATAATACAGTAAAAGCAGGAGTTCACATGCAACATCATGTACATATACATGTATAGTGCTGTAGCAAACACTGCAAACATGATTTAAAATTATCAAACTATTCCTGTAAAATACTATTTTTTCTCGTTTTTTCCTGATGCAGACATGGGAAGACCCAAACTGTAAGGATGAGTCCACTCAGTGTATGGGAGACAATGATCCAATAGACGTCTGTGAAATTGGTCATAGGGTAAGTTCTTTTCTTTTTCCTAAATGGAAAAAAAGTTTTCTTAATGGTATTTCTCCTAAAGGAGAATAACAATTCATGGAAGTTATGATTGAAAAAAAGCAGGCTACAATATTATTCAATTCACTTTGTAACTGTTTGTCAAAAACCCATGAAAAAGTGGTCTTTTTACATAGTGTTTGCACTGTTAAACTATAAGATATTTCCTATCACAGGTCAAAAGAAGAGGAGAAATTGTGCAGGTCAAAGTCTTGGGAACTCTGGCACTCATAGATGAAGGTTTGAGCTGATTCTATTTTAGTTTATAACAGTGTTACACACATATCTTGGGACCAGAAATTCCTTGTGTAACCACTTGAACAGTGCACAATTTCATAACTTGTTCAGTAAAGTGTATTGTAGATAACATATTAATTGAAGTTTTATCTTTATTGAAAAAAGGCAAATCTGGGAACCAAGAAATGAAGTTGTTCTAGTCGTAATTTATAAAGTTCGTCTGTGTTGGTAGAAGTCATGTATCAAAGTTTAGCTGTAATTTCAACACACAAAAATTGGACTTCACCAAATTTTTTTACTGACAACTCCAGTCTCTGTCAAGGAATGGACAACATTCACTGCTTCTGTGACCTCAGGTTATGCAAACAGTGCACGGATTGTTCTAGTCTAATCACCACCAAATGTAGCTGTTTTGTGAGATAACTCTGAAGTGTTGTTTGTGTTGCTAGGTGAGACGGACTGGAAGCTGATAGCTGTGGATGTGGAGGACCCAATGGCTAAAGAAATGGATGGTTAGGCTATGTCAAATTGATTTACATGGTTCTCTGATTTAAAAGATAAAGATATGGCACTCTAGTAATAATAGTAGTATGCAGTATTTGATTATACTGCTGCTGGGATCCCTGACACACGGGTAGGCAGCAGCCGAATAGTCTTCACACCGCGCCTCCATGGGACTCTATCCAGTGGGTTCACCTCTGACATCATTAAAGCAAAGGGCAGGGAGGAAATATTGAATATGACCATATTCACTCCATAAAACTGAGAGCACCAAGACATAAACCTGGTCATCTGGCTTTGTTTTTATTATGTTTTTTTCCAGTTAAGCATATCTTTTTAAATCCAAGTGCCAACAAATTACATTCAATTTGGTGTGACCTAAGGAGCTTTTTTTATGTCACTTTTGTCATGTTATGAAGAACTCTTAACCAGTGGATCTGAGATGAAAGCTAAAATATCCAACATTGACATAATGTTAGGTTTTATCTCAGTCTATAATTCATTATTTCCATATAGCTCTTATACATGTAGCCACCCTTTGACGTTGCAGGCAACTGAATATATGATACTGAATGTCCTGTCACACCTAACCATAGTTTGAACTTTTAAATGTACATGTAGATGTAGTAAGTAACTTGGTTGTAATGAAGTTATTGGTGCTGTAATCTCGTACTGACATCTAGTCTCGCTGTGACTGCATGACACCATGGAGTGAACACCACGAAGGACAGGTATTGAGGACGAACTTGACGTCTAAGTCAACAGATTAATTTAAATGAACCATGATGATGATGATGAAGCTTTGCACATTGTAGGAAAGGAAAGTGATTTCGATCTAGATTTAGCTCACTGAAGAGCTAGACTAAGTCTTCCACTGGTCGTGACAGAGAGGACAGACGCTATGTACAGTATTTACATTACCAGGGAAATTCCCCTAGCTCTTTTGGACAAGCATCATGAATAGTGGACCACAGTGAAAGGTCCCGTCTTAAGGATTGCAACCCTTTCCAGTACTGTGCATGGCTGGTGAGCGACCAAGCCGGAATCAAACTCACGGCGTCAAATTTCTGAGGCAGGGCCGCTAAACGCTGGACTGCGCACGCTAAAGTGATACTGATTCCATCTGTGTTCTGTTCCAGACATACAAGATGTTGAGAAGAAGTTCCCAGGACTGCTTTCAGTAAGTATGGTAGATTTGTGCAGACATTGCACACATTTTGAAAATGCCTGTTTTATATATGCCTTTCACAAAGACGTAATGTCTGTATCGAGAAGGATTTAGTTCAGTAATCTGATTTGATCTTATTCATCCCTACAGGCCACAGTTGAGTGGTTCAAGATCTACAAAATGCCCGATGGAAAGCCGCCAAATACATTTGCTTTCAATGACGAGTCCAAGAACAGGGTAAGTTTGTCCTCTACTGTTCACTGTCCACAGTAGGGCATAAGTAATAGGTTAAATATCAATTACAGCATGTAGTGTGGAAATATTAACTTGTGTATATACTAGGTATGTAGGTAGAAACATTCTTGTCATAGGAGTATCAGTTTTGATAAGCTCGAGGCTATGAAATACATGTGGTAAATGTTTTACTTGAATGACACTTTTATGACAATGTTTTTTTTTTGGGTCTTTTTCAGGACTTTGCTCATAAAATCATAGAAGAGACACACCAACACTGGAAGGCTCTTGTGAACAAAACTGTCAAGGACACCAAAGGCCTTGCAATGTGAGTATTGGCCACTGAACGGAAAAGCAGAGCGGCTGTTTTGACTTGAACCATGATTGCCCTCAAATTGCAGCCCAATACAATTTTTTTAACGAGAAAAACCCCTGATAAGCCAAGGCAAACATAACATCACCTATGCAACAACTGAATGCTAGTATCGGTTTAAGTAATAGGGGGGTACTGGTACGATTAGAAAATTTACGTAGACCTGATCCTCTGGACCTGGAGTGTACCTGTACCTGAATTTTCTGTTCCGGTACCCGCCCCTAGTTAGTAACATTAGCCATACATTTGTATACACCTTTCTCGCGCGGCAGCCATGATAGATTGAAGACGAGGTCAAACACACAAAACTTATTTCTAAAATCAGGTCCCATTTAGTTTTCCCCAAACCACACAAATTTTTATGATATAAGATAGAATAATAAATATTACCAGTTAGTTCTATGCACCGAAAGATGTAGCAATTTAGAGTAGTGTAGACTGATCCCATAGTTCCTTAAGAGATGCAAAATGAAAACATAATAATGCAAATTTTTGACGGATTTGCAGCCATTCACTTATTGGTCGCTTTCCTAATTGGCAGGCTATCATTGGTTGAACTGCTGATTATGATGGACAGTCTTTTGTTTGCCGCATTGAACTCGTTTTAGATCTATCATGGCTGCCGCGTTAGAAAGGTGTATTAGGAGGCTCTGATTCTGCCCCGCTGGTAATAACAGTTGCTATTAAATGTCGGAAGGACCAATTCTTCATGTGGCTGACAGAGGCTTGATTTTATCAGGGCATAAAAATCCAACCTTGTTGTTTTTCTCTACAGAGCTAATGTGTCTGTTGAAGGCAGTGCAGAAAAACTGTCTGCTGAAGATGCCCAAGCTACTATTGATGCCAGTCCAGAACCAAAACCTGCTGAAGAAATAGATGCTGCAAAAAGTAAGTTTCTCGTACAGTACACATGTCAACCACAATGTGAAGATGACACTCTTGCCCTGTGAGGTTTGCCTGTGTACCATCCAGATAGTAGTTCGCTCCTATGTTTGCTTCTGCTATCTGTCTGGAGACTTGCACGTTCAACCCGTTTGGTGCTAACGTCAGTTAATGAGCGAATCAAGGAATGGGTTCTAGAACACTCGTTCGATGACAACAGGCCCTCCCACTAGCAGACGGAGGCTTGTCCGGTGTTAGAATGCCCGTTTGAATGATCGCTTTAACCCATTCCATAATTCGCTCATATTTGGGGACCAATCAGCGCCTGCGTCCAAAATTTGGACGATTCCAGACGTACAGATGTTCTGTATTCCCAGACGGATACACATGCAGAGAAGCAACTGTAACGTTATATAGTGTATAATGAATGTCAAAGCTAGAAGCGACTGTATGCAGTATATAACTAGAGTTCGGAGACCTCATACCTCCATGAAATATTCTGATTATGCAAATGACTTTCACATTAGCATAATTTATGCTTGCTTATGTACACCTTTAACTAACGTACACAGGTCACAGTGTTGACAGACCAATCATTTACTACACGAAATAAGAAAAATCAGGACACTTTCAAATCAATTATGCAAATTAGGGACTTATTTGCATAATTAGTATCTGCTTAACTTCCGCCTGCCACAAACTACATATGTAACATGTATTTGAGTGATATACTGGAAAACACTGTAAATATACATTTTCCTCATTAAGTATGCAAATGAAGTCCAAATTTGCATAATTTTGATTTCATTATGTACATCTCTGCTACATGTACCTGCATACCAAATATCATGGAAATTCATCATTCCTATGTTCCGTTATGCTTCTTGGAAGATTTTGACAAAAATGCTCCTGCAGTTCCAGAGCAAGCTGCTAGGGGGCCCAAACATACACCACTTCTTCCTTACATCAAAAGCTATCTGCCACCAAGAAATCAAGACCATAGCATGTCCAGATAAAAAGATACAAAAAATTGAAGTTCTGCTGCAGTACCAAGGTCACACACTAGGGGGCCCAAAATCGACCTTGACCTTCGTCTTCCCAACCCCTACCCACATACCAAATATCATCGTAGTCCATTGAGAGGTTCTCAAGTTATGATGTCCACAAATTTGCGGACACACACACAGACAGACACACAGATACACAGACACACAGACACACCAAAAACTATACCTCCATTTTTTCATGGAGGTAATGAACGACGGAGCGAACTACTTTCCGGATGGTACCCAGGCTACTGTGAGGTGAGATGAACAAGAAATAGTCTCCAAGCAGATCCTACAGTAGCATAAGATAGTATCAACAGCTGGCAGAGGAGTGAAGCCGGCCTAGGAGATGTAT
Organism: Branchiostoma floridae x Branchiostoma belcheri; assembly: GCA_019207045.1. Lineage (NCBI taxonomy): Eukaryota > Metazoa > Chordata > Leptocardii > Amphioxiformes > Branchiostomatidae > Branchiostoma > Branchiostoma floridae x Branchiostoma belcheri. The sequence continues at coordinate 12,196,707 of CM033024.1, read as the reverse complement.
GCGACCCTTGCCCATTTGACTCCCTTTGGCCGGCTATACTCCTTGGCCAGCTTTGATACTACATGTGTCTTATAGCACCATAGGATCCATTTAGATATTAGACTGCTGCCATGCCTTCAAGTACAACCTTGGATTGATCTCTTCAAAAATTCATATTTTCCTAGAGGCATTGTAGAGTGGTACAACAAGTACAGTAGTATAATCCTCATTAGAACAGCATTTGCAGTTAGATATGAATGGTTAATTGTGACAGGCCCTTTAGTGTAATATGACTGGCTACTGCTGGGCTTTGTGCCTTTTGTGTTGCCCCAAACTGGATATACAGATACATATCATTCTAGGCACCATGTCCTGTACACTATCACTCACTCACTCACTCACTCGCTCGCTCGCTCGCTCGCTCGCTCACTCACTCACTCACTCACTCACCCACCTCACTCACTCACTCATTGATTCAGAACCTGGAGGTACTGGGAAGTACTGAGCTTGAATATGCCCTAGGGAAAGGCAACCAGCTACACTTTCTGAAAACTGTTGGGGCCCATCCCAGTGTGCATTTGATCAAATAAATTTGTTTAGATATGCAGATTGTTCAGTACAAACCTTGTGTGTTTCATCATTTGCAGGATTGGGAAAATGACAGCTCAGAGATGGTATTTGACCAGTTTCGACTTGATAAATGTCTTTCTCAAGAATAACCAAACCTGGTGTGTTTTGCCATGAGGTGGTTTACTGGGTGTGCAATACACTGACAAATAAATGAGATCACATACTTATTTTGAAATTATTTCTTTGTCATGATGTTTGTTGTTTATCTTTACAGTTGACAAGTGGTACTACATTGACTTGAAGAACAAGTCTGTTCTGTAAACAAGAAGTCAAGCACCTACAAGAACATCCCTGACTTTCCCTGATGTCATCTTGTTCGTATTTGAAGCTGCCGCTTTTTAAGATCAAATTATTTTTTGTCAGAATTGAGTCAACTGTACTGTCACATACTCTGCCCTTGCTGAAAATCGGTATCCCCCATGTTGTCGCGTCACATTTGGTTTGTCTCGTGTCATTACCTATTTGAAACACACAGTAACATAACTAACAGTCATAATGTACATCATTCTGTAATAAATAAAGTCTGATGGTCCACAAATATGTCTGGCTACATGTATATCATTGTCTTTAACGTAATTGTTAGGATCATCATGTTAACATTTGGCCCTATTCTCTATATAGATTATGTATGATATGTACTATGATTCTATATAAACTATAACAGCTTACCTCTGCAAGTGCCTATAAAGTACATGAGTAGTTACATCAGCAAATTCCTGTGCACATCAATCTACTATGAAATGATTGACTAATAAGCGTACATTTCATCATACATTAATTTACTCAACCTCTTGTCTAGCACGTAGGTATATTTACATTAAGGTTAATTAATGTACCTGTCTGATAATTTTACCTTCCTGAATACTCAACACAGGTCGTGTACTGACACCTCAGGCTAGCGGGCTCCCCTAGCATGCTATTCCTCTAGTCCAATTTCTACCATTTGACTAACGATCCGCGGAGCCTGGTAGAGGCTAGATGAATAGATAGTCTCTTCATATCTAAGGTGTGGCAAGGGGTTTTCCACAACTGCGTTGGGGTGGGACTGGGGGAGGGACTGTCCACATTTTGGGAGGGGGGTATTGCAGAACTGTAGTCAAGTGATCCTGAAGAATACTGCATTATGTCAGTCAAAAAGTATTATGAACTTGGCAATCAACAATACAAACTACCATGTTAAACACATGTGAATTTTTGTGTGATGACGTTGGAGACTTTTCGAGTGATCAGTGCAAAATTTAATGTAATATATAGTCTGATCTCAAATGATACAAGCGCATACATTTCATTATCATCATCATACATTTACACAACCCATATCTAGCAGGTAGGTTTTTTTCATTAAGGTTAATTAATGTACCTGTCTGACAATTTAACCTTTCTAATTATTGTACATAAATAGAAAATATTTTCATCACTAGGAAGTGTGGCAAGGGGTTGTCCACAAATAAGGTCGAGTGAGGCTAGGGGGAGGGACTGTCCACAACTTGGGGTATGCCAAACTGTAGTGACAGTCATGCTCCAAGCGACCTTGAAGAAAACTGCAGTATGCCAGCCAAAGAAAATTCGGTGAGTGGCCTTTGGCTGTCAACAACACCAAGTTGAAGACAGGTGAATTTTTGCGATGATATTGGAGACTTTCAAGTGATCTGTACAAATATGATACCCTGATCTTCTATCATAAACTTATAGTTATACAGTTTTAAATGATAGTATTAGTTGGAATAAATAGGAGAACCAATGAATATGATGAGGTTTTCGATGGGAGCCTTTCAATGGTCACTTACCCGTGAAGACCACACCCGAGCTGTACTGTTGACCTTTACTGGACTTAACATGGCATTACAACCTACATAGCATGTCGTAGCCAAAGAGGTAAAAAAGAGAAATTTGATGTAGTCAAAGGTTAGCGTTTGAAACAGATAAAATGATTCGCAACCTTGTTTACTGTTATGGATATAAACAAGGTCGATTGTACATAATTTATCACCAGACTGACACATTTCTCACGTTGAGTAGACGCCTCGGTCCTTTGTTTAGAGCACCACTCCCGTATGCATGCAAACCGGTCGGACCACCGCCTCAGCTAAGTCCCGAACAATCCACACACAAAAGGGAGAACGACGGTTTCGTGCGTTGTTTTATCTGTGTTGAATATCGTTTTGTATAATGCCACCGCTAATAAGAAAAGAGTCAAAGCAGGGATTTTAAATAGGAAATTCGGTAACGCGTTCTATAAGAAAGTGAAAGTCGCGTAAGAGTGAAAGTGTTCCACGCAACAGGGTAGCGGCTTGGGGCGGCCCATCCAATTCATATTCCACTACGTCACTGAGTCATAACCTGTGGACAATAGTGGCCTATTGTGGCCAGGACGACTCCCTTGTGTCCCGCGGGAATATACAGCAGATTCACAATAGCTGTTGCTTCTGTTTCGTATCAGTGTGTATGTGTGTGTGTAGCAAACAGGACTGTTTAGAACGGTGGTGTCGTACCCAACACTTCGATCGCGGGACACAACGCTGTGTGAGAGAGTCGTGCCATCACTCTACGTAAAGACATGCTGTTCTTCCAGTCGGTAGCAGCGCGATGTCTGTGGTCTTGCGTCCTGGCCGGCGTCTTCTGGCGATCAGCAGCGGTAAGTATCATGGGTTACTTACTATCCCTAATTTATTATCGATCTTGCACAGTCATGCTAGCAATACGGACTGTAGTTTAGTGCTGTGCTTACTGAGAATCCTTCTTTGTGTTCTCAAATTATTGACGACGGTTGATCAAGACGATCCCGACCTTAACCCCGGATCTAGAACCCCAACACGTCTATAGCCCATTTGTAATATTTCAATGATAAAAAAAAAGATTATGACCGAAGTCATCGTCGCCACTAGATACAATGAGTATCTCTAATATTATCTGGTCACGATATTGTGGAAGTCTACAAAACAGAATAATCAGAAAAGGGAAGAAACAAAAATAGAGCTTGCCATTAAGGTTAATAACTATAAACAGAGGTGTGTAGTCACACATAAACATCGGGTCAGCTATGAAGAAATAAGGGGTCTGTGTTCATCTTGTTATTAGATCCACGATTTTTGGGTTGAAAATATTTGACTACTTCGGCGCCTGCTACTCTCTCCAGTCAAATTACTAGTATTGAGTCTATCTAGATTGTGTCCATTACACTGTACTTTCCAGCCATCTAAAGTGCACTGGGAGTCTACTCTGCGATCGTCGAAATCAATCTCAAGGCAGATGTTAGCTCTCAGCATTTCCGCCCATTTTTCGCGAGTTTTAACCGTGTTTCGTACACAAACGCGACTCTCGAATAATTTATCAGACCGCCTTGGTGTGGACGTTTGAATAGATCCATTGAATTTTGATGTCAATTGTTTAACACACCAGGATCAAAATAAACTTGCCCAGTGTCACTCCGGACAAACAAAAACGAGTCATTGTGAGAGCCAGAAGTGATATGTCATCCTGGGGGGAGACCCTTGCCTTTGCAACGATTAGTTCACGTAAGGGACCTTCTATTCTCTGTGGCCGATTTTCACGCTTCCACGTTCCTGTATGCAGCGGTTTCCATGACTCCGGTACACATTCGGCTATACATATACGCTCGTAATGCAGCGAATCCAAAGCGGGAACCACTATACCGAAGTCATATTGAGGCCTACTGCCGTCTTCTTTTCTCTCTGAGGACAGGATTATAGAACTTAAAAATGATTTACTGGCCTATAGACGATGGCTCATTTTAAAAAAAGTACGGTGAAATCTTGCCACCGTTGAACTTGAAGTAGGCAAAGAACGGGTTTGACATACGCAAACAACGCACACAATCCTTCCTCATTTCATATGGAAAATTTTTTAGGACATACTAGTACTAGCATTTGCTGTTATTCTCACCTATTCACGAATCGCAGAACAGACGTCGGAATAGAAAATTATAATATATTGGCTGTTCCGTTTTTCTAACACATAACATCGCAGAAAAACGAGGTGGTAGGACTGTAAGACTCATTAGAAGTTTTAATGACGTAAACTGTATCTCTGTTATATACGTTGTCGGACTTTTGCCTCTTCCCTCATGACTTAAATGAAAAGCGGCCTGCAGGCCGATTTGAGCTTTCATGAATAAACAAAGTCAATCAAATGTAACGATTCTATATGCCTACGTCAGTAGATCTACTTGAGGATCCATCCAGACTACGGTGACCCTACCAGGATGGCCCCATGCCCGCATGACTAAGGGACGCGGCTAAAATTCCACTTCACACATGAAAGGCACTAAAGATAGGAACAATGGCAACTTGGGCGTGTTCTTAAGTCCTTGGATGGTACAAGAATAGCGATGAATAAACAGTCAGGGTGACGGTACGGCCTGGTACGTTCTCTCTAATCTCCAAGCAGATCCTACGGTAGCATAAGATAGTATCAATTTTAAGCTGGCAGAGGAGTGGCTTAGGAGTGTGTGTGCTACCGGTGCCCGTCGGATTCCCTCTGGCCAGCTTTGATACTATCTTATGGCACCGTTAGCCTGGGTACCATCCGGAAAGTAATTCGCTCCGGCGTTTAGTTCTCAGGACGGACGCCTTAATCTGCAAGCAGATGTTGGAAGGGAATGTCGTAATTTGAAAGTTGCAAAAATTCTTTCTGCTGTTAAAAATTTCTACTAGCCTGAATTTCAGACTGATTCCAGGGTCTACACAGGATTGCCTACCAATAAACATTTCTTGGATACTAAAAGCAGTCCAAGACCTCTCTCCAAGTAAAGTTGACCCCATAAGACTCCATATGTCGCTGGGAAAATCATAGAAATGGAACAAATAGAAGTAAGCCGACCAGAGAAGTACAGCTAGTCGTCTAGTGAGCAAATGATTGTTCTGGCCTGCTGACTCCCCTAGAGTACTATGACTCTATCTGTCCAATTTCTACAACTAGACCACCGGTCTACGAAGCCTGGTACATGTAGAGGCAAGGTCGGAGAGGTATTAGCTAGCACGGCTGGTCTTGCATCCAGCCAGGCTAAATCCCTCCGAAAATCGGATGATAAACAAACGTTAGGATCTACATTTGAACATTCGTATTTCCCAGAACTATCGTAGAGTGGAATTTGTTATCGCCAAGCACAGCAGGGGCATCTTCTGGATACGAAGAACACTTGCAGATAGATGTGCAAAGTTCAGGTGTGACAGGTCGTTCAGTGTAACATAACCAGCTGCTGCCGCACCGCGTGCCTGTGAAGCTGGTGTGTTACGCCGAAGGACGGTCACTCCATTTGTATACCGTCTATAGATACAGAATGATACAGTATACAGTGAAAGCGAAGCCGGGGGTCGGCCCGTTACGGCATTGATTGGCTAGAGAACAACAGGTTTCCTCCTTGTGCAGAAGACCTCAGGGGTAAGTCAGACATAAATGGGCAGGTGTCCTTACTCTCCAAGCAGAGGTTGAGTCGCGTAGATATAGTAGTAGTCGGAAAAATACGTAAGAGGAGAGCCAATGCAATTTTTACGACTACTACTATATCTACTCGATTCAACCTCTGCTTGGAGAGTACAGGTGTCCTCCCTACGCAGCTGTAGGTCAGATATGGGCAGCAACAAAAGTGCGAGCTGACCGGCTATGCCTTGGGGACATACATTATTATAACGCAACATATGTAAAGCGGGACGTCCGGACTGCCCTAAGGTGGCTGCTCTCATTTAAGGGGATAAGTGCGCAAATTCACAATTTTACCTCCAGACAAAAGCTAGTCTCAAAGTCTCAATTTGAGTGCCCGTCGCATGTTGAAAATCGCAAATCAGCGATTCTCTTATAAAACAAGCAAGCATAAACGCCGAACGCAGCTACGTCTGCGAATGTGGCTAGCTATTCTTAGGTACTTCTAAAAGAAGCAAACTCTACTTGAGTGTGGCACCGAAGTCAGATGGAATATTATGGCCTATGGATTTCATGAAGAGTATACAGTGGTTCACTTAAAATTTCACAATGCCAATTGCCGCGCTGGCAATTAACAACCGGATTGTCTAACTTCTTGGTAATAAACATCAGAGCAACAACAATCATAATCCACCTGTCCAATTGATTTTAAGTAATATGTGCAATCATAATATCATAATACAGCCAGCAGTTAGTAGTGACTAATGATCGTAAATGGTCAATGAATAGAATAACTGGTCACTTGACAGTGTTCAAACTGTTATAGTATTGGGGCTGTACTTAGAATTGGTTATTATACGTGATTATGGAGCAAGTCATTTGATTTTCTTCTCTACGAAGGCTTTACAATGTAACTTTCGATGCAATTTTTCATTTAACGTTATATCCCATTTTTCAAGTTTGTATATGGCAGAGGTTAGGAAAGAAATAGCCCAAGAACTAATGAGTTTTTCTTTTGTGTTCAACACTGTGAAGCTAGTAGTAATAGAGCAGAGCAAGATGTAATATTATGATCAGTTTACATAAACTTGATGTTGACAAAATCATTCTTTCTTCCAGCAATTTCCAAGCCTGCCAGATCCCAATGCTGCACAGTATAACTGTCCCGAAGGTGAGTCTGTTCCCTTTTTCAGACATTTTTCAGTTGATGTTACCAAGCATGTACACTTCTGATAGTCTATAGATATAAAGGACTGTTACTCAACCAACTAACTGGATATGATAATGTATCAATTCACGGCTAGGATATAGAACCCTTTCCAACAAGATTTCTCCAGAGTCATTGATGAAAAACAACGAATGTTGTTTGAAACATCTGACCATTTCCAAAATCATATCCAGTTGCTTGAGTAACTGCTTTTTGGCATATCTGATATTACCTGGGTGTCTTACCTTCATTGATGTATAACTACCATAAGGACTGTGACATACTAGTAGGTTATTTTAGATTTTTGGTCCCTAAATGATTCATGTCAAACACAATAGATGATACAAACATCTGACATCTGATACAAACATGCCCATCAAGCAGATACAGGTTTTAAAATCACTCCATGACTTAGGGGAATAGGATGTTGGCACACAATGTTAAATATTATGAGTGCTCTTCCATATAATCATTTAACCAGGCTAAATTGTTCTTTGTATGTGGCACTGTTGAAGTAAATTACTAATTGTACCGTGCAACATGCAGAAAAACATTTGCATTAGCAGCAATGATACATTAGGAACCACTTAAAAACCTTTTACTGAGTCTATCATTAGCTATATTTATGGATTCTTTTCCAAGAACTACCATTGCATTTATCCACCTGATATCATATTATTCACCACCATCGATCATCTGAATACATAATAGTAAGGCTAAGGTGTCACTAAGAATGCAACAAATTGCCTTATTTATATTACGTTACAGTTATCATGAACTCTAAACTCATGAGTCATACTCTAACACCTTTTAAGGTATACATTTAAGCATCATATTACTTTGGGTTTGGATTTCGTCATTCCAACTGGGGACAGGTAATATATAGTCTAAAGCACACTCAATTTTGTCCTGCCTTTATCATTTTTATACAACTTTATGTTTAACAAAAACACATGATTTTTTGTTATTTCAATTGCCTACTTTTACACATTCCACATCCAATTTTTGCATACAACATTATCAGTGAATAGATCTGAAGTAGCATTTTCATAGATTGCCAAAATTTCAGCAGTTTGGTCTGTGCTGCACACAGGGTTGGACAAGTCCACTCGCTCCAATCTCCATTGAATGAGATTTTCATATACTTTTTACAGTCATGGTGTCAAGCAATGGTCAACAAAAATAGACAAGTAGAGGCAATGATTCCATTGCTAAAAGTTTAAATTGTATATAAAAGTGACATTTGAATTTTGGGCAAGTGAAAAATTGAAGTCACTGAATTTTAGAAATTCTGTCCAACCCAGACACAATATCAGTTTTTCCCAGTGATGGGATACAGTTTATCCCATCAAACAAAGCCAGTGAGCTAGCATCCATTTCAGCAGTTTGGAAGCAACACAACACAGCACAAAAGCATGATAACACAACATCAGTTTTTCACAGTGACGGTATACAGTTTTTTGCAGTGTGACAAAATTCTTTCTTTGTTACTAGAGTAAGGCTTTTAAGTATCACTGAAAGGAAAAGATCGTAATTTGTTCTTAACTGAAGCAAGACAACACAGCACAAAAGCATGATAACACAACATCAGTTTTTCCCAGTGATGGGATACGGTTTATCCCATCAAACAAAGCCAGTGAGCCAGCCTCCATGGGGACTGTTTGCATTATTGATGAGTACAATAATGCAGGTCATGATAGACGAAAGACTTAGTAGGACACACCTGTATCTCACGTAATGAATAAAGCCACACCTAGACATGGCTGCCTGCCTGCCTATATTTATCTATGTCATACAGGGACCACGATAACATTTGATACGGGTGTTCTGGACCGGGTGATAATTTTCCATATCACACAGGCTTCTCAGTTGTATCACACAGGCTTCCATGGATTAAATGGAATGCACTCTGCACCAGCCATTGCAAGCGAGCGGAGTTCTTTTGTTCGATTTTTTCTTGAATTGATGTTCTTAGCCCTCCCTCTGTTCCAGCCTTTTCACAAGTCGGATTGCCCTCTGGTCTTCGGCCAATCTGACCCGTGGTCGGACCGGTACCTTGGGTGATTCGGAATACACCATGTTGAATTCTATATGTATTAATTCAGCTTTAATATTACATACAGCCAGGCCAGGCACTGTTTTGGAAGTCTGTTATTGCAAAGGGATAGCCCTCGGGCAACATGGCCTTAGAAGCAAATTGACATACATGACAGGACATTAACTCAAAATACATGTACATGTATGAAGACATGCATTACGTTGCACAACTGTGTTTACTCCCTGTGTCTGTTAACCTGTTTTGGAAAAACATGAGAATTGTAGAAAAGTGTGTCTATTCAGCTTTCAGTCTTCTTGCTGTTTAGTCCCCAAACACTGTAACATTACAAATCAGACAATGCAGGTTGCACTGTGTAAGTGCGTTGTCTCTACACTATGGGTCAGTCAAAAACAGTGCTCACTGACTAATAGTCATATCATTAATTTATTTTTCAACATTTGATAGCTTATTAGTTGTCTACTTCTGATGTCCTTGTACTTCTGATATTAACTTTATCTATACTGTTTTCAATATGAACTTCACAGCTCAAGTACAGCTTGCAATGTCATTGTAAATCTAAGACATGCTCTTGTGTTTTCTTGCAGGTTGGACCTACAGCACAGGCTCTTGCTACCGTCTGTTGAACATAACACTCTCTAGGAATAATGCACAAGGAGCTTGTGCAAGGTAAGGAATACAGTGCATTATTATGTTGTAAGATATGTGGATCTGTATGATCAACGTATATACTACAAAAAATCTATACTATACAAGATAAACACAGTCAGCACCAGGGACAGGGAAACACAAATCAGCATCAAGGACAGGGAAACACAGTCAGCATCAAGGACAAGGAAACACAGTCAGCGCTAGGGACAGGGAAACACAGTCAGCACCAGGGACAGGGAAACACAGTCAGCACCATGGACAGGGAAACACAGTCAGCACCAGGGACAGGGAAATACAGTCAGTATTAGGGACAGGGAAACACAGTCAGCACCAAGGACAGGGAAACACAGTCAGCACCAAGGACAGGGAAACACAGTCAGCACCAGGGACAGGGAAACACAATCAGCACCAGGGACAGGGAAACACAGTCAGCACCAAGGACAAGGAAACACAGTCAGCACCAGGGACAGGGAAACACAGTCAGTATTAGAGACAGGGAAACACAGTCAGTATTAGAGACAGGGAAACACAGTCAGCACCAGGGACAGGGAGACACAGTTAGCACTAGGGACAGGGAAACACAGTCAGCGATGGGATAGGGGAGCACTAAAACATTATTTGCAGGTCAGGTTTATATGTTCTGTTCCATGTTCTATTCTATGTTCTGTTCCATGTTCTGTCACATGTTTTTTCTATGTTCTGTTCCATGTTTTGTTCCCCGTTCTGTTCTTCTATGTTCTTTTCCATGTTCTGTTCTATGTTCCAGGTATGGTGCAAGGTTAGCAGATGTACAAGGCTACAGTGAAACCAGGTTTGTCAGCAGCTTGGCAAGTCAGGCAAGAGCAGATGTAACAGATGTTTGGATTGGTAGGTGCTGCTTGTGTCATTTTGTGTTTTTCATGTCTCTTATTGAGACAAGTATTGGCCACATTTTCTTTTGTTTGATAGAAATATGTGCATTTAAGGACTATTTGACAATGCACTGTAATATTTTTTTCTTGATGTTGTAGGCTACAAGCTGGACAACAGTGATGGCAGGTATGCTGGACAGTGGGCACCTAACCAGCCTAACCCTGACCTGTCATGCACCAGTGTCAGTGTACAGGAAGCCCAGTGGTACACCAGACCATGTCAGACATCTTTGTTTGGTGTGTGTAAGGCTGACGCCTGTTTACAAGGTAGGTTCAACCTTGAGAACAACGTCTTTGTATAGAGCATTCTGAATAATAAAAAAACAACAACTTATTTCTGCATTTTATCCTAGCGTTTTTGCTAACTATTTGTTAATGGTATTATATACCTAATATCGAATGGATGACATGAGTAACACTGCATGTACCTTAGCAGGCTGAAGATTTCAATCATACAGTCATGTAGCTGGTGCTTTAGGAATGAAACAATACATGCTGTAATTTGATCAATGTATGTCTTTAAGTCTTTTAGAATTGTGATAGATATCAACCTACCAATTAACATTAGTTACCTCCATGAAAACTGAAGGTACATTTCTGGGCCAGGTTGTGTGTGTCAGCATGTATACATGCATGCATGTGTTTGTGTCACAATGTTTATTTGTTTCTATGACTTAAGAATCCCTGGATGGACTGTGATGATATCTGTATGTGGGTTGGAGTTGTAGACATAAATGTCAATATCAACTTTGGTCCCTCTGTTGCCCGATCTTGGTACAGTAGCAGAACCTCTGTTTTTTGTCCTGGACATGCTGTGTTTGAGAGAGAGAATGTAGATGGTTCTACAATGCCATGACTGTTCACCTGCAGGCCAGTTCAGGTGTGTTAGTGGCAGGTGCATCCCAGGTGCAGCCAGGTGTGATGGCACGCCCGACTGCGAGGATGGGACAGACGAAGTGAACTGTGCCGGCTGCGGGGGGACTCTGACGGGAACGTCTGGGACCGTCCTGAGTCCTGGTTATCCACAGGAGTACAACACCTCCTTAGATTGCCTCTGGATCATACAGACTGAAGAAGGACAACGTCTTAACCTGACAGTAAGTGTTGCAATAAGGCAATGAATGTCCATGTTGCTAGGCTAGAAGAAAATATTTGTTTTTTATCCAGTTGTAGAGGTTGAGTTGTATTTGAACAAGAAGGCTGAAATATTGTTTTCTTTGTCGAAGGTTTCAAGATACCAAGGAGCTTTTATCAAAAGCTCCTTGAAGATACAGGTTATTCAAATAAATTCAACATAGATAAAAGCTCCTTGTTTAAATGTTATTTCTGGACATTAACAGAAATTTACCCCTCCTATAGTTCAAGGACTTTGAGTTGGAAGATGAACTGGACACGCTAACAATCTCAAGTCAACCATTCAGAGAGGAAACATTGACGCTGCTTAGCGGTGACACCTCCAACCCTGGCAGTATTGTTATCTCCTCCAACATTGCTCTGGTTAGGCTGCGTACGGACTGGAATGGAGCTGCAAGGGGCTTCCAACTGGACTGGCAGGCTTGTAAGTTTTAACGTTTACTTAGTTCACCTTTATCTGCGGGGTAACCTATATCTGTTGTTTTAAAAAACAGGATATTTAGGGATATCCAGTCGACAGACGGTGCTTTTAAATTGCACTGTTTTCAAAATATTGTAGTTTGAAACCACCATCCGTAAATTTCACATCTTTATACACCAATTTTAAGACAATGGATATAGGTTACCAGGCAGATAAAGGTGCAAACTTAAGGTGAACTAGGGTTACAGGTCTCAGAGCCCTCACTGACTGCATGGACTTATGTTTGGATTTTCCAAAGCGATTAGAGTCATATTTGTAAAGATTGAAATAGTGGCTTGTTATACAAACATTATGCAATCAGAGATTCATCCTCTTACTTATAAAGCTGTAAATATATTCAAATTGGCGGGGATTTAATGTTGCTGGTGGTAGTTTTGAATTTGGTAGCAGGAAAATGGAGTGTCTGCGTTTTGAATTTCCCAGTAGTTTCATGATGAGAGAGAGTCTTTTTACCATGTTCTGTCCATAGTTGAAGTTGGTGGCTGTGGTGGACAGCTGACCGTGTCTCCAGAAGTGGATATTGCCCTCCCGGGTGCTCCCGGGCTGGACTGTGAGTGGGTCCTGTCTGCACCAGCTGGGGATGTCATCACTCTCACTCTGCAGAATGGACAACTGGCAGGACACGACAGCTATGTGGAGGTAAGAGCCACTCTTTTGTTACCATCGTGGTGTGTGTATGTGGTTGTGGCTAGCATGACTCAAGAAGCTGTAGATGGATCTGTATGATATTTGGTAAACTGGCACTGGTTACGAGGAAAACAAAGGTCAAGTTTGGTGATGGGTTCCTAGCAACTGCAATGGAATGTCTGGTTTGATATTTATACCAGTAAATTTTATTTTTATATCTTGTGTTCTGGACATGCTGTGGTCACGATTTTTTAGTAGTCAATAGTCCTTGTTACACTAATATATTCTGATCATCATCATCATCATATTTCACAGGGACAGAGAAACACACTGTCATGATATGATTGCTGAACTCAAATTACAAAACCATTGCCTTGAAGATTGACAACATGTATTTATATTGGAGTATAACAGGGTTAAAACCATGCTGCCAGTGCAGTGAGGATTGAATGCCCAAGCTTTAGATTAAACATTCAAGTGCTGTTATATATGTGCTTTTACTGTATATTTACATCAATATACATTTAATCTTTTTTCTCCTTTCAGATATATGATGGAGAGTCAACCGCTGCCCCTTCCCTGGGAAAGTTTGGTGCAGGCCACATCTCAGGAATTGTCACTGGCACCAGTAACAAGATGGCCGTCAAGATGATCACGTCCAATGCCAAACAGCAAGGACTGACGGCCAGGGCCTTCACAGGTCTGTTTGTGAATGAGATAACCAATACAGATTTATTGACAGATTTATAAGATTTACTTGGTCCGTAGGACTTTTTGTCAAGGTGCAATGTTTAATCGTGTTGGCCTAATGGTTAGAGTGCCAAGCACAGAACCTACCAGTACTGTATTTGAATCACCTGATTTGCCACCAATGTTGTACCCAGGAGAAGCACATTGCACGACTTTTCTCACTCTACCCAGGTGTAAAAATAAGTTCTTGACTTCTGTTGGAAAGGCAAATGCCAGTTTAGTTATAGTTAGGGAGCAACTCAGAGGCAGTAGTGTTACTACTAGCTGCCCATGGAGTTTATTCACAAATAAGGTTGGGCTCGGCACTCCAATGCCGTGCCCTAGACACAGTGAATACTGTTTCAGCCCACTCCCCCTACAGCCATAAAAAAGTTATGGGACTACCCTTTTTTAACACTGCTCTGCAGTAGTCCATTGAACTGTAGATTAAGAAGTTATCACTGTCATTTAGTAAGGTTCTTGAAACACAGCCGAAATAGCACTTACTTCCAAAGTTTGGGACGGCACTCCCGCTGCTGCAGTGCCATCTACATCAGCTATAAGTAGCGGCAAGAATCAGATCCAGCCATTCTAACCCTGATGATGGTGTTTGACAGACACCAAAACATTGGAAGTAAGTACTATTTCGGTAGTGTTTGAGTATTTTACCAACCTGATGAAACTGTTATGTTGTGTGGTTCCAGGCTGCCAGGTGACCCTGTCTGATGTTGTCTACGGCAAACTCAGCATCGGGACTGACCCGTACAAGTCTGGGGTGGACTGCACGTACACGGTCCAGTCCAGTCAGGGCCAGCCCATACTGCTGTCACCAGGGGACATTGATGAGGGAGATGTACTCCAGGTAAGTAATGTTAACTCTCCCAATTCTGCCAGATGCCTAAGGCCCATGTAGACACAATTTTAACGACATCTGTGGAGATGTTGGGAGGGATCTGGAATGTTGTCTGCGGGACATCCGTGGCGCTTGTGGTCATAAACAGCTATATAGCCTAATGAGCCCGCGTTATATGCTAATGAGCCCTCCCGAAGTTGGGTCGCATCTACACGCACATGGAAGTTGTTGGGGACCCCTGCTAAGCTATCGGGGACCCCTGCTAAGCTATCGGACGAAGGCTCTGGACCTTTCGGGAGAAATTCTGCCGATATCATTATGACGATATTGCAGTTCCATCTCGACGCTGAAAAAAAGCTGTCGGCGAGAGGTTGTCGGCTCGCAGATATCAGGAAAAACTGTGTATAGATTGTGCCTAAGACTGACACATTTGAAAGGGTGGATATCTGAAGTGTACATTCCTCTAGGTTTACTGATGCTGCATGAGTAGATCTTTTTCACTTTGAATTCATCTTGAATTGAATTTATCTTGAATTTAGATGTAACACATAGTGAAGTATTCTGTTATGGCCTTTTATTTGCTTCTAAACGAAAGGTCTATGCCTTTTTGTACAGAATGTAAGGATGTAAGGTTTCTTATCAAATCTGACATTGATTATTGTCCAGGTACAACCTGATGATGGTTCTGCTGTCAATTACAACAACAACAACCTTCCCCCCTCCATCCGCGCTGAAGGTGGTACCTTCCGTATCAACTACGTCAGTGAAGGGAACCCGCTAATGGCCACCTTTTCTGTGGGTAAGGTTGATAGAGTATTTGTTGTTTGTAATGTATGAAATGTAAATCAGCACCAGGGACAGTGTCACTGTGTGATGGTAGTTCAGTACCAGGGACAGTATGTGATGGTAGTTCAGTACCAGGGACAGTGTGTGATGGTAGTTCAGTACCAGGGACAGTGTGTGATGGTAGTTCAGCACCAGGGACAGTGTGTGATGGTAGTTCAGCACCAGGGACAGTGTGTGATGGTAGTTCAGTACCAGGGACAGTATGTGATGGTAGTTCAGTACCAGGGACAGTGTGTGATGGTAGTTCAGCACCAGGGACAGTGTGTGATGGTAGTTCAGCACCAGGGACAGTGTGTGATGGTAGTTCAGTACCAGGGACAGTGTGATGATACTTCAGTACCAGGGACAATGTGTGATGGTAAGTCAGTACCAGGGACAGTGTGTGATGGTAGTTCAGTACCAGAGACAGCACTTGGGGACAGTGTGTGATGGTAGTTCAGCACCTACTGCAAAAATATTTTTCACAGTGCCTATAGTTTACTGTGCAGCTAGTTTTATTCATATGTACGTATGTATGCCCCTATGTGTATATATCATCCTTGTAATCTTTAAAAAAATGTGTAATGTTTTGTGGGGTTTTCATACCTGTTATAAAGAATAAATGGATGAAATGAACGTCTTTTCCAGATTGCCCTGATCCACAGACAGTACTGTCAGGTAGTACAGAGCCAGTGACCATCGTAGGGAACAGCACAGGGTACGGTGCGATGGCTAAGCTGAGGTGCCGCGATGGGTACGTGTCAGACCACTTCAATGGATCCCTCACACTGCAGTGTAGGAATGGTGGAGTATGGAAGGAGGTCAGCACTGCAAAATTGATGGACATGGCCATACCAGATGGTCTCTGTAAAGGTAAAGAAAAACAAAAAACTAGTTATGATATGTTGGTCAGAGGATGTTGAAGATAAATACTCATGGTTCTACATGTAATGATGATAATTTTCTCTCATATTCTTGTGGATTTGACATAAGATATTGTCTTAGTTGTCACTGAGAGTTATTGAAAACAGTGGTTAAATATGATGAGCACATTTCTAGCTTAGTTCTAATGGCCTTTCTATACTTGGAGGTATTTCTTGGTTCCAAATAACGGTGCCCAATGCCTGATATGCCTGTATCCACCAAAATACTGAAAAATCTCTGTACATATTTGCCAAGATAGGAGGTAATTTCATGCAGTGCTTTAGATACCAAAAAGTTCATTAATAAGGCTGAGTCAGCAACTTCAACTGAGGAAAAATACCTTCAGATTTCACCTTAAGAAGTTACTTGAAACTCTGGATATTCTTACATTTTGAAAAGCTTGGTATGATATAAATCACATTATGTCTGTTTTGGTGCACAGCGCTTGATTGTGGAGAGCCCCCTGTCATCCCTCAAGGGTACTACATAAAGAGTGGGGAGACAATGTTTAGGAGCTCCGTGACTTACACATGCTTCTCATCGGAGCTCATGCTGATCGGTGACAGCAACATCACCTGTCTAGAAAGTGGACAATGGTCCCAGCCTCCTCTATGCCAGGGTAAGTTTTTCCTTCATCTTAAATATTAACTTGGGCAGTTAAAAATCTTTCTTGTGGCATCAGTGTAGCATGATCATCAAGAGCATTTGGCTCAGAAGTAATACAAATAGATTCCAAGGTTGATATTCTGACATGCCCCAATGTTGTGCCCTTGGGAAAGACACTTTAAATACACGAGTTTTTAAAGTTCTAACACACCAAATGTCTCAGCTAACCTCTCTTGATCATGCTATAGAACACTCCCGAATTTGCGAAAATATGCACATGCCACCAGGAACCATGCATGTTTAATGACAAATACAATCATGTATATTTTTAAGACCACAGCAATATGAATAGATATTGTGTATTTTATGACAGCATGAAACATGCCACTACGATTGTCCCCATAGCCCCTGCCTGTGCACTCAGTGTCAGGGATGGTACATTAATGGTGGATAGGGGAGGCTGGAAAGGGGACCATCATGAACCATGCATTTTAAGATTTAAAGAGTCTGACATTTTTTAAGACCACTGCAATATGATTGTGTTCTGTGTTTTTATGACTACATGAAATACGCTACTATGATTATTCCCATAGCCCCTGCCTGTGCACTCAGTGTCAGGGATGGTACATTGATGGTGGACAGAGGGGACCGGCGAGCGGACCAGTTCTCTAGTGGAGCAGTGGTCAAGGTCAAGTGTGATCCTGGGTTTGAACCCAATGGGACAGACGAATCATTCTGTCAACTTGGCACATGGAAACACAACAAAGGATCTGCACCACAGTGTAAAAGTAAGCAGCATTTACCTCTTACTATGGCCTATGACCGTATTTCTAAGATCAATAATGCGATTGCTTCTGCCATCTATTATGTGTGTGTGTGTGCATGTGTGTGTCTGTGTGTGTCTGTGTTTGTGTCTGTGTGAGATTTTATTTCAAATTTGTAGTCAGCATAACTCAAGATGGAGGATATTGCAAAAAATATTGTTGAGAAAATTTGGTGACCTCAAACAAGCATTGTTACAACAGCAATGTTCCAATGTCGGAATCAGGTATTCAAATTTTCGACCGCGCCGCACTGGTGTGCGCAGACTATGTTCAAAATATTTGATGGATGCCTGTGTGATACAACTGTACAGCCTGTGTGGTACGGCTTTTATCACAGAGCCCTGAACATCTGTATCGACCATTATCGCGGCCCAGGTATGACATAAATGATAAGTATATGTGACCATATCTTAGAACATGTATGCAAGAGTGATGAAAATTAATAGTACTAGTAGCTGAATGTTCAACCATTTGACTTTACCAGCTTTCCTGCAAAACGTTTGATTTAAAGTTTCTTCTCATGTTAGATGTGAAACTGTGTCAGTCATGCCGTTACTTCTACCTATTCTACAGGAAGGAAATGTGCTATGCCATCAATGGAAAACCTCGATGTCAACCCTATGGATGAGTATTACGCTGGGGACATGGTCATTTTTAACTGTTCAACTGGATACAGCCCCAACTCCACTGATAACCTCACCCTGACATGCAATAATGATGGCGTCTTTGTTGGAAGTTCCACCAACTGCACAGGTGTTGTATTCTTTTCCCAAAAGGATGATATGTAACATTTTGTTCTCAAGCTTTTCCCTGACTATAATTTATGAATGTGATTGCATCTTTTAAATTCTTGATTTGAAATATTGTTGTGGTTTTAATTAAGTCATAAAAAGGCTGTTTTCAGTGATGTTGTGATGACTGGCCTTACCCTAGTAGCAAAAAAAACATAATTTGTCCCACAAAAGATATTTCTGTCATGTACCTGAAAATCTTCATATTTTTTAAAGATAAAATCTAGCCTTTTCAACACCATGAATCATTGTGTATCCATTATGAGAAGGATATCTATTGCAAAATTAGAATATAAGTGAAAAAGTGCCTCGGATCACAGCTTCATCCCCCACTAGTTGTATATAATCTAGGTTTTACGTTGATGAAGGTTGGACATCCAGATAATACAATACACCAAAATGCAACTACTCAAGCAACTGGATATGATTTTTGTAAACAGCCAGGCATTTCAGACAGTAATTTTTGTCAATGATAGTGGATACTATCTGAAATATCTGACAATTTTCAAAATCATATCCAGTTGCATGAGCAACTGCTTTTTGGTAGATTCTAGGGTTTAGATTACCAAGAGCTAGACTGAGCTAGACCTAGGCCTGTGGTCCAAGAGAACTGACCACCAGACCATGACATTACATGTTGTACATGTATGATCTAATGCGTGACACTTGTTGTTAAACAGATGTAGATGAGTGCTCAGCTGGTCACCACCAGTGCAGCGACAACACTGTGTGTGTGAACACAGACGGAAACTACTGGTGTCAATGCCTACCTGGGTACTACAAGGATCAACCAATGGACAGGATGTGTGTTGGTAAGCTGCCTCATCATATGCAACAGACATCAGACATTAACAGCTACTAATACTATGTTCTACAACTTTTAGTCCTCATAGAAAAGTAGACATTTTTCTTGGTTGATCAACATGTACATGTGTATGACTTGTACATAAGAATTATAAGCAGTTTAAAACCTTTGCATGCATGCATCGATGAACAGTACTTAAGATTGATCATAAAACCAAAAAAACACAATACAGATGTCTACAACAGCTAAAGATGTTCATGTTGTAGAATGGTGTGTTAAGAAAAGCAAAAATACGGGACTTGATATTCATCAAGTCAACTACCAAATTAGAACCATGTAGTAACACTAAGTGGTAACATCATGATACTGTAACAGTAATTGAAAACCACACAAAAGAGTATGAAAAAGATGTAATGAAAGAGAAGATGTAATGTACAGTAATGAAAGGCATTTGATTGTTAAAAAAAATTTGCATTGTGCTTCATATTCTGTTTCAATTTTTCACATTCAGATATGGATGAATGCGCTGTCAACAATGGAGGCTGTAGCGATACTTGCACCAACTTTGCCGGCGGACACAACTGCACCTGTACCAGGCCTGGCCACCAGCTGTTCACCTTCAACGGACAGTACGGAGTCAGTGTCAGGGAGGGAGAAACTGGATACGATGTAACAGACGTACTCAGATTCAACCAGACCTGTGTCCGTGAGTTATAAATTATATTTTTGGGTTAACCCCTTGGCACTACAAGCCGATGTAACATTGTACTGGCTTGAAGACCGACACACATGCATACACTAATGCTTGGAGGCATTGTGTTGGTTCATGTATTTTTCTTCCTAATGATTTTATCCCTTTGTCATTGAGTTCCCTGTGGGGCACACATGTATAAAATTTTCAACGACCACTGTCGCCTTCTTCAAGATCAATACTGATGACCAATCAGTATCAATCAGATTCAAAGTCCAAATGTAGTTTGATTTGTCAGGTGTTAAGGGATCACAAAAAAGCTGTGATGTACATCATGAGACAAGAAAAGAGAATTCTAATGGAAGACTGAATTATTGGTTTTTCAATCTTTGACTGTAGTGTGACTGGATTATTTGTGACAATTTCTACTTGCAATGTACATGAAGAGTGGAAGATTAAATGTCTCACAGTATTTTACAGGTCTCACAGGTCTTCTTCTTCTTGCTTTTCCTCCCAACTTTGACTGTTCCAGAAATCAAACTCATATACGTTGTTCTTGTTCTTTCCAGCTGTTCCATGCGGACCTTTACCCAACCTGACCAACGGATTCTACAATGATTTCAAATCAGGCTCGTATTTCTACGGCGACAACATCACATACCACTGTGAGAAGGGTTACATGATGACTGGAGATCCGACCTTTACCTGCGGAATGGAGACAGAGAATGACCTTCCCACCTGCAATGGTTAGTTCATTTTGACCCTGTTCTTCATGCTTATGTCAAGATTGAGGTTAGATATTTTGGGAGATCTACATGTGAGTTAAAGATATTCTTTTAAAACAAAACATTTAGAACATATTGTAAGTTACTCCTTGTGTCCTTTCTTAGAAAAAAACAGTTAAGCAAATCTGAGAAATTAAAAACAAACAAACTTTATTTTATCAAAGAGCAACAAAAAGTTATTGTTAAAAAGGAAAGGGAATGGAATATGTTGTCTTTTTTGCATTGTATCTAGCCATCGATATGTCTGCTTGCCTGTCTGTCTATCTGTATGTTTATATGTCTGTTTGTCTGCATGTCTATCTGTATGTTTGTCTATCTATCTGTCTGACTGTGTCCCTGCAATTCCCCAAAAGTTTACCTTTGAGACTGGAAGGGTCACAATGCAGCATGAGTAATGGCGTGAAGTCTGCCATCTCTACATCTCTACCTCAAATTAATGATGCTGATGTACCATTGCAGTTGCCCTTTGCCCCACGCTGGAAACAATCAAGAACGGGACAGTGAGTGCACCAACCCGCCCTGCATATGGCAGCAACGTAACCTACACGTGTGACGAAGGCTTTGTCCTGGTGGGCAGTGGTACCAGGTACTGTGACAACATTGGTGCCGGGGACAACGTCACGTATGGGTGGACTGGGATGCAGCCCATGTGTCACTGTAAGTCTGTTTCTTTTTGTACTTTTTTTGTAGTTATACATCATGTATTAGGAACCGAACCAAAGTCGGCCAGTATCATCAGCTAAATAAAGGCAGCAGCCAGTTCTGTCCTACTAGTGCTGTTTTTGATGAGGTGCTCTAACTAGAACCATAATGTAACAGGGCTTCAGGATCAGTCATTTGGCATGACGGTAGCTACTGAAATATGGCTTCAATGTCCTTTATATGAGACACACTTTTTATTCCCACATGCATCACAATTGCAGTGGTAGACTGTTGGAGCCTGCCCCTGCCACCCGGTGGAGTCTTGCTGAACACCAGCAGTCCCAACACCACCTACGGCAGCATGCAGACGGTCGGCTGTCTGCCGGGCTTATGACCAATGCAATTGATCCTGTTCTATTCATGTATCTACTATTTACTATTACAGTGGTAGACTGTTTGAGCCTGCCCCTCCCACCGGGTGGAGTCTTGCTGAACACCAGCAGCCCCAACACCACCTACGGTAGCGTCTGGACGGTTGGCTGTCTGCCGGGCTTATGACCAACGCAATTGATCCTGTTCTATTACTATTTACTATTACAGTGGTGGACTGTTGGAGCCTGCCCCTCCCACCCGGTGGAGTCTTGCTGAACACCAGCAGCCCCAACACCACCTACGGTAGCGTCTGGACGGTTGGCTGTCTGCCGGGCTTATGACCAAGGCAATTGATCCTGTTCTATTCATGCATCTATATTACAGTGGTAGACTGTGGGAGCCTGCCGTTCTGAGATAATTTCAGAGCCAAGAAGCTAAACCAAAGTCAGCCAGTATCATCAGCTAAATAGCGGCAGCAGCCAGTTCTGTCCTACTAGTGCTGTTTTTGATGAGGTGCTCTAACTAGAACCATGATGTAACAGGGCTTCAGGATCGGTCAATTGGCGTGACGGGAGCTACGGCTTATATGGCTTCAATGTCCTTCATACATGTATGAGACACACTCTTAATTCCTACATGCATCACCATTGCAGTGGTAGACTGTTGGAGCCTGCCCCTGCCACCCGGTGGAGTGTTGTTGAACACCAGCAGCCCCAACACCACCTACGGCAGCGTGCAGACAGTCGGCTGTCTGCCTGGCTTATGATCAACGCAATTGATCCTGTTCTATTCATGTATCTACTATTTACTATTGCAGTGGTAGACTGTTTGAGCCTGCCCCTCCCACCGGGTGGAGTCTTGCTGAACACCAGCAGCCCCAACACCTCCTACGGCAGCGTGCGTCTGGGCAGTCGGCTGTCTGCCGGGCTTATGATCAGTGCAATTGATGCTGTTTATTCATGTATTTCACCCTTACAGTGGTAGACTGTCTGGGCCTGCCCCTCCCACCGGGTGGACTGTTGCTGAACACCAGCAGCCCCAACACCACCTACGGCAGCGTACAGACGGTTGGCTGTCTGCCTGGTTTCCAGCTGCGGGGAGATAAGCAGCACGTGTGTCAGGCCAGTGGGAGGTGGAGCAGCAATGCCACGCGCTGTATTCGTAAGAATATCTTCATCATACAGATTAATTACAGTCTGGTAATAAGACACTTTCTGTCAAAGGGCTTCCCTCTGTCCATATGGTACAAAAAAGTCTCACCTGTATTTAGTGCTTTTCTTGTCCACATTTGTCTTAGTCACTGTGCTGAATGATCTTCCATGCCCCCTGTCCTTGGTGCTGAAGGACCTTCCTTGGCCCCTGTCTCCTGCCCATAGGCAAAACATAAGATCCATATCTAAATGCAACATGTACTTTAAATTTAGAAACCCCCCCAAATTTGTTTAAGTCCTTCCTGCGCCAGATGGTGCATAGTTCCCTACTCCATTTCAATTAGCCCTTGATTAGATTTTGAACTCCCTAGCAGCTTCCCTTGGTACTACAGTGAAACTTCATGTTTGATATCTCTGGTTCTTAACAACCTACAGTATGAACATGATAACAAAATTGCCTTGTGTATTTTCAGCCACATCATGCCCAGATCCAGGCACCCCAGCGGGGGGACAGCAGGATGTGAGTAACTACGATGTCGGAACTGTGATGACTTTCAGCTGTAACAGGACAGGCTATGGACCGTCCCACTCCCAAGGACTGCTCTGCCATCTACCAGAAGGTAAAAATTAACCTTAGACCAAGAAAAAATGTTACAGGGACTGTCCAAAAAGCTGTAAGGCTACTTGGGATTCTGTGAATAGTTTCATTATCTTAGTACATCACTGAGTTCTAAAGAGTTGTGAAAAAAAGAGTCTCTTTATTCAATTACCTGCAATTCTGTTTTGATGCATCACTTATAGATATCAGATAAAAAAATGTTATTTTTTTGCCATTGGTAAAAAAAGGCAAGAGTCAGCTGAGGAAATTTTTGTGGGGTTCAGTCGGGTAACGTAAAACACAACATTTTTTCCTAGGCCTTATCTTGTGTATAGTTATTTAAAAGTGAATGCCTCTAAAGCTATGATCTGAAGGGGAATTAAAAAGGGTTATGTCCTTGCAGTTTTCTAGTCTTTGTACTTGCTCGGCTATTTGGATTTAAAGCTGTTGTCTACATAAGGGTCAGTACTTTCTACCTGACTGTTGGATCGATCTGACAGTGTGAAGACTATTGTTACCTTTTCTGTCATCATCTGCTTGTTTAGGTGCTGTGGATCCAGTGTTTAATGGCACCATACCTGAATGTGTTGGTAAGTTTGGATCAAACAAATTAGAATATGAAAGATAAGATATTGTAATTGATGTTGGAGTTTTTCTTTTACACAACCAGTTAAGTCTCACTTGCTTACATTTTGATGCCTATCACACATCTTCCTCACAGTGGGAGCTTTCTGACTTGAGTTCTGCTTCTTGCAGGTGAAACTTAAAACAGTGTAAAAGAAAACTCCAACATCCTAAGTTCTACCAACTTGATGAAATCATTTCCTGAAGATGTTGTAATATTGTGTACTAGATTCCTCTATGTGGTGGCAGATGAATGAAAGACTCATTGTTGATACCAGTCCTACACTTTCTGGTATATATTAGGAGATTAAAATAGATCAGATATACCTTTAAAACATCAATTTTTGCCAAGTTTTAGATTAAATTTTCACTAAAAACACCAAGAAAGAATTACAGAAAGATAGTATTTTTCTTATATTCAATACAAAATGTATATAACATGTGGTACATTTTTGCAGATGTGGAGCCACCAGATTTTGGAGACTCTTGTCCCCCACAGATCAGTGTGGACCTGGGACCATATGGATTTCTGCCCACAGTTTTTTACCCTCCTAATGCCACAGATAACTCTGGAGAACAGATACAGGTACGGAAACAATTTTAAAAGATTGTTGGTAGTGTTTTCTGTTAATACATATTGTTAATAGGTAAAATTTAATATCATGTCAAAAGAGAACATCTGTAAATTAAATTGCTTCTTTTAGTGGACAAATAACAATCATTGTTTTGCAAAAACATGCTTGTATGGTGCTTTAAAGTTGCATTCAATTTACCACTATTGGATGAAAGGTTTAGGAGGATTAGACATCCAGGTTAACAAAATACTATAACTAATAGACAATCAATCTGTACAAAATTCAGAGAAATTTTACTTCTGGACGTTTTGAGTGACATCCATGACTTGCGACACTAAATGAATCCTAGTATCATGAACTAGTATCAACTTGTTGTACTGGATTGTTCAAGTGACATTGAAAAGTAATTGATGTCACTGAAAACTGTCAAAAGTAATATCCGAATCTTATCCAGTTGAATAGATTGCATTGTGATTTAATATTGAATAAAACGAAAGTCAGCTTAAAGGAATCTTTGATTGAATGTGAGACTATTTTCATGTGAAGGTCATTGAATAAAAACCATACCATTGTATCATGTATTTTGATTTTACAGGTAATTTCAGACCCACCCGGGTTCTTTGGCATTGACCTCCTACCAAACGACACTGATGTCCTGATGTTCAAGGCCACAGATACGTCCAACAGGACAAGTGTGTGTGCTATTCAGCTGGTCGTCAATGGTGAGGAAACAAACTTTAGCCTGGTAATATATAGTGGTATCCAGCCATATTATATCTCCCAGGACTCTTCTGTCCTCTCCATCTTTGAGGCCTCAGAGAACATAAGAGACTCGGGAGCTATACCGGTAATACGGCTGGATACCAGGCTAACAAACTTTATCATCACTAGGTATGGTTTTTAGAAAAACATTTTTTGGGACCTTCACTACCCAAATCTCTTCAGAAATTGTATTGCATTAGTTGGCTTGGCTTATGACATGGACCTCATTTTTCTTAAGGTGCTCATGCTTATTCATGTATTATGAAAGTGAGGGTATTGTAACATTACTTTCAATATGGACTGTGCACTTAATTAAAATTCCTTTTTATTTCACTCCCAGATGTTGTGCCACCGACCATTGAATGCCCCACAAACCAACCGGTCCCCTTCAATGGGACATCAGCAATGTACCAGCTGACTGCTATTGCCACTGACAATGTCCAGGTTTGTTAGTTAGTTACTTTGTTTGTTTGTTTTGCACAACTGGCAAACCACCTTCAGGCATAACACACCAGTTTTGTACATTTCCTTCAATTGGTCCGGTATATTGACATGTTGTATGATTTTGATATCAACCCTTCCTTCACCTTTTGGGTCAGTTAGTTGAACTTGCTGCAGCTTGATGTTTCTGTCTTAGGGAGAAGAGATTCTGCTACAATTAAGGGGGATTCAGTGCTTAGAAGTGGTCAATTGGCCTTGCACTGAGCAAACTGCTTTAAAAAAATGTGCAAAATCAATCAATCAATCAATCAATCAATCAAACTGTATTGATGTCACTTTCATGTTCCACCAGATTGCCAGGATCACGTACCAGCCTGCTGCAGATGGAGTGATTAGATATGGAGAAATGGTGCATGTGCAGGCCACAGCATACGACACGAGCAACAACAATGCCTCCTGTGTCTTCACTGTCCAAGCCAGAGGTATTTTCCACCACATACATGTGTACAAAATGTTCATTGGCAACAAAAGTGTTGGGTTATTGAAATGTTGACCTGTTCAAGATTCTATTTGGCATTGTTGATTAGGTATTAAGCATTTAGTACCACAAGACCTTCCCAGTCCCTAGGACTGAAGGGCTTTCGTTGTCCCGTGTGTAGAAGGCCCTTCCCTGTCCCCTATCCATGTCAATGAGGGGCCTTCTCTGTCCATGGTGCTGAAAAGCCCTGTTTCCAATCCTTGCCTGAGAAAGGCTCCCTTTTCCATATGGTACTAAAAAGTCTCACCTGTATTTAGTGCCTTCCTTGTCCACATTTATTGCTGTACAGTCTTCCTGTCTCTGTCCTTGGTGCTGAAGGACCTTCATTGTTCTCTGTCTCCTGCCCATAGTGCTAAATAGCCTTTCCTGATCCCTGTACTAAGTGCTGAAGAACCTCTCCTGTCCTTCATGTCCTTAATGCTAAAGGATCTTCCCTGTAGCCTGTTTTTAATGCCTGTGTATTTTCCCTGTCCCCTTTCCTTTGTGCTGCAGGACTTTCCCTGTCTTTGTTTTTTGTTTACTCCTATTTGACATGAAATAAAGTGATTTCAATAAATAAAGAAAACTAAATATAACTGTGGAATGATGGCTAGAAGCTTGAAAGCTTATAAAATGGTCAGTAGGAAATAAACAATTAACTGCTCCATGTCTTCAGTCCTGAGTTACCTTCCCTATACCCTAAATTTCCTTAGTGCTGAAGGCCTTTCATCTGCTTAATAACTGTCTTTTACACATAAGAATGAATTTTTATATTTCATCTTTTTTTAGCTCCAGCCTGCTCTGAAGATTCTCTGGACATACCAGAGTCTGTGCAGAAGAACTACATGGGACTTGTACAAGCAGACAACGTCTACAAGTACGAAGTGTCCTGTCCACAGTCCATGGCATTTGCAGAAGGAGACATTGAGGAGACAACTCGCACCTACACCTGTACTGTAGAGGATGGGTGGCAGATAGAGGGTCGGACAGCCAGCTATGTTCCAGGATGCACAGGTGTGAAAAACACTTAACAAAAGTTTACATACTTAGTATTTGACTTCGGATTGATGATAAAGAAGGCAAGGGGAAA
Organism: Branchiostoma floridae x Branchiostoma belcheri; assembly: GCA_019207045.1. Taxonomy (NCBI): domain Eukaryota; kingdom Metazoa; phylum Chordata; class Leptocardii; order Amphioxiformes; family Branchiostomatidae; genus Branchiostoma; species Branchiostoma floridae x Branchiostoma belcheri. The sequence continues at coordinate 12,169,047 of CM033024.1, read as the reverse complement.
TGTCAATTTACATCATTATCTCCATGAAAATATAACGCTAGTTCACTTTTATCCGTTGCTTTTAAAAACAGGGTATTTGGGGATATCACGTTGATGGACGCTGGTTTCAAATTGCAATATTTTCAGTATATTGCATTCTAAAACTATCACCTGTCGGCTTAATGTGCCTACATACCTTGTTTTGAAAAATAATGGATATAGGTGACCCCGTGAATAAAGGTGAACTAGCATTAATGGAGATATTGTTTTGGGTGTGTCTGTATTTCAGGATTTTTGTAGTCAGCATAACTCACGAACCTCTCAATGGCTTGCAATGATATTTTGTATGTAGGTAGCTTGTTTGCAACAAAGATCAGGGTCAATTTTAAGCCTGCTAGTATGCAACATAGGTACTGCAGCAGAATTTCCATTTTTTGTATCTTTTTATGTCTTGCTTCTAGACAAAACAGCTGCTGACCAGCAGATGGGCTTCATGGTCACCATGGCAACAACCAATGCGAACATCCCGTCCGCCTGCGCGAGCCATTACCAGACGTCCGTGAGCAGCTACAACATCGAAGACAACCTACAGGGGAACCTGCAGCAGAAATGTCGACAAATCCCTGTTCCTGATGTCACTGTGCTGCTCACAGGACACAGTGTGAGCCTTCAGCAATCAGATGTAAGTAAATAAGCTTAAGGTAAAGGCACTGCCAGCCTAGCCACTAGCCATTGGTTGAGATTGGTGTCAAAGGTTGATACAGAAGAAAGACATTATTACAACTGTTACAGTTAATTTAATGATTTTATTAGGTGATTATTCTTGTACTTGCATTGTGTAAACAAAAAAGCAAAATGCTGCGATGTGCTCTGAGCATCACAATCTAACAGTCCTGAGGAATTGCAGCTTTTCTTTCAGCACCCCGGACATCCCCGAGCTAGTTGCTGTTTTCACCTTATTCCACACAGTCTCAACACTGATTTCCTCTCTCTGTGACAGAAAAATGATATTGAAATACGACACAATTGTCAGCATGTGTATTGAGTTAGCGCTAGTTCACCTTTATCCACGGGGTAACCTGTACCGGTTGTTTTAAAAACCGTGGTTTCAAATTGCAATATTTTCAAAAGATTTCTGTGGACCCGACATTTTCAAAATATGGCAGTCTGAAACTACCGCTCATTGAGTCAACATCCCTATATGTCCTGTTTTTAGAAACAACAGAATATAGGTTACCCCTCGAATAAAGGTGAGCTAACAATACAGAGAGTTACAGCAAATATTGTAAAAACACTACATATGTTTCAAGATTTACAGTACGTCATCTTCCAAATAGGGCTACAGTATATGCATTTGAAATCTCAATTTTGATAGAATTAGACACTGAAGAAAAATAGTTTTGTTTCTAATTCCATCTTCTTTTATCTTCTTGTTCATCACAGCTGACAATCAATTTCACCATCCGAGTCAGCCCCAACTCTGCGAGCACGCCCGAGGATCACGTGATCTCCTGCCTGACGTCTCTGCGTAACACGATAGCTGGCGTACCCGGGGCAGAGGTTCCTGAACCAAACACTTCTTACCGCTTCAGGTCAGACTGTGTTATTATAGTCCTCTGGTAGATGTTTTTGGTATAAATTTTATGTTACTTCTGAAATATTCTGATGATTACAGAAAACTTATTTTTTGGTGTGAAGATAAAGAAATAAGTAAGAGTGATAAGACTGTCAGCAACATTCACTTGCTCAGTCACTCTGTCACTCACTCGCTCTCTCAATATCACTCACTTACTATTCAGACATTCCTATTTTATATTGCCTTTCGATCTTGGCCATTTAGCAATGGACTAAGTTGATGGATGGTGGCAATCTTTTCGAATGTGATGAACATTTTTTTTTAAGACTTAAAGATTGTAATATTTAGTTCCATAGTTTGGCAGTCCAAGGAAAGAAAATGTTGCTGCGGAAGGACTTTGGGACTTGTAATTGAACAGTAAAGATGACTAAGCTAGACAAATACCCACATGTGTTGTGCTGAAAAGCTCTCAATGGAGAGACTAGCGTGAGATCATCTAAACAATGGGCACGAAAGTACTGTTAGAAAAAGGACAGTCCTTTGGGAGTAAAGATGAAATTATTTCAGGACTAAGTATGCAATAAAAAGAATGAAATTGTTTCAGGACTTGGCTGGACAATGTGCAGAGTGGAACAGTTGGAGGCACACAGTGTCCCAGCCTGACCCGTGCGGCGGCCCCATCAGTGGCACCAGAGTACCTGAGGGACGGGGATTCGCAGAGCGCTGCTGTCTGTAACATAGGGGAGAGTCCTGTCAGTGGATTCTGCTGTAAGTGCAGACTTGCATGTTCATGTAATTCATTTGCATACACTTGCTTGTGTGTGTGTGTAGTAGGTCCAAGGCCAGCCCTTTACAATAGCCTAGGCTAGTTGGGCAATCTTGGCTGCCTGTAATGTCAGCCGAACAAAATATCTAGTAAAGAAATAAGATATCAATAGTAAAATTACCAAGTTGATAAAAATTGCCATTGTACTATACTTTGTGTATGTCAATGAAGATTGTATTGTAAATTATAAAGCAGAATATTGAGAAAAATGTGTGAACCAGGGACTTGATACTTTCCATATTGATAAACTTTATCAACTCACAGCTGTAACCAGGATATTGCTTGAGGGGGTTCTTTTGCAGATCTTTTAGACTAGCGATTGCAGAAGGCACAAGCTTTCTAGGGGGTGGGGGCAGGGCAGTGGCGTTTATGGATCCTCAGAAAATTTTGAAAATTCAACTCACTTGAATGGCATTTCCTGCATTTTTTTTTAAGGATTTCAGAAAAAAAGAAATGGAGACTGTCAAAAGAAGTGACATTCATTCATAATTCTTTTGGGATACTTCTGATTGCGTGTATGTGGGCTGGTAGTCTGAACCCCCAAACACCCCTGCCCATGAGCATGAGAATGAACTGTGAAGCTAACAAATGTCTGTACCTGATGTTTCAGTGCCATGCACACCCGGGACGTACCAGGCTGTCCTGAACGGCCCGTGCATCAGCTGTCCCGCAGGGTCATACCAGAATGCCAGCAGGGCTCTCAGCTGTCACAGCTGCCCACCTGCCACCTGGACAGCCAGGCACAACAGCTGGTCCAGGGATGCTTGCGTTGGTACGTACAAAATCAGAATGATTCAACTGCAGTCCTTTGGCAACCTGGCTTTCATGGTCAACTTGGCCCAATGCCCTGACCAATTCTGGTAGCATTAGGATTAATGTTAGGGATAGGGTTAGGGATAAGGTTAGGGTTAGTGGTAGGGGTAGGGGTTAGGAGTATGGTTAGGTGTGAGGGTAGGGCAAGGGCTAGGGCTAGGGCTAGGGCTAGGGCTAGGGCTAGGGCTAGGGCTAGGGCTAGGGCTAGGGCTAGGGCTAGGGCTATTGCAGAGTGCATAATACTGGGGGATGTTACATTGTAGATCTCTTTAGAAACAATTTTTTTTCTATGGTAGATTTATGTGACCTGGCATAATTATTATCAACATAATTATTATGTTATTTGTGAATAACTGTTCCAGACATGTGTCCGATGGGTCAGTACTCCGCCACCAGAGTCTCTCCTTGTGACAGCTGTCCATGGGGGACATACTCCGGTCAGCTGGGAACTGAGCGCTGCACCGACTGTCCTAACGGGAACACTACTTTGGAAGCTGGGCAGTTGGATATGAATGCTTGCACAGGTGGGTAACAGTATAAGATGTACTTACAAATTATCTGCACTTTCACTCATAGAGGCAAGGCGACCTGAGTGGGCTTGAAAGAGAACTTTAATTAGTGTTTAGAAATAAAATGGAAACCTAGACTCTACGTCTCTCGGACGCGTTAGATTGAATATAGACTAGTCACGCGAGGGCAGAGGTGCACTTGTGCGCACTAATTACCTGATTTACTCAAGCCTAAATCAACACTATTAGGCCATGTTTGATGCAATTGTGAACAATTGGACATCTTGGTGTGCACATTCCCCCTTATTTAAGTAGAAAACGTTCAGGATGAAGGTAGTGTCTAAAGTATGCGTATAGGAAATGCATGGGTAGGGTCTGAATGGGTTAGGTGAGATTCACAAAGAACACACCTCGTGTAATTCACCACAATTGAAATTCTGCAAAAAGGTTGCTGATTGTGAATTCATTGGTACATAAGGTAGGTATTGGAAAATAACAATCCCTACTGGAGTTAAGGAGTCATTAAACAACGCATCTGTTCTTTTATTTTCAGCCGTGTGCCCTGCTGGGACCTCAAGGGTTTCAATGGTGGGTGTCCCGCCACGCTGCCAGCCCTGCCCCAGAAACTTCTACCAGCCAATGGCAGGGGGCGCAGCCTGTAGGAGATGCCCTGGTGGTAACATCACTCTGACTACAGGAGCAAGATCACTGGGGGACTGCATAGGTATGTATGTGTGTGTGTGTGTGTGTGTGTGTGTGTGTGTAAGTGTGTGAGAGAGAGGTGGGAGAGAGAGAGAGAGAGTGTGTCTGTGTGTGTGTGTGTGTGTGTGTGTGTGTGTGTGTGTGTGTGTGTAAGTGTGTGCAAGAGAAGGGGGAGAGAGAGAGAGAGAGACTGTGCGTGTGTGTGCGCGCGTGTGTGCGTGCATGTGTGTGCGCATGCATGCGTGTGTGAGGACCTGAATGCAGTGCTGTGGACATAGGTGTATGAGTGAATGTATAATTTATCTTTGTTGTTTGCAGTAAATGTACTGTACTGTACTGTATGTTTCATTTCTACTAGATTATGACTGGTGTGAGAGTCCCTCAACACCTTGCCAGAATGGTGGACGGTGTGTGGATTGGAGGAATGGCTACACATGCACTTGTCCTCCAGGATATCTGGGAGACTACTGTGAGATCCGGCGATCCTTCTGTCAGAGTGATCCATGTTACAACGGTGGCACCTGTCAAGATGAGACCAATGGATATAACTGCACCTGTCCAGAAGGTAGGAAATTTTTAGTAACCATTGTAACCGGAGAGTGAGTGAGTGTGTGTGTGAGTGTAACCCCATTGTAACCCCTCAGCTTTTAAGTCAGTTAGTCTTTAAGCTTGCCTTAAAGCTTGATGTTCCTGACTTAGGGAAAAGAGATGCTGCTACGTGAGCGTTAGTTCAGTGCCCTGAAGTTCTCCATGTGGCCTTGCACTATGCAAACTTATTGAAAAATGGGTAGTTGTAATCAATCAGTGTTTTGTTATGAAATACTCTCCGTTTTATCATTATTATTAAAACTGTCGCACATTTTGGTTATTGATTTTTGATGAGGTGAAAAAAAAACAGAAAGCTATTAGCATTTATCAGTCTCCTTGTGATTTCAATATGATACGGGACAAATGCTATTCTATGATTATACAAAATGTAGAAAAATAAATGTACATTTATCTAGCAAAGAGAGAAATACACTGTACAGACTTGTACAAATCATACTTTCCTAATGCAGCCTCTCATCAAAAAACTAAAAACTGAGGAGAAATTGAATGCTAGCTCAACATGTACAGTACTTAATATCTTTAACGCTTTCTGTTGCAACCCTACTTATCCCAGTGTGGCAAAATTGTTCATCGCCGGATTAAATGCAGTTTTATACTGACTGTTTCTCCCTGACCCAGGGTTTGGAGGACTCCGGTGTGAGGATGACCTGGTGGATGCGTGTGCTGGACCCAACCCCTGTCTGAACGGTGGGAAGTGTCGGGACTTGAGCAGTGGTGTGGAGTGTGTCTGTGTGTCAGGGTATACAGGAAACAGGTGATTGCAATTTCAAAATTCTCCTTTTACTTTTGGAAATTTTCTTTTACACTGCAAGCAACTCTCAGCTTTTGACGCAGCGAGAACACAATGATTCAAAACTTTGTATCCTTCTTCATCCTGGTTCATCACTTGGGTTGACTTTCTTATCCATGCAGCCTCCATTATTGTCATACGTTCCTTAGATGGTCTCTGGATTGTTGTCTATATGGTGGACTCTTCTGTAGAGATAACTCACTGACAGGCGCTTTGAGCTTCTAGTGGTCTTGGTCATCCACCGCAGACTTCTTGCCATTGGAGGTTTTTTTCTCTCTCTGACGTTACTTAAAGTTTTAACTCATGCGTGTTAGTCTCTGCTAGTCTCATGAATTTTAATCACTTTTCAGAGTTATAATCATGATTGTACTTCCAGATGTGAGCAGCAGGCGGATGAGTGCAGTTCCAGCCCCTGCCTGAACGGGGGGACCTGCACAGATGAGCTGAACGGTTACACCTGCCAGTGTGCCAAGGGCTTCGCGGGAAGGTCATGTCAGGTGTGTTTCACCTTGAAGTTTGGTGAATAGTTTCATCACGTTGGTAGGTGACTGAATAAAGAGACTCTTTTTACACAACCAATGCTTCATTCTCACCGACGTTTTGGTGACCCTCTGTCACCATTTTCAGGGCAATTCTGACTGGTTGACATTGAACTGCATGACAGGTGTTGCTGCTCACACTGTTTCACCTTGTAGGTTACTTAGTATTGAATCAGACAGAGACCTTGATGCTTCTAACTGATCTAATGCTGTGTAGGGTTAGTACTTTGAACATTGGCGTTGTGCTCAACTTCTGTCCAGTGGAAGAAGAGGGTGTATTACTAAGTACTTATAGGCGTCAGTTCTAGAGACAATCATCCTATTTAATATTCATGTTGAGCTATCTGTTTAAGCTATATGTTAGCTTTGTATCCCATTGAAATTGTCTTCAGATTGACTTTGCCCTACAATGCCATCGAAAATTGTCTTCATTCATAGTTATATAAAAGACCAAAGTTTCATCCAGATGACTTCAGTGTCACTGACGACCGGAAGTGGATACTATCTGAAATGTCTGACCATTTCCAAAATCATATCCAGTTGCTTGTCGAGTAACTGCTTTTTGGCACATGTTGGGCTATACTAAGTTACATAGAGTGGAGGGGTACTAACAGCTGTCTTACTCTTGTAACAAGGTGGACAAGGACGCCTGTCTGTCCCGCCCCTGCCAGAACGGAGGCCACTGTTGGAACCTGCCCGGACAAGGCTTCATGTGTAACTGCACTACAGGTCAGTTATCATACCTTTAAGCACCTTAGTTTCTCCTGTGCCTAAATTGAGGCCCTGTTGATAATTGTAACTTAATAAATCCTAGGTTGATAAACTTGAAGGCATGACTAATTTCTCTTTTGCTATATATCTATTTCAAAGATTAGCATCACATGGCCATCACATTTTACTTGTACTTTTCCTTTACCCAGTCCCGTCATAATGTCTGAGACTATACTGAATACTAAGTCTTGTACTAAATATGTCAATGAAGGTTAGACATCCAGGTGATAAGATGTCAGTGCTACTGACAAAAGACAATTGATGTTGTCTAAAATGTCTGATCATTTCCAAAATCATATCTAGTTGCTTGTCAATGAGTAACTGCTTGACGTGTACTTGTACTAAATACCCTTGATCTTGTCTGACAGGATTTGAGGGACCGCTGTGTGAAGTGGACATGGACGAGTGTACCTCAGTCCCCTGTCAGAACGGTGCACGATGTGTTGATGGCAAGGATGGTTACAAGTGCCTGTGTAAGGCTGGCTGGTTCGGAGACAGGTGCCAGAACAACACGGATGACTGCATGCCCAATCCTTGTCTGAACAATGGCACCTGTGTGGACTCCATAGGTGGATACAGGTGAGTTGATGATAGTCTGATCCCATAGCTCAACTCACCTTCATCAAAACCTAAAGATGCAAAATGTAAAGTGAAAATGCAAATATTTGACGGATGTGCAGCCACCCTCTCATCTGTCAATCTGCTAATAATGCTATGCTATCATTGGTTGAACCACTAATTGTGATGGACATTTAATAAGTGTTTTCACAAAGGTCCAAACACATTTGATGAGTACAATGTCTTGTAGTGAATGCACAGGTGCTTTTGACCCTTCTGATTGCCTATGTCAGTTCTTTGGAGCAATGTCTATATTTCTGTAATGAAAGAAAGTAGGTGATGAATAATGAAACCAGTTTGACAATCCACAGTCCAGATGCAATCTAAGTCTTAACAGTTCAAGTGTTCTCTCATTGATAAGTGTTCTGACCAATTTGAGTTCCTTCAATGTGGCAGTCACAATGCTCTTAAAAGACCTCCTCTGATGTGTATTACTGAAATGATATATATATTGTACCATTTGCTCAGATGCCAGTGCCTGCCTGGTTATGGTGGATCCATGTGCCAGGTTGACATCGATGACTGTGAGGGGAACACCTGTAGGAATGGAGCCAGGTGTGTGGATGGGATCGACGGGTACAGCTGTAACTGCACAGAGGGGTGGGCAGGTGAGTCCTTCTCCTCTGCTTCTTTAGATTGTCATCATCATCTTTGGTCGATGTGCTTACACACGACAGGGTTATACTGCTCCTTTTGGGGTGACAGATGCATGTTCTGGCTGATGGGGAAGTGCCAGGCCTCCTGTCCAGATGAATGTTGTAAATCACAGTATGGCTAATACAAGATGGAGGTTTGCCAGGCCTCCATCCTGGTGATTTGCAGTGAATTACTAGTACCAACTCCATATTATGGTTTGCACTATCACACACCAGGGCATGCCCCTACTATTTTTCGAAAGGTGTGGTGGGTTCTTTTAACACACATAAGATGTGGCTCTTCCCAAACATGATCTAACGTCCTATCTGACGTCCTATGCTGATTGTACCATTCAATGGTTCAGAAAACTGAGACCGTAGCTGTATTGATTTTATAGTGAGGTTAACTAAGAATGATGACACTAAGTATGCTTGGGACTGAAACTGTAAGCTCTGTTAGATTCTGCCATATTATACACATCTGTATACTCTTCTGCTCTGGGCGTAGGCACATTCTGCGATGAGGACATTGATGACTGCCTTGCTGCCACCTGTCTGAATGGAGGCGTCTGCAGGGATGGTGTTAACAGCTACACCTGCGACTGTCCCAGTGGTTATACAGGCAACAACTGCTCTGTAGGTCCTGCTAAGATAACTTATCGTGTTAAGAATTCTTAGCTTTGACATTATGATTATAGTTGAGTATATTTGATATACCTACAAATGTAAAGGCCAATGTTAGTGATAAGCAGGGCTGTGTCTAGCACCTGTCCCTCTGTCCTGGGAGTGAAGTTCACTTGTTCAAGTTGTTGGGACCAAAATTTCACACTATCTGTTAATGACCTGATGAAAATGTACTTTATAAGCTTAACATTGCCTCCAAAACAATGAGTGGGACAAGAAATTCAACCTGGAGACAGCTGTTATTATTACAATGTAATGCACTTGTCAGCAACACCAAATGCTGCCAGGATTATTCAGTAAAATGTAATTTTAATTAGTTTCAAGAAATTCTTTGATCTGGATATTCAGCAACACGACATAACACGAAACCAACCATGATAGCGATAATCCTGATTTCAGATTGACATCGATGAGTGTGAGTCCAGCCCCTGTCTGTATAACTCCACCTGCGTGGACGGCATTAACAGTTATACCTGCAACTGTTCTACTGGGTACACGGGGGGCAACTGCAGTGTCAACATCCCCGACTGTGGTGCACAGACCTGTAGTAATGGTGGCACCTGTATTGACCTAGTCCCTGGATTTACATGCAGGTAAGTTCAACTTGATACTTAGACTTTCAATGGTGGCAAATTGTGGTTCTGAGTACATTTGAATGTTTGAATTCCAAGACTACTGTAATTCACTTTGTCTTCTCGGTACCAAACTTTCACGGTCTGAGAAAATGTAAAAACTTGTTCTCGGAACTAAATGTTCACTGTTGCGGCAAGTGCACATAAAAACAGTCTGTGAACTATTTGTTATCAGTAATGATAAGTTAACGTTACAGTCGTCACCGTGAAAACCGTGAACATAACTGTTACAGTACATTGAAAATATCAGGAATTACAGTATTTATTACCTTTGCCAAGAACGTTATGTTTTCATTGGCTATGTATTTATCAGTTATTTCCAGTTAGTTGGCTGGTTTCAGATTCAAAGCAATTTCTGGCCGCCCTATGGGATCGTCAGACTCTGTGCAAGGAGTCTACATGGGAAAGCTTTAGATACCATTTTGCTCTTTATCACTCTTTCTTTTTAGTATTAGATTAGTTATTTAGGCAGACCCTTTTAATTAGTACACCTATATGACAAATGGCATTTCTGCCCTTTTTATGGTGTAAATTTTGTAAATTGAAAAACAATCATTATGTAGTTCAGTTGATGTGTAAGTCTAATTGTAGACAATTTGGATTTCAATAGAAAACACTCAGGTAAAACAAAGTCAAGCTGAAGACAATTTGGATTCCAATAGAAAACAGGTAAAACAAAGTCAAGCTGAAGACAATTTTGGATTCCAATGGGAAACAAAGCCAAGACACAGACTTAGTGTCTTCCAGATCAACTCAGTGCCACTGACAAAAGAAAGTGGTTGCTATCTGAAACGGCTGGCCGTTTCCAAAATCATATCAAGTTCCTTGAGTGACTGCTTTTTAGCATACCTTATTACCTGGATGTCTAATCTTCTTCAACGTATCATCTAGTGCAATTGTGTTTTGTTTCCTGCAGCTGTGCTGTGGGGTGGACAGGTCCTACCTGTGCAGAGCAGTATCAGTACTGTCAGACTGTGCAGTGTAGAAACGGGGGAACCTGCACCACTCAGAATGGGAGACACAACTGTACCTGTCCTGATGGTAGGTTGATGTTACATTTAATGTCCTACCTGGGCAGCAATAATTTTCAATACGGGTGTTCTAGAGCGGCTGATAATTTTCCGTATCACACACTGTTCTTAGTTGTATCACACAGACTTCCATTGAATAAATAGAATGCACTCCTCGCAGTCGGCTTCAAGAGAACGGAGTTCCTAAATTGTTCAAATTTTCTGAAATTGATGTTCAAAGAATAAAGTTGTTGGCACAGGTTGGAATAATGTGTTGAATTTTATCCTTTTTATGAATAGTTTGAATCAGCGTATTCCATTATGATATCAACCTCAGCCAGACCAATGATCGGGCTGATACCGAATACACCGCATTGTATTCTACATTGTATATGGATAATTTTGTTCACCACACAAATGCTTTGCTCACCTGTAGGCTTTTACGGGGAGCTGTGTCAGTTTGCAGTGTCTTCGTGCCGACCGAATCCTTGCCAAAATGGCGGTAGATGTACGCCTGGCTCGGGCCGGAATGGCTACACCTGCCAATGTCGAGGGCCCTTTGCTGGGACCAACTGTGAGACCGGCCGCCAGTCCTGCGCTGGCAGTGGGATGGTCTGTCTGAATGGAGGGACGTGTGTGGATGATAATGGTGTTGGCATGGCTAGGTGCCACTGCACTGACTTCTACTATGGCAAGATATGCCACAAAGGTTGGTACCAGCAATCATCAATAGGGCCAGCATGCATGTGGTTATCCATAGTAATGAACAAATACAATTTTGCATTGAGAAGAGCTATTAACTTAATCATGACTTAGACTATTAATCTAGTCACCCAATGTATTTTACTCTTAGATACTCAATGTATTTTACCTCCATGACCAAAGTCAGGTACCCATTTCTACACCTGATTGAAGTGAGGAAGGTTGTGCCTTTCCCAAGGCACAACATCAAGGGCACTGCGAGTATTGAACTCGGACCTCTACGTTTCGAGCCCAACACTACAAGTCATGCCACACATGATGGCACTTAAACTAATTTATCTCGCATAGTGATACTAAGTATATTTCTGGGCTTCTTTTGAAACTGCTTGAATGGAGACTAAGATTTAATACAATTGTTCACAGGGAAGTCTGCTGACTTTGACGTGCTGTTCTCCGGTGCGGAGGCCACCACCATCGCCCCTCCTGCCGTTCCAGTGCAGAAGGAGTGGACAGGCTGCAGCTGGGTACGCTTGTCCGGACCACAGCAGGAGGGAGCTGGTGCTGCTGTCATGACTGTGGTGGACTCGGATGAGTAGGTTTTATCACTTCACCCTTTGGGACGAACTGTTTTGGGCTCTGAGTAGATAAAGTAATGTTTTTGGCTAAAAAAATAATGAAGTACATTGTGTATGTTGGGTTCGCTTGTCCGGACCGAAGCAGGAAAGAGCCAGTGCTGCTGTCATGACTGTGCTGGACTCTGATGAGTAGGTTTCTTTACTTAACCCTTTGGGACTAACTGTTTTTGGCTCAAAGTAGTAATGTTTTTGGATAGCTAGAAAGTATTTTGGGTTCGCTTGTCCGGACCACAGCAGGAAAGAGCTGTTGCTGCTGTCATGTCACTGTAGTGGACTCTGAGTAGGTTCATTACTTCACCCTATGGCCACACCGATTTAATTTGTTGGTTCACGGATTATCAAAATTATACAAAAAATGCTTAACTGGAAAAACATAATGAAAACAAAGCCAGAGGGCCAGGTGTTTGCCTTGAAGCAATCAAATTTTTTTATTGAATACAGTGACAGTCATATTCAACTTTTATTCCCTGCCCGTCGCATTTATGACTTCTCCGGTATTCGACCCCTCTGCTCCTTTCCTCTTTCTCTGTCTTGCCTCTAGGACTTGTCTCTCACGGGCAGTCCTGTACTGCTCCATACCGGTGTGTACTGCTGTTCTCCATCTACTTCTGTTATATACATACAGAATTTAAAACTCTTCTTATAATCAATCTATCTCTAGGAGAACCAGTCGGCCTGGAATGTCACTCGCACAGTTCACCGATACAGGATTAAAGTTGCCAGGTGGAACCTACACATACAACTCCACTATTGCGGATGGTAAATGGCACCACCTGTGTGCAGCTCAGGACAAGGAGACCGGCGTATGGAAGGCCACGCAAAATGGAGAAACCTTTGCCAGCGGCACTGCTACAGAGTCAAACCCGACAAGTCAGACATTTGGAAACAGGTAATGTTGTCTTACAGGATGTCCATGTGGCTCAAATGGTAGCCACTTACCACTTACACACTTACCATTAATCACTGAATGGGAGCAGCCTCACACTTTAGCTCCTGTTTCCAACTAGTTGGTAACTTGGAGGCCAATGGTTCAAACATGGGCAGGGCGTCTTGGTTGGGGCTACACCTGTCTTTTGACGTAAAATGAGGGTCTTGTGTTCAAGAAGGTGCCTCTAGCATGTTAAATGGGAAGGGTTAACAACTCTCTTTAAAGATATATCCTGCGACTGAAACAGCAAGGGGGCTTGCTACCCTCTAACTCTGTGCCACTAGGCACAAAAAGGTCCTGGATGGAATAGGACTTAATCTCACAATCAATAGGCTGTAACATTGTTGATCCTTAGTATAGGTGCTGCAGTGCTAGATTGCATTTGATGATTTGAGGGAGGGCGGAATATGCATTATTTTTTAGGGATTGAGACTGGTTCAAAGTATCAGTAAGGACAGTGTTATTGGAGTGAGATTGGTGACAGGTCTAACCTTGGTCCTGTTGTTCTCATCCAGAGTGCAAGTTGTTCTGGGAGACTTCAATGACACAACGCCGCCCTACTTCCGTGGTGAGATCACACAAACCAACTTGTGGAACGAAACTCTGACTGACCAAAGGATACAGAGCTTGTGGGAGACAAAAGAGAGTGCAGTGGGTATAGCTCTGCCATGGGTGGCATTCGATGATCCCAGAGTAACAAAAGGCAGCCTCCGAGTGCCCCGACCATCACTGGGTGGGTCCACAAGCTGTCCACAGGGACTGGCAGGGCCAGCTTGTCAACGTGCCATTGGTAGGTGGAACATGAACTGCTTCAGGTTGTAGCTTTGTCACATTAGTTTGGTACTTCGTTGTAGAATGCAGCTTTGTATTGAGAATGCATAGAAAAAATCTTGAGATCATTTCAAAGAATCTTGAGACTTTATGAAAGATCTTAAGATTGTTGTGAAAAGTCTCAAGATTGTGCTACAAAATCTCAAGATTGTGCTAAAATATCTCAAGATTGTCTTGCAAATCTTGAGATTTACCACAAAATCTCGAGATTTTTTTCATTTTCAATGAAGTGTGAAGACCCCTGCTGGAAGAAACTCTGGAGCTATGACAAGGCTAGTAAACAGTCAAAAGCAGCAGTCCAAAACACTCTGCTCTACTCTACTCATGCTCACTGTATCTTTATTGTAGTTCTGAGTTTGTTTGAATTGAATTAAATACATGTTAAATTTCCATCACCCTGCAAAATTTCCATCACCCTGCAGACAAGACAGCCCCCAGAGTCACTTCCTGTCCTGGTACAACTACCGTTAACACTGACACAGTTCTAGCTGGGGGGCTTTCCTGGCCACAACCAGAATTTGACAAGGCAGATGTAAGGATTCAAGCTTCACACAGAGAAAGTAAGTACAGTTTGTAAAGATCTATGTCTTTTATGGCATTACACCTAATAGTATGTAGCTCCATAATCGTGATGTTTTTCTAGTAAGAAAAATTGTTTTTGCCTATGTGGTCTTCTTAAGAATAGGGAAAATGTTTTGCATTTTTGCAGAAATTTGGCCAAAATCAGCATTAAAATCTACAAGATTTGGCATCAGACTTTTACAATTGACCCATTCACACTCTACCTTTCCATCCCTTCCTCCAGATCAGACCTTCACATGGGGAACCTACCCAGTCAGCTACGTGGCTACAGACAGCAGCAACAACGCAGCTGTGTGCAGCTTCGACCTTTATGTCACTCGTAAGTAACAAAAAATAACTTCTGCTGCATTACAGAGGAAAGCCACCATAGGACCCAAAATATTGTAATTTCTGTTATAGGATGAGCCCTAACCACATATAAATTTTCATGACACTCCATTCATAACTTTTTTTTAGTTTTTTAGAAAAAAAATGTTACTCTGGAAGATCAACACAATACCATAGTTGACACACATTGTCATGGAGTATGGTCACTCACATAAAAAAGCCACTTTTTATCATCTCTGATCCCCCTCTATGAAAAGTATTACATTACTTTGGAAAGACAAGGCAGTGCAAGGAAAAAGCGTACAAGGAAATACTTCAACAATGAATTTTGAAAGCAAACGTCCAAAAAAGTCAAATTTACTGGTTGAAGTGTAATAACTAACAGAAGAATGTTGTTGATATTACCCAGCTGGTCGATGTGAGGAGTTGACTGCCCCCAGGAACGGCCAAGCTGACTGCCAGCGCTGGTCTGGAGGCCTGGTCTGTAACATGTCCTGTAACACTGGGTACGGATTCTCACAGCCAACGCAGCCCTTCTACACCTGCGGGCCTGAGGGATTGTATGATGTCAGCCAGCCCAATGTGCCATTCCAAACACCAAACTGTGCAAGTAAGTCCTCATCAGCAGTTCTATTCTATTCTATTCTATTCTATTTTATTCAGCAGTATAATGATTTGTGAAAATTGTCTATTCTATTCTGTTCTATTCTTTAATTCTATTCTTTTCTATTGTATTTTGTACTTTCTATTGCATTCCTAAATACCACTTTGGCATTTTCCATGAGCCTGATTTTGATAGCCATGTCCATAGATTTGTACTTGGTGCTGAAAACTGTTTTGGATAGAGGGAACAAACCAGTCTTTGGTGCTGAAGGCTTTCAACACACAGACCTGTCCTTGGTGCTGAATGTTAGCTATAATGCATATATATATAACGTTATATATGGAGCAGCCTTGTCCTTGGTGCTGAGCTCTCTTAAGACATAGGAATAGACTTGTCCTTGGTGCTGAAAACTGTTTTGGATAGAGGGAACTGACTAGTAATTGGTGCTGAAGGCTTTCAGCACACAGTGGACAGACCTGTTCTTGGTACTAAATGCTATTTAAACATAGGGAACAGCTCTGTCTTACATGGGAGACTTTGAGACTTTATTTGAAAATCCATTTGTTACGTTCCCTAGGGCACATGTACATGGTACATGGAAATGCTAGTTACAATGAGAATTTGGTGTTTGAAATTTTTTTTGTGACAATTTTTTCCTTACGAATTCTTGTATCTCATCTCCACAGGAGCAAGGGAGGCAGAAACTGGAATCCGATTTGTTCGGCTGAACTTCGACAACGAACCGTGTACACCGGCCAATCAGAGGAAAGTTTTGTACAAGGTTGCAACCAAGTTGGACGAGTTGCACAGAACCTTCAACGTCTGTGCTCCTTTTGATGCTTCGTCAGGGCTGAACAACACATTTTCTAACATCAGCTGTGATGTAACCCGCCTGCATGCTGTTTGTAAGTCGGACGTCGAGGGAATTTTACAGCAGCAGGGCATGGAACGCGTCAAGCGTCAGTCTACTACAGGTGTAAGCACGACTGGAAGTCTACCAGTTCAAGGGTGGGTTTGTTTGTTTGAACCTTTGTTTATTCCTGAAAGCTCAAATCGGCCTGTAGGCTACTTTTCCATTGAGGTCAATCATCTGGTTGTAAACTTTGTGTAAAAAGTGGTGGTCTCCTTACTACGTGGTGCTCAAACCATGTTAGCTTTCTTGCTGGAAAGGCTTTGATGATGGATTGCTCTGTCCCAAGTTATGCTGTTATTTTGTCAGCAAATGTGGAATACTTCAATCTTTATGTGGATGCCATTGGTAAATTTTTTGGGAATGATATGTTTACAATATCAGATATCAGAATTTAGAACAGAATTTGGACTTGATTTTGTTATTATGTTTATTATGTATTTCATCATACATTTCTTAGTTTTCATTACATTACTTATAATTATCCCATATGATATTACACATTGTATCATGTTTGTTACCTGGGCCCCCTTGGAAATCAGCAAAAATGCTAAAGGGACTACCCAGTAGTCCACAAAATGAAATGAATAATAAATAGATAAATAGATTTTGATTGTTCTTCTGTAGGCCAAATGTTACTGCTGCCCTGGGCAGTTTAGTAGTAGTATCCAGTACTTGATGATACTGCTGCTGGTTACTGACAAGGGTAGGCAGAAGTCAGCTAGTCTTCACACAACGCTTACCATTGGTAAATTTTCTTGGCAATAATAGGTACAATATTTCAATTGTTCTTCTGTAGGCCAAATGTCACTGCTGCCCTGGACAGTTTAAAGGATCCAGCCAATCTGACCCAGCTGGGTGCTGACCCTGACACAGCACTGCTGACATCTGGACTCAGCTGTCCTGCTGGCCAGGTGCTGCTGAACTCTGCATGTGGTAGGTTGAATATTCCTTCACTTTTGATTCTAAATGATAATTTATGATCTAAATTATAATTCATAGCATGAAGATCATCACCAGTGCACTGGACAAACATTTCACCGTCTGTCAAAAAATCCTGAACCTCATGACGTGAAACAAAACTATTTTGCACTCCTCAAAAATGAATTACAACATGGGCTCCCAAACAGTGAGTGAGTGAAAAATTTAAAGCTGGAGACAACCCTGCTACATGTATACAAGTCACCAAATTGTTTTACCAGTGAACAGCAACTGATGTAACCCTCTATTATCTTTGTTTTAAAGTGGAGTGTTCCATTGGAACCTACTACAGTACCGGGGTGTGTCTGTCATGTCCAAAAGGCACCTATAATGATGCTGAAGGACAGCTAGCCTGTAAGGACTGTCCCGCGGGAAAGACAACTGCCACTACAGGAGCCACAACATCTACTCAGTGTATTAGTAAGTGTTTATGAATTTATTTACCTGAAACATTCATTATTCTGAGGATGATAGGCAACAAAGATACCAATTGCAAATTGTGGTTAAATGTTACTAGAAATTTTTTCTTTACCTTGATCATTTCTATGCAGTCTTCATGTAGAAGGCAACAGTGACTGTCATAAAAACTTGGGCTGATGTTACCAGAAAACATCTCCATTCAAACTTGAACAGGAAGGCCCTTGTATGACCAAACTTGTACCAGTATGCCAACACAGACATGGACAAGGTCCTGCTCAAGTACACCAAGTACAATGAGCTGCACAAAGGGGAACTGTGTACAAAGTAATGTCAAGGGATGCTTTGTGTAATAACTAAATGAAGGAAATTAAATGAGACAGGGGAAATTCTACAGCATCCAAAGTCAAACTTTATTTCTCAATCAACTTATGGGCTGAATTGCATTCATTTGATTTTTTCAACACTTGTCATAACACTTAAGTAATTTAAGATAAGCAGAATAAAACAATATTAAATATAAAATCTTAGAATCTATCAACATCAGCAGTTCGATACACACAAAAATTACACAAAAAGCTGAATATATTATAGGATATTCTGAAGCTGTAGGTATCATATCCCTGACATCACCCTACCCATTTGTTTTCAGCAACATGCCAGGCAGGTTCCTACTGGAACGGCAGCAGCTGTGCCGCCTGTGAAAGGGGAACGTACCAGGATGACATGGGGCAGCTGTCCTGCAAGTCTTGTCTGGCTTTCAACCAGGGCACTACTGCCACTGCAGGGGCGACATCTTCAGCAGCCTGTCTTGGTGAGTATGGTACAGTTTTAGCCTGGGTACCATCCGGATAGTAGTTTGGTCCAACATTTATTATACACTATAATTATATATTACTCAGTATAGGCTAGCTAGTTGGTAAAAACTAGAAAGACGGTAAGGGAGATAGAAATAAGGAGGGAAAGTTAGAGATCATGCCACCAATGCTTTAATATATAGGAGGTGCCTCGACCACGTTAAACAGCCTCATTACTCATACTTTGGGTACCTACTGGCTGGCAAAATACACCAGATGATTATAACATACAGTAGGTGGCGGGATATTTGGTTTAGACCACCACTCAAGTTGTGGCTTATTTTTTTAAGTTGGTTTAGTCTGACCCCCAACTCATACAAGTCAGCCATGTTGGAAATAGATTCATCAAGTATGTTGCTGCAAATTTATGATGCCTCTGAAATGTTCTCTTCAGAAGTCTTACTACTGAACTGACACTTGTACAATTGTTGTGCAATAGAGTTATGTCACACACTCTGACTGAATTACTGTTCTGTTACAGCATGTCCCACTGGGGAGGAGCTGAAGCCTGATGGTTCCTGTCAGCCCTGCCCCAAAAACTCCTACCGGGAGAACCAGAACCTGGCAGCATGCACCCCGTGTGCATCAGGCTTCCTCACTGTCAGCTCAGGGAGTTCTAAGGCATCAGATTGTTATCAAGGTAGGAAATACAAGTACATGATTGCATAACGCTAGTAACCAGAAATCCTGCAACAGATTTGTCTGAAAAATATTACCCTCTTATAAAACACTTTGTAAATCATATTTGTAGTCAGCATGTTAACTAAATAAACTCTGCATGGATTGCTATGTAGGTATGCAAAGGTCAAAGTTAAGAATGGGCCTCCTGGTTGCTTTTGTTTGTACTGCAACAAAACTTCTGGTTTAGATATCTCATGTTCTGGACCAGCCATGGCTGATTTTTCTTGTGCTCAGAAAGGAGTGACATAAGTTTGGGCACCCTAGCTGCTTGGTCAGTTACTGCAGGCCTGGGACATTTTTGTTGAAATCTTTAAAAGCGGATAATCATACGATTCCTAGAAAAGAACGGCAGATTTTCACGATTTTTAAATGCTTTCACCGGATTTACAATCATGTTTCCTTGGTTCTCCCACATGTGAGCACTGGTTCAGGTTGTGGTCGTTTTATTTGCAGACATCAATGAGTGCACATCAGGGGGAGTGGACCCGTGTCTGACCTACAATGGAGTCTGTCAGGACCTGCCTCAGGGCTACAGGTGCACATGTAACCCTGGGTTTGTCAACGATGGAGACACCAGGTGTAAAGGTGAGATTTGGAACACTACTGTTGTGCGTTGAGTGGAAACCCCCACTAGTATGTGGAATGGTAGGATCCAGAGGGGGTCAGAGAGAAGGAAAGTAGGTCAGACATGCTGGAGTCTGGAGGGGAGATCCAGAGAGGTGAGAGGCATTCCTGTATGGAGTCAGGGGGAAGTTGGCCATGTGCACCGAGAGATGAAGAATAAAATGGACTATATCTAGATCGTGTGTCTTGTGAACTTGATTGCAAACCTTACAACAGTTACTACTTTTTATGTTAACCCTATCCAGATTGGGCTTTTTTGCCATTCCCTGGCCTGGAGGGGGTAATAATTTCGTGATTTTTAGAAACCTGTTGATATGGCAACATGAAAAAATATAATCTTACCCTAGGCCCTGTTTTTTGTCAATTGTTGCCAACAATATTCTAGGAAAAGTCACCAAGCCATGTCTGGATAGGGTTAAAAGTATGAGTAATGTTTTTTTGTAGGTCTAATTATTGCAAGTTCATGTAACATAAATATAACTACAAAAACCACATTTTTGGAATACTGGATGATTCTGAAGGGGAAAAAGGACAAGAAGGCATAAGACATTGACTACATTTTTCACCCCCGCTTAGATGCCTGTGATGGATTCTGCCAGCGTGGCACCTGCAGCAAGTCCAGCACCCAGCAGCCAGTCTGCACCTGTCCAAGGGGCTTTCATGGCAACACCTGTGATAAGCGTGAGTGATTGATGCACGTACGCACACACACACAGACACATACATACACACACACAGACACACACACAGACACAGTCCAGCACCCAGCAGCCTGTCAGCACCTGTCCAAGGGGGTTCCACGGCGACACCTGTGATAAACGTGAGCTCTCAGGTTTCAACACTGGTGCAAAGTGAGTCGTTTGCCTTGCATTGATTCAGTACACTGTAGGTCGTGAGTTCGCTCCCTGGTCGAGTCATACCAAATACTTTAAGAATTGTACATAATACTTTTGCTGCTTAGCACTCAGCATTTGGGAAAGAGTATTAAATATTTTGAACACCCCTGCTGTAATGATTGCACAAAGTCCAGGTCTACAGAATGGAGATGGGTGCCACCCTATGCACCATTTGGTAGGGGAAGGACTTAAAACTTGATACCCAGACGTGTTGATATGTGTGCCATATAACTGTTACATTTCAACGTATGTTTCTGAAAGTACTAGTAAGTAATTGAAACTACTGTCCAGGGGAAATGTAAGCATTGTTGTTAGTATTTCCCTTCACTTGGACACTATTTACAGATTCTGAAGTCATCATTGCATTCAAATATTTTATGTACTTTGCAGGTCGTGAGCTGACTTCTGGAGAGATAGTTGGGATTGTGCTGGGTGCCATAGCTGGTCTTGTGCTGCTGATTGTGCTTCTGTACTGCTGTATAAAATGGTGAGATGGTGAAATATATTTTCAGATATCTGGAGGGAGGAAGTCGATTTAATAACATGATGCTTATTCAGAGGTTCTGTCAAAACTTCCTTGTCAATTACTATTATGATGTATAGGAACAAAATATACAAAAAGACTTTTTTTTTTACCGCTATGATGTTTTATAGTTTAATACACAGACTGGAATATCTATGATGTGACGCAATTTACAATGGTCAAGGTTTGAACTGTCTTGGGGTTTTCATCCTTGACATCCCCTTGTTTTCTGTAGGTTACACACAAAAGGGAAAGAAGCTCGTAAGAAGCCTTATGGCATGGAATCTAACTCTGATCTAATGTACGGAAAGCAAATGCAAGTGGAAGATTACGTGAGAAAAACTGGATCTGTCAGGTAAGAGAAGAAACCATTGTTGTCATGTGAAATAGTAGATATTTGAGGGCATGATGATCATAATTGTATCTGTTTCCAATATAGAATGCATTAATTAATAGACCGCTTTGAAACTTTGTCATGTTGGGCAAAAATAAAGGTTTGGCAATGTAAATCTTTACTCAGTTTACTGTAACGGTTATATCTGTATTTTACCCGCTCCGACTTAGCCCTGCTTTTTGCCCAACATGTCAGAGTTTGGTAAGGGGTCTATTATGAATTACATTGACTTGGTTTTAAGAATATTTTGCTTAAGTTTGATAACGATTAAGTCAAACACATTTATTTTTACAAGCAATGTTCATTACTTGGTTGATGGTGGTTTGGAAAACGGTGTTGTGAACCCGACTACAAGTCCCATTCCGCAAAGCGCGTGGGCAGGGAACCGTTCCACCGTACAACGTCCTCGTACTTTTCATGTTTACAGGTTGGTTAGTTTGTGGGTGGCAAGAATTAGTATCAACATTTTGTGCCTGCAATATTCTTGGGGAAGTGCAGAATGAAGCTTAATTTTATAGTAAACTATCTCTCTCTTTTTCTTACAAATGCAAGTGAATTGATTTTGGAGTTCTGAGGATATAATTCTCCTGCAGCATTTATCTTATAGACTTAACAAACAGTCTTTGTGTTTGCAATGTCAGACTTTTCCTGATCTATATGGTATTGGGAAATGACTGCTTCACATCATCTTTGTGACTTGGCATGTTTTAATTCTATGTTCGTTTTTGGTTCATTTGTTTTGCATGAGTTGTAACTGTTACAGCATCCCAATAAGTATGATAACATGAACCTGACCAAAAAGGACTAGAAAGAATATTTCGTACAATCTGTGATTCACAATGCCAACTCCTGTTATCATTTTATCCTACCAAATGCATGCGTACCTTTTCTGCATTCTTAAATGTTTTTCTGCAATTGCAGGAAGGTGTAATTGTACTTAGATTCATCAAATTAAATCAGCGTTCTCAGGTTTATAAATATTTCATGTTGTAAATTTTCAGGACCTCGTATGCCCCACCGCCCGGCATACTCGGATACAGCAACGGGTCCATGCGAGGCAGCCGGTTGTCCCTGGCCAGCACCGGTACCTTTGGTGTGTACAACCCCTCCATGCAGCCGGACTCCCACAGCACCCTGAGGGGAGGGGCGCCCCAGGAGCCGGGGGTCTACAATCCCATGATGAAAAGGGCAGGCTCGCTGTCGTCACTCCGGGCCGGCTCCGTTGCATCGCTACCCCGAGAGGCCTACGGGTACAGCGCCAACCCCATGGCACCTGCCAACTATGCAAAGAGCCTGCCGTATGATAGGGTAAGCTTCCAGGCTCCTTCTATGTATGTTAATATCTATGTGTAAATGTATTATCTCAGTCCTACACAAAGGGATTGAGTTTGTAATGGGACACATCGTCATGATAAAGGGATCATGATGATGTGTCCATTTAATAACTCGATCCAGACAAATCGGCCCAACACCTATCAACTTGACCAGGGTACATGCAAGAGTAATAGGGTTAAGGTTTAGAGCCAAATGGACCAAGGTGTTGGACCCAGTTGGTCGGATTTAAACCATGGGCTGAGTTCTTCTAATTTTCTTAATTAACTTACTTTTCTCTAAGTTTTCTTCTAATCTCATGTATCTTCTGATTGCAGAGATCCATGACTGGGTCCCTCCGAGCCTCCTCAGTGGCAGACTTCAGTCTTTGAGCCTCAGCAGTACCTTCAACATCAGAGCTTCACACAACAGCCTCTATAGCAGGCTCTCTGAGCCTTTTTTTCTCTCATAATTTTGCTGACCATCTCTTTTTTGTATGGGTCTGTGGCACAAACGACCCAGTACAAAAGAAATATCCAGCAAAAGTGTATTATGAGCAAAAAAAAAAGAAAGACGAAAAAAGGCTCAGAGAGTCTGCTTTGGAGGCTAACCACAACTGTATACAGAGATTGTCATTTGCCATAACCTGCTTTTCTATTGGCCCTGTCTCACAGTGCTTAGCGTTTAGTAGTTATTTACAGGACAGTCATTTACTGTTTACATGTTGCATTAGTTAGTAAGAGATAATGGCCTCTAGCCTGCTTTTGGTAAGGAGGGATGTGCCGCTTCTTAGTCATTGCTTTTTGAATTAAAAGGGGGGGCAGACATATGTATCTGGTACATTTGAGTGTCACTGCTGAAAAGGCACTGTACAGGCAAATTTGTAGAATTTACTGCTGCATGCTAAAATCTCATCAATTTGGAATCTAATTTGTTGTAATAATTGGCAGAAGACAATTTTGTACTTAAGATTTGGCTTCAAACATTTTACCATTAGGCAAAATTAAGGGCTGAAATGCCAACAGGCAACAAAAAAATACTACATCATGCAAATTTCAAGAGTTGATAGAATATAATAGTAAGTATAATATAAAAACAGATCCTTCTGTGGAAATGCAGAATCTGTAAGAACGTAATCACACACACAGGTGCAAAATTTATAGGATGAATTTTCTCATTTGTTGCATATAATTATCTACATGTAGGAAGTGCAACTCAGGTTGTCTAAGACTTGTGAATACTCAATATCTTAAGACGTTTAAAGTGCATGCTTTATGACAATCAGACATGTATGTATTGTTTTTAAAGTTATCATGATTATATATAGTCAAGACATTTTTATATCTTTTAATGTGTTAGCACATCTGTTTCTCTTCTTGCAATTAGCATGAGTTTGAAAATCAATCATTATTATCATAAAGGGTGACATAAAGATATGTTGTACTTGTTTCAGTTCACATCAAATCATGTACTAGATTTAACTGTTGTAAGATGTGAAAAACATACATTAAAGTTGGGACCTGACAATAAGGCAATATTATAGCTTTCTGACTAGTCACCACAATCACAGAGAGCAGATTGTTGTATAGTGATGTACCATTACACCAACTTACATTTTACAATTCTGGGGAATATCATGTATATTTATACTGCTGTGATGATGGTAATGTTTGTTCACATTTATCCATGGGGTAACCTATATTCTGTGAAATGTTTGATGATGACTGGAGTATTTCAATATTTGCAGTTTAAAACCACTATCCAATGACTTGATATTCCTAAATACATGTATTCCTGTAACTGAGAACAACGGATATAGGTTTCCCCCATGGATAAAGGTGAACTAGTGTTACATCACAACCGTCTAACAGTATATAGCCTTCCAACCTTTTGTTGCAGTTGATCACTCTCCAAACAAAAACTTTCAGTGTGCAAAAATCTGTCTGACATTGGTACTGAGTAAGGCTAGTTCACCTTTATCCACAGGGTAACCTATATTCGTTGGGTTAAAACAGTGGATATTTAGGGATATCAAATCGACAGACTGCAAACTGCAATGTTTTGAAAATATTACTATTAGAAACCACATTGAGTCGACTTGACATAGATGACTTTTTTGAACATCAAAGTTATACATGTAGGTTACCCCGCAGATTAAGGTGAAAAAGTCGACAGTTACGTTATAAGTGAGGACTAAGAACTATGCAAATAGGTCCTGTTCTTTTTCCTTTGAGATAATTACTTGTCCTTTTTTTATGGCATTGAACATTCATATTTAGCCTGGATGGGATGATAATTTGTAAGACTGATGTATATATATATGCGGAATAATAAAAGACATTTTGGTTGTAACATGGTCTCTCAGAATGTTCATTTTGTCCCCAAATGTGCATTATGGTGGTCTGAATGTTTGTTTTTTTGCAGCTCCTATCTTAATTCATGATCTGGTCCGCTCTAGTTCAACGTTATGCATTGTCAGGAAATGATGTGTGCGGTGTAATCATTTTTTTTAAATGTACGTATCACTATTATTTGGCCTGAATGCATCGTTAAGCATCATAACACGTACTTCAGAGTCTATGAAAAATGGACGTATCGATGTTTGTGTGTGTTTCTAGGACATTTATAACTTCATAACTCCTTGATGGATCGAGATGATACTTAATAATATGTATGTAGATAGGAATTGAGAAGATGAATATCAATGTCGATTTTGAGCCCCCTGACGTCTGACCTTGAAACTGCAGCAAAACGTCCGGTCTCCGTATCTTTTGTCCTGGACAAGCTATGGTCTTGTTTACTAGTAACAGGTAGCGTTTGATGTAAGAAAAAAAATATGGTAGGTCTGGGCCCCCTATCAGCTTGCTCTGGGAGTAAGATTATAACCCTCGCACAGTAAGCGCTCTTTGGCAGACCATAGAGAAACTGTACTGCAGAAATAGACACAGACAAGCCAGGAGCAATGTTGAACTACTATCTCGTGAGTGTGATAAATTACCTGCATGGCACGCCCTTCTGTCACATGTCGTAATGTCACCAGACCGTTACAATGTAAGTACACCGGTGAGAACAACAACAAAAACTCAAACATGGCGGGGTTCGGACTTCTTATTGCTTCCTTATTAGCCGGGGCTACCCTGATAGTGGTGAGTATTTTTCATTTCTTTTATGAGCAAGAAGTTTAACTAACAAATGAACCGTTTTGAACAGGTGGTTGAATGTTCTTAGAAGTTTGTTCATTTTTCGTAAGTATAATTTTCCAGCGTTAAAGCACCGTTAATAGTTCCGTGAAATATCTTGTCATGTGTAAATGCATCGTTCGTTCAGGCCGTCTTGTAATGCGGTCAAATTAGGCTCTCTTGGGGTTGATTTCTGACAGGAAGGTATGGCACATGAATCAGCAAGTTTCTTTGCTGTTCCAGTACGAAGCAGCGTATGTTTTTACATGCAGTGGCTGCCAGCACACCTTTCTCAAACACGGGACCCCCATTTTACTTCCTTTTCGAAAGACGGAACTGATGCCCTTTCTAGCTATCATTGAACCGGGGTCTCCCATTATTAAATGTACAAATCCTGTAAAATGTTGGTCTTAGCGGGTATAGATTTATATGATACATGTAGTATGCTGTAATAAAGCTATATGTGGCATAATCGGTTCTATTTGATGTCACTTACTTAATCCAGATCACAGCAAATAACACGGAAGTAACCTGACCTGCACTAGAGGGTTTTTCAAACTTTATTTCCGCCTATTCCGCTTTATTTCTGTCTATAACAACGTTTAACTGTCCAGTCTGGGAGGTTTTACCTAAACGTTAGTGCTTCATTTTCATATTTTCCAGGCCGACGACATCTGCTTTAGGGGCGACGATGACGTCAAGACCTGCTATGGTAGGAATGGATATAATATTATAACAACTTGGGAAATACGATGACAAGATAAAAATGTCTGCCCAACTATTATAGATATAAAGAAGGCAATAAAATATCGTGGAAGAACACGGGTTTGTCGGCGTCGGCTTGAAAGAAAAATCGAGGTTCAGAGCCAAAGCGTGTGAAAGAGAATCATTATACTTTAATAACAATATTGCAAAACCATACTCGTATGCGAATTGGAAACAGGCAAAACAGTGCTTGCATTGTACATATTTAGCAAAAAATGCAAATGAAGTATGTAAAGTAAATCAAAAGTCATTGATAACTCGTGGCTTTCTCTCTTTTATGTCGCTTGTGAAAATTCCGCTAACTTTCAGTAATGAACGCACACGCGGACCGATGTTTTGGAATATAAAAATTTATTTTTTCGTATATCTGTACAGGAGACTTTGCATATTGCTGTGGACTAAATAACTTCAGCTGCTGCAATGATGGCTACTACGTTTTCAGCGCCTGGTGTAAGTATACCACAAACTTCTTACGTGGTGCAACGTTATAAATCAGAAACAACGGATATAGGTTACCCCGTGGATAAAGGTGAACTAGCGTTACACCTCAACAATGTTTAGTCCAACAGCAGAAAACTAACAGGAAAATTCATATCAATGGTGCAGATTTGAATGTCTAAAAGCGCCAAATTTGGTACACATGTAGTTGAATGTATTCTGAACACATTTGAATATGGTTGTATCTCATTTTCTGCCCAGGGACCGGTACCTTAATGACTTTTGTAAATGGAGAACCCCCCAAATGGATAAAGAAACCCCATAAATCTATAATTTCTTCATGCCATGGCATGTTTTTCCAGGGTTCTGGATGATTTGGGTGATTTTTGTCATCCTATTCGTGGTCTGTGGTTGTGTCATCCGGAGTCGCCGCCAAGCGGCTAATGCCATTATCCAGGGTGCCCCGCATGCCCCGCTTGCTCCCCCTGAGGCCTACAATACCACAGGTACCACGATGTACGGGGCGACCTACGGTATCGGTACCCAGCTCCCGCCTCCGCAGTACGGTGTACCAGCGTACCAGGCGGAAGTAAGACATTTCTGCGTTTTAGTTGCAACGTACGGGAAGCAAGTTGGGGTTGTGTGGCGTATTAAACTGCAGGTTGTTTGGTGTTCGGCCACTGTGTGTGTGTGTGTGTGTGTGTGTGTGTGTGTGTGTGTGTGTGTGGTGTGTGTGTGTGTGTGTGTGTGTGTGTGTGTGTGTGTGTGTGTGTGTGTGTGTGTGTGTGTGTGTGTGTGTGTGTGTGTGTGTGTGTGTGTGTGTGTGTGTGTGTGTGTGTGTGTGTGTGTGTGTGTGTGTGTGTGTGTGTGTGTGTGTGTGTGTGTGTGTGTGTGTGTTTTCTCCGGATGGATGATATTTGGTAGGTGGGTTAAGGCATTGTAAGCATAGAGTCCAAGGCTGAGTTGGCCCCTGGCGGCTGACCTTGGTCATGCAGCAAAACTTTCCGAGTTTTCTATCTTTTGTCCGGACATGCTGTGATCTTGATTTTTGATAACAGGCAGCTTCCGATGTAAGAAAAACTGGTGTAGTTTTGATTGCCCTAATGCTGAACGTTTGATTGTACCTGAAAATCAATCTTGGTCTTGTGACGTTGCATTGTACAAAATGTATGAAAAATTGACCCCTACTCTCCTTTGTCTTCTTCTACAGTCTGCAAAGCAGCAACTCTTGCATTAGAGGGACGTCACACACCAAGGTCACCTGCAGTGAGCTACCGCAGTGGCATCATGGGAAGTTGGCCATTGGGCCATATTTTTGAAGAACAACACAAAGTTTCTCATGTCGCTTTTTCCGATAAGATATATCTGTATCTATATAGACAGTTAAATGACCGACCTTCGGCACAACACACCAGCTTCGCAGGCACGCGTCGCGGCAGCAGCTGGTTACTAGTATGTAACACTGAACGACCTGTCACAGCTAACTTTTGCACATCTATGTATCTATAGTCAAGACATTTCTTTCTACTTTTTAAAGCGTTAGTGTATCTGTTTTTCCCTTGCAATTAGCCCTCTTGCAGGAGTTTGCAAAATCAGTAATATATTATAAAGGGTGACATAACGATATGTTGTAACCAACTCAGTACATCTCAAATCAAATCGATTTTAACTGTAGTTATAGTAATATACGAAAAACTTACAATACACTACAGTCGCAACATGGCGATTATTATACGCAAATGTTGGACAATTCATCTCCCACTGCATGCGGAAAAGAAGTCGAACTCATTAAATAGCTTAAGTAGAAATAGATTTAGATTAGACGTCACATAAATAAATATCATTTTCCTTCTTTGTTAAGTATTCAATTATGTATACCACTGCTTTGCTTTGTTTGCAATTAGCCGTCTGGCATAAACTTGCAATAAAGATTATTACCTCCATGAAATGTCATGGAGGTTATATTTTACCCAGCGTTTGTGTGTCTGTCTGTCTGTCTGTCTGTCTGTCAACAAGATAACTCAAGAACGGCTGGATGGATTGGTTTCATACTTGGTGTGTTGGTAGGGTGTGATGAAAGCTGGAAGTGATTAGATTTTGGGCCCCCTAGCGGCTATCCTTGGTACTGCAGCGCAACTTCCGGTTTTGCTATCTCGTGTTCTGAACAAGCTATGGTCTCGATTTTTGGATGTTAGATAGCTCTTGTGCTCAGGAATAAGTTTTGGCCCCCTAGCGTCTAGTTTGGGGATAGCAGGGGCATTTTTGTCAAAAACTTCTGAAGCAGATAACTCAAGAAGGGAACAACGGATTTTCACGATTTTTGGTATGTAGGTACGTTAGACAATGTTGTACAAGATAAAATACAAATCATGCAAAATTAGATTACATTTGCATAATTAATGAGAATGTTCTATCATAGCAGTTTTTTCAATGCATCTCCTATCCTGGAAATGATATGATCTTGACAATTGGGTGGTAGACAGCTTTCAGCGTCATGACATGGTGGGCCAAGTTTCAGCCCCCTAACATCTGATTTTGGAACTGCAGGGATATTTTTGTCAAGACATTGCAAAGAAGATAACTGCAAAGAGGAATGATGGATTTCCATCATTTTATGCATGCAGGTAGCTTAGGCAAATATGTTCATAATGATATACACGTTATGCAAATGAGGACATTATTTGCATAATTAATGAGGAAATTTTATAATTCCATTATTTCAATAACTTGACTTCAATAAATGTAACAAATGTACATTATGATGGATGGAACATAAGCAGATGCCAAATATGCTAATGAGGAACTGATTTTCATAATATATGCAAAAATTGCAATGATATTTGCTAGATGATTAATGATAGGAATTTCATACTTGACGTGTACGTTAGTCAATCATGAACATCACCATGCATGAATCATGAAAATGTGCAAGTCTGTTGCATAAGGTTTACAAAAACTTGAATATTTCATGGAGGTATGAGGTCGCCGAACTCTAGTTATTATTATTATTATCATAAGCTCTGCAAATGCTCACAACTGTGGGTAAACATCATATGTTAGTTACATTTTTGTACTTGGTTGCTGACAATTCGAGCACAACCAAAAGAAGCCACAACAGTACGTGCACATTAATACTTAAACTGTACCCCCTTTCCACTAGGACGGCGCTCTCGTCGCGCTCTCTCTGCGACCTAAAATTTGGCACATCGCTCAACGAATTGTACAGAAAAGAAACGAATCTTTTTACCCTTTCTGTGCTTTGTTGTGTTCTCTTTTACGTTTTGTATGATATATTGTGAAAGCGAAGGTTACACATATCCTATTCAGGTCGCAGTGAAAGTGCAGCGCGATCGCCGTCTAGTGGAAAGGGGAAAACATGCTACTCTCCAAGCAGAGGTTATGCTGTTTTTTAAACGTTTTTTTTAGTCGTTTTTATCGGGCTTTCTATTTTTTTTATATCTTGCTGTGTCAAAACCTAACCTTGCTGGCGTACTTCAAGAAAAATGACAAAATAGAAAGCCCGATAAAAACGACTAAAATAACGTTAAGAAAAACAGCCGGAGCCTAACCTCTGCTTGGAAAGTAGAAACATGCGCCAACAGCCTGTAGACAGACAAGCCTAGAACAATCACTCCCTTGGGGGTGAAGTCATGACCTTAGGTTACCTGCGCGTCACGCCTTTTTGTCACATGACGTGACGTCACCAGGCGGTAAACACGCCAGTGAGAACAACAGGACAGGTGAAACATGGCGGGCTACGGGCTTCTTATTGCTTCCTTATTCGCTGGAGCTACCCTGGTGGTGGTGAGTCTTTCCTTTATGAACAAGAGGTTTAAGTAACAAATGCAGAGTTTTGAACATTTGGTTGAATGTTCAAAGAAATTTCTGTTTCGTCAAAGTCATGCTGTATTCCCAACCACCTCTATAAGTTCCGATAAACTACGTAAATTCCATAAATGTTCAGCTTTTTTAGCCTTTGTAGTGCCAACAAGTGGCACATAGCGCAACATGTTTCCTTGCTGTGTCAGTAGACCGGCATTGTTTTACAGGGAGGGGTTGCTAGTCCATGTGCTCGACGCACCTTCCTCGAACACGGAAACTCCCATTTTACTTCCCTTCCGAAAAAAAACAGGTGCAGCCGAGACAATATGTCCGTCCCAGGTTTGAACCGGGGTCTCCCACTTAGTGAGAAAACCCTGTAAAAAGTTGTAGTCTATGATGAGATTGTGTGATATCGTAGGCTGCATGAATGTTTGTAAGGTTAGGTGTGAAATTCAGATATTGACTACTTCGCCACGGATCGGAGTCGCGTAATACTGCGACCATTGAACTTTGTACCCCAATAGGTTTGCAACTACATGTACGCAGGAGTATCATTAACGCTAGTTCACCTTTATCCGTTGGGTAACCTATATCCGTTGCTTTAAAAAACAGGGTATTTGGGGATATTGCGTCGACGGACGTTGGTTTGAAATTTCAATATTGTCAGTATGTTGCAGTTCAAAACTACCACCCGTCGGCTTGATGTGTCTAAATGCCCTGTTTTGAAAAACAACGGATATAGGTTAACCCGCGGATAAAGGTGAACTAGCGTTACATCGCTCTGTAAACGCTTAAAACGGTAAAATTAGGGTTTTGAAGGGAAGACCATCGTCACGTGAATGTTCGTAATGTTAGCAGGTGGGAGGAAAACGGCCACTGCAAGTTACGTCACATCGCGGTCACTGGACTTTGCTCCCAAATAGGCGTGTTACACGCCATATTTAATTTGTAATGCAACTTTCGAAGCCAGCCAATTAGAACGCCATCTACCATCTCTTTAATACTTTGTCACCGTGCAGTTAGAGCTCGAGTTTTGTTTTTACAACTGTTACAATAATCTAGTACTTTTGTTGAACGTTTAATTCACGTGATGTGAAACTGTTACTTTGTGAAGTAATTTCTTTATTTTGTTCGGTGTTAGATATTCAAGATCGCAACATTCTAGTTTCACATTGGTAAGGCCCCTTTCCACCAGGCGGCGATCGCGCTGCGCTATCACTACGACCTGAAACGGATTTGTGTAACCTTTGATTTCATACTGGGTACATCATAAACAAATGTAACAGTGTGACTGAAAAGACAACAACACACACTAGGCGTAAAACGATTCGTTTCTTTTATACAATTTGTTCAACGATCCGTCAAATTTTAGGTCGCAGAGAGAACGCCGTCATAGTGGAAAGGGGGTATAAACCACGATTATGTGACACGGAAGTGACTGATCGTCGACAAGCAAGCGTTATTTTCGCCTTTTTTACAGCTACGATACAATGTCAAGTCCAATGGGTTTTACCTAAAAAATAGTGATTGTTGAAAAAATATTTTTGCAGGCTGATGACTATTGCTACTGGAACGGAGGCAGCAAGACCTGCTACGGTAGGAATGGATAAAACAACTTAGAAAAGATGACGATAAGATCAAAAATGTCTGCCTAACTAAGAAAAACAATTAAATATCCTGGACGTTCAGAAACGGTTTGAAAGATAAGGAAAATGTTATATACAAATGAATTGAAAATAAATCAAAAGTCCTTGATAACCTGTTGCTTTCTTCCTTTTATGTTGCTTTTTAAAAATTTCATCATCTCTCATGAATGCGCTCATTTTTTACATATACAATATATGTCGTCTTTTCAGGGGACTTTGCATATTGCTGTGGAATAAACCTCTTCAGTTGTTGCAATGAAGGCTACTACGTGTACAGCGCCTGGTGTAAGTATACCACACACTGTTTGCATACTCTTAGATGTATGTTTGGGGCTCTTGTGCTAACAAAGCAGCAAACAGACACACAACTGAAATTTATTGAAGCCATATACCATAAATCGCCATGATATTATACTAGTACACACCCACAAGAAGTGTTTTCTACAAGAGGAGTGGCAACAATTGCAACATCAATATTTCTTCATAAACAATAACGCTGAAACATTCTTCTACGAAGACCACGAATCTACATTTTATCCAATACCATGCCATCTGTTTTTCCCCAGGGTTCTGGATGATTTGGGTGCTTCTGTTCATCTTCTTCACGGCCTGTGGTTATGCCATCCGGAGGCGCCGCCTAGCGGCTCGTACCATTATCATCCAGGGCACACCTGTGCCCCCTCCTAACGTCACCACTGTCTACGGGGCGACCTACGGTACCCAGCCTCCGCCTCCGCAGTACAGTGCCGCTGGGCCACCAGCGTACCAGGCTGCGGTAAGTAATTTCTAAGTTTTAGTTGTTTGTTTGAAGCTTTGTTCGTGAAAGCTCAAATCGGCCTGCAGACCGCTTTTCATTGAGGTCGTGAGGGAAGAGGCAAGGGTCAGACAACATATAAAACAGATACAGTTGTAAGGCCACAGCAAGTAAATAGTATAAATAACATCCGCTGCAGACTGCAAAAATAGTGAGATAGGGCAAAAAAAGACAAGATGGGTAAAAAAAACGAGAGGGCTTAATGAATGAATGAATGAAGACCTTTATTGTATGTTTTTGCTTTCTAACAAGCTAAGTACAAGTCAAGGTGAATAAGATACATCTAGTGATTCTAAGTACAATTTGTGCAGGGTGTGACACATGAATGAGACAAAATAGACACCATGTACGTTATAACAAAAATTAAGTGACGAAACATGGTATCACAGTCAACAACTCATTTATTCCTGTATTCAGGAAGTGAACTAGTGTAGTAAAAGTGACATTTATGTGGTAGTATTTTAGTTATATTGTAGGAAGCATCTAAGGGGCAAAGGTGTCTTGCACAGTTATTTATTGAGATTTCTCACATTTTCTGGAAGGGTTGATATAACTAGGTGGCTATCACCTTTTTAAGATGTCAGCCAGTAGACTTGGTTTGACCCATTCCTGCTTGGCGAATACATTATGATATTATAGAATCACGATGTATTATGTTTCCGGATCTTTTTCAGCTTATTTTGGGGATGGTTGTAACTTGATTAAGAAGTTAAAGATTATGTTAAAAAAGGCACACATCGCTCGCTAGTGGCTATGAACATATATTTCAATATTCACATCAATTCTTTTTATTCTTCCTCTACAGACTGCAAAGCAGCCACTCTTGCATTAAAGTGACGTCACACACCAAGGTCACGTGCACTGCAGTGGCATCCTGGGAAGATACCAAATGTGCCATTTTAGAAGAACAACACAAAGTTTCTCACGTCGCTCTAGCCAAGCTGATATACTCCATCTCTGATCAGTGTTTCCACGAATCTCCCTGGATTCACTATATGACAACCTGTAACAATAACATGGAATGAAAATATTATATTTTGTATAATGGTGGCTGGAATGCACTGTAGCATACGCTCGTATACAGATAGGGTAATTATTTAGAGAATTTTTTAATATTGTGCTGACTGTCTCTTTGCTAGCATAAATGCTTACTGATTGTGAAAAATTTGTAATTACCCAGATGTTATGTAAATAAGACTGAAATACATGTAGTTTCTAAACTTGTAGAATATGTTACACGGTATTCTTCACCATATATAATCAAATATGATTCGGTACTCAAAGTTGTAGTCAATCCAATATACAGACATGTAGTTGGTGTGTAAGGACATACTTCTAAGGTTTGCATTACATCGTATCAATGATACAAATGTATGTGGTCTGTGAGCGTTACTAAAGCTCTCTTTGTCTGAGGTTATTGGACCTGCTCAAGTGTATTTTAAAGGGCTACTAGAATAAATCTGGCTGCAATGATATGTAAGCTACTAGTATTAAGATTGAGGGATTCCTATGTGATCTTTGTAATGTGATCGGATTTCCTTGTGATATTTGTGCCATAGTCGACTTTCCTTTCGTTTTGATTACAAGGGTGTCATTTTCTTTCATGATCTTTGTTATCAATAAAGCTCTACTTGAAATTCCACTGTTTGTCGTTCATTTAAACAACGACAAGTCTTACTTGGTAGGCATAGAAGTGCTTTTTGTAGCCAGGTTGCCCAGTCGGCAGTTTAATTAATATCAAAAGCTAGTTTTTCCCTGAACATTTCATGTTGCCACAGATCTGATTAGGCCTTAATCTCAGGTGGAGTCTGGTGGAGTTATAGACTGATAAAACCTATGTTTCCCCCACTTCATATACCCAAGTAATACAGGCAAATTCATATTCCTTATGAATTTAGACAATCCCTTACTTGTAGAATATATCTGTTCTTAGATTTTCAGTATCACAATGAATTGAGAAGTCAAATTGGCTTAGTATACCAATTAAAAATACTCATTGTGTTGGTTGACATTGTAAATATTCCATGTTTTCGTCAACTATCATTTTGTTGTAGCGTCTATACTTAACCCAATGGGTATATTGGGGTTGCACTTGGGGTACCGGTGAGGCACTGCGGGGTTCGAAAGATAAAGAATTTCAGGGATAAAGAACGAATTTTCTGACGTTCTGTGTATTTTGGTGTCTTTTAAGTCATACTTTTACGTATTACGCTATATCTGAATCATAAAAAAAAAACGGCGACAATAACACAACAGTGCCGCTATGAACGAACCCCGCAGTGCCGCACCGGTGCCCCAAGTACAGTGAGATACCGCCATAAAGGTCTTAAATCATTCATTCATTAATTCGTGTAAAAATCAGAGAACGTAGAAATGCATTACTTGGCGTGACGAAACCCGAGGCCCGGATGCTCACCGCCCTTCCATCCTGACCCCACAGATCGTTCCTCATAACCTAAATGGACACTATCGACCCGCCCGTCCTAAAGGCTTAATTTACTCGACATCCGCAATATGGGATGGAGAATGCTTGTTGGATTGCCTGTGCGCAAATTACCGGCCGACTAACGATCGCTGAAAAGCGATGACAAAGCCATTCTGGTGAGGCTGAGACCATCGAAGTTGACAGCACCAATATGGCTACAGCCGTCTGTAGTCCTTAAGCTGGGTTCACACGTGCGTATATGTTCAAGTCCGTATGAGGTCCGTATGGAAGTTTTAGCCCCTACCAGGCTCCACAGGATGATGGGAAAATGACAGACATTGGACAAATAACGTTATATACTACCCAAGCAGAAGAAGAAGAAGTTTAAGCTTCGGTTGTTGTTTTTTTACGTTTATTTGGTCGCTTTCAAAATAGCAAGCCCGATGAAGACGACTAAATAAATCGATTAAAAAACAGCCGGAACCTAACCTCTGCTTGGAAATACAAGTAACGTTATAGAGATATAACTTGCCAGAGTTAGCTTGGACGTAAACAATACTCCTCGGACAGTCCGTCTATATTCGAGTCCGTATGAGGTCCGTGTGAATTTCTTCGCCTCTATAATCTACCAGGCTCCACAGGTCACTGTAGATATAGTAGAAATTGGACAAGTATAGATGTATAACATAGGAGTGTGGTTTGGGACCCGGGTAACTTGTCTGGCACATATCCGTCTATATTTACCCAATTTCTATATTTTTTCCAGCGACCTTTGGGGCCTGGTAGAGGTTAAGACTTCCATACGGACCACATACGGACTTGAATAAATATACACAGATGAAACTCATCACTCTTTTTTCCTTCACATTCTGTGTGTTTTGTTGTCTTTTATATTATACTTATATTATACAGGAGGCCTCTGTTTGGAAATGTGACTAGCATAAGTAAGAGGCAAAAGAGCTAAAGCCAGGTATGGTCGTTCTAAAAGAGAAAAGGCCAGGCCATAAAGGAAAAGATCAGTTTAAAAATATATTCTTCGGCATTCGGAATGATAGAAAAAAGACAAAGAAAACATGCATTTTGAGTGGAAACCGCAAGGAGCGCTGTCCAATAAATGTCTTTGAAAGAGCTTCTTCAGATATCGATGTTTAAACCAACAAACAAACAAACAAACAAACAACGAAAGAAAAACGCCTTCAAAACATCAATTTCCACTGACAACACACCGGCCTCAATATCGAACGCACACTTTCCAAGTAAAGGTTTTGACGCCTTTTAAGCGTTTGTTTTGGGGCTTTCTATATTAGCAGGTTTTCTTTTTGTTCGCCTGACAAAAAAGGAAGCTCAACAAAACGCCTAAAACGAGACCGAAACCAGACGGAACATATATAACCTCTGCTTGTAGAGTACCGTACATACGGCCTGACTATCTCTTTCCCTTGACAGTACATCGGTATGAGTATCGAACATACACTCTTCAAGAAAAGGTTCGTGACGTCTTTTAAGCGTTTTGTTGGGCTTTCTATTTTGTCATGAGTTCTTTGTTTTTGCCCGTCAAACCTGAGAAATTCGAAAAGCTTGACAAAAAAACTTAAACGATTGACTAACCTCTGCTTGGGGAGTGATAAACATACGGCCCGACTACCCGTTCCCCCCGCCTGTCCTGACCATGTGCGCTGCACGTATAATAAATACCCGTGGATGAACGCCTGCTTAACTCCATTTTCCCGAAAGATTGACGAGCCCGCCAATCCGTCCTGCTCCGCGAAATTACAGGGATAAACTCTGAATGGGCGCTGGCGTCCCGACGTTTGTGTTCTATATACATTCATAGATTACTGCACGGGGCAAATTACTGGGATAAAGTGGTGAAAATCAATTTCTATTGACGTCCGGAATGCAAACTTCGGCGTAGTGCAGGCAGGGCGATATTGCGACCTTCCTAACATTACAACTAGTACGAGGCGGTACTTACGGTGAAAGGCCTCACAATTTCTCAGGATGTCTTTTGCTTTCGTGTCTGTTCAGAAATTATATCCAAGATTGAAATGCTTAATTTTGTCTTCTACACCTGGAGGCATGCTTGTGGATCATAACAGGATAATCTATTTTCCTTAATGGTCTATTTGTGTATTGATAATAGACAACAATCACAATAAAATCACAATCTAGTCTTTAGAAACATCGTAGCCTTTCTATTTTTATGTAGCAAATAACAATAGCCATAGGACAAACAATATCGCATCCCTTCAAACAACACTCGTTAGATCGGAGCAAGCATTGAGACATTAGTGTCCTTACATTTCAGGATGACGTCAATGAAGGAGGCCATGTAGGTTCCCTGTCCACTTGACTGCGATCTCTAGGCAACCGTACAGCGACCAAATTGGATTTGTGTGACTCTTGATTTCATAATTGGAATATGATGTAATATGTAAAAGTATATTCAAAAGAAAATTTAACACAGAATCAGTAAAATTCGTTCTTTATCTTTGGAATTCTGTGAGCAATCTGTTTTGATGCTCAGTCATGTCGCAGTCTCAAGTAAAAAGTGGGCGGCACTTTTGGAATTAAGAATGTTAGCTCCCCTAGTAGGTAACTAATTACCATGTTCTTAAAAAAAGTTTTTCTTCTTTTTTAACGTGCTCGAGGCATATTTTTGAACATACACTGGACCCCCAGCACTAACCGAGATGTCCTAACCAGGATCGAACCTGACTTTCCCTCTTAAGGTGGGTTCACACTTGCGTATACATTTAAGTCCGTATGAGGCGCGCATGGAAGTATTTACCTCCACCAGGCCCCACAGGTCGCTGGAAAAATTATAGAAATTGGACAAACGTAAGCTAAGCAGGTAACATGCCAGACGAGTTAGCTGGGTCGCTAACCATACTTCTCGGTCAGCTAACTCATCTGGCATGTTATGTATCTATATTTGTCCAATTTGTACTATTTTTCCCGCGACCTGTGGAACCTGGTAGAGACTAAGAGCGTCATACGCACCTCAAACGGACTTGAATATATACGCATGTGTGACCCCACCTTTATCAACTATTTGGAAACGGGAGCTCAACTGTGAGGTTGCCATTAGTTGAGCCACATGGACATCCCAGTGATCATATATACGGAAATATGTTCTCGGGAAATTCTAGCTTGCAAGAAATAACTACGGGCATCTGGTTTCTGGTCGTAGAGGATGCCCGTTTGGGCTTTTCATGTAGTAATTTGAGTATTCATTAGTTGACGCTTCATCCTTTGATTTATATCGGCATGGCTAATACTTATTTATCTATTGATGAAAGTGCTTATGTAAACGTTACCATGAAGGTGTAGTTTGGTATAACAGGAGCAACATGAAATAATTACGTTATCATTGAAGTAGAGGTAAACGATTTTGAACATCACAAAGTGCGAGGATACGAATAGCCACATACAGTACACCATACAGTCTATATGAGCGAGGTGTGAATGTTTAGAAAAGTCGTGTAATATTGTTGTCTGTTCCTAGAAGGCGCTACACAGTAAGATATGAATATTTTTTTCAGGAAGTGCTAGCTTGCTTTGCCATTATGAGAAATGGACACCTACTAGGCAATATCTCAGTTGTGTTTTCAATATTGTTCACGGGTCTACATATTGTGGAATAATTTGACACTCTCTGACATAGCTCAATAACAAAATATTTCATAAACTTTCAACATACAATATTCAATTAAAGTGATTTGGCCAATATAGGAATTTTCCACAAAGTCCTTAATCATAGCTAGGTCCTAAAGTTTCTTGGAGATTAGAGATATTTCGTAAATTTATCTATTGGACCGTCCATGGTGCTGAAAGTTTTGTAATTTCCCCATTATCGTATAACATTTATGTGTTTGGAGTTTTCAACCTCCAGTAGAGATCTTCTGTTTTTGATGATGGTTAGAAATACCTGTCTTCACATCGTGACGCCAGCAAGTTTTCTAACTCACTCTCATTGGTATTGGAAAGGATGCTATTTTTCCATTATAGTAGTACAAATAGTTGTCCACTTTGTTCTGCTGCTGCAGTGGTCTGGACACCCTGCAGCTACAATCAGTCTTTCTTCAACTTTCTCCATTTTGTCTTGCTCATCGTAAGCTTCCTTAGCTCTCGTAGTTTTCTTTCTGACAACTTTCGTTTTGCATATCTAGATCTATCCTTTGAGTTTTTTTAGTCCCTTTTTAGTGGTGAGTTTTTTTAGTCCCTTTTTAGTGGAGTTGTGTCCTTAATCACAGTTAGAAATACTTGTCGTCAATTAATGACACAAGCAAAGCTTTTTTCATCTCTCATGCACATAGCTTGAGTCAATGGTGCTAAAATGTTGTTACTTCCCAGTATAGTCCAGAAATCTATATTTGTAGTTTTTGATCACCAATTTGGTGGCGTTATGTTCTTAGTCAACCTTAAAGATACCTGTTGTCTTAGCATGTGTTGGTCTACCTGTTGTCAATTAATGCCAGAAGTGAGTCTTTTAATTCACTTTCGTCGACATGGCTCATCTGCTCAAATGGCTAAAAAGTTATTTTCTCATTATCAGTTCACATGTCCATGTTGGGAGTTGTTCAATGTGTTCTCAGCCATGGTTAACGGTTTCTGATTCACTCTCATTCACATAGCTTAGCTGTCCATGGTGCTGATAATGGTGTTATGATTGTATTATCGTTTTATATATGTTTGTTTGGTTGCTTTTAGTGGGGCTGTGTTTTTATCATCTCCGTGAGAAATGGAGATATAGTTTTGGGTGTGTTTGTCTGTGTGTCTGTCTGTGTGTCTATTTGTTTGTTTGTGTTTCCGGATATTTGTGGTCAGCATAACTCAATAACCTCTGGATGGATTACGATGATATTTGATATGTCGGTAGGTGTTAGGAAGACGAAGGTCAATGTGGTATGTAGCCTTGGTACCGCAGCAGAAATTCCATTTTTGGGGGGTATTTTTTGACCTGGATGTGCTATGGTCTTGTTCACTGTTAGCAATTATATACCTGTTGTGGTCGTTTGTTCCTCTGAATCAATTTCATCCACTACCTGTTTAACCTGTAAAAGAAGTGACACACAGATATCGTCCAATATTCTGTTTATTACCCAGACACATAAACAACACGTTCCAGTTATACTGGTAGACTCGGGACCGGTAGAACGATCCGACACCATACTGTTACCGTGTAATACTGAGTCATTTTGGAAGCGCGGTAAGTTGTGATGGGGCGACATTAAAACCCATGATCCACCTATGCAATTTCCCGCTTGGCTAGGACCGTAATAGCGCTACGATGGGAAGATTTGCCAGTATGGCGACCGATATGAACAAATCACACGCATGACAGCCTCAATCGAGACGGCCCAACGGCATCTTATCCCCGTATTTTCCAAACACAATTCCTTCTGGGATTGCAAATGCATGACATGTTCTCCGGAGCAGGGCTTGTTGGCGCTCTCGCTCGCAATCAGCCCTGAACCACGTCTCCTCAATTTGACGGGCTGGCGTGTCAAATTCCTGTGAAATTAAGGTGGGCACATCATCGCTAACCTTGATTTTTACTCGGTGCTTATTTCCCTGCGTGGCGACGGAAGAACCGTAGTCTGTCGAGAGATAAAGGGCAGAATCCCGGATCAGGATTACAAGGTGTCAGTGCAGGGGTCGGGACTTCGGGAAGATTAATTTTCCAGTCCACTCACGGGGAAAAACCCCGCCGCAGTCAGGAGGGCCCGAGTATCTGAGGTGATGGTTTAATACTGTCCACACGATCCGCCCCTGCCCCGACCTTTCTGACTCTTTATGAAGCACCCTCTTCTTCATTTTCTGAAAGGTCACATATTGCCTCCTGATCGTGACAGTCCAGACAGCTGAATATGTCCTGTCTATCGCCCAAATATCACCGGCACAGATAATGCGTTCGGACCAGCAGCGGTCACCTTTTGCATGATCGGAGAGTGTAAGAAGGATAGATATATATGAAACGGCGACGGCAGCGCTTTGCGCCTTTGACCGCACATTGAATTACATCCACGGCACTGCACGGATAGGTATCACGAGTCTTAGTTTCCTCCAGAAGACTAACATAGAGACGGCTACGTTACCGAGGTCTGGGGAAAGTCACGGTGGCACATCTACTCATACTGTCTTACAATGGTTTAAGTCATCACCGAAACTAAACAACTATGGGCGCGGTCACATAGGTCGCGCGATCGTCGTACGATTTTGATGCCATGGGATTTTCAAGCTTTCTGTGACAGAACCAACTATCGACATGGATCCAAAACAGCATTTTATGTACCAAGACAGTTAAAATTTGCAGGAGACGTACATTTTTGTCCTCCAAGACAACCGAACTTAGCCATCGTACGACGATCGCACGACCTATGTGACCGCGCCCTATGTACTACTACTGTTACAGCAAGTCGGACCGGTAACAGCTTTGTGATAGCATATCATGACCAGCAAGTAGTGTTGCCCTTTTCAAGATAAAAAACTGACATATAAAGTCTGTGTAAGTGTTAACAACGTTTTCACCATGATGCACAGCTAGCTGACGGCAGAAACAGAGAAACTGACATATAAGCGTGGGATGGTTAAACAGGCTTTCATTTTCTACCTCTCCGAGGGTGCTGATATATCTACCTATATATTTCCATTTTGACAGGCAAAGTCATATAATATGCTTTACGTTAACGTTACTGTCATCAGACGCACAGCAAGGTGCCCGAGCAACACATAATATATCAATGATTCCACATATTTGCATTTTTATATCCAGGATATTTTACAATCATACGAGAGATAAACACTTTGTACAAGTCTACAGTACATGATACATCACAACAATGTGTTATAGATTCGTAGCAACTTCCTCCGATATAAAGACATCTGAATTGGAGGCTGTGTCTGTGTTGAATGGTTTTCTGTGACACCCCCTTCTACTACCGTGGCGATCGAGCTGCGATCGCACTGCAACCTAAAATCTGACTAATCGCTCAACGGATTTCATAGTTTTCAGAGACGATATCTTTTAGGGTGGGTTCACACTTGAGTATATATTTAAGTCCGTATGTGTTCCGCAAGGAAGTCTTAGCCCCTACCAGGCTCCACAGGTTGCTAGGAAAAATAAATTGGACAAATATAGCCAGACAACATGCCAACTGAGTTAGCTTAGCGTATATATGAGTCTATATTTGTTCAATATCTACTACTTTTACGGCGACCTGTGAAGCCTGATAGAGGCTAAGAATTCCACATGGACCTCATACGGACTTGACTATAGACGCAGGTGTGAACCAGACTTTATGCTTTGTTTGTTTCCTTGTGTTTTCAGTCATACTTTGACACTTAGAATAATGTTCCAATTATATAATAATCAAATTAAGGCAATTTAGGTCGCAGAGAGGTTGCAGCGCGATCGCCGCCAAATTGAACGTGGCCCATACTGCTGTTCTGTGGGGGATATCTTGGCAACGTTCCCGGATGTTGTCCCAGGTTGCTTTGTCATTGATGTGACGTCATGTGGCGCGACAGATGGTGTCGTTCTCGGAAGGATTCCCCGCACACGTCACAGCGCAACTTCTCCTCCCGCTTGCGCTTGGTCGGGTCCACCTCGGCCTTGTGGTGCGAGCGCATGTGGTACACCAGATCGCTCGTCATGCGGAAGGACGCGTTGCACTTGGCGCACCAGTTCTGGGTGGGGAGGTTAAAGGTGACAGCGGCGGTGGGGGAGGA
Organism: Branchiostoma floridae x Branchiostoma belcheri; assembly: GCA_019207045.1. Taxonomy (NCBI): domain Eukaryota; kingdom Metazoa; phylum Chordata; class Leptocardii; order Amphioxiformes; family Branchiostomatidae; genus Branchiostoma; species Branchiostoma floridae x Branchiostoma belcheri. Next base: position 12,125,328 of record CM033024.1, on the reverse strand, counting down.
GATGAGAGGGGGGACGGGGACGTGCGGTATGACGGGGGGTCGGGGGATGAACGGTCTCGGCTCGATCTTGCCCATTCCCGGAAAGAGCATCGGGGCTGGAGGTTTATCTGCTGCTGCGGATAGAAACGCCGGACCGTCTAAGTCTCCCCTGGGGAGGTACATGGAGGGAGGGAGGTTAGCGTTGATGGGAGCCATGTTGGCAATGGGAGCTTTTATTTCTAGCGGGAAGTCCATATTTGTCACTTTGAAGGGGTTCAGCTCCGGTGGGTAGGACGGGCTGACTGCGTGGTGGCCTCCCGCTGTCCTTAGCGGCTGTGAGAAGGCACTGGCCGTCCCCCCGCTAGACGCCGGTAAAACCTGCCCGATGGAGCCCAAAGACGACAGAAGTCGTCCAGACGTAGAACTCAACTTGTTAGAAGTACCTCTCGACTCTGAGTCCGACTTTCTGTGCTCCGGTAAAGGTGGTGTGAGGTTCTCCTTCGCAGCCACGCTGGACGACTTGGAGGAAGTGACTTCTGTGAAAGCGCTCTTGCCGTCATCGTCAGTGTCGCTGGAAGGCGTCAGGGGACTCCCTCCGTCGTTGGAGACTTGTCTGCCAAGGAGAATGTGTGAAGACGAGGAGGTGGTGTCAGTTTTTCTACTCTCAGGGCTGTAAGGTTTAGAGGCGCTGGTACTTTCTTCCTGGAAAGTCTGTCTTTCGGGAGATTTGTTGGTGATGAAGGGACAGTCGGAGGAGTCGCTGCTGTCGCTACGCGGTCTCTTTGCGGAGGAGATGTTCGCCGCGTCCTTGCTATGGCGGGAGGACTGGAACGGGAAATCACCGTTTGGTCGTTTTCTGCTGCCATCACTAGGGCTATCGTTGCCATGACGATGTGGGGACCCGGATGTGTCACCGGGTGAATGGCGGGAAACAGCCTCTGGACTCCGAGAAGTCCGAGGAGGAGGGGCCGAGGTTCGGACAGTCAACAGGCTCTCAGTCCGGGTGGACGATTCTGGACTTGTTGGGGTCGTTTTTCCTCCGGCTTTGCCGACGGCCAGGCCGTTCGCCTCCTCCATGTTTTTGGGAAGGTCGTGGAAACTGAAGCCGGGTCCAGGCTTGGACACGCCGGCCGGAGCCGACTTGAGCATGCGCGCCGTCCGCACGGCCAGGTCGATGTCAACGGTCACGGGCTTGGTCGTCACGGGGGGTATGGCCGCGGTGGATGACGGGAAGATCGCCGTCCCCGCCTTGCAGTTGGTCGCCGCAGCCGCCGACTGCCTCTTTTCACACTTGTAACGCATGTGGGCGCGTAGAGGATTAGGAAACTGGAACATCTTGCAGCAGTGGGGGCACTGATAATTCTTTTCCCCTATAAAGCAAATTAAAAATATGAGTTAGCCCAACAGTTTCCTTGTAAGCCGACCCCTACTCTAACCCCGGACGGCCTGCAACGCCAAGATATGAGACAAATTCTATTATACGAGGCTAAATTGATTGGGAGACGCAGATCAAGATGAGACGTATGTTGCGCACCCCGAGATCTGATGTACAAGCACCGACCGGGGACTAATTGAATTTCATAGTAGCAACATAAATAGGATCAGGAGGTCCCGGCTATTTTCCACAAGACGGGTTCAGGCAAGCGGAATGAATCGCGTCACCCGAGATAAGGGGATTTTGTGACTGGCTGTCATAACCTCGGTTTGTCACACGCGTGGCAGGCGTTTAATATCCTCACCGGCGGAAATAACCAGGTAAACCCTCTGTCAGTCCGCGTTTCTGGGGGCCGGGGCTCTACGGAGGAGATTGATGACGTTTGAAATAACATACGTGTTGGAGCTATGCGATAAAGAGACCGATAAATATGGAGGGATTGTGATCGCTTATTTCACGCCTACTCAGCGCCGGTAACTCCCACAAACTTCTGCTAACTAGTCAGACTTCAGGTGATAAACGGACAGGCGCCGATAGCTCAAAGGATCGTGGCCATTCTAACTGGGGCATGGTTCTGAAAATGTGGTGCTGTAGTAGAATATAAAACTTATGGCGCATTTCTTGCAAACAGTCTCATTAAATTAATAAAGAGAGCCTTTAAGTGTCATTTTAAGACTCTGAAAACGTCAATCTTTAATAGTAAACTTCTGCTACTTTACAGATTAACTTATTCAGAATATGGATGACAAACGCACATTCGCCAACCAAAAAGGTCGATCTGGAATAATGTTCTCAAAAAGTGGTGCTTTTGGAGAAATTTTTCGACTGAAAAATTCCTGGCGTATTTCCTGTAAACAATCTCACTAAAGTAATAATGATACCTTTACATTTCATAATCACACTCTGATACTTCTTCAATAGTGAACTTGAGCTAACTAGTCAGATGTGAGTTGATCATCCACATCCGCCAAATCCTCAAAGGATATGTAACCGCCATCCTAACGGTAATAATTTGTTTTCGAAGACTTTTTAAAAGGAATGTCTTGGTTGGAATCATAAAATTGCTGGCAAAATTATTGTATATACAGTCTCAGAGCAAGAATACGGAAACATTCAACACTCTGAAACTAGGAATTTCAATGACAACACATTACTAGATAAAGGGGATATTTTATTTACGTTGGCGGCGTCGTTGCGTTGCAAATTGAATTCGTGTTAGCCTTGACTTTATAATGGGGATGTCATGTAGAACGTACAAGGGCGACTATTAAAAATCAACAGCCATAATCATGCCAGAACACACAAAGCGTTAAAAGATTCGTTTTTTTTATCAATGAAATTTTGCTGAGCGCTCTGTCAAATTGCTCTGTTGCACCGACGCCGCCACTTCAGTGAGATGCCCCACTTCAAGCTTAAGATGCCAGTGAGATCTTGCAGAAAAAGGCTGTCATTTTACCACCACACTACAGGTATACTACAGCCATCAAAGAGAATGGCTCTTCCACTCTGAGAATTCAAGACTCGCTGCAAAACCCACCCCTCTTTATGATCTTAAAATTACTTCACACTTACCTTCCATCTACTCCACCCACTGTCATCCTGTAGGTACCCTAAAGATTAATTTCCCGATATTTTTGAAGATGCATGACACATTTTATGACCATTGATTATCTTATATTGCATTGTTATTGTAATGCTTATTGCGATGAATTGTGTCTGTCCATCTACATATTTTAGTGAATCCTGAAGCATACCCACCAGCAATGAATGAAGGTAGTATGTCGGGGATCCCTATATTGACGGCCCAGTCGTCGCTGTACCACACCAGGAGCTCCTCGTCCCGCCGGATGTGACACACCGACCGGAAGTACACCTTGCCTGCCCGCTGGAAGGCCTCCATGTTCTGCTCCCGCCTGTCCCGGGCCGGCTGGATCAGACGTAACCACTTCAGGGTTTCTCCCGCTTCTCGGCAACAACCAGGGTCCACCTAGGAGAAAGCACAACACGTTAAAGACGTTAAATAAGTGGATGTTTTATTTCCATGTTCTGTTCCCGTCTGTAACGGCTGGATCAGACGGAGCCACTTCAGGGTTTCTCCCGCTTCCCGGCAACAACCTGGGTCCACCTACGGACAACAAATCACATTGTAGACGTTAGATACGAAGCTTTCGCATCTAAGATGTTTTTTTTTCACCTCGCCAATTTGTGTGTGTGTACATGTGTGTCTTGTGCGCGCTCGTGTATGTGTGTGTGTGTGTGTGTGTGTGTGTGTGTGTGTGTGTGTGTGTGTGTGTGTGTGTGTGTGTGTGTGTTGATGTGGATGGATCCTTACTAGTATGTTTGGTAATCCGGGACAAGGAAACAAAGTAATTGGCCACCTAGTGACTTTCTACGGTACTGTAGCAGAACGGCAGATTTTGTACTCTGAACGTGATTTTCTCTAATGTGGAAGCAACGCAAATCAAGTACCCTCAAAACGTCAATGCACCAACTTCGCTTTAGGATTTTGGGGATTCTAGTGGTAAACTTTCAAAAATATTCCCCACCGCAAGTATAGTTGTGTAAACTGAAAAGGGTCATCAGTGAATGAAAACCTTATCTTGCACTCAGTACAGACCACAACAAAGACATACTTGAAAACATATACTATTAAATGCAAGTTGGTAGTATTACAAGCAGCAAGATACAGTTATAAGAAGTAAAAAGGAACGGACGACGTCAAGAATAAGTATAAAGACAAAACGTCCTTAATAAGAACAATATAGTATCATGTTGATTTATTTTCTAAAAGGAAAAAGAGATAAGAAGGAGTAGACAGGCAGACAGATGGACAGACACGCAGATAGACAGGTAGACAAACAGATAGATAGATAGATAGATAGACAGAAAGACAGAACTACCCAAAATCGTATTGCAGTTGTTCAGAGTGATTCGTTTGTGATCGGAAAAAGGCAAGATAACAAGAGTTAGCTACATAGAATATAATGTAAAGCGTAAAACAACACAATCAATAAAAGCTTAGGCCATTGAAAAATTTGGAGGTACGTGTGTTTGCCTTTATAAGTACGTCACTGTTAGAAGAAAAAAATTACATTGATTGTGTTCAGACGTGACGAATGAATCTCTTCAACGTTTGGCCATTTTGTCGCCCAACTCTCCTGCCTCTACTAGACCTAAACATCACACCCAGCCCTGATATGTTTGATGCCCACTCGCGGTATTGAGCCGGTATGCCGGCGGTATTAATATGGCAATAGATATTCCAATCACACCATACGCCTGCCATATATATGACCTATCCAATTCAAATCCATTATTACGGTGAAGTTGAGGACCTATATATGGAGAGAGGGGTCAAAGGAGTAAGCTTCGATGCTCGCACCGTAAATTTTCATTAACTTCATTTAATTAGGAGGGAATTCGCATGATACACTAAATATGGTATCCCTGACCTTCCCTTCAGAGACGAGTGAGTTTAGCTAGGGCGGGCAGGGAGGAAAATTCGGTCGGTGTCAAAGACCGCGAATGATGACTATACAGGATTGAAAGGGGCCTGTATTTATAAATTACCTGCCGAATGATTAAACACATTTTTCAATGTCTGAAGAGGGGATGGATTTAATTTGGCCTGAATCCTCCGGGGACGACCGCAGCAGAGGGTCCGCATGAATGGGACGATATTGAGCGCGCGACTTCTGGCTTTGTTATGTCTTAAGGCAGAAGTTACCCCGCTTAATTAATTGAATGAAATGAAATTCGGAAAATTGGTTTCCGAATTAGAAAATGGTGATCTTATTATAAGTTCCATAATACCCGTATAATCAAGTTAGATATGGTTTCCTAATTACGAGCATCATGCACTCCGGGTGGAGCGGCGGTTTGGCGAACGGCGGTTTACGCGCCGTAGCTAGCCTCCGTGGCAGTCTCCGAACGGGGCTGTTTTGTTGGGAGTAGGTTGGGGGGGGGGGGTGCCTTGACCATGTTCTCGGCTGCTTGACTCCAATTAACAACGAGCAAACAAGGAAACAAACAGGCAAACAAACACACAAGTTATGAAAGAAAACCACTACGTGACCTAGCCTCCGTTGCAGTCTCCGAACGGGGCTGTTTTTATTTTTTTGTTGGGGGGGGGGGGGGTACTGGCTCGCGATTTTCAACAACGGCTAGGTTCCCTTATGCCGGGAAAGGGCGTTTGACGTGGAAAGGAGTTTGCCGAGGAAAGGAGTTTGCCAAAGAAGTAAGTTTGCCGAGGTAGGGAGTTTTCTCGTGGAAGGGAGTTTGCCGTCCTTTTTCTGGCATAAGAGAACCTAGCCAACGTTGAAAATCGCGACCCCCCCCCCCCCCGAAAAAAGAAAAACAAATCTTTATTGACACGACAAAAGTACAGCGTCTTGCGTAAGGTCTGAAACAACTACTTACAGTACAACTAAACAGACATATATGAATATCTATAGGTATGAATAACTCAACATATTGGGTTTAGCATGTCATTTACACTATTGGTTCTACGGTATAAACATTCAAGGACATATTTCCCTACTTGTACACAGTTAGGGTTATCGCCTGCCAGAATGTAGTTGAAATACCAGCCCCGTTCGGAGACTGCCACGCAGGCTAGGCTACGGCGCGCCGTGCATACTTCAGACATCAACTGAGCGGGAAAATTGATGTTGCTCGCTTCCCTTCCCGTGCGCAAATTGCCGTGTAACCCGTGCTGAAGTGTCAGGAGTCGGGCTGCTCACAGCAGTAATAAGGCTCCTTCAATTACACCGTCGTGACCGTTCTTTACACTCCGTGTACTTGACTGACCTTGGGGGGAAACCGACTTTCCGCCGAGGTTAAACTCTCCTGAACAGGACGTAAGAAACTCCAGGCCGCTCCTCGAGCCATCTTTCTCAGCTCCAGCCGGGCCAGACCTGTTTGGTTTGGTTTGATACAGATCTCCAGTAGTGACTGATATGACATAGTCTCTACCAGACTCCGGATCGCTGGAAAAGTCGTAGAAATGGAACAAATAGAGGAGTAAGACGGCCAGAGAACTATAGCCGGCTTACTCCTCTATTTGTTCCATTTCTACGACTTTTCCAGCGATTTTTTTAGCGATCCGGAGTCTTGTAGAGACTAGATGTGTCACTATTCTTCCTGGAGTCCGGGTGATTTGTAGAGAATCACCAATTCTAAACCGAAGGATTTGCACCATCTCACACCGCACCATTGCACATGTGGGGGTTCTTTAACGTTCGTGGGGTGTGGCTCTTTCCAAACACGGGATCTCCATTTACCGTCCTATCCGAGGGACGGACATAGCCGAAGCGAGGTACTCATTTTCATCTGAGTAAAGTGAGGAAAGCCGTGTAAAGTATCTTTCCCAAGGGGACAAGATCGGTGTCACGGCAGCCAAACACGCTGCCGCTGCGTCAAACGATCTCAAGCTGTTGTTTTTCTCAAGAACTCCAAAGTTTCGCTTGAACAAGACGAAAACTGTAGCCGACAGGCGGGTATATTGTGCTCATGAGGCATTGTCTCCAGTCTTTGTTCGGCTATCATGCCGCATTTCCGCACAAACCGCCACAGGATTATTCAGTAGACTGTTCTGATGTCACTTAGCACAGAGTATTATGTTTCTGTCTTATGAACTTTTCTTTGTTACTATAAAAATTAGGTTTATTCTTGTGTTCAGTTTATTATGATAATCTTTAATTATAATGTATGATTATAACATTAATTGATATAATACTTTTCTAATTACTTTTCTAATGTAAAATGTATATTATTTCCCCATTTAATTCCCAAGTGTTCATCTAACGACAACGACGAAAGAACTGCATTGTTCAAAGAATAAGCATGGCATATCCCAACTTTTCCATATTTACGGACGAACAGAAAGCCACTTTAAGTGAAAATCGCAGAACCAAAAAAAAGTTGAAAAGTAGTGCTTCATATGCTTCCAGAAGAGAAGTCAACCCCTACTTGTCTCGATACAGCCAACACTAGTATTTGAGTAGTCTCTTTTTGCTATAATGTTTATCACTGTCCATTGTCACGTGTAAGTTTCCTATGCTACTCCCATGTACGCGCAACTAGGCTTAAGAAACGAACTGTATTGTAGCAACTAGTACACAAAGTACAAAATAAAAGTACACTATGTATACGGTAAAACATCCCAATTACAGTAAGGATAACATATTTAAGTTTTTATATAATGTTTCTAAGGTGGGATTAATCATGACATATTCTCTATTATTTTCTATTACACATTCTCTATTACTTTCTTATACATATTCTCTCTCATGTCAGAACGGCATGCCAAACCAAAGTGATACACAGCTGAATACATAACACTAAAAGCGTGCCGTAGAAGGTAACGGAGCACAGTTCGGGTCCCGTGCTCTCACAACAGTGTAGCGGTGCGGTCTATTTACGGAAATATCGTTTGAAAGCGGAAAATATCATGCTGTAATGCCAAGTCTGCACTGACCTACGGAGAACCCTCCTGAGATCGTATAGCGCAGTGCAATTTAAGTTGCTCTAAAATATTTGAATACATCTTATATAGTGTTCTCTTTGTGTGGAACAAGTTTTACTATTGTGTATTAATAAGTTTATTGCAAATTCTTGTCCGTGGCCTAATTGTAGGTAACATGAGAGATTCAAACTGTGTAAAAAAAACAATATCACAAATGTCTACTCCATTCTGGAAGCTAACTCTAGATCCTTTTCTAACCAGAAAGCCTTGTCGTATTGAAATAGTTTGTTAACTCGTTTAAGTTTGATGTTATTGGAAGCAACCAATATTGGCGTAAATTCAGAAATTCCGTGTCATTCGTTTTTGATGATGTGATGCTGTATTTGTTTGTTTGCTTGATAAATTGATTGATTTATTGACTGATAAATTGATTGCTTAATTCATCTGTTGTACTTTATGTTGCTGTGTTCATATATTGATTGAATTGTGTTTCTAGGTCCACATGGTAAAGCAGTGCTTATTCAATTAGAGAGAAATTGACTTCTCCTTGCTCGCTTCTCTGTGATTGTTAAAAGTTTAAGTCCAAATGTGTTTTATAGAATGAAATGTTTGACTAATGCCAGCTGAAATATTAATTTGTCTGTATTACTTAGGTGTATGAAGTTGGCTAGGTGTACATAAATTGTATATATTTAGCGGTAACTGCCTTAACATTTAACAACGAGTCAGTCTATACTACGATCATTTGCCTTCCATTGAGCCACCCTGGTCAAAGACAAGAAAACAATAGTGTCATAACAATCTCAAAAAGACTCCAGGCAATATTTTTAAACACAAAGAAGGCATTTGAAATTGCAAATAAAAGAGAGACATCACAGAGTTTCATGATCAGGTGCTGTAAAGTGATCAACTGCAAACAAGATTGATTACTAACAAATGAGGAATCAACTTTGATTCCAAATTTAAAAAAAAACTCTTGGCGTCCAGGCAATAGTTTTAAACACAGAAAAAAGCATCGTCACAGTAACAATGAAATGACAAATAAAACAGAGACATTACTGAATTTCATAATCAGGTGTTGTAAAGTGATCAACTGCAAACAAGATTGATTACTAACAAATGAGGAATCAACTTTGATTCACCGTCCTCGAGTAATAAAAAGAGACACAATAGGAAAATCAAATAATTACGAACGAAAACAATAAACACGGAGTGCGGGATTTAATTACTGAGCTTCCAGTCAACATATTCTCAATTAACGCAGGGATAAGTAATTAGGATGATCATTAATACGGGGGAAATAATGTAATACATCTTGATTAAAAGAATAAATGATTTGTGAATGAAACATGGCTGGGATACAGTGACAATGAGAGAGAATTATCGCCCAGCAGATGGCGGGTAAAACAAAGTGGATCTTAGACACAGTTGAGATTATGTTGCTCATAATAACTATCTTAGCTACTTAAGATCCCATGTACGACGGTGGGGGATTCGGCTACGTGAGGTGATATCTATTTCAAAATAAAGGTTAAATCGCAAACGTTTCGAAGAGACATATATTCAATGATGTTGCTCAGTGTAAAGCCAGTGTTAGCCATATCTATGCACTGAACTTAGTTCAAGAGGTAAGTAGATAGCGGTTCACAGATAAAGAAATGAGTTCTGTGAGGTTTTACTGGTTAGAACATTATGATTCTATGACAGAAAATATCAAACTCATTTACAGTGTACAGACTACCAGAGTTATTTCATGGGAGCGTAAAAACCGATCGACCTAATAGTAAGAAACACGTAGTTGACATAAACAGTAAAAAGTTTTTTTTTTTACTTTTGGTGTCTCATGCAAAGAACATATCTCAAATCAATGATGGTTTTAATGCCTATACAATGTTTCTGTCATTTTACAGTGCTAAATGTTCATCTTTGTGGTTTGAATTGTATGTTTTTCCTTGACAATCAAATGGTCATCTTTGTGGTACGAATTACACGTTTTTCATTGACAACCAAATGATCCTCTTTGTGGTATGAATTGTACGTTTTTCCTTGACAATCAAATAATCATCTTTGTAATATAAATTGTACAGTTTCCCTCGACAATCAAATAATCATCTTTGTAATATAAATTGTACGGTTTCCCTCGACAATCAAATGTTCATCTTTCTGGTAAAATTGTACGTTTTTCCTTGACACTCATGAGACAGAGCACGGTGTATAATTGGTGCGGGTACATCCGCTGACAGCAGAGCGCATCTGCCTACTCCTATCATAACACATGTCAGATCCGCTGTAACTATGATGCATCTACTACCTCCGCGAACCATTATCACTACTGTGCGAGATATCGCGATGGTTTTCTTGTGATAGGCGTGCTCCTGTGGTATATTAGTGTTACATGGCTAGCTGCTACATGTATTTCTCTATCTTCTGTCATTTGCAAAACATGCAAAGTAAAACAAAAAACGCAAAGCAAAACAAAACAAAACTCAAATGATATACTTAGATGAAGGTTTGGTGCAGTATGGTGCAGAATTAACGTTACTTCATAGGAAACCCCTGATTTGGTAAATCGCACAAGGTCTTTAGCTATCTTTAGAAACACTTCTTCGGTATGGCTAGTTGTTACATGTATTTCTCTACCTTCTGTCATTTGCAAAACTTGCAAAGCAGTACAAAACTCAACGATGATATAGATAACTGTGCAAGATTACTCAATAGGAAACCCATGATTTAATGTGATAGGCGTGCTCCTGTGGTATATTAGTGTTACATGGCTAGTTGATACATGTATTTCTCTATCTTTTGTCATTTGCAAAACATGCAAAGCAAAACAAAAAAACGCAAAGCAAAACAAAATTCAAATGACATAGATGAAGGTTTAAATGGTGCAGAATCAACGTTACTTCATAGGAAACCCCTGATTTGGTAAATCGCACAATGTCTTTAGCTATCTTTAGGAACACTTCATCGGTATGGCTAGTTGCTATTTCTCTACCTTCTGTCATTTGCAAAACATGCAAAGCAAAACCAAACCCAACGATGATGTAGATAAGGTGCAATATCACTTCATAGGTAACCCATGACTTGGTAAATCACACAAGGTCTTTAGCTATCTTTAGGCATACTTCTTTGGTAAACCGTGCTTCATATTATATGGAGAGTATAGCTCTACCTTCTGTCATTTACAACACATACAAAGTAAAACCAAACTCAAAGATGATAAAGGTTTAACTGTGCAAAATCATTTCACAGGAAACCCCTGATTTGGAAAATTGCACAAGGTCTTTAGCTATCTTTAGGAACAATTCTTCGGTATGGCTAGTTGCTATTTCTCTACCTTCTGTCATTTGCAAAACATGCAAAGCAATACAAAACTCAAAGGTGAAATAGATAACTGCAAAATTACTCAATAGGAAATCCATGATTTCATGTGATAGGCGTGCTCCTGTGGTTTATCAGTGTTATATGGCTAGTTAACTGGGGGAATAGATCCCTTTACTGTTGTTTGTTTGCTAGTATTTTGTAATGCTGTTTGCTTGTTAGAATTTTCTTTATGTACTATCCTGTTACCCACACCTCTCAGATCTCATTCTGTGAATCTTAATAAATAGATAGTTGCTACATGTCTTCCTCTACCTCCTGTCATTTGCAAAGCATGCAAAAGAAAACCAAACTCAACGAAGATATAGATGAGGGGTGAACTGTGCAAAAGTACTTCATAGGAAACCCATAATTTGGTAAATCACACAAGGTCTTTAGCTATCTTAAGGCATACTTCTTGGTAAACCGTGCTACAAGTTATATAGCTAGTTACTATCTCTCATCTTCTGTCATTTGCAAAACATCCACAAAATCCAACAAAACTCAACGATGATATACATACCGGTTTCAATGTGCAAAAATCCTTTGTAGGAAACAATAATTAGGTACGCCACACAATGTATTCAATTGGTAGCATTTGCTTGATTGTTTGTTTGCTTAACTGAAATTTCCGTTCGTGAAATATAAACATTTACTCGCTGTTGGGGACTTTTTGCACTGACACAAAAGCGTTGGTAACTTTTGTATACTTCGAATTGATACGCTTAGAAAATCAACAACCGACACAAAAACACATTTTTGGGAAAATATTTCTTCTCATCTTCTGTAATTAATCACTCGATATGATATATGCATACATACATTTTAGATAACATATTACGTACAAAAAGGAAACTACGTTCACCTATATGAGCATATTCTTGACACACTACATCAATCTCATCTACGAAAAAACCCGGATGATCCCACTCAACTTTTTATTGTATATTGGTGTATTGTGTTTAAAAAAACAAACATTTATTGTCCATGTGATATGGGCCAAATTCCTGCAACAAAGTTGACATATATGATGTACGATAATAAATTGACGTTAGGTTTTGAATAGATGAATCCCTACGTTACCCCTAGGTTCTCACCGCGGTCCGTCCGACGGCTTTGTCTCAATCTCTAGTCATCTCTGTAAAAGCCCTTTAGTTCCGCGGTCTGCCGCCAGTATTTTCTCCCGCCCTTTTTTTTACTAACCCTTCTCACGAAACAATCGATTGTTAAACCTGAGTGCAAACTAATGCAGCTGCCGATCAATCATGCTGATTCCCTGCACCCATGGCTCAACATATTGGATTTTGTGTTTCGCTAATCAACAGCCTCTCAAAGGCGCGATGAGTATTCATCGCGTGTCGGAAACACTTCAGCGGTGTGCCACCTGAGGAGCGTCTTTTTAACGTGGTAAAGAGATATATAGCTAGTTCGCCTTTATCTGTGGGGTAACCTATATCCGTTGTTTTTGAAAATACGGTCATGAAGTCGATGAGTATTCGTCGCGTGTCGAAAACACTTCAGCGGTGTCCCATCTGAGGTGCATCTTTTAGCTATCACATGTCTAGGAAATCGTGGTAACGATATATAGCTGGTTCACCTTTATCTGTGGGGTAACTATCCGTTGTTTAAAAAAAATAGAGTATACAGGGATATCAAGTCGATGAGTATTTATCGTGTGTCGAAAACACTTCTTTCAGCGGTGTCCCACCTGAGGAGCATCTTTTAGCACATGCTTGTGAAAACGATATATAGTAGGTGGTTCACCTTTATCTGTGGGGTAGCCTATATCCGTTGTTTTTGAGAATAGGGTACATGTATATAGGGATATCAAGTCGATGGACCGAGGTTTCAAACTGCAATGATTCAAAATTATTCTATCGTTTACAGACGAAATGAAAATTTCTCCTCTATTAATATCACATAACCAACACATTACAAAAAGAAAAGAAAAAGACGTCGAACCCAACAAGTTAGACTAGAGAAGACACGCTTTACACTGTTTTACACTATTTGTCCCTTTAAAATTTGTGTTACCTGCAATTAACCCTGACGAAAAAAATTGCAAATTTTTATACATCTTTTTCTTTATCCTGTAAAATTACAATATTTTCACAACATTGCAGTTTAAAGTCGTCGTCCGTAGACTTGATATAAAACAACGGATATAGGTCTCTCCGCGAATAATGGTGAACTAGCGTTATATAAATACAGTCAAAAGGTACTTCTCATACACAGAGGGGCTAAAGTGGCACAATAACAGACGTATGTGGAGGGGGGATGACTGTGAACCCTGAAACCAGCTCACTGATCGCTCCAGTGATTCCCCCATCAACACGTCTGGACCGATTCCCATTGATTTGCCTCTATCATGTCGTGATACAGCAGCAGCCTAGCCGCATCCATCCGTTTGTGGCAACTCTAGCTATCCCGGCAAACGCGCTTGATGATGAATGCTCACCCGAAACGAGCATCTGTTGTCTGCAAGAATGATAGCTATCCCGCCATTATTGTGTTCACCCTGAAATCAATGCGTATAGAAAGTAGGATTCCGTTGCAAATCGGGTTCCCACAGTGTGAAAAACAAAACAAAGCAAAGCAAAAACTGGTAACAACGAACGGATGGATATTCAAGCTAGCACGAAAATTACAACACACTTCCAGTACTGCCAATACGACAATAGATACACAAAAGATGCTGAGACAACAGAGTGAACTGATATACATGTATAAGAAAGGAGGAACGTGAAAAAGGTCTGGATAAGTCGGGTTTTCCCGCTGTATGTTTCCGATGGTGATTGTCAGAGGCATTGTGGCGGTTGTATGAGGCAAACATGGCACCTTTCGTAATGTTAACACGAAAAATAATACACGAAAAATGTCGAGACAACTAAGTGAACTGATATATATGTACAAGAGAGAAGAAACGTGAAAAAAGGTCTGCTTCAATCGGAAGTTTTCCTGTTTCCGATAGTGATTGTCAGAGTTATTGTGCGGGTTGTATGAGGCAAACATGCGCACCCCATGGCGCCTGCGACTCACGCCATCTGTCTCTCTCTCCTCACAACAAAGCGAACACACCGACCGCGTCCTATATCCGTCCCGCCATGTCAGATCGGCAAGGTCAACTCATAGTCCTGGTCAAAACACGGGACTGGGAGGTCAGCAGTCCATGCAAGAAACCTTCTAAAGGTGCCCGCCAACTTTGTATTCCAGTGCCAAAAATGTAAAAGCAAACCGCTTTTTGGAACGGCCAATCGGATGCTTTATACTGTTTGTACAAATGTATATTCGTCTGTGATTTTAAACATTTAAGTGTTTTTGACATGTTAATGTGGTTACCTTTTATACAATGTAAAAGAACATGTCATTCAGCTCTAGGGCTGCTAAATCATGTCTTTGTGAATAAAACCCGTTTACATATAAAAACAGCCCCATCCCATACAAGCATACTTCACTCACCTATGGAATACATGTACCTGAAAACATCTTCCACGTCTATCTATCTATCATATTGCAGTCTTGTTTTACTGGAACTTGTATGATAAGAAATTTTGTGTTTTTGGTTTATTCCTCGCATTCCTAAACCCATGACTAGTACTCAAAAGTACTGAAAATTTATTTTTCTTATGTATTTTGATCATACTATCCATACTATATTAAACAAACCAATGTCAATCTATATGTTTAACATCACTATGTGATGATGCCGAGCATGTATCAGAGCAATTTCAGACCCCATGTTATAGATTAGCATTAGAAGTCCTGTAAGTATATATACTTTATTACGACATTTGTATTTGAATGCCCATACTTAGCCTAATAGAATGGATGTACAATAAAGGCCATCATTCATTCATTCATTGTTATAGACTACACCTCCGTCGGTAATCTTGTACCACGAGTTGCATGCGGTAGAACTTTACACTTACGTTAGCTTAACAACTACATGTTTATGGCTGCGATGTAAACTTGATAAAACAAAGTGCTTCAAATGCTGTAGAACAAGACACTCAAGTTAGCGTAACTTCATTTTATATAGCTTTGATGTAAACTTGATAAAACAAAGTGCTTCAAATAGCCTTATGTGTTGGCATCTTGCCTACGCTATCAATGATATCTGTCTGTGTTTGCGATTAAATGCCCTGGCACCTGCATACCAAGAAAGGGACTTTTTCCCCAGCTAGTGGCTGTGATTATTTCCGTGTTTACCTGACACTGGTCTATGGAAAGGCCTTTGGTCAGTTCCGTAATTTGACCTGTAGGCAGCATCTTACATGAATTTCAATGGTTCAATAAGTGTAAACGATAGATTAAGTGGTAGCATAGCTATATATTGTTTAACTGTCTCTGGCCTAAGCACTTAGGCATGTAGGCATATATCAGGCAGAAAGGTGTTCTTAATGTAGATTACGGTCTCTCATACAATCATTCAATCAATAAATAGGTTCCCATTACCTTGTAAGCGTACGAGACCATCCTCTTGTCCTTGGTCCGTATGCCGATGAGCACTGCCGGATCCACGTCGTCCGTGCCGGATACGTACGGGCCGAATACGGTTCTGGGCGGGATGTCAGCCGTCGTCCAGACTCCCGTCAGCAGCTCGGTGGAGTCCCTCTCGTCTGTCATGGTCTGGCCTCGGATTTCTCTCCCTTCATCCATTGTCTGCCCCATGCGCTGCCCTGCGGGGGAATTAATTAAGGCTACATTTAAAAGTGTGTTTTTCCGCGGGCCGTGCGACGCATTCAGTGTGGCCATGAATCAAGCAGCTGATCCGATATCGCTGGGTTCCATTACCAGACTGACGTCGTCGTGTTCCCGTCTCCGTTATCCTGCTGTCTCTGCGAGCGGCCGTGAGCGAAACCAGAACTAGAAACGTTTTTGTTGATCTCGTGGGGACGTCAAGTTTCCATTCTCTCGCCGAGTTGGAACCTAGTACGCCTGTCAGCACAACACCCTTTTATCTGCACGGCGGAGAGCCCAGGAGAGCCGGCCTCTCACGGTGGCCTGTTGAACCTACAGTCAAACTACCCACGGCGGTTCGGGAAATAGCGCGCTCGGCTAGCGGGGAAGTTTGCGTACGGCTGAGGTAATAGCCATGACTACTAACGGTGCAGTGTGTGTGTCTCTCTCTACAGTCACTCCCCGGCGCAAGACTTGATCGATCTGCTCAGGCTAATTACGCATTACCTCTACACATAGCAGCTTGTGCCTGTCCGGACCCGTATAATTCGTATGGATGTCGATACGTTTTGCTCGCAACGTGCGACCGGCGATTTCGCTGACTGTCGGCGAAATTGCCTGGACGACCAAAAGGCCCCAATTACGCAGCATTTCTTACTGAAACAGACGTCCCACAGACTAGACCATGTCCCACTACTTCATACTAAGTCGAAAAATCTAGAATCCAACGTGACGACAGAAGTCTTTGCTTTGCAAAATATGTTATTTTTCTCATTCAAGACAAAGCCACACACAACCCAAGCGCAACTACAACAGCAATGATGGTATTGAATATGCCCCATAGTACTTTAACACCACTATCATGGATATAAATATGGAAAACCGATTAGATCAATAAGCATAATAGAGATCTATTTATAAGGCAGCACGTGTTTAGACTGCACTCAATGTTTGCGTCAATTGTCATTTTTAAACCTTAGCCGGAAGATAATATTATTTTCATTTCATGTACACATTCACATTAAATCTATCCAATACAATTTACCACATCAAAACCTCGTTACACCACGTGTCATTATTCACAATCTAACTAGCTTTTCCAATTTAGGACGCCAAGGCTGTCATGGCTGATAATTTTGGCGTCTAATTCTGTAGTTGCTGGTTCCTAAGAGCGATAATTGGAGAGGATATGTTTATTACCGGGACATCTGCAGTGAGTGATACACCACGGACGTGATGGCGGAGTTACAGACAGCGGAGAGAGGGCGACGTACATACGCGCGTGTTGCAGGTGCTGAAAATGCGTTAATAATACCCCGACCACCTGGGACTGTCTTATTGCTGGGGGGAAGCCGTAATTTGGCACTGTCACAGTCGGAAGAAGAAGAGAACGAGCTAGCTAGCGTTACCGTGCGATGATTTAAATACTCGTTCGCGGTAACATATGTCCATTTGCTGATGAAAAGTGATATAAAATAGAGATCGATCCGCGACGTCGCTTTTCTTTCCTGGAATCTTTTCCGGGAATGGATGAATGAATCGATCAGGCGGCAATAATATCATCGCGGTCTGTCTGACATTCCGATCAGATCCTCGGCGTGTCAATTTCTATATTGTTGGAGGTGAGAACGATCGGCGGCTGATGGGCCCGCCATCCGCGTTTGTCACTCTCCTCCCCCATCAGCGGCGTAAAGTACGGGCCTTCAATACTTGCCCGGCCGCCGCGTTGACCCTAATGCGGCCCTGTCTGTGGTGATTTCTGCCCGGCGTCCGCTACAAGTGATTCTGGGAGGATGTGTCATTCCCGTATGTCGTCATAAAGGGTTGTTAGGAGGGGATATCCGGCGGCCTGCGCCGCGATAAACATCATCAGGAGCGGGGAAACGACACTCGTGGGTGCCCGCCCTTAATGTGGGGACTTAAGAGCGGCGCATTACGGCGGGCCCTGGGGGAAGGAGCCGGCAACTCGGAGAGGAGGCGGAGGGGAAGATTGCGGGACGCACTTAAGTAATCAGCTGAGACCGCTTAGGTTGAACCCACTACGCCAGGGCCCTGTAGGCATGGGCGGGTGTGACTATTGTACCAAGTACATCCATGCTTTCAGCTAGAGTATGTATTTATATATCTCTTTTGCAATCATTGCTTTTACCTTTAAGTTAGCATCACTATGGTATTTTACGAAAACGTTACTTTTAAGTAATAAGTTGAACCGACTAGGTTAAGCTCACAAGGCCTGGACCTGATAGACATTGACGGGTGTGAATATTGCACAAAGTACATCTATGCATTTAGGATTAAAACAAACAACCAAGAAATAAAAAAAAAAATAAATATTTGCACATTTTGAAAGCGCCGATTTTAAGTTAATTGCTGAGTATCGCTTCGGTACTTTTACAGGAATGAACATCGCGACATCAAGACCTCGCGCTGAAATAAAAAGAGTTGACAATATGGAAATTTGACAAGTTGGATGAATCACCACTTTCTCGCACATAGTTCGCTATCTTATCAGTAAGGCACATTTCAGCGTCTTTGAACTGTATGTAGAGTTACGTTCGTTCCTTATCTTCGATGGCGTGGAACAAAAACAGGGTATAATGGTTCGAAGGAAGAAAACTTGAGAGTATAATGGGAGACGACGGCCCTGAGTGGCAACATTTTTTAAGATGTCCCCTGTCTGAAGAATTCGTCCATGTAAGAACCCCCCCCCCCCTCACTACAAGGCGATCGCGTTGGAACCTCGCTACGACCTAAATTGAATTTGAGTAACTATTGACTTCATATTTGGAATATCATGCAAAATATTAATGTATGGCTGAAGAGAAAATAAAACATACAAAGAGTAAAAAGATTTGTTTTTCATCTATGAGATTCTGCCCCTTTCCACTAGACGGCGATCGCACTGCGCTTTCACTGCGACCTAAATAGGATATGTGTATCCTTCGCTTTCACACTGGGTATATCATACAAAATGTAAAAGTGTGACTGGGAAGAAAACACGTAATGTAAATTGTAAAAAAATCGTTTTTTTTTCTATACAATTCGTTGAGCGATGTATCAAATTTGAGGTCGCAGAGAGAGCGCGGCGAGAGCCTAGTGGAATGGTGGTGTAACATAAGCAGCGGTTTGGATGTAACCAAGGCGCTTCTGACGCTGCCAAAAACCTTCTGTCTTCAGACGGCCGGTTCCTATTGATTGCGACCGGGCCGCCCGTCGCCGGTCTTTTGACTCCGTGATGAATTAAAGGTATTGAGAGCAACTATGTGTGAAAAGAGGACATCGGGCCGTGCAGGCGGCGCAGGGAAGAATAGGTTCGGGCACAGAACTGTAGTTCGATCGGCTCTGAATGAAATTTTGGTGCACACAACGTAACGTTTCTTCACAACAACATACACGTTTTTGACCGACTGTCACGCGTATATACTAGCGCAACTAGAATGAGAGACAATGTAGGTCAGTGCCAATATAACGTCGTGAATATGGGAGCTACTTGGCTTACCGAGTTATTTCATTGATCTGGCACAGTTCTATACACAAACCCTATAACAGGGTAAATACATAGTGTGTCATATACAAAACAACGAGCCAACGTGGCACTCAAATTCTAGCTGACAAGTAGTTAAATCAAGGGAGACAACAACAACATGGGATGCCAGGACACAGGGCGAGCTCCTATATACGAGTCTACCTGGAGATTCCATTCCCCTACATCACGTACATTAGCGCTATGATTACATCAAACGTGACACGTCATCTATACTCACTGCGCCTGAGATTGGAGCTTCCCGGTTAGAGGATTCTTTCCCCCTTCTCCTGCGAGCGACAGACAGACAGCTAGAGCGTTCGCCGTTGGCTGGCTTGCACACACAACGCAGAAAAACAAGTGTAGGTAGATGGCGGGCACCGTAACATATGCTAGCTGGGCGAACAAAGAGGTCGGGATGGCAGCAAGTTTGGCTCCCCGCGCGCCCCGTATGAATAGAGCTGCTGATTGATTTCCAACCAGCCAGCATCTGTGATGATTGCACGCGGAGAGGGCATTCCACACAAAAGTAGTCAGTTGAACCAAAGGACATCGGTCTTACCTCTTAGTAGTCGGCGTGGGGAGGGTAATGCAGGCCACGCGCCCGTGGTTTGCGCTCGTCTGGCGATCGGTTGAACGGAGCCTGTGACCTGTACGGAGTAGTGTGGCTGCCGGCTTGTGATATGTTTATGAAGTCGTGCCGAAACACAAATGGATGGACCAGTCAGGCATGGCGAATGTATCCCATAGGGCGGTTTGTTCGCGTGTCTACCGTCCAATTTTCACACCTGATTGGTTATTATCTGATGAATCTAATTACTTAATTTATGATGTTAGCCCACGGTAAATGGGATTTGACAAAATGCATATCCTGCAGCAGATGCTAGTGTAAAACCCGAGCAACTGGGACGCGTCGGCTTTTCTAGAATGCAGCAAGCCAGCGAAGGACTTAGGGCAGAGTGGCCAAAAGGCGTTACTAATAGGCCGATAGAAATTCTCCAAATGCGATATTATTAAGATCCACGCCAATACCTTCGGAATACGCTGTTAGGAATATCGCCCGGACTGCATGATTTTCAACAACATATGCCACGGCTAATTATGTACGGTAAGCGACTTTACGCAAATTTGCCTGAAAACATTCCGCTCGGGGTGTCGGCTTT
Organism: Branchiostoma floridae x Branchiostoma belcheri; assembly: GCA_019207045.1. NCBI lineage: Eukaryota > Metazoa > Chordata > Leptocardii > Amphioxiformes > Branchiostomatidae > Branchiostoma > Branchiostoma floridae x Branchiostoma belcheri. Next base: position 12,104,722 of record CM033024.1, on the reverse strand, counting down.
ATTATTCATGAGCGTCGATCCTGTTTAAATGCCGGGTTAGTTTTGCGTGTAGAGACCGCCATCTGCTCAGAGAACGGAGGGTTCTGTTTGTCGAACAATAGAGGAGGAAACAGTGGTGCACACAGCTAGACCACACGCCCCCTCCCCCCGATCAACAATGACAACTACCCGTCTGAGATCATACAATTTCCCTGTCGTATTACATCAGACGCTCCACTAAATCACGACAATAATGGTTCGTATGTTAGAGTGGCCATTACAGGGTGGGTTTCTCCTCAGAGATTCACCCCTATCCCACCCGAGACTTCCACCTCGAAACCTCCTTCATCCATCCTGACACGCAGACGCTTTCTTCTCCCGACAACATACTGTACATCCCGGCTACTGTTACCTCGGAGTATCCGCTGTCAGACAGTCACAGTCCCATAACCCCAACCCCTGTTCGATCATGGTTCTATTTCGAACACCTCCGTGTTCGATCATGGTTCTATTTCGAACACCTCCGTCAAAAATAGCCTTTTTTGTTCGAAAAAGAATATGGGGTTCTATTTGTTCGATATGGCGTTCGACAGGATCGGCCCATTATCCAGCCGTTATATAATATACAACATGCTGAGGACAGCCGTTTCGTGAGCTGTGATGATGGTTACTATTAAATGTCGCCTCGCTCTAAACCAGCACCAAGGACAGGAAGGTCACCGTGTAGATGAGAGGCGGACGATTTTTATTTTATTTCTAACACCCGCGCATATTATTACCTGCAAACTTATCCATCACTTTATTACCACGCCACGATCGATGTTAATTTCAGGGTTGATACTGAGAAACATATGGCGGGAGTGGTCCTAAATAACGCGCTGCCAGATGATGGTCTCAGGCAAGCGTTACGTCTGCACGTCAAAAGACATCTGCGATCGTTCTACTCTGTTAAAGCAACAAATAACTTTAAATATACAGGAGAGAGACGGGGGAAAATTAGCTAATTTGGAACTTGTTTTCGCAAGGTCTTATCTACATTACTACAAGCGTAATTTAATGATCATTTGTTTCAATTGTGACATAAGTTCATTCTCTTTTGCAGATTGAAGATTGCCACAGACAGCTGCGAAACATACTTAGCCCAACTTTACATCCAAATTGTACGACAAATCTTAGTTGGAAACGGTTTGCGATAATTAATCCAATATGTTAGAGCAAGTGTCGCGGCTTGTGTTGGCAGTGCGCGATCTGTGACTGCGGTATTTGCGGGTAATTCAATCTGAGTTGACTCACGCAAACGTGGATTATGTGACAGGTTGTAGACACCCATGGGGTTTGCAACAAAATCTAATCGGCAAGACTCTAAATGCAATTAACAAGAGCGGCGCGATAGACTCACCCTCACATATGGCGAAGAAAGCAACTCTACCCACCACTCTTTCTCTCTGTCTCTCTCTCTCTCTTGGCTCCGCCGTCCTGGAAGTGAGCCAGGAATGCAGACTGTCAAATTAACCCTGATTGAAGCGCCTCGGATTTATTTAAAACTCCATCAAAGCGAAACAAAAAGGACCAAATTGCGCGGAGACACGCCGATGATTGTCTTGAGTCAGATCCCGGTAAAGAGCCATTGTGTGGTGACGGGTTGGATAAAGGGCCCGTAAAATAATGGAAACACAATTTGCGTGGTGGGGATTTACGAATCACCCAGAAATGACTTCCAACATGTCAATATGGCGTCAAGATCATTGCGTTTTCCGTAATTTGGCAGCGATCTGGGATGAGGAACCGCCGCCTGTTTTTTATTTGACGTCCCGAGTCCCATCTTTTGGCAGGCTAAATGAGCGTTTACTCAAACAGATTGGGAAGAGGAATTGTCTGCGATGCGACGTCTTTTGGAACAAATGCATATTTATCGCCGTCTTAGCGGGGGTAATTTGTTATTTGTCAGCGGATAATGCTGAGATAGCAGCGGAGATTCCGACAGGCGGGACGGGACCCTCCCGTCATCCGTCTTCCGGGACATTTAAGGGCTGACAAACGGCGGATTTCAGGACGGGGAGAGAGATGAGGAAGCCGCATTCCACCGGGGCGGAGACCTCGGTAGGTCGTGCGACCGTCGTACGATCACTAACTTTGGACATTTTGGAGGACAAAAACGTACGTCTCCTGCAAAGTTCATCTGTCTTGGTACACAAAATGCTGTTTTTGATCCATGTCGGTGGTTGGTTCTATCACAGCCTTATTGAAAATCCTATGGCATCAAAATCGTACGACGATCGCACGACCTATGTGACCGCGCTCATACGACCGTGCGGAGATTCAGACAGACAGGTGGGACATCTAAGGGCTGACAAATGGCGGATTTCAGGACCTGCACTAGTCTCCAGGCAGACGTGTCAGCTAGGATAAAAGAAAAGAGAAGAATTTGGCCAAATAGGGACAAATAAGTTACAATGGCTTTTCAGTCATGCTTTTTAAGTATATCCAGGTAGCGCGGCCGATCAGTTCACTCCTAGGCTACTAGACTTTTATTCCTAACTTGGCCAAATTCCCCTATTACTACTCGGCCAGGCGGAAGTCTGGTAGAGACTAGACCTGCAGAGCTGAATGAGGCCCATTCCACCGGGGCTGCGACCTCGGTATGGCCCTGCTGCAAATTCGGTACGACCCAGCTGCGACCTTGGTACGACCGAGCGTAGATAAAGGAAAACCGAATTTATTTCAACGCTTTTATATTGTGTTTTGTTGTTTTGGTGACAAGCGAGTGTTTCAGGACGGGGACAGGCGGCTGGCGACCTCGGTACGACCGTGTTGCGACCGTGAGCGATTTGATAGAGCATTGATAAAAAAGAAAGGCGATTTTTTACGCTTTTAAAGTGTGTTTTGTTGTTTACTGAAAAACTGTGTACTTTTGGCCGGGAGAGCTGAAGGAGCTCCATTCCACTGGGGTGGCGACTAAAGGTGGTATCTCACTGCATTGGGAGCACCGCTGCGGCACTGTCGGGTTCAAAAGATTGCTCAACGAATTACAGATATAAAGAATGGATTTTCCGATGTTTTGTGTATTCTATTGTCTTCTAAGTTATACTTTTACGTATTACGTAATATCTAAATTGTAAAAAGTCGTCAAAAAAACAAACACACAACTATGCCACAGTAAACGAATTCCGCAGTGCCGCCCAGGTATCCTAAGTGCAGAGATATACATCCTTTCGATCGTAGCGAGATCGCAGCGCGATCGCCTAGTGGAATGGGCGCCTGGTAGTAAACTAATCCGTACCATAACAACAGCTCTGTCTGATGGGCGCCAAGGCACCGCTTTTGGAGAATGTCACATCGTCAGGAATGTCTAAATGATCCTACCTACTCATCACGGAAAATGATAAGTGAAAAACGGTGGAATGCGAAGGATGAATATTCACCTAAATGGTATCGTACGTGCAAAATCTTGACTTTCAAGGAATTCGCTTGCAACAGTGCTCAAGTTTCCAATCTTATTGCTATTGTAATCCAAATAGAATAGAAGATGAACGGCATTTTGTAGTAGAATGTAGACTATACAACAAAGAGAAAGCTGAACTTTATTGATAGAAGCTATGTTTTCCCGCTTTATATACCTGTGTAATGAATTTAGACAAACCTTTGATTGCAAAACCTATTTGTTCCTACATTTCCAGTATCGCAAAGAAGTGAGAAGAAGTCGAATTCACTTAGTATACTTGTAGAATATGATTCTTGTGTTGGTTGGCATTGTAAATATTCCACGTATTTCTCAACTATCATTTTGTTGCGACCTGTACTAAACCCAGTGGGTATGTACAATAAAGGTCTTCATTCATTGACTCAGCCACTGACAAAAGACCACGGATGCTGTCGAGAAACGTCTGACAATTTTCGAACCTTATCCAGTTGCCTGGGTAACTTTTGTGTTGAGTATTGCATTACCTGGATGTCTATAACCTTGACAAACTGTAGTAAATGCTCGTTAGTCACAAAATAGTTGTTATTTCTGATGACTTTTTATCGGTCGTCTTATGTCTGCACTTTTGGAACAATTAAGTTTAAGATACGAAAAAAATAACTAAAAGTGAGTGAGCTTACCGGATTTTGATTCCTGTTTCTGCATTGACGGATCGTCTAAAATATATAGATTAACATTTATGACACCACTGTGAACATAAACCACACAAAACAAAGTCTACTCTAACTATTATAATGACTCATTTATCATAATAAAACGTCTAAACCTTATAATATAGTCATCCAGGAAAGCTTTGCGCAATTAAAAATGACTAAGACCTAGCGCCGGAGTTCATATTTGTATTTATATACTGATGTTCATGTGTGGGCGCCCATTTCATACTTCAATCCACTTCTCAGGAATTAATAACACTCTGGTACGCCTAACCAACTGCGCCATCTTGGGATACGAGATGTAATAGTTTCACAGATAAGATGGTGCTGTAATTCCACATTGTACGCAGCGAATTGGTTCCTCTTTCCTTCTTTTTCTTCTTATGTATAGCTTATTCGCTGTTTAATTTCATTTTTGGCTTTGCCCCCTTTTTATATCATTAATATTAATTAGGTATGGAGTATAATTTAAAAAGAAAACAGAACACAGAAGACATGTAAACAATCGTTCTGGTGATTTCGCTGAGAGATCTGTGGTCGCTCAGAGGTCAGAGAGGCGAAACGGGGGAAAGGTTGAACTTAAGAATCTCATCAACTTTTCCTGTACGTGTTTTAAAATCCAAAAATCCAGGTAACTGATGTCTGGTCTGTCAAAGAACCTTAAGTCAGCACGAAGTAGCTTTGCCAATGGAGTTGTCAGATTGACGAAAATGTCAAATCTGTTACTCTATTGTTAATCGAAGCCAATTTTATTTCTCGATACGGAACGTAACGAAGTGGAATGGGGTAGCGGTTGTATCAAACGCAACAGGCGATAAACATAGCGTGGCAAAAAGAATTTTCCATTGGACACCTCCCAACACGTTTTTTGTAAAGAGGGATTTTTTGAAGGCTGTTCACAGCAACCCGAACACAAAGTTATCAAATCTGATTAATTCCATTGTTGTCATTACGGCAGATAGCTATATTGAATCAGTTAGTCTAACTTGCTGAAGCTCGATGTTTCTGACTAAAGGTGAACTCTCACTGCACTTGAGGCACCGGTGCGGCACTGCGGGGTTCGTAGATGACTCAACGAATTTCAGAGATAAAGAATGAATTTTCTTCCGTTTTGTGTATTTTTGGTATTTTGTATTTTGTGTAAGTCATACTTTTACGTATTATGTAATATCCAAATTATTAAAAATCGCGAAAATAACAAAACAGTGCCACGTACAGTGAACGAACCCCGCAGTGCCGCACCGGTGCCGTAAGTGCAGTGAGAGTCGACCTTTAGGGAGAAGAGAAGCTGCCACAGTGAGCGTGGTTTGGTGCCTAGAAGTGGTCAATGGCCTTGCACTGAGCAAACTCATAAAAAATACTTAAGCATTAAGCAATGTACACCTATATCTCTAAAACATGTTGTTTGATCTAGCTGGCCTGGTAATGGCATTGCTTGTTTTCTCAGACAGTGACACAAATAAACCACTCCAAGACAAGTCTGGTAAAACCGTATCCTACAGATGTATTTGAATGTGCAACAAGAGTATGTACATTCGCGTGTCCTGATAGAAAATACCGAGTCAGTAACTCGGTTTGACAACAACACTTCTTTTCCTACTCTACGATTCAAACGACTACTTTCTACCGTATAAATGTTGCCTTCAGCTCAGGGAACCCAGTATACATATGTAACGTACATAGATACAGGTTTAAACAGTTATATTGTAGATTTTGATCTGTATATATTTACAGTGATAACGTTAACGTTAACATAATAAATCATAATACGTTAACGTTATCACTGTATATATTTACAGTGATAACGTTAACGTATTATGATTTATTATGTATGGCTTTCTGCCTAATGTTCTACAAGGACTAACATGCATTATAGGCTCTCTGTTGTATCTATATACATGTGACAACATATAGTCAGGATCGGAACTATCTACGGGCCATGTTACAAGCTAATTTCATCGCATTGGCATCTTTAAAAATGGCGTGATGTGCCGCTAGTTTACCTTTATCCGTGGGGTAACCTATTCCCGTTGTTTTTTTTAACAGTGCATTTAAGGATTCGACGGACCTTGGTTTCAAATTGCATTTTTTTCCAAACTTTTTTTTCAAACCATCTTTCCTTGCATTGATATCCCTAAATATTCTGTTTTTAATACAACTGGTATAGGTCACCCACGCGGATAAAGGTGAACTAGCGCTATATGTTGTCCAATTGTCACAGCGCACTGAAAATAACACCACTTCTGTACTGGATCGATAATTGTCAACAAGTTGACTTGATGTATGAAAGACTTGGATTATTGCTTCAAAGTAATATCATTCTCCTATAGTTATCGATGGGAACTTTGAAAGGACTATAAGATAGCCTACACCAGACGTAATACATGTAGATTGCTGGAAAATGATAGAAATCGGCCGATTAGACTATGGAACATGCCAAAGGACTTGGCCATAGGAATAAAGTTTGCAACATAGATTCGAAGTTAGGTTGGCATCTAACTTCCAATCTGGTTTTGCAAACTGTATTTCTATGGGCAGCTATGTCCTCTGGTCAGCTAACTCCACTAGTATATCATTCAGTCTATTTGGTAGATTTCTGCTATTCTCCAGCAACCAGTGGTGTCTGGTAGAGACTAGACTGAGAGAATATTTCATATTCTTACAATGATCAAATACAAACTTTAAGATGATTGACAGGAGGATACATCTGTTCACACCATCAGGTGACACACAAATAAACAAACAAACAAACAAACAAACATACATACTGTTACACAGAAGTTTGCTGTGAGCTGCGGGTAAAACATCCATACCTCCGTCGTAGTCTTTTACTTGGATAATGCAGTACCAGAATCTTAACTCTACTTGAGAATTTAAAAAATACTAACTCAACTTTAATGTTGATTTTCAGTGGTTAAAAATCATTCTCTGTCCAATACTAAGTATTGATATGTTGAGCCCAACTTTCGGATAGTTAGAATAGGGAATAGTTTAGAGAGTTTATTTTTCCATTCGCAAATGTTGTCACAAAACCGTGTGCACAGCCACTTTGCCTGCACACCAAACAGACCGCACGTGTGTTGTAAACATCACATGCTCCAGTACATAATGGACTCAGTCATGACCTTCTTGTTTTTGTCGAATCGAAGTGTGCAACTTGAGACACAGCGAAGTCGCAAAAATTACGACCTCCTGGGTTTCTTTTCGAAAGGTGATAAAAATCGCATATATACCATTTTTCCTGGTCACGACGATTGCTTTTTGTACATCAGACCCATGCTATCCATCCCGGGATGACGTTGCCATTAGCCATAAGGGAGACGGGGGACGTTATAGGCTATCTACCACACTTGATTCACTGTTCATCGAGTCACGTGTTCTTGACGTCATAGGAACAGTTGGCTGACGTATTCCTTTGCGGTCTAAAACTAGATAAGTCCTAATGTATGCTGAAAATCAAAGTTCCAAGTTCGACTTCAAAATGACCTCTGCCAACATATCTCGTAAATATCCGAAGCTCGAAACCCGGTCACATACATCGTGCGATCATCGTACGATTCTGAACTGACGGCATTCTTGTAATAGTCGTGCTTGTGTTGTACAAAATCCATCTGTCTTGTTACGGAGAAGGCTGTCTTAGATCCTTGTCGGATGTTAGGTCGGTTACGGCCTGCCTGAGAATTCGGAGGCATTAAAATCGTACGACGACCTACGACGTATGTAACCAAGTCGTACCTAACGCTGGTTGACCTTTATCCGCGGGGTGACCTATATCCATTGTTTAAAAATCCCCAGGGCATATAGGGATATTATGTCGACGGATCGATAGTTTCAATATTTGAAAATATTGCCATTTGAAGCCACCATCTGTTGGCTACATATCCCTAAATACCATGAAATTTTAAAAATACGAATAAAGGTTACCCGCGTATAAAGGTGAACTTTTGCTGTCTGTCGTTGGGCCAGACTTGTGTCTCCTTCAGCGCGCTCTGCCTGCAGCTGACGCTTCCCGACTGTTTTTCCACCTACTGAGACGCCATGGAACAATAACGGATATAGGTTACCCCGCGAATAAAGGTGAACTTGTGCTGTCTGCTGTAGTGTCAGACTTGTGTTTCCTCCGGCGCGCTCTGCTGACGCTTCCCGACTGCTCCTCCGCCTTTTGAGACGCCGTGGGACAATAACGGATATAGGTTACCCCGCGGATAAAGGTGAACTGTGTCAGACTTGTGTCTCCTCCAGCGCGCTCTGCCTGACGCTTCCCGACTGCTCTTCCACCTGTTGGGACGCCGTAGGAGGAGGCTTCCGCTGGAAAGCGAGCTTCACGCCCCTCTTCTTCTGGAGAACAATGAAAAGGGAAATCAAAGTTTACGACCTTAGCTTTGTGCGTTTGTACTTTTTCTAAATCGTCCTAAGCAGCTAGTAGATAGTAGACTGGACTCATTCCTCAGCTAACCGACATATATCCCACAACAGTTATCCCTCCGGAGCCGCATAGTTCAAGCTTCTGAACTTTTTTTCAGCCTGCCAAGTCTTCTTAAGCAGCCACTGAGAGAAACATAATGCCCCTTATGTCCCCCTTTGACAGAGAGATTTGGGGATTACAGTTACTTCTCGGTAAGATTTGAGGTTGAACTTGAACCTGACTTGTATGTCGGTTAAGAAAGATTTGGGAAAGGAAAAGAGCGCACGACTCAACTTGTCCAGGAGAATCTTATCGCCAGGCCTGATCAAACCTCACAAATATCTCTTACGTCAAATGTTTCCCACAGGACATTTATTATTATACCACTGCTTTACTCTGTTTGCAATTAGCCTTCGAGCATTAACTTGCAATAAAGTTATTATTATCTATTTCACGAATATTATCATCGAGTTGGTAAGTCACTGAAGAACAAGATTCTACTTTAAAATAACTGACGTTTTGGACCGGATCTGCAGTAGCTACACCTGTGCTACAATGCTATCAGTCAGAATTGTGGGCTAAATGCAGCAAATCCCATGATGGGATACTAAAGACTAAGTACTATTACATGTAGTATTACAATTGAATAAACAATACATCTGGAGCTATGCTATCACTATAACCAGCTGCTACCGCGCCGCGTGCCAGAGAAGCTGGTGTGTTCCGCCGAAGGACGGTTATACCAGCTATAAAGATACAGATACAATACAGGCACTTCCCTCGTCTGGAAAAGTAGCTGTCACTGATACAGAGCTACAGGAGACTTGTTGCAGCAATAAACTTCACTTTAAGTTTGTTTCTTTATCTTCTTGTTGGAAAGTTTTCAGGTGAAACACGTGCTCCGTCCATAACTCAGGAAAGCCGTGCTGTTTGTATGGATTATTGGCGACAGCGTATTGCAAAGCCCCGAATAGGGCGGCCATTTGCCGGAGCTGTGCGAGATAGGTGGTTATAGCAACGTCTATCTCTTGGTGAGTCATTATCACATTTGGGTAACACCGTCGGCAAGTCCACCGCCAAACCCATCAAGGAAAGTTATGGCACCTTAGTTACTGCAGCCGCCATTAAATCCACTGCAGTTCTCTTTAGTCCCGCGCCACTAATGGCGACGGTCTGATCCTTCAAACAAGTCGGGTTAAAGACACACCGTACATCATGGCGTCAGGACCGAGCTCCTGGCAGAGCCATTACGGAGTCACAAACCTTCTTTTAAACCCCTCCTGTCCGCCCTCAGCATATAGTACGGGCAGGATTCCTAATCTTGTCAAATTACCGCGTTAGAGAGGTCGGTCAGTCAACGTGTAAGGCCCACATTTTCGTGTGAGGAGTGGGTGCCACTTGTGGAGGGGGTGGGGGGGGGGTGTTACTCCTCCATATTACCAAGAAGCGAGAAGAAGCCGAACGTCTGTGTTAGACTAGATTTGTGATACTTTTATATTCACATATATGTATATATACATGTTTTGACTTGTTGTGGCCTGTACTTAGCTCGGTTGGGCAAAACTGTGCAATAAAGGTCTTCATTCATTCATTTATATTCATACATGACCATATCGTTGGGTGGGATGAGCCTTCAGGTCCCCGTGTGGTCAGTTCTGCGCGCCGTACATTATCCTCACGTCCGAACCGGACACCTAAGTGCACCGCGAGGGGGCAGCAATGACCGTTTCCGTGACGTAAAACATGGCGGAATGGCAACTAATGGACGCACTCCGTGGCTTCCCACACATTTTACACATCCATTTCCATCCCCTCCTTTCGATACATTTCGCCTCGGCTATCTATTTCCGCCACCCGCAGATTAAAAGACTTGCGTACAGTCTCATTACGGGAGGCTCCCCGGAGAACGTTGACCTCTGTCCGCGTAGACATTACAACATGGTTTAGTACAACGAACGGCCCAGTACACGTAAATACAAATATACGTATGTAGACCCCCTTTTCACCAGTAGACGGCGATTGCTTGGCCCCCTTTCCACTAGACGGCGATCGCGCTGCGCTCTCTCAGCGACCCAAAACGGATGTGTGTAACATTCGATTTCATACTTGGTATGTCATACAAAATGTAAAAGTGTGACTGAAAGGACAACAAAACAAACAAAGCGTAAAAAGATTCGTTTTCCTTTCTGTACAATTCGTTGAGGGATCTGTTAAAATTTTAGGTCGCAGAGAGAGCGCAGTGAGGGCGCTGTCCTAGTGTAAAGGGGGTATAAGCGGCCGTATACAGAGATTAAATTTGGATCTGTGTTACCATAGATTTTGTATAACTTGAGTATGCTTCCAAATGTAAATTTTGGATTGAAAATTAAGACACAAAAAACGTAAAAGATCCATTCTTTATCTTAAGTGCCGGGTTCACAAGTGCGTATATTTTCAAGTCCTTATGAGGTCGATATGGAATTCTTAGCCTCTACCAGGCTCCATAGGTCGTTGGAAAAATACAATGTATTAGAAATTGGACAAATATAATCAGATGACATGCCAAACGAGTTAGTTGGCCGAAGAGTATGGTTTACGACCAGCTTACTCCTTTTGCGTGTTATCTGGCTATATTTGTCCAATTGCTATTATTTTTCCAATGTCCTGTGAAGCCCAATAGAGGCTAAGACTCTCATACGGACATCATACAGACTTGAATATATACATATACGCATGTGTGAGCCCACCTAAAGGTGGTGTAATAAGATAGCATCTGGCGTTGCATCTGCATTGATGTTTCTAGACAAAGACCTGCGTTTATCTTAAGTGCAGATTTTCGTCTTGCCTCTGCTTCTAAAAACAAGAAGCCAAACCCAACTCGTTTAGAAATAGCCAAGACTCGCTTTTTAAATTTCTAGTACACGTAGTCTCTTGTTACATTAATGTCAACCACTATCCTTGTCACATGTATGCTTTTAACATATATGTATTTCTCAGATATACATACTTTCCATTAGACGTTGGGCACGGATTTGCAAATAAATTTGTTTCTTATTTTAAGACCTAGCTCCCATGTGTTGCTATCATACGCCGTCTGTAGAAATGGACACGGCCAGATGCAATAAAAGTCTCTGACTGCACTCTTGTCTCTTTAATAAAGTTTCAAGAAGTATCTGTATCCACTAAAACAGAAAATGTAACGCGAGAAGTAGTAAATTCTTGGCGACATAAGCTATAAGCAAAATCACATCTGGCATGAAACGAAATGTCACGAGGCATGAGTGACAAGGTTCAACAGGAGCAGACGTCAAATTTACGGACGAGATTTGGACACCGCGCTGAAATGATGTTACATTTGGTTTACTGTGGACAGCTAGAGTATGGTTTTAACTTGACAATGTGCTTCGGAGAGGCCTTTGTGCAGAAGCAAAGGGAAGAATCCGTTTCGAGATATTTCTTTTTTTTCTCTTAATGCATGACAAAGTTAGTCTTAAAATAACAACAAATTCAATCAATTAGATCTATCATATCTGAATATCCTTTCACGGGTTTCCCTCTGCTATTTCTTTTAATGTCTTGAAGTTTGATCGTTGCAGCAATTCAAGAAAAATATACATCATTGTTTGACATATATGGTAATTACTATGTAAATACTAAATAATAAAGTATACTATATGATATTTTCAACCATTATTTCAAATGAAAAGTTACATCACTTTTGCCTTGGTCGTTACCAAGAAAACACTCTTGTACTTTTTACTATCATTAAATATATAAGCTTTCATTATGAGATATCTCTTTTTACCTCTTTTCAACTATTGATACATTATCATATATTATGTGGTTTTAGCTTTCGCGACTAAATTTCCAATTGTACCAATTTTTTTTATTACAGTTAACTTCTTTTGATTACTTCAAGCTTTAAGAACATTTATCATTTATTCGGAAAGCTTTAAGATAAGTTAAATAAAACAGAAAAAGCTGAAATTGATTTATTCTGATGGTATGTGGCACATTCTTTACTTCAGCCGATTCCTTGAACCGGTCCTAAGTCTCCTGAGACGCGTGGCCCACTCCACCATTTGTTGTTTGATGACGCCCGCCGGCTACGATCTATCACACGCACCCATTCTCACCGTAAGTGTTTGTTCGGCGATGCATTTTTCTTTCATTTTTCGCGATCGGTACAGAGATATGACAGATCTTTCCGGCTTCTTTTGGTGCTTCGGTGAGATACGGACGGAAATGGAAACAAGGTTGGCACCCACAGTACTGGGACTGTAAATTTTGTTTTGCGATATGGAAGAAGTTTGTTGGCGCAAGTGTGTCGTCTGTGTATTTTGTCGGTGTTAGTTCAATGTCCTGTGTAGTGAACTGAATGTGGGACTAACTTTCCTTACATGAGATGCATGTACTTCTGACAAGGATCTCCAAAAACCTGTAGTAAACCTAGTAAACTACGTATTATACATTTTATAAGATATGTCTTATAAGATATACAACCGTTTGTGTCATCTAAAAAACATTTGTGAATGGGTTGAACAACCAAATAGTTTTGCAGACATGAGTCAAATTTCTGGTATTCTGGGAAACTTCGAGGTGAAATTAAATCGCTGGGCCAAACTTAAGACACGTTAACAATGTGACATGGAATACAAAAAGTTTCAAAAGAGAATGGAGCTGCAACCCCCCAAATTAGAATGGAGCTGCAACCCCTCAAATTAGAATGGAGCTGCACCCCCTAAAAGAGAATGAAGTTGCAGCCAACAATGAACAAACCCAGACCGAACCCGCAAAATAGAATGAAACTACGATCTAAGCTGATGGAATAAATCTGCAACTAGAACAGAATGAAGTTGCAACTGAGAGATAGAATTAAGCTGCAACCAAAAAAAAAAGACTTGAGCTTCAACCAAAAAATAGACTAGAGCTGCAACCAAAAAATAGAATGAAGCTGCAACCCCAAAATCAGAATGAAGCTGCAACCAAAAATAGAATGAAGCTGTAACCACTGCCTGTCGTCAGTGGTTACAGCTTCATTCTATTTTTGGTTGCAGCTTTACCTGAAAAGTTCGATCGTCTCTGAAACCAAAGATAGACTGAAGTTGCAAACTAACAAATGGAATAAAGCTGACACCAAAAATAACCTGAAGCTGCAACCAACACGTACCATCCTCCTGTATCTGGACTTGCCCTTCAGTGACATCATGGGATGCCGGTAGCGCCTGCGCTGTGCCTTCTTCTGTTTCCACAGCTCCTGTTGTGCTTTGTACGTTCTTGAGACCTGGGGAATGGGGGAGGGGGGCAAGAATGTAAAACACTGGGGACATGGATGGCGTTTTATTGACACGAGAAAACTTACAGCGAATTTAGTACGTCCATCTATGAACTACAAAATAAAATGTAAATAAACCTTAGAATTTGCTTACTGAACAACAGGGGCCAACATATGTGAATTTCTAAATTTAGATACACTCATAAAGTGGGCAAATTATGGGTTTCAGTTTTTGTTTCTAATTATCTAATATTCAAACATGTAAGGCGAAATTCAATCGTTAACAAATTTTTCAAAGCAACAAAGCTTAACCGATTAATGTAGAAATGATTTTAAAAATTGAGTGAATTGGTTTGACAGATATAAGTCAACTCTGTATTCTGGAAAATTCGAGATAAAAAAAGATGCGCAAATCTTTAAGGCAGTAATTATCAAAACGTGAAATAGAATAGATTCAGATAAGTTAAAAAAGATAAAAGTAAAAGAAGTAGAATCAAGCTGCAACCAAACTAATTAATACCATTATGATTTTTTGGGTATTGGTCTGTATTATTTACACTTCGCAAAGATGGAAATATAATTATTTCAACTTGTGAATCCCTGTTACAGTTTAGATTCTAATTTTGTTTTTCAATCGACATGACAGCTCGCTAGTGACTATATGGAAGTCGTGTCAGCTTCATAAGTATTCCGCCACACACTTGGTGTGAATCTGCCGACAGGGATATGCGACAATTCCGATGATGCATCTCCCACTAGCGGAGTCGTCTTATCGCGACGGTAAGCGAAGCCGGCTGTTAGCTCTCCCAAGGGCCACTAATCAAGTGCTTTTCCCCGCTAAAGTGTCTCGAAAGCCTCGAGTCGACAGAACGAAACATGTCGTTTTTGGCGCCAAGATTCTTGCGCGCGTTGCGACCCGTCCTTATTATTATATCCCTCCTCAGATCGCCGCGATAAAGCCGGCGGGCCGCGCACGTATCTCCGCGCTATCACAGCTCCAGCAAGGTCACCTTACTCTTCGGCTGGAGGGAATTTTCCTTCCAAAGTCGGCCGAAATTTTCACCTGCCGGTGATTTGTCATCATCTCTCCGGCAGCGGAAAGAGCGGGGCCGCCGATCAATATGGCCGGATTTATTATTGTATCAAAATAATTCACGGGATGGAGATTGGATAGCGGCTCGCCGAGCGCAGATTAGAAAAGCCATCCAATAGAAGAGTGGGTAGAGAAAGACTGTCTGGGCAGCATCATATGTATCGGACTGTGGCGGGAGGACAGGTGGCGGCGCAAATGAAGTGATAGTGACTCTAAATTAACGCCAAGGATGCCAAACATATGTTAAATTGAAGCTCGCCTAGAAAGCCTCGTGCCGTGACCTCCGGTCAGACCCTATTGGAAATATTCGATTAATGTTCAGAGGGAGAGTGACCCAGGAGCGGACGGTATCGGATTGAAAGTAATTGAAAAAAGAAAAGTTTCGACCCTTTTCGGTATAGCGTCTTCACACCGTAGACGCTGCTACCAGAGGTTGTGGATACGTAAAACCGGGAGTCTCAAAAAGCGCCTGCTCGAATTTCCCAGCCCTAAACTGTTGTGTTGGCTTTGAAAGGCGCACAGAGGACGGAGCGCTCAGGAGTGTTAAATTCTGAGGGAGCGTCCGCGCGCCAGGGCGTGAGGCATGGAACCCTCGACCTGACATCTTTCGGATTATCATATTTAACCCGCGTATTGGACGTGAGGAAAATCGATGGGAATATAGCTGACGGCTCCCTTCTGCTCATTCCCTAATCGATTTTTGATGTGTATGGCTTAATATAGTGTGAAATACCGCGTGAACCCTGTGGCCCGGAGGTCGGGAAGTCAGCCTACCGCAATGTATACCAATGTGCCGCTATCCTTTACCGACACGCTTCAAACTACACAAACTAATACTCCACGGACAACTTTTTGCCATTTACCAAGGACAGAGAGCGAGAGAGTAATATCTTCGCCGACTGGATATCAAGCACAACGCGCCGCACTTGCCGGCCGGTTTCTGCTCGAAATGAGGTTGGTCATTCCAAGTGCACTCGGTAATTGCTACATACATCAATAATGAGCGAGCGGCGGCGAACCGCCTTCCCCCGCGCGCTTTAAGGGCCGATTTCAAAGGCCACTGCAAATTGAATCTGACTGAATTTCATTAAAGCAAGGGCAAGACAAGAAGGATAAAATATAGGGCAGTAAAACGGGTCTGAGTAGGATTAGAGTACGATGGTCTCCATACCTCTTCATTTAGGACACAATAAAACATGGCGAAGAAACTTCCCTGCAACGAGAAAGAGTAACAAAGAGGTTAACAAGCATGGACCGCGGGAGTCCATTAATCTAGCTTAAAGTCAAAGCATCTGGCGCATCACCAGTCCAAACCTTCACTAGCTATCGTCAAAATGAATTGGATATGGTAGTCTGGCCGGTATGGTGGTGTCTCAATACACAAAGGCATTTATTGGAAAAGTCGTGGCTCAACAGACCAGATATAACGTTTTGATATACAGTTAAACCCGTACAAGTGACCACCTCGACATAAGGGCCACCTGGTCAATCTGACTACTTATTTGTGGCCCTTTTAGATATATTTCAAATTGATAGAAGCATCAAGAATTAAGTATCAAATCAGGGATCCTCTCTGTAATGACCACCTGTCCACATAGGCCAGTTTTCTTGGGCAGTTTGTACTGTGTATGAAGTACTACACATGCAACTATATCTTCCTTTATTTGATTTAATAGCTAGGCTAGAAACACGAGATCTCGTCAGTAATCATCAGATGGTAACGTGACGATATCTGTGTCCTCAGTTGACACCATGGAACATATTGCTGTCTGTGTTACCAGAGTAGTTGAATAATACATTTCTACATGTGCTCCATTCCATACAGCATGTTGTGAACATGAGACCCTATAGATGTGCGGTGCTCTTGATAAATACAGAGCAGTATTTAACAGTCATTCAATAGCAATTGCATACCAGGGCACGTACTACTATAGGAGGCATATCCAGGGCTTTAGTTAATGCATGGGAGCTATTTGGAGTGTAATAGATTCATAACCGACTAAAGAGCTTCGAACTAAACATGAAAAGGTAGGCATATAGCCCTGATTGGCCAATATATCTCACCAAAGAGGTACGTTTTTGTCATTAAACCATGCATTTTACACTGTGCAAATAGGAAAACAATAAGCAATACAAGCTATAGTGTAGTGTTACAGTTTGGATGTTCTTTTCTTGTTATTGTTACATTTCAATTCAGAACGTTTTCCTTCTTTATCTACTTTTCATTCTTTCTTGATTTTTTACTCCTTCTTTCCATCAATTTGTCTTTCTTCCTTGCTTTCTTTTTGTCGTTCTTGTCTTTGATCTGCCCTTTTCTCCATTATTTCTTTCTGGTATTTTACCTGAAGTGTGCTGAAAATGGCGAAGAGGTATTGCAAGATGGCGCCAACCATTTTCAGAGACAGAAAACTGAATGTCCACGTGACCATGGCCAGTACTAGCTGCGTCCAAACCGCCTTGGCGTGGTTTCTGCAAAGGCAAAGAGACAACACTAGAAGGGTAACATTTGCAAGCTAATAGATAATGTTAACCTTCACATGGACAAGCCTAACATACAACTGTTTTTTCTTACTTTGAAATTCATCCCCCAGGCTGCAAACAAGCCTTCAATCCATGATGCTCTTTGGACATAATTAAACCAGTCTACTACTACTACTTCGACTTTAACACATTTATTATTTATGATGACCAGGCCCTCTGGCTCTCTGAGCGAGTCGACCATGGTGTTAGGTACAGGGTCGACTCATCCTAAACCCATACCAGACTGTACTTCTTACGCTAAAAAGGGAAGTAACAGTGCGGCTGACCAGGGAGCGGTGTGGGTGTTTATCTATCTGTTGTACCATGACGTTTCAACACCTGGACAGTTCAGCCTATAGCTTACCAAGACGATTCTGCACCAGGTCCGTGGACAACACAGGTTATGGTTATGTCTACCATTAGGGTAAGGATTGAGTTAAGATTAGGGTTAGAGTTAGAGTTAAGCGTCTTCTTGACGACGAAAAGTCTTGAAACAGTCCTTGACATTAAACCGAATTGCTCTGTTTGGCCAGAGGCCAAATTTTCCTGGTGCCGAAACCACGGGAATTCTTTAAAAAGTTTCATTAAAACAAACTTGATATGTTAG
Source organism: Branchiostoma floridae x Branchiostoma belcheri (assembly GCA_019207045.1). Lineage (NCBI taxonomy): Eukaryota > Metazoa > Chordata > Leptocardii > Amphioxiformes > Branchiostomatidae > Branchiostoma > Branchiostoma floridae x Branchiostoma belcheri. The sequence goes on along the minus strand of CM033024.1, from coordinate 12,086,730 downwards.
TCTGACTGTACCGGCTTATTCCACCACTAGTGACTGGTTCCAAATCCAGTCGTGTTTGATCTAACGGTTCCTTTTTCAATCCCGACATGCCGCAGATGCCTGGTTACGGCTGTGTCAGCCGAGCTGTCGTTTGCCATCAGCTGGTGCGTATCAATGCTGTCACACGTCATCAGTCCTTAGCGTGTGGCTGTTATCAAATCTCGGCTCGCTCGTTAGCACTGTCTCCGTACGTAATGTGCGTTGGTGTACGCGACAGGGTGGGAAGGCTGGCTTGTGTATTGTTTGCTTTTATCAATAGTTAAGGCAAAGTCAAGTGTCAATAATAACTAGACATCTTTTAACTCTTGATAAAGTGTTATCAAATCTCGACTCGCTTGTTAGCACTGTCTGAGCACGTGCGTTTATGTATACGCAAGTGAGAAGCCTGGCTCATGCATTGTTTACATATGTCAAGGCAAAGTCAAAGTCAATAATAACTTCCAGAAATTCTTTTAACTCTTGATCTGCAAGGATTCTCAGTTGCAATGTGTAGGCATTTAACGGTAGTTTATCTTTATCTGGTATTTTTAAAACACTATTCTAAGGATATCAAGTCAACGGACGGTGGTTTGAAATTCCAAAAGTATTCCAATTATTTTCAAAATATTGCATGTTTAAAATGGCCGTGGTACTGTTGAGTTTGTTTCCCCCAACACACCGTCTTTCTTCCGGTGCTATTTCACTTCAGGATAAATTCATTACAGAACACATAGCTTCAACCTCTGTGCTCTTTAGTCATTCTAGTGAGCACTTCATCGTAGATTGCACTATGTATTTTAATGATAGAAATATCCTATCAATTTGAATATGAAGTATATTCCTTCACTTTTAAGTAGCACTGAAAAATAGATATTCTTTATGCGTGGCATAACTCGAATCCATACATACAATCCTACAGTTTCACTATTACCAAAAAGCGATAAGAAGCCAAACATGTATGCAAGACAACATGTGTATGTTTTTCTTTGTTAATGATATGTGTGTTACACTTTGCTTGTTTGGGTGAATATGCACAGTAAAGTTCTGTATGTAGCCTCGTAGTACCATTGTCTATATAGCTAGTCTAGTAGTAGTTGTTATTGGTCGTCATGCATTCTACCTTGTGCGACTGTTGAGCAATAAAGTCATTCATTTATCCATTCTGCCAAATCCTAAAGAGAAGTGAAAAAAAACGAACCTGTATGCCAGAAAACATATGTCTGTTTGTCTTTGTTAATGATGTGACTTGTACTTTGCTCGGTTGGACGAAAATGTACAATAAAGGTCCTCGTTCATTCATTCTGCCAACTAACCACCTCCCTTTCGAATGACGAAATAATGGCTGGTGGTGGTGCCGAATGAAGACAGAGCGATGTTCTGTATATAGCCTCGTAGCACCATTGTCTATACAGCTAGTATTTGTCACACATTCTACCTTGTGCGACTGTTGAGCAATAAAGTTCATTCTTTCATCCATTATGCCAACTAAGGCCCCCTTTCCACTAGACGGCGATCGCGCTGCGCTCTCACTAAGACCTAATTAGGATATGTCTGACCTTCGCTTTCACACTGGGTATATCGTACAAAACGTGAACGTGTGACTGGGAAGACAACAAAACACACAAAGTGTGAAAAGATTCGTTTCTTTTCTAGAAAATTCGTTATGCGATCTGTCAAATCTTAGGTCACAGAGGGAACGCGGCCAGAGCGCTGTCCTAGTGGAAAGGGGGTATAACCGCCTCCCTCCGAATGACGATATTATGGATGCTGGTGGTGCCGAATGAGGACAGAGCGACGCCATGGCTGCGTACATGTGCGTACACCGAGCCGTGACATCAATACAAAAGACCCCCGCTCCTGTCTATTAAGGCCCACTACTGTTAACGCCAGTTTGACCCTTGTCAAGGTGGCTCCAGATCGATGGAAGAGGAGAGAGGCCGGGTAAGAAGGTGTCCGGTTCTGCGGTGTGGCTCGCAAAGTATCTACCATAAGCAGGTCTTGGCTGCGCTACTTATAATATCATCAGGTCGAGTAGCCTTTGATATTAATAGACTTGGGTATTTTTTTTGGATTTTTGTGGAGAATAGGTATCGGAGTAAGCTTGCTAGTACAAGCCGAGAGAGACCGGGTAAGAAGGTGTTCGGTTCTGCGGTGTGGCTCTCACAGTATCTGCTATAAGCAGGTCTTGGCTGCCTACTTACAATATTATCAGGTCGAGTTCTTTGAGTTTCCATAGCCTTTGATATTAATAGATTTAGGTATTCTTATTTTTTTGTGTGTCTGGCTCTGCGTTGAGGCTCTCGCAGTATCCGCCATAAGCAGGAGCGGCAGCTTTGGCTATCCTACTTCATGATATTATCAGGCTGAGTTGTTTGGTGGATGCTGTAGTCTTTTGATATTAATAGACCTAGGTATTCTTTCTTATGGACTTTTGTGTCCGATTCTGCGGTGTGGCTCTCAAAGTATCTGCCATAAGCAGGTCTTGGATTTCCTATTTATAATATCATCAGGTCGAGTAGCCTTTGATATTAATGAAGTTTATTTGCAAGTTCTTGCCCGAGGGCTAATTGCAACATGAAACATACAGAGAATATAATAAACATGTTTAAAATGAAATACTTTGGTATAGATAACAATGGTGACAAGTGTAAACGAGTGACTATTCTATCAATGGTATGGACTGCTGAGAGCTACGATCTACGTATTTAGGGTTTGACTTCTTTTCTGGAAGCAGTGGAAGACGAAGTGTCCCACTTTTTCTATGATGCGTGGGTTATGTGACGTTAACAGCGTTATAGTTTTGTTTTCGTCGGTAAGCGTTTGGAAATTTTTGTGGAATTTGCATGCCTCTTCAAATAACTCCTTTCTTTCCTGATCGTTAGAGAGGCAGTTAGAAATAAAATGTATTTCGTCTTCCACCGGTTTTGCCATACAATGGTTACAGGTTCTTTCGCCCACAGGTAGCTTTTTGTACCGCCCTCTCTCAATTTCAAGGGGGTGGGCGCTAATTCTAAGTTTGCACATTGCCGATCTGACCTCGAATTTATCTAGTAACGTTAAATAAGTTTCCATTGAGTATCCCTTCTTTAGTTTCTTGAAAAATCTTAACTTACCATTATCTGTGGACAGTCTATGAGAAAATGTCTGGATATATATATCTTCTAACCTTTTTCTTAACGATGTACATATATGCTTATTGTCTAGCTGTGAATTCATAGAGTTCCATAGGTAAGAGTAACCAGTATTGTCTAGAATTTCCTTTACGTGTTGTAACCAGTATTTCTTACGGCTGTTATTCGGTATAGATTGCTGACAGAGTAAAGCGTCTACTTGTAAGGGATGTGTTGAGAAGTCCAACTGTTTGAGGCGCAGCCAATACTTAACTGTACGTATGGATATATCTATGTCTATTGGGTACATTCCAAGCTCTGCTCTACTAGCTATGTTACTTGAATTTCTATGTACACCGAGAACATTTTTACAAAAACGGTTCTGTGTAATTTCTGCTGGGCAACTGTCATCTGAATAAGCTTTACCCCAAATCTCACAACCATATAATATAATAGGTTTGATACATGTACTAAATAGTTTGAGCAGAGCCTTTGGAGACAGAGATGAATGCATCAGGGATTTCAGACTGAAAATGGCTTTGCGTGCTTTCAAGGACAGTTGTTTCTTTGCTAGAGAATAGGTACCTGAGGGGGATAACGTCAGGCCTAAGTAAGAATAGGAGGTTGCAATATCTATAGTATCTTTACCGAAAGTAAAATTCATGTTTTTGAAGATTCGTCCGAGTTTGTTGAAAATCATAACTTTGGTTTTCTTTAGGTTCACCTGAAGTTTCCATTTCTCGCAAAATGCATGGAGTTTATCCAGAGCGCATTGTAAACCTGTTTCAGATTCTGAAAACAACACTACGTCGTCAGCATATAGCAGGGAGGATACAAGTAGATTATGCAGGGAGGGTGGGGCACAGTCAGGGCTGTCTAAATCTTTTACCAGGTCATTTATGAATAAATTGAAAAGGGCAGGGCTGAGGTTACACCCCTGCCTTACGCCTCTGTCTGTTGTGAATAGGGGTGTCAGACCGGCTGGCGTTTTAACACATGTTTGTGGGTTGCTATACATGGATTTTATTACACTGTACAATTTTCCGCCTATTCCTGAGTTCAGTAATTTATAACGAAGACCTTCCCGCCAGACGCTGTCAAATGCTTTTTTAAAATCTACGAAGCATGCATACAGGCGTTTGTTAGTGTTATTGTATTTAGATATTAATGTGTCGATGACAAATAGGTTATCATTAGTTCCAAAGTTACTTCTGAAGCCGGCTTGGTTGGCGGAAATGAGATAATTTTCATCTAGATAGTTAGTAAGACGTTTGTTAATTACAGTCGTGAACAGCTTAGCGAGGCAGCTAATGACAGAGATCCCCCTATAGTTATTGGGATCATCTTTGGGGCCACTTTTGTGTATTGGGACAATGTGACTTTCACCCCATTGTTTAGGAAAGTGGCCAGAAGACAATAAAAGGTTAAAGAGCTTAGTTAGCGGTCTTGTAAGTATATGGGCTGCACATTTGATCATTTCATTAAGTATCAAATCGTTTCCAGAAGCTTTGTTGTTCTTTACTTGGGCAATTGCTTGTCTGATTTCGTTTTGTTGAATTTCAGCATCTAAACTGTTCTGACTAGCGGAGTTGTTCTCGAGTTCTGCCAATTTGGTTTTAATCTGGGCATGGAAATGATTGTCGCTTTTAGAAATTTGGGACTTCGTGTCGCTTCCGTATAAGTTTTGGAAGTGGTTGTGAAGTGTTTGTTTGTCAATTGTTTCTTCATCTTTAATGATGGAGTCATTTGATTTAAACTGTTTGACTAAGTTCCAAAACGTTGTGGGGTCTTTGGTAGATAGGGAATTAAGTTGTTGAAGGATACCATTTCTGTAATCTTTCTTGGTTTTCCGGATTAATTTCATATATTCTTTTTTCTTTTTGAAATACTGGCCCCTAATATAGGGGTCCCGGGGATTTTTAGAGAGCAGTTTGGCCAGTTCATATATGTTACGTCTGGCAGTAGAACAGGTCTCCGTAAACCATCTCTTTTTACTTTTCCGTTTGTTTTCTTTCCGTCTACCTGGCTTTTTACAGCGTAGTGTTAAAGACTTTTTACCCGCTTCTTGTAGAGGCGATACGAAATCACATAGCGCGCTCTCAAGAGAATTGGGGGTTGTCCCGTAGCTCCTACTGATGAAATTATCTATAGCTGAAGAAAAGTCAGCGCTATTGACTATGGCATTAAATTTATGTTTCGAATCAGAGTCCCATACTAATTTACAGTAGGGACGCAAGGGAAGGTCAGAGTTAGTAGTCTGTGCATAAGATTGCTTAGCATTACAATGTAGAATAAGAGAAAGTTTACAGTGGTCAGATAGTGGTGTTAGCGGATGAACATGGAAAAAAGAAGTTTTGCGGAGAAGGATTGTTTCACTTGCGAGGACATAGTCGACTACGCTAGAACCTTTAGGTTGGTAGCACGTGGGTTTTCCAAGTGAATCGCCGGGGGTCCTGCCATTTAGAATTCTTACTTTGCTGTTGATACACAGGTCGATCAAGTTTTTACCGAAAGGGGTGGGGTTACCTAAATCCATGTTATTACGATTGAGCGGATGGTCGATGTTGTAGTCTACGGGGAGGCTGTCAATAGGACCATCGTCTGCGATATAATCTTTCAGATCGCCCACACGTGCATTTAAGTCGCCTCCTACTATAACCTCGCCATAGTTTTGGTAGTAAGCTATTTCGTTTTCAAGTTCGTCAAATATGTCATAAGTTCTATTTGAATGGATTGTGGATCTATTCGGGCTGATATAAACTGATGCTAGGTAGATATCTTCTTTCATATTCAACAATTCTTTGTTTACTTTAACCCAAAGAATGTCCTCGGATTTGCTGTCTAATTTTGTAACGAAGTTTTTGTATTGCTTTTTAAACAGGAAAATAATACCACCGGAGCTACGTTTGGCTTTCTTAGTTTTGGTTCTAGTGCTACTGAAACATAGAAAGTTAGGGAAATGTTTCTCACCTTCATGCCAGGTCTCTAGTAGAGAAAAGAAATCAAACCCTTCTATTTGGCTTACAAAATCACTATCTTCTACTTTTCTACCGAGTCCATGTACATTCCAAAAGCCAAAGGATATCCCGTGGCTTTTGGAAGCAGTCCTACAGTTCCTGTTTCTCTCGCTGTGTGTATGACACATCAGTTAGAACCTTGAGGTCTTCCACTGGGTCTGGAGAATGTTCCGTGTGGCCCGCTGTTGTAGGGCGGTGGTGTTCCGTAGGGTCCGCTGTTGAAGGGCGGTGGTGTTCCGAAGGGTCCGCTGTTGTAGTGCGGTGGTACTCCATATGGTCCGTTGTAGTGTGGTGGCCCGTTGTTGTAACGTGGTGGTGGTGGGGGACGGACCCACATAGGGTAGGGAAGGTTGCCACCATAGGCTTCCGTTATGGAAGGCCACTCCCTGTTCCATTCAGTATACATGGGGGAGGGGTGGTAGGGACCGGAGTGTTCATCAAAGGGGCTCGGCATGTACTGCGACTGGTAGGCCTGGTTGTACCCTTGAACGGGCGGTGCCTGTCTATCGCGTTCACGGGAGTCGTGCGGGGCAGCCTCACGCCTGGTGTCTTTACGTGGGGTGTGTCCCTGGTGACCTTGACGCGTCATACTCGGTTTTGCAGTTCTCCTTCCCTTAGGGTGATCGTACCGTCTGTTCTGTTGCCGCGGGGTAGACGGCGAACTGTTCATGTTTTCCTGACGTCGCTCATTCGCGACTGGGTTTCTTGGCTGCAGTCCGAGAGGACCCGTGGCTTGTTTCTTGATGTTGTAGGCAAGCACCCGGACGCCATCGGCGTTCAGGTGATATCCGTCTCGCTCGAACATTACTTCGTTGTGGACGTCATTGCTCCACAGTTTTGCGTGGTTCACGAAGGTGAAGGCGGGGTTTGCCTGGCACCTGTCCTGTAGGTGATTGTTGATAGCTGTGATGTCTTTATTGATTGCTGGATTCTGTCCGGAGGCTCTCCTGGGGGGTACAGCAGAAATCACCACCTCAGCGTTAGGGAACAGGGATTGGGTGGCGCTGATGGTCGTGTCGAAGTCGTCGACTATCTCTGCTGTAGACTTAGTTACAGTGTCGTTGGTCCCTACATGAAAGATAACTGTGCATGGAGGGAACTTCTCTTTAGAAATTGTCTCCAGGGTAGACAGGGTATCTGAGAGGGTTGGAGCCCAGTATGGCTTCGGCACGTCAGCTGTCGGGCTAAGCAGTCCTGGTTTAAGCTTCTGTGCGTTTGAGTCTCCGATTATCACCACGCGTTTTGACTTGTGTGTAGAGTGCTGGGGACGCGGGTTGGGGTGGGCCTTGTTGTTAGTGATGGACTGTATCAAGGCTTTGGGATCCGTGTCTAGATCTGTGGTTGGGGAGTCTTGTAGAACCTCAAACCTATTTGTGGTGGCGATTGCGTATTCCTGGGTCACTCTGTGTTGGCTACACGGGGGCTGACCATCGATTGTAGACTTGGCCTTGTCCAGGATGACGTCTTTCATATTAGCCACCTTGACTTTCAGGCTTCCCTGGGAGGTTTTCACGTCACTCATGTCCTTTTCTATGTCCGATGACTTAGACTGGAGAGACTTGACCAGGACCTCGAGGGTTTGAACCCGGTTACGGAGTTTTGTGTTCTCTTCCCTTAGTTTGGTGATCTCAGAGTCGTACTTCTTTGATGTGGTGTTTTGGCCTGTCGGCAGCGCTTTAAAGATGGTATCCAGCTGATTTGACACGTTTGTTTCAAAAGCATTGGACTGTACTTTCAAAGAAGCGAGACTTGTCTCCAGTTCTAACAATGCTGTCTGTAGTTTTCCCACTTTCTCACCGTCTGAGGACTGACTCTCGATTGTCATACATTTTCCGTGATTTGCATGTTTGTTTGCGCCATTGTCTTCCACTCTAGGGGCGATAAGTGGTGGAGGTGCGATTTTGGTCTGCATACTCTTGCGTTGTTCTGTAGGAATCTGACAGTTTATACAGTAATATTCTTCATCGGTGTTCCTGAGGAGGGACTTGGTCTCTTCATCAAGGCCTGTGCAATCAAAATGGGTCCAGCTTAGGCAGTCATCACACTTGACGAACACCTCGCACTCCTCGCCGTCACTTTCAATTTTGTTGCATACAGCACATTTGGTGAAGGTATCGCCGTCTGCGGCATGTGGGCCGGGGATGTCACGTTGTAGATACTCCTCTCTTCTTGAGGGGGGCTGATCGACCGCGTTTGACATAACCATGGCGCGTAGGATGTCATAGTGGGAGCATAACCACAACACGTAACTACTGCCCTGGATAAGTAACTTGCTAGACTTAGAGTCATATACGGTGATGTGTATTGACCCAAACTCCCCGCTGAACTGTGGGTCTGCACACTTGAACATTGCACTATACTGAACACCGTTAGTTTTGTGGTCTTTCCCTTTGACACCATAGTATGATTCGCAAACAGTCCTCCATGAAGCTACAGTGTCCTGCGGTATGTAGACTGTTAGGGAACACGAGTTGTGTTTTACACTGTGGCTGTCCGTGACGAAGGGGCGGTTAGATTGCTCAGCTTCGTGCTTCTCCGTGTATGACAGGAAGGCGACGCTTACCTCCGAGAACTGTTTTCCGCTTATCTGGAAGTTGTACAATTTCCTCTCGGCCACCTTCAGCGCCTTCACATACTCGTGTTCTTTGACGTACTCTTGCACAAAGTCAGAGTATGCCCCATACACTTCTTCGTAGGTGGATGTCCCAGGAAGTTGAAGCAGGGCGAAGATCGGCTGTCCAGGTCCGTTGTCTGGAGGGGGGGAAGCCGACGCCATCTTGGACGCTTGGGGTCCGTCAAGTTAATAGACGGAAGATTCAACGAAAAGTAGCCAACAAATGGCTCAAATGTCAAAAACTATATACCAAAATGTTCCAGGATACGTTAGGAGTACGTTGGAAGCAAAATCCGACCCAGTGTGACCTCAATTAAAGACAGATTACAACATTGTCGGGAGATAGACTTGGGCATTCATTTGGATTTTTGTGGAGGATAAGTATCGGAGTAAGCTTGCTAGTACAAGCCAAGAGAGGCCGGGTAAGAAGGTGTCCGGTTCTGCGGTGTGGCTCTCACAGTATCTGCTATAAGCAGGTCTTGGCTGCCAACTTATAATATCATCAGGTCGAGTAGCCTTTGATATTAATAGACTTGGGTATTCATTTGGATTTTTGTGGAGGATAAGTATCGGAGTAAGCTTGTTAGTACAAGCCGAGAGAAGCCGGGTAAGAAGGTGTCCGGTTCTTCTTTGAAGCTCTCACAGTATCTGCTATAAGCATGTCTTGGCTGCCTACTTATAATTTTATCAGGTCGAGTTCTTTGAGGTTTCCATAGCCTTTGATATTGATAAATTTAGGTATTCTTATGGATTGTTGTGTCCGGTTTTGCGGTGTGGCTCTCACAGTATCTACTATAAGTAGGAGCGGCAGCTTTGGCTTTCCTACTTCATAATATTATCAGGCTGAGTTATTTGAATTTCAGTAGCCTTTGATATTAATAGATTTAGGTTTTCTTATGGATTATTGTGGAGGTTAGTTATCGGAGTAATCTTGGTAGTACAAGCGTACAAGCCATTCTACTGGCACTGGCCATTTGAACAAGGAGTGGAACTGGGTTTTCTTTTTGTTTGTTAGTCACAGATCTGTATTTCGCTTTTTTATACAGCAAGTCTCTGTCTGACACTTTAAACTGTGTTATTAGGAAAGTCGTCGCAGATGCGACTCGACACTATATAATATGTGTATGCGCAACACAGGGCGAACTCACATGACAACTTTGTTTGCTTGTTGATCCTTGGAGTAGGAACTTTCCACTATGTCCTTCATAGCAAAAATCAGAACCAGAGTGGTGATCTGAAAAAATAGATATAATAACATATTGCTGCATGTCTCCATATACTGCTTTAGATATCTTCAGTTATAGCTGAAGTTTGCAGGATTGTGTCAAATAAGAACAAAAGTTACGAAATTGATTTAGAATAAAGTATCTACTGCTAGAAGTGCAACAATTATAGCAAGTAAAAAGTGCTAATAAAATTGTGTAGCGATAGTCTACTGGCAATCTACCATCTACGTAGTGCGAGACATACCATGTTCTTCAATACTCATGTATATATATATTCTCTTCAAGTGCAGTGGGTTAAATTGTTTCAATTTGAGGATGTGTTTATAAGCATAAACGCGGGTACGTACTGTGAGGATACCGAACACAGGACCCAGTAACATCCACACATGGTTCGATGAAGGCCAGCATCTAAGGGAAAGTCATACATGAAACATACATACTGTTTAATACATACATAACGTTACATACATACATAGCCTTGCTCTTCAAATGTGTTGAAGCATACACAGAGTTCTGCTTCCAGTATACTTTATCTTGCATCATGTCAGTCAGTAGCCTGGGTGCCATTCGGAAAGTAGTTCACTCCGATCCGGTGTTTATTATAAACTATATAAAGTCGCATCTAGCTCTGACATTTATTATACACAGTATATATCGCTTCTCTGCTGTTCCAGAAGCAAACATAGGAGCGAACTGCTATCCGAATGGTACCCAGGCTAGTCAGTCAGGGCTTTTACATTTAAATCAGTCTCAGACCCGATAAGTTTATTTAATGTAAGGTTGGGTCGTCCACTCTCCTTTTAGCTTCAGAAGTCTACCAGCTGGTTCACTGGTGAGTAACGTGACCAGAAACACTTAAGGGACGACGATAAACCTAACACAACTTTAGGCAACTTAAGACAAATCTCCAATCAATTATAACCGAGGCGTAACAACCTCCATAGCTTAAGTAGAATCTGTTTCCATAGTGTGCTTAACGAGCCGGAAGACATTGATTTACAATAGTAAAAAGGGCCGTAGTCAATATTACAACATGGACGAAATTGTTCAGTATCTGAAGACGGATTGGATATTGACATTTCTATCTTGTACATTGTTGAGGCTGTGGGTTCGAATCCGTTGATGTGACACCAGTCTTTTGCCCACTTTACACGATTTTCCTCACTTCACTCAGGTTAAAATGAGTACCTAGTTTTGGCTAGGGTCGTCCTTCGGATAGGACTTCAAATGGGGGTTCCGCGTTTGAGGAAAGCTACAACCAAAGCACACAAAACTTGGATACTTTGGTAAAAGAAACCACTGCACTTATTGAAAGGAATAGGGGTCCCTCCAGGTGTGATGCAGCTAAACCGTACATTTCAGTAAAACCTGTTTTGTGACGGCATATTGCTGTTAACCGGGTATGCAAAACAAACAATACAAAAATCCAAACATAATTTATGAAGTTGGGACGACATTTTGATTTTACTTACAAATTTCCATCGTCGTAGTAGCTGTCCTGGTTTATCCCCACAAAAGCTGCCACCACCATCCCTGGAACAACTGGGGAGGAAAAATCGAAGTTCAGAATTCTCGTCCCGTTTATTTTTTTATCATCACGGCATACACAAAGATAGGACGTGAAGAACTAGTATGAGGACGCATTTTCATCAAAACTATCCATTTTGTAGTAAATATACAGGCGCAAATGAATGCAGCTGAAAATTACACACATGTCATTAGTCCGGCCTCTCACTACGAGACCGAGAGGAACGTTAACAGATTGTTTCAAACAGTTGCCACGATTTTACCCGAGATGTTACCACTTAGGACATCACCAAAAGATCACGTTTCTACTAAATCCACTCTCTATACAGAACGCAGGACAGTTCATGGACGGCTGCATTCAAAGAATAAGTCAAGCCCCACAATAATAAGCGTGGTACCGCTTAAAGTTGATTAGAATGGTGGCATGGACTCCATTACTTTGTTTTTTTATTTCACTGTAACTGCAATTAGCCTTTGGTCATGATTTTGCAAACGAATACCATATTATTGTTTAATGACCGTCTATTTGAACATGATGACCATAATGTTTACCCTTTTTTATTACTTCTGTAATATATAAGGGTGATGTGATTACGCAGGGATGAGATGCTCCAGTACTTGTTATACCCCCCCCCCCCCTCCCCCTTTGCACTAGGACGGCGCTCTCGCCGCGCTCTCTCTGCGACCTAAAATTTGACATATCGAATTGAATAGAAAAGAATCGAATCTTTTACTCTTTCTGTGTTTTGTTATTTTCTTAATCACGCTTTTACGTTTTGTATGATATACCCGGTGTAAAGTGAATGTTACACATATATGGGTCGCAGTGAGAGCGCAGCGCGATCGCCGTCCAGTGGGAAGGGGGCCTTAGTGACCCCTGAACTACAGACAGAGGCTCCTCATGTCCTGTCCACGGTGCTGACAATGTGACAGTTCTGCATCACTCTTATTTTTCAACTCATCATTTTTTTTAAATTTCTCATTGACAAATAAGACAGACGTAGTGGTGGGGCACTCAAGTTATCAACTTATATTCACGCCACCACTAAACATATGTATGTATATATAGAGTCAATTCCACATTACCAAGAGGGTGTTTCTTGCCTTTTTTCCAACATTTTTGAAATCTTTATAACATTCTAATTGTGAATAGTAACTATTTAGAACTGTTTATAACATCATTGTGATGTTCTAGATATTTTCTACAGTGTTCAAACATGTTATAAACATTTCTAACATCAAAGTCATTATTTCTGATAGTTTCTAAACTGTTCCAACATAGATTCATCATTTGTGATCACATGTGATCACATGTTCAAACATTGAAACAAAATGATGAAACTGGGTCAGTGGGCTGGGGAGTGGGAAATTCACACATCCCTGCCAAGTACAGGAAATTATGTCTGTCTCACAGCTTCTCACAAAAGACTCTCCACTGTCTACTGAAGAGAATCTAAAAATACAAGACCCAAACAAAAGACCTAGCTTAGCAGCTTGGTTGATGGGGGTAATAAAAGATTTTATGGAGAGAAAAATGACGCAAATTGTTGGAACATTTGAGAACATGTTCCAACAATAACAAAAACACACAAATGTTTCTAAATTGTTCTAAATAAAGAGATATTTGTATCATTACTTTCCAAATGTTTCCAACATATATAGATAGGTTCAAACATGTTCAAACTTTCATTTTCAATTGTTTGAACAATTTAGAACTTTAGTGACTGAGATATTCTTTTACTTAGAATAGTTCAAACTTATGACAAATATTGTTTAAAAACCCTCTCGGTGACCCGGAATCGACTCTTACTATAAGAACATAAACATAACTAAATTAAACGCTCTCTTGTGACTTATCATGCGTTCTTTGGACAGTTTATGAAAACTAACGCATCCCATTTTTTGTTCTCGTATTTATGTTCATAACACCTATCAAATCATCATCATCATCATCGGTCGGCTGCAGTGCAGGCGACTGCAAGCTTCTTCCAGTTCCGTTTACCGGCAGCGAGATGGCGAAACTGCCTGGGGGTGGTCTGGTCGTGATAAATACACCAACACGGTAACTTAATTCATATCTCTAACATTTTCACATTCAAAATCATTTGCCTATGAATTCTTTAATGTCCTTCTCCTTCAATTTCCTCTAATACACCGCTCACTTATTACCCACACCTTGTATAGCTTCTTAATTCTTAGACATAAGGGCCCAGCAGCTATTAAAAGAAAGATTCGAAGACTAGATAATATCCAACTAGATGCCTCACACATGTCCATTTTGCGGGCGGAGTCTCTGACAGAGATCAGCTGAGTAGTTTGTGGCGAGGATTGGCCATCATTGTCGTCGTAAAACTGTTTGTCCGAATGATGAAGACGTTTTGATTACTTGACGCCGGGCGCCTTTAAGTGTGACATCGTGGCAGCAGACAAACTCTGAGTACCACACGATCAGCGCCTCATAAGCCGGGAGGCGCCAACCGCCGACCCCAGCCAGTAAGTGGGTGCCACCCACCACTCAATAGGTCCTGTGTCACTAAAGATGAACAAACCGGACGCTTAGTGAGGCCTTTTAAGACATCATCAGATGAGAGATAAGAGCGTCCGTGTGCAAATGTCAGGACTCAGGATGGGATTCTTCAGAAACAGCCCGACGGCAGTTGTGGATTATACAGTACAAAAGTACTAATGATTTTCTTGCTCTGGGATAAAAAAGAAAGACCACTTTATCTGAAATACATACTTAGAAGGAGTTGCGAGGGTGCTTGATGCATGCAGAAAGGATGGTTGTGCACGACAAGTAAAGATTTGTGGTACGTCGTTCGTATATTCTTGTTATTGTCTTATCACCGTTGTCTGAATCATATATAAACTGATAAAGCACTGGAATGTGCTGAGTTGCGCTACAGGTTTGCAGCAATTTTGCAATAATGTTTAAAACGTTTTATTTCAATCGCAATTTCAGGTGGAAAAATCGCGCTGATTTGCTGTCTTTGCGAATGCCTCGTGCAATTTGCCGTAGTCCAGTGCAATACCTTGTACATGCAAAGCCAAAGGGATTTTTTTCATTGACTAAAAGTCCACCACAAAACAAGGCTCGTGGAGCTACTCATGCGCTTTGGGCTGCAGTATTGGATTCTGAGAAAAGATGTTTGTTTACCCTTGACCTGAAACGTTTTAGATTTTACCCCACAGGGAAGCAAATTCCGTGGAAGTTTGTTGCATAACGATGTAGTTCTAGGAAAGAAGCTGTCGGCGTGAAAATTCATCACAGTCCCATAAGGTGGGAGGAAAAAGGATGCTTTGCTTCCGTGGAAGTGGTAAAACGTGTTCTTGCAGAGAAATTTCGTTTGGGAGGCACAAGAGAACGAAGTTCTGCTGAGCATTTACCATGGAAGTAGCAACAGAATAACGCTAGACTTGCTACATTACGCCTTTGGAACAGGGGTTGTAAGGATGGCTTAATGACCCCATCTAGCGTCTTTTCACATTACAACAGGCGATAATTGTTGCTAGATTTATGTCATCCTCTCGGTAACGATTGCACATCCCGGAGAATTACGTATTCCAAAGGCGTGCACGATAGCTTGCAGGTGCTTTAAAAACAACCCATCAAAAGTACGATGACTCGATAACGCCTTGGCATTGCTTAACAAAATGGCGCTGCGAGGTGATGTCGGAGTAAGTGCTTCACCCGTGGAGTCTATCATGTCATGCGCGCTGCAAGTCAACGACCGGGAAATTGAAGACAAAAATCACTTCTGTGCCAAATCGTGGATATTATCTGCATTCATTTTTTTCAAAGTACTGCTATAAAGCTTTAGCTGAGGAATAATTGTTAAGCATAACAGATGAGGGGAACCATAGACTTGCGCTCTTCATAAATATTCTTATCTAATGTTCCGCCAAATGCATGTCTTTCTTCGTACTCTTCCAAATATCCACCATTGCTGGCGTACTTCTCTTTTCTTCTCAGTGACAGTGCTGATAAGTTCTTAGACTCGAATGTGTCACCATTGTGTTAATTTTATTGTTTGCGGTATGTATCTGATAAACAGAAGAGATTGAGATTGAAACACCATTGCAATGCTAAAGAAGGCTGCTAGAGGACCCAAACGTATGTCAAGCCTTCCGTGCACAAGACCAATCTACACATATCTTGACCGTGGCTGATCATAGCACCATATCTCAAAACAAAAGGTTCTAGATTCTACTGCAGTGCTTAGGAAAGCCGCCAGGGAGCCGAAATCTAATCATTTCGTCAATAGCACAAAACCTAACCAAATAAAAGTTTTAAGAAAATTCAACGGTAGCTCCTTGAAACATGCAAACACACAAACGGTATCCAAAACATAACCTTAGAATGGCGAAGGAGGTAACAATGATGCATCAGTAATTTTTCATGTGAATGTACATTACAGACCCCTTCGCGAATATGTAAATGGTCAATCAGAAACTTTTCTATGAGCACACCACAGACCCCATACGTACCCCATCCCATGACGTAGTACCTCGCTATACATACCCATCCCGTGACGTAGTACCTCGCCATACGTACCCCATCCCATGGCTTAGTACCTCGAAATACGTACCCCATCCCATGATGTAGTACCTCGCCATACGTACCCCGTCCCATGACGTAGTACCTCGCCATACGTACCCCATCCCATGATGTAGTGCCTCGCCATACGTACCCCATCCCATGACGTAGTACCTCACCATACGTACCCCATCCCATGACGTAGTACCTCGCCATGGGTCGCTGTTGCACGGCAGTTTCGTGCATGGCGTTGGACACCACCACGTACAGGTTGAAGGCTTCGTTCATCAACCACGTGAACATGGTCAGGAAGAAGTAGTGGATCAGAACTGCAAACCCGCGGCACACCAACTGGAGTGGAAACACCAAGCATACCGGAAATGTGCTGAATTGTGTATAGTGAGGTATTTTCGTAATATCCAAGCAGATCTTACGGTAGCATAAGATTGTATAAAAAGCTGGCAGAGGAGTGAAGCCGGCCTAGGAGTGTGTATGCTCCGGTGCCCGTCTGACTCCCTTTAGCCGGCTATACTCGCTCTGCCAGCTTTGATACTATCTTATGGCACTATCTTAAGTGTTTTGTGTCGAAAAAAATTAGGTTGGTAACACCAGTTCACCTTTATCCGTGGGGTAACCTTTATCCGTTCTTTTTAAGAACAATGTATTTAGGGATATGAAGTCGACAGATGATGGTTTCAAACTGCAATATTTTGAAAATAGTACAATTTCAAACTACCGTCCATCGACTTGATATCCCTGGATAACCTGTTTAGCAACACAACGGATATAGGTTACCCTGCGGATAAAGGTGACCTAATGTTAGGTATATGCAGATTCTCTATATTTTTTTCAATATCTTGGCCGAAGTTGTATAAAATGCATGTAAAACTAACATGTATCATATCAGGCACTGGCATTGTCAGCATTATATTGTACTTATACAGATAAACACAATACAAGTACATTAATAAACTGAACAAAGCTGAACGACGTATTATACACATGATTACATCAGCTGCTCAAACCATTTAATCATTAACAGAGTGTGAAAAACAGGAAGTCTACATGTACTTTGAATTTCTTCAAATAAAATTGTATGCCTTTTTGCCAGCGAAAGTATAGGATCCGTAGGTTTTTGCTAGGATTGGTCGTTTTACCAATAACATATACTGATTTATTCCTAGACCTAACATCAGATATGTTCTGAATGAAGAACTTCTATCATAGCGCAGTAATCTTTAGCTGTACAACAAATATCCAACAGCTAAATATTAGAAACTTATTTAATTTTCTAGAAGTTTTTTTGTGATGGATTTACTAAAGCGTAGGTCATCTGATCTGAGTATTTGCCAGGTATACACACCATACTTTCTGTACGTTTGATTCCTATGACGAAGAAGAGATGCAGCAGTGTTATAGAGGCGGCCAGGTTTTTGTGGACTTCGACTGTATCTGCCTGGCACCTGTGTATGTGACATATCAAGGGTCAGCAAAAAGCATCTATAAGCACTTTAGAGATTCTACGTACGTGTGTGCAGCGAAATGTATTTGTGGGTAATATGTCAAAAGTGAACTCCCTAAGACATAATAAGAACAGACATTGTTGTGCAAATCGATAAATGTTCGAGACAAATTATTTAGAAGCTAGCCGCCTTCGCATTGTACATATTTCCTACAAAGATGTTTGATGCGCAAGCGCACTTAGAATCGTGAATGATTTTATTGGTTCTCAGCATTGCTAGTACATGTGTATGATTTTACAGCGACATCTTGTGATCTATGTATAAACTGCAGCGTAAACGACGCCAGTTACTGATTGTCCTTTGTTTCATTTTACAGATTTCTTTTGCATATTTCATCAATTCAACTTTAGGTGCACAAACACTATCTATAAATCCATTTCAATCCAAGTCATTAATTTTTCTTACGCAACCCTCTAGTTACGGTTAAAAAGATAACATGTGCCGTTACATGAGTACAGAACTAAATAACTAGAACGCCTCAATACTACTAAAGTCTCAAGTCTATCAAAAAAACTACTGTACAGGCATCATGTTATTATTAGCCGTGAAAAAGTCAGCAGTTTTTGAAGAAGAGACGATGATTTGTTCAACTGGAAGTAGAATACGTACTTGTAGTAGTAGAACGCACAGAAAGCTCCGATGCAGAGCAGCATGCATGCAATACACCCCATGACCGCTATGGGCTCCTGTTCAAAATGGCGTTGGTACGATAGCCTCCACTGCAAGACAAGAAAACAGTTTAAAGAAATCTACAGTTTGTTTTGACAGAAATTCATGAACTACAGATACACGTCGATACGCTTTTTATTTCAGTGCGTTTGAAAACATCCAAATTTGCGTTCAAAGGGTAAAAAAAAACCAAATACGTAAGTACCATCCTGTTGTCCATTTACATTGATATTCAGGAGTACTGAAATCGTCAGCCGTTACTAAAATTTAATAGTGCACAGATAACGCAGTGGTAACGAAAAGTTATAGTACATTCCTTGATATCTAAAAGTATTGTTAGAATAAAAGGTATCTGCACTTGAAAATAGCAATTCGAGATATGACAGATTCAACACATAAAACCACTCTATCGATCTCAAAACATTCTGTAGCAATCTGCACACAACCAAAATAACAAGAAGTATAGAATAGCAGCCTTATTCAGGCAACAAAAAGCACAGTATTTGTTTACAATTAGGAAATGTTGATTCAATTCTATGGATGACATCCTCTTGGAGTCCCAAAACTGATGCGAGCCTGTTTGGCAAAAATGTTGCCTTCATTGGGACATTTAAGGTTGGTCAAATGACTTAACACGCAAAGCATGGTAAATAGAACAATAGATTCTTCATTTTTGTCTTTTTGTCACCATATTCTTCGACTTTGGAATTGATTTTTACGTTCTTTGTTTTCATTTATCTTTTTTGCACTTTGCGGTATATATTTGCTCATTTCGCATTTGCTTTACACGATCTACAGTATGGTAAACTTTTTTTAAACGCGCGCGAGGCGCGGATGTAGTCCATGTAGTGGAATCAACAAGCCATTTTGCGTCAGTAAAACAACAGTAGGGCACCAAAAGGAGTTGGGTATGGGAAGTGTGGGAAGGGGGGCAGTAAACAGCTAGTTACGCACATTGACATCGTACATATCTGTGACGACGGTTACTATTCCGGTCTTCCTGCACTCGCACAGAACTGTGTTGTACTGCCTTCTGACGAGCTTGCAGCCGTCCGCCACCCAGCGGTATGGGTGAAATCTGCAGGGGAAGAGGCAGGCCATTTGGGCAAAGGCATGCGTTCAGGGTTCACTTTTATGCACAGAGAACTTCTAGAGTTCGCCAGGCCATATAGGAACGGTTGGTTCCAATTTCGGCCGGGACCCCCACTTTACGTCCCTTCCGAAAGACGAAAGCAATCCTTTACGACATTCTCCGAGTCGAGCCTACCACGCACTAGCATATGAAACAACAGGGGCGTTAACCCTATTCAGACCGGGCTTTTTTGGTCATCCCTGGACCGGGGGGGGGGGGGGGCTTTTGAGGCCCTCCACTTCTAAGTCCTATAACTCTAACACGACGTGCTGTAGGGCCACCAAATTTTTAGGACATAATGTCGACATAACATCTAACACGTATTGGACGTTTGATGTTACGTTGACGTAAGATGACGTAATTATGACGTCATCAATTTGATTATATTGGCCGGATCCATAAAAAAGGGTCTTCTCAGAAAACTTCAAGTTATGCTACCAAAATGAAACAACAAGTGCAGATAACAGAATAATAATGTTTACTACGACTTGTGTTGCCAATAGCAATATCAATGACGTCAAAATGACGTCATAAAATGACGTCATGCACATCTAAGATACGAGTTGGGCTCCACCATATTATATCCACCACCTTGAATTTTTAGAAATACTTTTTTTGCAACAAATAATCACAAAGGGCAATGAAAATAGACTAAATTCCTTCATTTAGATGGTTTGTGATGAAAAAATGCCAGGTAGTTACAAATTTTAAGGGATAATTAGCTTGTTATGCTTGATCTGGCCATACGGTCCGCCATCTTGGATTTTGGGCTGATGACGTCATCAAATTAGCATAATTTATGCATATATAATTATGACAGATATGCAAAGTAATATAAGATTTTATTTATGTAACAAAATAGCAGTAATATAGCAAATAAATGTAAAAAATACAATGTTAGAACCAAAAATAGTGATTTTTGGCAAAACTGCCTGTCAACAAACGGTTGCCATGGCAAAACGAAGATATGGAAAATTTGTCAAACTTCGCAAAGTTGTTGCCAACAATATTTTAGGAAAACTCACCAAATTTGGTGGCTCTAGCGTAAGCCGGTCTGGCGTTATACCCCCGTCTGAATAGGGTTAAAACAGAAAGAAACAACATGCCGATACCCGGGATCGAACCGGGCCGGCAGATCGCAAATACAACGTGCAAACCGTTCGGCCAAAAGGCTATTTCGCGTCTTCAGTTTAGCAGTCATTCAATCCCACTGTTACATATATCTAAGACATGTAGAAGGCCTTTTCGTGGGAAGTGTAAGAGCGGTGAAAAAGGCAAGGTGTAGCGTTTACATTTGATCATCAGAGAATAATTTTGTCCAGTTAATACCCCTAATTTGGTGTGGGCAGTCCTAAATTTGACTTCATCAGAAAACAATATGGCGGCATTCTTTGAAAAGTCAAAATCTTTTGCCTTCCCTTTTGGACACTTAACGTTGCAGCGTGCGTTTTATGACCTTGAATGACATTATGAAAACATGAATTTACATTTAATATCTTGAATATATAGAGTAAGCTGTCATTCTAACCTCCGCATGATTATATCACCAGACGTTGTTTTAAGCTAAAATTGACAAACTGAATGTGACGTTACATAGACTTACTTGTCTCCTATCTGCAGCGTGAGACATCGAGGGTTGGAGACGTTGTAATACTGCAATGGAACATAAAAAAAACTTTAAACAAAACACGCGTTTAGACCAAACACTCAAGGGGATCAGCCTGGACGTCACCATAACAAGTGGACGCTTGAGAAGCTTTCAAATGACTAAGAGAAGTCACGAGATCACGTGACACGAAGGTGCAATAGATGGGGGAGACGCCTAGACTTTAAATTAGGTAAAGAAAAATTATACATAGTACATGTACATATGAATTTCATTACAGGAAAGATTTAGAACTGTTAATGAAGTCTTGTGGTAGCGTTATTTCTTTCAAGTAAATTAATGTAGACTTTACAGTTATAAATAGATACATTGAATGAAGGCTAATAAAGACTATGATAAACTACGCACCGTAGAGAGCGGTAATGTCACCAGCAGTGGTTCGGTGAGGTTGTTCATCTCCTGTTCCTCCAGAACGTACGTTCCGACCATGGGGGCATTGATGTTGGCGTCTTTAGAACTCCTGTGCGAGGCGTCAAGAGCAAAGATAACTAAGTATCGACATGAAAACTGTCAGTACAACTTGTCATTCGAATCTGACGAAAGCTACAATGCAGAGGGCCGAAAGTTCGGAGAGATACCGATGTGTTGGAACGAAAAATAGATGTTTAATACTAGGAAGTCAACATTTGCTAGCATCTACATCTACATCTACATGATACAGGACTCTCAAAGTGCCTCATGGCACATCGCGTCCTGAGAAACAAAGTGCATCTAGTGTGGCAGGTGGACGTGGTGCGAGAAAAATTAGTAGACAAACGACGAAAAATGAAGTGAATGAAATGCAGCTACATAATATTCA
Organism: Branchiostoma floridae x Branchiostoma belcheri; assembly: GCA_019207045.1. Classification (NCBI taxonomy): domain Eukaryota; kingdom Metazoa; phylum Chordata; class Leptocardii; order Amphioxiformes; family Branchiostomatidae; genus Branchiostoma; species Branchiostoma floridae x Branchiostoma belcheri. The sequence goes on along the minus strand of CM033024.1, from coordinate 12,064,892 downwards.
TACCAGGCGTGGGTAAATATATAACGGAAGTGGTGTCACCTGAAGTGGTTGGGTAAGAGCCTGACGACGGTTGGATAGGCGACCTGACCCAGCCCCACGTACTCTGTTCTTGACAACCGGCAACACGTGGTGTGAGAGTGAGTCAGAGTTATCAGCAACCAACAACGGTTAGGGCGCGGTCACATAGGTAGTGCGATCGCAGAACGATTTTGATTTCCTACGACGATCTCACGACCTTTGTGACCGCGCCCTAATGTATATCTAGCTGTTACAATTAACAGTACAAAAAAATTGATTTGTCTGTCTTCATTGCTAGACGACCTATGGATGAATGCGCAATGTGTCAGCTTTCCGTACGTCAAATTTATCAACAGCTATCTAGGAGTGACTAGTGTCTATCAATCTAGAACTAAACTGTAACTTCCAATACAAAGGACTCTTACAGAAGTCCCCCTGTCTCTGGTGCTGATCAACAGCCACTATAACATCATTGTCACTGTCCCTGGTACTGAATTACGGTCACTCTAGATAGTCCAAGTTTTCAACAGTGTAAAGCTAAATCTCTCTATGTAGACAGTTACAGTGCGAAATTCGTTTCATAATGTCTTCTACCAACATAGATGCAAGTTATAAGTGTCTAGTTTGTCCCCAGAAATACACGATTTACGTTGAAAGTAGAGGAAAATGACCAACTCAGCACCTTGTCTCGACACGTTGAGATGAGCTCGCACGTCCGCCGCCAGCCGGGTCATGTCGTCCACCCTGCCGTTAGGGAACACGCTCTTGGTGTACCTGCTTCTGCCGTTCAACGTCATGGTGGCTGACACGTCCCGCTGTAACACCTGCACCGATACCGCTGGAAAACAAGTTTGGTGGGCACATCAACTCCTGTTGGAAAACAAGTGGGGTGGGTATATCAACTCCTGTACCTATTTCTCCCGTTCAACGTCATGGTGGCTAACACGTCCCGCTGTGATACCTGCACAGATACGGCTGGAAAACAGGTGGGGTGGGCATATCAACTCATGTACCTGTTTCCATACCGTCCAACGTCATGGTGGCTGACATGTCCCGCTGTAACACCTGCACCGATACCGCTGGAAAACAAGTGGGGTGAGCATATCAACTTCTGTACCTGCTTCTATACCGTACAATGTCATGGTGGCTGGTATGTCCCGCTGTAACACCTGCACCGATACCGCTGGGAAACAAGTGGATTTCGGAGTGAACATATGTATGAAGTCTTGTAACGAGGGTATGCATCTATTTACGATACTGTAGCATGATTTGCAACATTATAATTACCGTAATTAATCAATTGTTTGTACGCTTGCATAATTATATCCGATAATATTTTTCATCAGCTTGGTAAATAGCAGAATAGCAACGTTCTTTGTTTTTCACCAGTAAGATCCACAGAAGCTGCCAGGCGAGTTTTCAGAAGAGCTACAGATACAAAAATCTCACGACGCTGGAAACATTCGAACATCGCACGACGACTTTTACCTATTATTTACTTTCACTTATCATTAGCAGGCGGTTGTTGCAGTATGTGTTAACGTGTATCGTACGATATATGTGAATGGGTCTTTAGTAAGATTCTCATTAATAATAATCTCCAGGCTAATTTACCAGTGGCATAAGATAGTATCAAAGCTGGCTAATAAGTACAGCTGGCCAAAGGGAGTCATCAGCCACTGGTAGCCAAACACACTCCTAGGCCGGCTTCACTCCCCTGACAGCTTTTGATACTCTCTTAGGCTACCGTAGGATCTGCTTGGAGATTAATTTATACACTCTAACCACTCAGTTACTCACCGAAGTTTTTAAACGTAAGTTCCACCGATGCGTCCTTTATCTTTAAGTGGCCCTGCTTCAGATGGAACTTCATGCTGTCCGACAGAACCCTGGCGAAGTTCCGGACGATGCTGATGAGTCGGACCGCCTCCCCTCCCACAGGCTTACTGTACTCCCAGGCAGGGTACTTGTCCCGGCGGAGGATGTTGTCGATAATGTCTGCTATAACCTGCGGGCAGGGGCAATGGTCTAGTCAGTAGAATGCTTGCCTTGTATTCTTTGGTTGCGAATACGATCCACGACCGAGGCACACCTAAAGATGGTATCTTAATATTACTGCCTTTGGGGCACCGGTGCGGCACTACGTGGTTCGAAATATTTTCCTCACAAAGATTACTCAGCGAATTTCAGAGATAAAGAACAAGTTTTCTTCCGTTTTGTGTATCATTTTGTCTTCTAAGTCATACTTTTACGTATTACACAATGTCTAAATTACATAAAATCGTCGAAAATAAAACAACAGTGCCGCAGTGAACCAACCCCTCAGTTCCGCACCGGTGCAGTGAGATACCACTTTAAGAATGGCACATTTCGCATAGCTCTCAGTATCTGGTATTGAGTATGATACGTACTAGTAAACGCACACATCACAACCAGTGAACTAGCCCCTGCTGTAGTGACCGCACAGATTGCACCATCAAACAGAGTGCAGGAAGGACTAAGGACTTCAGCTAACTAACTTATAACCTACAATTGAGAGTGTAGACAAATTTGACTACATATCGAATGGATAAATAAATGGTTGAATGGATAGATTGATGAATGAGCGGATCGACTAATAAATGGATGGATGGATGGATGAATGAATGGGTTGATGGATGGAACCATGAATGAATTAACCAATGGGTCGATGTATGAATGAATTGATGGATGAATGATTTCATGGGTGAATAAATGAATCAATTACCTTCATTGTAACATAATTACGAATACCATGTGGTAGCTAACAAAACTTCTCGTGGAATCTGGCGCAGTCCTGTGTATTATCCACTGAAGGCGTGGTCACATACAGTAGGTCGTGCGATCGTAAATACATTTTTTTTTGGACAGCCATGCATGTGTCCTGTAAAGTTAAGCTGCACAAAAGGCTGTCCTAGATCCTTGATGGTTGTCGGTACTGTCACAGCCTGCCTGCAAAATGGTATGGCTATGGCATAAAAATCGTACACACGTATGCAATGATTGCATTGCGTCGGCGTATGTGACCACGCCCAAAAGAGCGTTTTTATTTCCTCGTTACCTGAGCGAATCGGCGGGTGTCGTCCCATTGTGGATATGACGTGTTGGGAAGAACGCCGATCGCAGCTTGTTGCATGGCGTACTTCAGCGCCCTCTGCTGGAGCTTGACTATCATTGCAAGGTTGTCGATATCCACGGAAATGTCGAATATGTTTCCCGTCTCCTCTTGGGAAAGGTTCTGTAAGACTTCTGCATAGCCGGGAATGTAGCTGCCATTGACTTTGGTATTGCTGAGGAGTACCTTTTTCACCTGGAATTAGATGTCTGGTTATTACTATACAATACTGCACTACACTATACTACACTACACTATACTGTACTATACTATACTATGCTATGCTATACTATAATGTACGTTGCTGTATTATACTCTACTATACTATACTATATCATATCATACTGCACTGTACAATGTACGATATTATATTATAGTATAGTATACTACACTGTACTGTTCTATACTATACTATAGTATACTACATTGACATGCACTACACTATATTACACTACACTACACTACACTATACTATACTATACTATACTATACTATACTATACTATGCAAAAATAAACTTTTCTAAACCATAAAGTTTCAATTTGCGAAAAAGATGATTATATCATTATTAGTAACCTAGGATTGACTCTATGAAGTTCAACACGACGATGGATATTTACGAGTTGACAGCTGACTTGTACCTCTGTCCTGAGATCCACCCTTGTTGTTCCGATACAGTCGGATAGTTGTGGCTGCTCCCACTCTCCGTCTGTCGCTGTGGTCCGGCTACACGTTCTGTTCGCGTACCCTACAACACAAAAAAACACATCAAAACATCGTGTGGCTCAATCGGCGGTAAGGTGTATGACCCAAATCCCAGAGGTACCTGGTAGGGGTCCTTCCCGATGTGAGTGGTTCAAATTCTATAGTCCCATGGTCGCTGTATACAGATTGCCATTACAGACCTTTGCGATTTAGCCCCACCAACTGTAAGCTTCTCGCCATCCGGTCGGCCCAACCAATAACCAACCAACATGGATTCACACATTGTTTCCATTTATTATATTATCTATTCAGTTTTACCATACTTACCGAAATGAGTGATATATAATAGGTGACTATCACCTTTTCAAGATGTCAACACGGAGACCAGATTGTAAAGTTTGATCCACTGACACCGGACTTCGTTAACTAGTGTACGTGGTGGGATTTTTAACGTGCTTGAGGTGTTCCTCTGCCAAACACAGGAGCTCCAGTTAACGTCCTATATCCGAGGGACGGCCCTAACCGAAGCTTGGTCCTCATTTTCACCTGAGTAAAGTGAGGAAAGTCGTGTAAAGTGCATTTTCCAAGGGCACAACATTGGGGCACATCAGTGGGTTTTTCTTTACCCGGGACCTCTGGGGTTTGGGCCGAACGTCTTTCCGGTTGCGCCACACGATGCCACGTTGAATACATGCATCTCTGATCTCCAAGATTCCAGATTTTGGAATGGGACTACATACCGTTTCCTGGCTGCCCATTTTGTATTGGTATTTTGTGCGTTGACTACACTCCACCTTGTAGCCAAGGGCTTAATTGATGGAAGCTTATCATTGGTAGGGCTGAATCGCAGGGGTCTGGAGAAGCTATCTTTCGTTTATTTATTGGTTTGGCTGTTCGGCACGTGCAGCCAAGACTGCCCAACTAGACATTGGCTATCACAAAGGGCAAACCCTGCTGACAAATGCAGAGATGATGTAAATGGCATTTGACAAGGACGGACCACTTATCAATAGTTTGAGCGCAATTGCAGACGTTAATGGAAAATAAGCCAGTAATGTAGCATAGAAATGGGTCTTCCATAGGTAGCATTGAAAGGGCTCTTAACGTTGTAGATAGTCCGATTTACTACATTGTCCGATTTACTTTAGCTGTGGTTCATTGCAAAGCATCTGGCATAATCCCAACTCACTCGCAAACCTCTATACGCCCGGTGATGCCTGATGGCGATTCTCTACATCACACTTCGTGATCACATACCAACTGACGAACTCAGAGCTAAACTCGGTATGGTTAAGCAAGCCATTGTTGAAGACATTTGGATAAGAAGGTTAAGGTGGTCAAGGCCCTTAAGGTGGTATCATACTGAACTTGGGGTACCGGTGCGGCACTGCGGGGCTCAAAAGATTACTCAGCGAATTTCAACGAATTTTCTTACGCTTTGTATATTTTGTTGTCTTCTAATTCATACTTTTACGTATTAAAGTATATACTCAATATTCAAATTATTTTTAAAAAATCGCGAAAATAACACAACAGTGCCGCAGTGAAAGAACCTCGCAGTGCCACACCCGTGCCCCAAGTGCAGTGAGATACCACCTTAAGGCTGGGTGTGTGTACATCAAGGTATTATCACACAAGCAAAATTTAATATAAGACTCATGTAATGTTCAGCAGAGCGAGTCTAACTTGGATAGTCCCAGGACGTGTCCTGCGCTCCCGGACAGACGATGCTCGCAGTCTTGCCAGCCTGGGTGCGAGGCCACATCAGATTGTTGTTCAAGTCCGCGTTACACTGAGGCCCTGCAAAATCACACAAATGGGGAAATGTTATTACTATCACTAGTCACACAAAAGCTCATTTTATGAATAATCCTACATTTTCATAATTGGTTTACACTTCCTTGTTTACTACTTGTAACTTTCAATTTTAACTTATATCCATACATTACTCCCTAAATTTTGTTTGATCTATTAAGTGTAATGTGTTTTCATTATGTTGGCCACTTTATCTAGAATCCGTACTTGTTTTCTTTGTTTAATCTATATAAATTGTAATAAGTTAGTAAAGGGAGGCCTTCGTATAAGCAGAAGGTTTTAGCCTAACTTGGACTGTTATGTTTCTTTATACATACATATCGTTGTCATGTATCTATTGTTTTTTTTTTCTTTCAGCGAAAAACAAATTATACGCAAGCGCATTGGTCCACTATTGAAACATCGTCGTTCGTCGTTCTTTTCTGCCGTATAGACTTACACTTGACATATGAAGACACTTGGTAGGGTTAGTTAGCCAGGGTACCGTCCGGGTAGTAGCTATAGTTCGCTCCTACGTTCGCTTCTGATACCCGCGAAGGATCCCAGACGGAACAGCAGAGAAGCGACTGTATATTGTGTATAATAAACGCCGGAGCGAACTACTTTCTGGAAGGTACCCAAACTAGGGGTGAGTTGTTATGACCAGGAAAGTTCACGGTTGAGATGACAACATGAATTTGCATGTTTTAAAATCCTATCGGATACTTATTGCTACGTTGATGAAGGTCAGACATCAAGGTAATAAGATACACTATCTAGCATGCGTGCATTTACTCAAGCAACTGGACGTGATTTTGAATATGAATGTAGAACGTCGTATCCAGTTGCTTCAGTAATTGTTATTTCTGCAACACATTTTGCTATTAGTTACCAGTGCCTAGAACACAGAAGGCAATTGTAAAGCATAATTTCCACGCAGAATAAAAAATGGCACAAATTTGCTCCCGAATATCAGCTTGAATATTGAACAAGACGCATCACATAATCATCATCGTTAAATGTACCTTCTATTTTCAAATCTGGAAACGAAAATGCCGTTTTATTTTATCTGTCATTTTTTTGCATAGCCATGATAGGATTATGACGTTGAAAAATGTCTGACCACACCTAAAGGACGTCATCCATCGATCTTCCTTATGCAAAACACCAAGATGACGTCATAAGCAAAACTGGGACAGCTCATTGTCTATTCTCTTACAGGAGCCGATCTTTTCAGAGACAGATGCGTCAGCCTGGAAACCCGGCCAAGCGGGACGGATACATGCACCTGTTATCACCCACCATCCAAACGCCTATTTGCCCACACATGTACCGAGCTTTATCGATCCCTACCGTAATCATTAGTCAAGAAAAAAATCGATATCGAGGATCCGCTCCAAGGAAAAATTAATCTCTCCAGATGCAGCTTCCATGTACCGCGGAAACAAGGAGGTTTTATCAAGTGGAAACCACTGCTACAGGTCGAGATATAGAGATAGGTGCTTTGCTGGAGGCATGTGGAGAGACAGTTGTAGGTTCTGCACGGGTTAGACTAAATAATCTAATCTTTATCTTTAAACTTATGCCCGAAGGCTAGCTACAAGGGAATACACAGATACGATAACGTGGAAAAGTAACTAAAATGTGTGCCCGATAGATCTACCTGATTCTTTACCAGGGTCGAATTTTCTGCATCGTTTTATTGCGTTTTACGTAAGAAATTCATTGAAAAAAGAAATACGAGAACTTACCAATAGTGAAACTGCAATATTCATTGCAAGACTTTTTTGAATCCGCCTGACATCGGTCTGAAATAGGAGACAACAAGAAAACGTGGTGTCAGAACAGCCAGGTCTTCCCAATAAAAACGCCCCAAGGAGCAACGATATTAATTCACTTTAGCGAGCTATTATCGTAAGTGAATGAACTGTATTCTTTTCCCAACTGAGCTAAATACACGTCACGTAACAAAAGACATATACATATTTACAAACATACCAATGCTGTTTTGAGTATCGTGGACTAGCATATAGCTAGATTCGACTTCTTCTCGGTAACGGTTCAAATGTAGGGTTGTATGGCTGTATGTCTAGCTGTAGTAAGTTCATCAAAACGCGTAAGGGTAAGTGCTTATCATTTGTCTTAAGTGGTGAAATCAACTTTCTGTACCCTTTCCTGCTGTGCCCGTATACATGCGCATATATAATGTTCTATATGCGGGTCCAGTATCTTAATGGGCTGGGGGCATTTCTCCCCTAAATCTGGCATACCGCAGCAAAGCGCATTGATTGGAGAGGCAAGCAAATCTGCTACAGCAGCACAGAATAGGTCAAGTTTTTCTGATCTGATTAATCAATTAGGGGGTTAAATTGGCAAAAATCTCAGTAGTACAAGGGTTAACTAAATACGACATTCTCTGTCATTTCAAAACACTTTCTCCATCATTAACATACACAGTACAATCTACGATTAAGTGCGCTCAATCTTCTATACCGCATTTGAGGTACAAAATTGAAGGCTTGTACATGTATTGAGCTTAATTGTCATGCTCAGTCAACCATCTGAGATGACGCCGTTTACGATTTCAAAATAAGTAAGTTAAGTTGTGAATTGTAGATTCTAAGTTTAATATCATAGTAAATTTTGTAAAAAAAGTGTTGCTTTGATTCCGATGATTTTCAACGACTAGTATGTAATGGCCATACCGCAATTCAACTCATGACTATGTCTATGGGTTGCGTCTACGGGTTACTATTGACGTGACAATGTGACCTACACGTACGTACTTACCATAAACTCCAGAAGGCCACCTGAGGGTCATGGCACCCCTGGTCCCTGCCCGGAAATCCACCCAGCTGGCGGCGTTTCCACACTCTGTGAAGGTGCAGTCCTTCCATATGTTATCCAGCCGCGACTCGTTCAACACGTGGTCCCAGATGTTGAGGTGGCTGATGTCACCCAGGAAGGTGGAGTTCCTGTTGATGAAAGGTCACCATTACGCACGTGTAGTACTTGATTTGTTAAAAACAGCCGTTTCCTTGTGAAATGTTGGCATTTTTTAGCTGGACATTACAGGTAACTGGGTTTTGACTATTTTATTTTGTGAAAACCTAGGCTTTTAGCTATGTTTAGGGGTGTCCTGGGCAGTCTAAGATATATGTTTTGCTGTCCTCCCTGAATATGTCAAAGGTCACCAGGGTTCATTCTGCTCCAGTGTTGACTTTAATGCACCGGACGGAATGACCGAAACATTCTAGACAGACAATATAGAAGTCAAACTTTGATGCCAATGTGAGTTTCAGTTCAGTTTACCACCGACTAAACCTCAGGTAGGCGACTTTCTATGTATTCTAATGAGAGACTGTTTTGGTGGCCTTTCACCTGTTGAAGTCGTGCTCTTTGTTGTTCTTCTTCTGGCCCAGGACCAGCTCCCCGGAGGAGGGGATGGTCTGGTCGATGGCCAGGTCGTGTCCGGACTGCTTCTTCCCGTCCCAGTGGATGGACCACATGCCGCCTGCAGTGGGGACGAAGCAGGGATGGAGTTAACGTGTATATATATGCGTCTATCTATCTACTGTATCTGTCTATCCATCTATCTATCTATCTGGTCTGGTTTATGGCTAGGCCGTGTCCGGACTGCTTCTTCCCGTCCCAGTGAATGGACCACATGCCGCCTGCAGCGGGGAAGAAGCAGGGATGAAGTTAAAGTCTGTAGATATGCATCTAACCAGCTAGATAGATAGACAGACAGAGGGCTAGATAGCTAGATAGCTAGCTGGATAGCTATCTATAGCTGGATAGCTATCTATCTAGATATCTAGCTAGTTACACAGATGGATATCTAGCTAAGTAGATAGGCAGGCAGATACGTAACTGTTTGTCTGTCTACCCGTCTGTCCGTCCATCCATCCATCCATCTATCTATTCATTTATATATATATCTACCCGTCTGCCTGTCTATTCATCTATCCATCCGTTTATCTTTCTATCTATCTATCTATCTATCCATCCATCCATGCATCTATCCGTCTGTCTATCCATCTATCTACCATAGTCCTATGTACCAATAATAACACACGGTAGATTACAGGCAGTCCTCATATTGATCTAAACCCATGAGTTCCCATGCGGAACTGCCTGCGGGTTATATTATGAACGTTAATGATCTGTGCATCTTGCGCGGATGATGAAAGTGCTCAACTAATCTGGATTCCAAAGGTTGTACATTTTTCTTATTACAGGGAAGCAACGAGTGGTATGCACATCTGCTGGCATGATAATGCTAGGAGAATTTTTCTAATCTACCACAAAGATGCCATAGGCGTACGGAATATTTGTAGTAGATAAGGACATTTGTAAGCAAACGCAGAACGTGTCCCTCTCATCATGGTAGTTATGCAAGGTCAGGATTCTGTTTCTGTATCTTTCAAGTAACTTTTAGCTCAATTGGCAATGTTACCATTGAAAATATACATTAAAAATGTACACTCACACACACACACACAAAGGGTCCACATTGACAGGGATCTACCCTATCTTAGACTTTAGGATTTTCTATTTTAAAGAAAAAAACAAGAAGGTTTTGACCCATTTGGGGGGACTGTGGTCAGTCCCTAAACTGACGTCATCAGAAAACAACATGGCGGTATTGTTTGAAACTCTTGATTATCGTCCAGTGGGGTCGTGTGGCATAAAAAACGGAATGATTTCCAGACGGGGCCGTCCGATGTAGCAGTAGCGACCCGGGGCTTGCTGGGCTTCGATCCCCAGACGGGGCCGTCCGATGTAGTAGGGGGCTCAGAACCATGTGGTCCTGTCATGTCACCGATCTTGTGCCCTCGGGAAAGGCACAATGGGATTCGAACTCAGGACCTCAGGACGCTGCCGATTACGCCACGCGATCACACACACTAGACACAGTGGATAACAACCCCCTGGTCCTACAGCCTCAAAAGGCTATGGGGCCACCTTCACCTTCTCTCTTTCCTTTGTATGTAGCACTGTTAAACTCCTAATTTGGGTTCATTGTCATGTTGTCCTCATATGTCTTAATTATAAAGTACATAAAAAAATCGTTCGACGACTGTTCCCACGTCGTAAATGCCCCTCACGTATTGTAAAGCCAAGTCCAATCGGTCAGAGACACGCGAATCGATATAGTGGCGCGGTTGCTTTCGTACCCGCGTAATTGCTTTTGCCTCCCGTCGCCTTCGATAATAGATTTTTGCGAACAGTTCGATAAGGTAAAGGCCCCCTCTCACTTGACGTGCGGCACGCTTGCGGCATTGCTGCGTTCGGAAGATGCTCAACGAATTTCAGAGATAAAGAACGAATTTTCTTACTTGTTGTATATTTTGTCGTCTTTTATGTTATACTTTTACGTATTGCGCAATATCTGAATCATAAAAAATCGAAGAAAATAACAAAACAGTGACGCAGTGAACGAACGCAGCAATGCCGCAAGCGTGCCGCACGTCAAGTGAGAGGGGGCCTTAACTAGAAAAGGGGTCACGGCCGCAACCGCTGTGTAAAATTGGATCTGCGGGGGTAATGCCAGGTCGCACCGTTGAAGACATCGTGGTTTTCGGCTTGATTAAATGCTGCGAGAATGATTATATTGCTGCATCATTTGGGGCGCTCTCCACGCAACGTTGGTGATTGCAACCTATATTGCCAGATTAAACCGGGCGGCCAGATTGCCTCAATATCGTTGGGAGTATTTCCTGCGTAGGATGATGAGCATTTGCCTAATTGCACATAGCACTGTCCCCGTTTACACGTCTTCGTAATGGGTGAAGAGACAGACCAGAGCAGCAAACCTCCTTCTGGCTTTTCTACAATACGAAAAGCGACATGGAGACCCAAATCTTCTTTGACCTTCGTCTTGCCACGACCTACACACATACCAAATATTAGTGCAACCCATTCAGAGGATCTTGAGTTATTGCTGACCACAAATATGCAGAAATACAGATGGACAGATACATGTACACACAGACGCACTCAAAACTACTCGTCCATTTTCATTGAAGTAATAATATCTTCTTTTTCTGACTCTGCCACTCATATAAAGCAGAAAATCAGTTATATTATCTTAGATACTATCTCATTATCAAGGCCAATTTTGTTTTGGGGGATAAATTTGTGAGAAATTAGGTAAATGTAGTGTTCATAGCGACATTCATCAAACGTATTACATCATAGCCCAACGATATACCACTCGGTAATTACTGTAAATGGGATTCCCAGCTGGGAGATGACTCTGTATGGGGGTGTTGATTAAGACATGCACATGCGCACAGCGGGACACAGACGAGATATGGATTTTTATCATTGATCTATTTTTTACCGTCACACACGTAGCCCAAAGGGGCGCCTGCTACAACAATAGCGCTGAAGGAGGAGGCGTGTTCCTCTGGAATAATCCACGCACACTGCTGATATTCTGATTTATCTCAAAGGCTGATATGTCATGGACCCTTTTCATTGTTACTGTAGATAACAATTTCCCCATCAATCTTGTTTTCAGCAAGTCATTTATAATAATACCACTATTGCAAGACCATGCCCGAGGGCAGCCAATAGATTGCAAAGTAAGACAGTGGTATACAGAACATGGACATGTCATCTATTTTAAATCTATGTCTATTTAAACTATCTGATGAGTTTGAGTTCTTTTTACCTTCGCCAAGAAGGTTATATTTTGGGTAGCGTTTGTGTGAGTGTATGCTAGTAGGAAAACACCATAACTCAAGAACGCATGAATGGATTGTATTGATATTTGGTATGTGGGTAGGTATTGATGAGACCTAAAAATGATTAGATTTTGGGCCTCCTAGCGGCTTGCTATGGTACTGCAGCGGAACTTCCGGGTTGGATATCTCAAGTTCTGAACATGCTGTGGCTATAATTTTTGAGTGGTAGACAGGTCTTGATGCCGAGAGTAAGTGGTGTAGGTTTTGGCCCCCTAGCGGCTTGTTTTGTGCCAGACTTTGAAAGGGAATAACTCAAGAAGGGGTTAACGGATTATTATGATTTTTGGTATGTAGATAGCTTAAGTGATGCTTCATATAATGACATAATGATTATGCAAATTGGTATCTAATTTGCATAATTAATGAGTAAATCGTGTAAACACGCCCAGTTCCATTATAGGTCCATTGCAACATGTGACATTTGTAACTGAGAAACGAAGAATATTGATAAATACATATTATGCAAAATAAAGACCTAATTTGCATAATTAATGAGAAAATGCTATGATGTCATTGTGGTAAATGACGGGAACTTCTTACTTGTAGCATTTGGAAGCTATGTACATGTGAACATCATTGAACATCAATTATGCAAATGAGATCCTCATTTGCATAAATTATCAGAAAATGTGACATAAGCCTCCTTTCTTAACATATATTGCGCACGTCTCTTATTTAGTGAAGGAGATGATCAAGTTATATAATTTATGCAAATGAGAGCCTTATTTGCATAATAACTGACAAACACAATTGATAAGCAGTTGTAAAAGATCAAATCATTTGGCGAAGGTATGGGGTCGTGGAACTCTAGTTTTGTATGCAATGGGAGATGAATTGTCCAGCCTTTTTTTTATATTAACGGGTTGGACGACTTAAGGAAGAAGATTGTGTCTTGTTGGTCGTTGAGAGCAATTTCTTTCTAGATATCCTATTATAACATCACATACGTTGTCGCTAATTGAGCTGCGTGGTATATACCGACCATTTGGGGTCTAAAATTGCAAGCGTTTGCTTGCATAACCATCCGTCCAAGTTACATAATATCACTGTGATTCAATGGGGATCCATAAAATGTAAGCCAATACAACCGGTCGGTCGATTTATATCTAACGATTCCTTTAGTCTGTTATCCTCGCATGAGGGTCTGCATGGGGTGGTCTTGGTAACGCGTAACGGTGAATTCGGGAGGCTTGGTAACGTTTAACGGTGAATTCAGGAGGTCCGGTAACGCTTAACGGTAAATTCAGGAGGGGTTACAAAGCATAACAGTAACATTGACGTTCATTCCTATTCGTACAACGCTACATTAGGGTATCTCAATAGTTGAAAATGTCTGACAAATGGCATTGTGAGAAGGAAAAGGTGCCCAGAACCCAGAGGAATAACAGGGAGACTGTCCACTGCCTCAAGGCAATGACATTCGCTTCCATGGGGCAATGTTCCCACCACAGAAGCGGCGGCAGCAAATTTCTTAAGGGGGGATTGAACTATTGCTGACAAAATTTTCAGAACATGGAGCGCTGAAAGCGCAATTGCAACGCATCCTAGGGGGGTCCGGGGGTATGCTCCCCCGGAAAATCTTTTGAAATCATGACCCTCTGAAATGCTATTTCCTGCATTTTTCGGCATTTTTGCCAACAGACTTATGACATTTTCATCAAAATTACACATGGTTGTAGCTTTAACCTCCACCCCCTGACATATTTTTACCATTTTCTAGCTCGTAAAGCACGAGACATTGCAAGATAAGTCCGGGGAGATTTTGAAATCTGGATAGTCTGAAACGCCATTTACCGCAGTGTGAAAGACAAATTTTGCTGGCCGACGAAGCTGAATTAAATGACATTTTATTAGAGAGAAAAGTTTTTTTGGGCGACGACCCACGGCCCCAATATTTCGCTATGTCGTCCTGAGCACCCGCAAGGCGCAAGCTAAGTTTGACACTGACTGAATCTGTATAAGTGAAAAGGTTTTTGAGGGCGACGCTTCCGCAGGACATCTTTACTATGTTTAGCGCCGAAGGCAGCGAGGCTCCGCGAAATTTTGAAATCTGGACCCTTTGAAACGCCATTTCCTGCACTTGTCAGGGGCTCTATCTGGCATTTGACTTGTTACGAAGAATTCCTTGGTAACGCTTAACGGTGAATTCGTGATAACAAATAACGGTTAACGTTGAATTAAAACGACCAATAACGCTTCACGAATAATATACCGATAACGCCTAACGGTGAATTAAAGTGGGTCGGTAACGATTAACGGTGAATTAAAATGACTCGTAACGCTTAACGGAAAAAGGCATGCAGACCCTCTCGCATTGTCAGATTCAAAAGAATCGAATTTTCGACCGGACCTCTGACCTTCTTCAGCGTAACTGATAACCATTGGGGAATTGTCACGTGGGCAATGGGTGAAAGGTTACATATCGACACAGATGTTTTCTGCTATTTTCGCCGCCATTTTACTTGGGTCGCTGCCTCACTGCGACCGGGAAGTTTGGCAGAGCGCTTAAGGAGTTTGTTTGTTTGTTTTTTGTTTTTATTCATTTTACCACGGGTGACATATCGAATTATCTTGGAGCTTTTCAATGTGCCCTATGTACATAGATATCAAATAAAGTAACATTTCAGAGAGTTTCATAGATAAAGTAAACTCGTCTTTTTATGCTTTGTATGTTTTATTCTGTTTTCAGTCATACTTTTACATTTTGTATCATATTCCAATTTTGAAATCAACGGTTACACAAATCCACTCAACGTTGTAGTGAAGTCGCAGCGCTATCGCTGTCTAGTGGAATGGGGGGGGGGGGATTGATGTCTCACCTTTATTCACATGTAGTTTGCGAGTATTAGACAAAAAGCACATGCTTATACAAAGTCTTCAACTCAACAACATAATACAAGCGTAACAAGACCATAGCATGTCCAGGTCAAAAGATACAAAATTGAAGTTCTGCTGCAGTACCAAGGTCACAAACTAAGGGCCCAAAATCGACCTTGACCTTCGTCTTCCCAACAACTACCCACATACCAAATATTTTTTTGTAATACATCCAGAGGTTCTAAAGTTATCCTGACCACAAACATCCGGAAACACAGACAAACAAACAGACACGTCAAAAACTTAATCTCCATTTCTCATGGAGGTAATAAACAAAATGTCAACCTACAGTTATACATCTCTCACCTTTACTGCTCCACGTGAAGGCCACCCGATGCCACTGTTTCTCCTCCAGGCCCTTCGCGGTCTCCACGTGCTCCCCTAGCATGTACAGCCTCAGGGATCGCTTCACCTCCAGACGGAACACGTTCTTGAGCCCCACGCGGTACGACAGTATGGTTCTCCGCTTGGCCGTGTCGTACGGCCTGAGCCACATGGTGATGGTGAACTCCTTACACTGCGGGAACGCCCTGCCGAACAGCTCCGTGTAACGGATAGGGTCGATCTGCCGGAACTCCAGACGAGAGTCGTACGCGTTGCCTGTAAAAATGCACAAGAAATGTATCCTTACCCATTTGATAGGAGACACACGCACATTTTATCACTTCCTGTGCACTAGTTAGATATTGTAGAGATACTCGTCTTAACTTAATTGTGCCTCACAAATGTATAATGTGATAGGAGACGTAAGTAAGCTTTATCGCTCCGTGTGCAATAGTTGTAGATTGTAAATCTATTAATCTTTGTACCTTAGTATTTGACAAATGTACTATTTGTTTTAAGCATAGATAGAATATTAAGATGAACAAACAACACAGAACAAAATCAAGATGCAATAATATCAAATACTTGTGTGTCCGTGCGTAGACGTTTAGTTACCTTTGACAAGAAAATCATATTTTGGGTAGCGTTTGCATGTAGATATGTTTGTATGTATGTGATTTAGCAACTCCGGAAAAATGCCTAAATGGATTGTCTTGATATTTGGTATATGGTCATATCTTGATCCCACAAGCAGCTTCTTATTCCATATATATACATCATGTTGACCCACAGACATGACATTTTTCACATTTCGAATCTACATGTACATGTCCTCTTTAATAAGCTTTCGAGCAAAAGTTTGGTCGCTGGGCGGTCGTAGCGCGATCGCAGCCTCTAATAGAAAGGGGGGAGGGGGCGTTACAGCCAGCTTTACTCTCCTTGAGAGCGCAGATGACCTTCTGTGTTCACCTTACCTGTAGCCCCAGAGTGTGATATATAAGATTTACAGCCTTGTGAACACGGCCTGGGAAGATGGGGTCACCGTCAGAAAATGTCAACCTCCGTCTAACCTTCACGGCACATACATCATCAAGTTCACGGAGATATATGTCTCCTACTAGATTAGAGTGAGTAGAGAGGGTTTTTTTCACCTCCTTGAAATGGTGTAGATTTGAGCGTATGTGTGTGTGAGAGAGAGAGGGTGTGTGTGTGTGTGAGTAAGTGTGTGTTTGTGTGTGTGTGTTTGTGTGTGTGTACATGTGTGTGTGTGTGTGTGTGTGTGTGTGTGCCTGTGTGTGTGTGTGTGTGTGTGTGTCTGTCTGCCTGTGTCTGTCTCTCCCTATCTCTCTCTCTCTGTATGTAAGAAAGATTGGTGATTTGCATATTTTGAGACTGTGTCCTGTTAACGTGTGAACTATGAACACTAAGTAAGCTCAGTTAAAACGGCACTGCCCTACCTATACATGTCCTGCCGTTCCACTCGAAGCCGCCCCCGCAATGGCAGAAGTATCCGTCAGGCCTGTTCAGGCAGACCGGGGTTTTGTGGTAGTTCGCCCGACACCTGTGTCTGTACTTCTCTTTCTCTGTGCGTAATAAAATCACAGAAAAAGGGATATGAGCATCAAAGTTAATCAGAGTTTTTAAGATACACTATGGAATATTTACATGTATGTTGTTCTCCAACTAAAATAATTAGAATCTTCGAAAAGAAGAAAGAACGCCATTTACAGCAGGGCGCACAAATATTCTATAAACCGAGACGGGCGGTATCTAGCAACCTTTGACTCATTGCTGATGTCATACGCGAGACAAGTCACGTGTCCAGAGTGATTCGAAAATTGGTATTTGTTTTAGTCAGAGACCAGTTTAATATTCTTTATGTAAGTTAAGCAGATCGCTCAGTTTGTAATAATTTGTTAATGGTAATCACATTGTGTCCTATTCGTTTCATGTATCTATTCTGTTGTCGTTTAATGATCACACGTTTGGTTCCATTTGCAGATTACATTTGCCGCTAAAAGTCTTAATCACAAGCTTAATGGTTGTTTTCGTCATCAAGTACTTCTGGAAAGTAGTCCTGCCTATTTTCCAGTCTTCTACTCTCATTGCTTTTCACTTTCGTTGATAACAAAAGAAAAGTTAAACTGATTACCTTTATTGGCATGTATCCTGTGAAGAGACGAAAGTAGAACAACTACCATCACTGTCCTCCACATCATATCAGTCCTCTGCTAGTATCCTTACAATGCAACCCTGTAAATGGAAATGCAGAGAGATGTATTTTTTTTTTATTTTTCTTTCCAAATGTAGAATTACCTTCTGTTGAAGAAAATTTATGTCGTGCGTCATAGCCGGACGGCCTCCTTCCTGAATTACAGTTCTTTTATCCACATTAAGCACTTCATTATCATACAACTAAGGTACTTGGAAGAGAGACAGGTGCTTTGAAAAGCTTTGAGAAGCAGAATGACATGCATCATATCCTTCTGTAAGGCACGTTTGAAGGTGGGCAAGCCAATAAGCACATGATTTACGTGGTTATCTTGCACTGAAGACAGTTCTTGTCTTGTTTAGTCATAATTCCCGCTGGTCGTAGCGGTTACACTAAATTACACCACATGATTTATGACGTGCCTGGTCATACATGGCAGTGCACTAGCAATAGGAGGCACAGTAATACACGGTATCTTATAAACTGCTTCGGAATGCACATCGGACAGGCAGATACCGCTCTTCAATGTCAAGGATTTTAATACAATATTGAAGATATGTACCGTCAACAGTGCCCGTATCAAAGTATCAAGCATTCATTTCAAGATATACAGGAAAGACTGTAGCGTTATCTGCCTTTGCAAAAGCCACGCGCTTCCATTTTGTATGAATAGGGAGAAGATTTGCCAAGCGTCAAGTCTGGATACGTCAAGCTTACCGCACCAATGGGACGGTGGGGCGGACCGGCGACGCCAAGGGCAATCTTTATCTTATTCTTAGAGATGTTGAGATTGTCTCAGGCAATTGAACCGTGTTCATTGGGTCATGATGCATGTTTTATTCAAGCACATAAGCGATTATTTTATCACGGGTACGATTTCTTACTGGAAACCCCCCAGTCCCTTGCCTAGAATGCAGTATCTGTGATGGTTCGCAAGATGTAGAGGTACATGCTACGAGTGCCCACCAGGCTGGATGGGATGGAGGAATCACCAAGTCATCATTTCAGGAGGTGTTGAATATTCCGTGCACGTGGCTGTGGTAGCCCCCAGGCCTGCATGCACGATAGATGTCAGGGACGTCAGAGGAACGGGGCAGAAATTACATTCTGCACCTGTGTCAGTTTTAAAGTACACCGGTGCAATGATCTAGGGAGTAGAGTGTTCGTCTCGCCCCTCGAGGAACGGCTTAGAAATTACATTCTGCACCTGTGTCAGTGGTACACAGGCGGAATGATCTAGGGAGTATCTAGTGTTCGTCTTGCATTCTAGGGGCAAACCGCGGTAGGATAATGCTTGATACTTGGTGTATATGTCATCTCCAAGCAGATCCTACGGTGTCATAAGATAGTATCAAAGCTGGCCAAGGAATATAACCGGCCAAAGGGAGTCAGACGGGCACACATACACACTCCTAAGCCACTTCACACCTCTGCCATCATTTGATGATATCTTATGTATTTTGTTTTTTATTTGCACACTTTCTTCGTATTATAGTATACATTGTCATTGTTCTCGCGTGGTGTCATAGTCTGCATAGGCTGACTGACAGTAGTAGTAGTAGTAGTAGTAGTAGTATGCTACGTATACCATAGGATCTGCTTGGAGGTATATGCTGCCTTTTATATAACTCGTTAATTTCATACACTGCTTAGCACCCAGCAATTATGAGAAAGTATTGCAGTTGAACACACCCCACTGCGAGTGAACTAGCATCCAGTGTTTTGGCATGTGTGACCAATGGCTATATAAAATGGGCGCTTATACACAGAAAGGTTTGTGTAGGGTTGACATGAGGATTGCCATGCATTATGCATACGCACCGGCTGCTTTTGACATGTTTAAGGCGTTTTTGTCGGGCTTTCTATATTGTACCACTTTCATCGTGGCTTTTTCTTTCATGTCCGCCGGCCAAACGGACACGAAGAAAACGGTACAAAATAGGAAGTCTAACAAAAATGCCCGAAAACACGTAAAAAACAGCTGGAACCGAACCTCTGCTTGGAGACTACGAATTTTTGTTGTTGATTGTATCAACTCGGATACTCCAGACTCCACATGCAATCATCGGAGACCGTCAGGCAGCTGATGAAGGACCAGTAGTCTTTGGTCATGGAGATCATTTGTTGAACTTGAACATCATTGAGGGGCCATTAGACTATATTGAAAGTTATAACCTTATTACAAGAGCATTGGCTGACCTTGAAAATCATTGAGGGCCCATTGGAAGGCATTGAAGGTTATCAAATGAGCATTGGTTCACCTTGAAAATCACCATGGGAAGAGCTTGAAGATTCTTCAACCACCATATGCTTTGTCGGACTCTTATAGCTTCCCCTGTGACCTAAATGAAAAGCAGCCTGCGGGCCGATTTGAGCTTTCATGGACAAACAGAGGTTCAAACAAACAAACCATTAGAAGACCTTGAAAATCTTGGAGGGACCTTTGGGAAGGGCCATTGTAAGGCTTAGAAAATCATCGAGAGAGAGGCCAGAAGATCTTAACAACCATTGAAACATCACTTAGAGACGTTGAAAATTATTGAGTGGCCATTGAAACGAAGCGCTTGAAAATTCAGTAAGAGACCATTGGAAGACACTGAATAAATGAGACTTTAGGTATCTTTTTATTTATCTAATCATCTCAAAACAGATGGGTAGCCCCTACAAGTGTTGAGAGTTGATTTTAAAGGGGGTATTTCTCATGCATGTGAAACAAAGCAAAAACAAAACGTGTTACATTCAGTCAGAGACACCAGTGGACAGCATACATCACAAGAAAACCAAAGCATCATAAACAAAATATATTTGGGTGATTACTAAAAGGCATTTGATGGCTCTTTGGGACCTTTAGCGTTCTAGGTACTTCCGAAAATAGATTCTATCCAACATATAAATTTTTTCGTGAAACAGGTAGTGGAATAAAACTCTACACAAATGATCAAATGGAGAACAAATGGTACTTTATCAACGCCTTAAAACTGGGTAGAAATACGCAACAGAACCCTCAAGTAAAGGAAATATAAAGCCGACTTAGCAGATTTTTATGTAGTGGTTTAGTCTTGGCTCACATAGACAAGGCACTATGAAATCGGTATGTAAATGTGGTGAATGTATGGATTGTTTAGTTTGATCGTTTGAGCTTCTGAAGCTTCTTGCAAACAGCTTCATTCCGATTAAAAACGTGACAAAGGATGACGGATCAGGGCTTGATCATTTGGTTTAGTGATAATGGCCGAGACTTCATTCACCTAGACAAAACACCAAAGTGGAATTCCATAGAAGCGCAAGTACACACCATCTGCTTTGATTGATCATTTTGAACCTTCTTCTTTTGAACAGCTTTATTCCGATTGTAAATATGACAGATGATGACAGCGCATGGATTGATCATCTTTGAAAACACACCCGAATCGTAAAACGTACCTATCTCCAGGTCCAGTACTGCTGTATCATCTGTCTCTTGTAAATTCAGTTATCTGTATTGACATTTATGAGCCGGGTTTATGGTCCATGAGCAAAATTCTCATTGATCGCAACATATAAAAGGAATATTTCCTGACTGTTAAGTGCTTTACGGGCAGAATGATTCTCCATTGTGTGGGCTGCATCGATCTTCCTGAACACGTTCATCCCACCCATTCTTCCATCCATTTCCTTATTAGTCATTAGATGATGAAACATTTATCAATTCAATTTCTTACTCCAGAGGAAAAAGAGCTTGTCACTTCCCCGAACTTAGATGAGGCCAGGAAATTGGGTATTTTATCTCATTTTATCTCTACTCAAAAACGATTGAGTTTTCAGTAAAATACTGATATCTAATTGAAGCACGTGGAATATAGATTACCGCTGAGCAGATGGTGCGAAGCGTCTTCCGCTAGCTAATTGACATTGATATCTTGCAAGTTTAGCAACGTGGCAACTTAAAACATCTCTTTTATCGAATGGAAACTGAGTATTCAGTCATTTGTCTGTTGATTTGCAGTTACTCACTGACTTTTTCTACTTAATAAGCAGCTTTAGCAGCACTGCTCCTACGGACCAAAACGCCACAACGGGCTATGGGTCTACTTTAAATTACTTTTACTTAGCTTTCGTATCACCAAATATCTTAGTTTGACAACAAACATGACACAGCCAGCGTTAGCGATAGCCTATATACCAGATAGGAAAGTATACTGGAGCAGCTGGCACAACCAATTTTGACGGAAAGTATACTGCAGCAGCTGGCACAACCAATTTTGACGGTAACCTTGTTGGCAATTTGGACCTTTTATTAGATTAACAGTATAGTTAAGTCTTTGCCACCGAAGGTGACATTAATCTAGACGTCACAACCAACTGAAGGTCAGCAACTAATTGGTAGAACCAAAGCTAACAGTAAACCATAAATGCAAAATACAAATTAATATTCCAAGCAAGTACACATTTGATTTTTGTCACCTTCACACTGTCTAGCCCAACAAACTGCTACTATGTTTATTCTTACTAAAAACCGTTAATATACAGGGTGATAGGCCTCTCCAGCTCTGTCCTGCCACTTAACACTACATCATGCAATCGAACACACAGGGTGTCTGCTACTAAACCGGTACCTTAGAGAAGAAGGTAAGGAAGAATAAACAGTGCAATAACAATATGTTTACCTTCGAATTCTGACAATTGAAGAGAGAGTAAACTCCCATTAACTAATGGAGTATCGAGCCTGCAGCTGTTAGATGGCCTGGCTTGACCTGTAATCTACATCCGGGGAACATAGATGGAGTTACCTAATCTTGCTTGAAGGGGGAGGGGGTTATGTTTACCAAATGTGGTTACTAGACGGGGCATGACCGAAGCTGAGGTACATTTGCGGCGTCGCTAAGGCCGAGCGATAGGATACTTATAGAACGCTCGGTAGAATGAATTTCTCCGGTGGAAAATGAATCTTACGCAATTTGTGTTTTGTGTTTAATGTCCCCAGGTTGGAAATTATCTGATAACAATGTCCTTTAATCACAGCCATACTTACATACATTAGCACACAGATTTACGTTTAATTACAATATACATGTATTCACATGTTGTTGTGACGAAAGAACGCTATTATGCAAACGTAACGTTATACAATATACAAATATAAATCGAATGTTAACGAGTTTCATGTATCGCTTTCACGCCCATTTCTATCGTCTCCTGCACCAACGTTTACGCTCATGTTTCTACTTAATGATTATAACGTTTAAACAATCTTGGTACTAATGAAGACCATTAGAAACCACGAGTGGGCCCTCGCTTGTGTTGAACGACCGTACGTGCAGGTAAACTCGGTTCCCGGCAGTTATTACCCCGGTAATAATTATACGGGCTGAATATTTCCCTGGTGTATACGGCGTGATTGACTGGGGCGGCAGACGGGGGAGTTTATATTGTCGAGACTGTGAGGAATAGCGGGGCAATTACTGTTTACTACACGGTGCTGTAAGAGAAGAAACTACAAGCGTCTAATTCTGTCTTTATTTGTTTGTTTGTTTGTTTGATTATTTATTTATTCGCACAACAAAATACATAAACCAATACAGAAAAGAATGCATAAAACAAGGTGCAGGAGGAAGGAAAACCGTAAACAGCTTGTACTATGCCCTCCTGAGAATATACCAAACAAAATATATGTTAATCAATAAATAACAAAGAAGAGTAACACATAGGATGTGTTACTGTTACAAAAGGATAATCAAATAATAATAGTGATATAAATTGAGACAAGATAATAACTGGCCACATGAGACTACTATAATGGGGCTGGGGTGGTATTTCTTTATTTTAGCTATAAAAAAAACACATACAGCTCACAAAAGGACACACGTACATACCGATACTTAAATAGATTTAAAGCCAGTTAGCTGCACAGCAGACCATAACAGTTGTGGTAATGAGAGTTTCTGTATTGCATATCAGAGGTCAACAAGCATGTGATTATACAAGTGTCTGAAGAAAATAGTCTTTGTCGGTAAGAATTACATGATTGGTGCAAAATGTCTCGATTCCTTAGTGGTAAATGATCATGATTTTTGCATACTTGTGACATGTTGAATGAAATTGAACATTACAATGTATGGATTATGTTAATGCGAGGGTGCTTCAGAAAGTAATACCATGGTTTTATAACAGGCTCATTTTTTCATCGAATGAGTTGAAACTTGGCACGAAGGTTAAGGCATATCCCCCCCCCCCGAGATTGAAATATCTCAATTTGTTGTTCATGCCTTTATGAGTGATTGAGTTGAGTTCAAGTTGACCTCTTGAATCATTTCTGAAGCACCATCGTGTGTTCGACATTTCCATACTTCTTTCAAAAAATCAAATATTTCACCGAGTTATGAGCTCTTGCTGTGCTTGTGTTAAGTCGCTTAAATTGCGTTAGGTGCATGTCTTTGTTTGGCAATATTCCATGGAGTCCAAACTTGGCCCTCACGCCCACGTGTTACGATCTGTCTGTATGCCATTTTAGGTAACGATAGCGGCCAGGCGTCTCTCTCTCTCTCTCCCTCTCTCTATCTCAGATATAGATGTAGATAGATAGATATAGTAAAGACACCATGAGTAGTACTAAATTCTACACAATGTACTTATTGCACACAAGCTCTGAGTATGTGCAAATAGATAGATAGATAGATAGATAGATGCAGATGTAGATATATGCCTGGCATACGTGATAATTCTAAAAATCAGCATGAGAATGTCATCACATCACCATCTGTGCAAAATGTTTCAGATGAATTGTTTCACCTTCTAGATCAACACCACGAGTCGAAAAATTATCTAGGTATGTTATCGCCTGCTTTAACGTAGTATTAGATGCTGATATTTAAGGCCTCTATTTCCACACGATAATCGTTCTACAAGATCTATTTTGATGACCCTTTGTTTCAACTGGTATCATCGTCTGTACAAGAGTACGTTATGCATGTAACAGATGGTCACATAATCAGGCGGAATATTAAACCACAGTCTTCTTCAGCGCGGGCAGATATAAAGGAGAGCGCTTTGTATTCCCTTGCGAACGTTGGCCCTCTTAAATTTGTAGTGCAATCACAACTCGGGCTCCCAGCTCGCAATCATTCCATACTCCCGTGCACAGCGATCAAGCATAAAGTGCAGTATTAAACACACGCCACTGGTGAAGCACTCAGTTTAAACAATAAAACACGCTGTGTACCATATAAACACGCTGTGTGCAATATTAAACGCAGGCTGTGATGCAAAATATCTAGATATGCAGTATACAACACGCCGTATTGCAAAACATCAAAGTGTGCAGTCTAAAACACTGGTGCATACCATCCAGTGGTGTAATATAGAATATACTGCGATGCAGAACATCTAGGGGTGTAGTATAACACAAGATTAGTGCAATGTCAATATAGAACATGCCATACAGTAGCATATCACAGTGTGCAGTATAAAACACGATGTGGTGCATATAACATCTAGGAGTGCAATCTAGAATATGTTGCGATGCAGAACATCTAGGTATGCAATGTACGTAGAAAAAGCTGTCAGAGTTTAGAACATCTAGAGTGCAATATAGAACACGCTGTGATGCAGAGCATCTGGAGGTGAAGTTAGAATATGCTGAGATGCAGAACATCTGGGTATGCAATGTGGAAAACGTTGTCATAGTGCAAAATATCTATGTGTGCAATATAAAACACGATGTGATGGAAAACAACCAGGGCTGCAGTATAACATACGCTGTGACGCAGAATGTCAAGCGGTGTAGTATAACTCACACTGCGATACTGTAGTGCATAACATCGGGGTGCAATGTAGAACATGTTGTGATGCAGAACATTAAGAAGTGCAGTATAAAACACATTGTGATGAATAACACTAGGGGTGCAATATAGAATATGCTGCCATGCAGAACATCTAGGTAGATGTAGACAACGTGGCATGGTGAAACACCCCCAGTAGTGCAGAACATCCAGGGGTGAAATATAATGTACATTGTGATGAGGAAAACCTTGGGTACAATTTAAACTACTCTGTTGTGCACAACATGCAGAACATGCTGTGGTCCGTCTGGGTACAGAATAAAAGCGGCCAATTACAGAACGTCCTGTAATTTCAAAGCGCAAAACATTCTCCGATACAAAACGTGTGGCCCCTGAACTGGATCCTAATGCCTTCTGAGGTCAACCGGTAGTAAAGGGTTACAAAGGGACATTACTCCTAGATTAAAGACAAAAGAAGACGAACAGAACCTACAAATATATTCGTTATCCTTATGGGACAACGTACAATAAGGTTTTCTCTTGCCTTGGGCTGTTTCCGTATGGTTTTCCTGTATTGGGTTAGATGTTAATCTGGCGGATGCAAAATGCAGCAAGCAGCGCTCCCCCAGTGGTTACGGCGTGAATAGAAATCATAACATCCATATTAAGAGGTAGGAGGTCGCCCTCCTCCCAGTGAAAACAAGCGCAAAGCACCGCAGATCGATAAAAACAGGAATGCCTGCCGTAACGTTCATATCCGGCGGCGTGCGGGTGATGAGGGAGGGACATGTCCACCCCGCTGGTCTTCAATGCCTCTGTCACATCATCCACGACCTTCGGGCGTATCGATGGAAGATCGGCCATATTTAAGATCGACAGAGGGTTGCGCGTATTTTTCACCTGAAAACCGTCCCTGTTATATATAAGCCATACTTTGTACCTTGTACAATTGTTGTGCAATAAAATTATTATAAGCAAGGCTCAGGCGATTGCCGCAGAATCGTCGTCCGATCGATTTTTGCCAAATGTGACAGGGGTATAAGGCGCGTTTCACTAGATGGTGATCTTCGAGCGACGATAAAGCAACCAGAATTTGCGTGACTCTTGATCTTAACAGATGTACAAGTATAATTCAAAAGACAAAGAAACAGACAAAACGTTTTAAAAAACTCGTTCGTAACAAGGAGTTTTTGCTAAAACCCCATTGTTCAGCATCTATGAATCTATGATCTGTCAAATCTTAAGTCGCTCTGCGGTTGCAACATCTAGTGGGAAGACCGTTACTTAAACAGTACACGTCTAGATGCCAACGTTCCTGCTATGCCCTGTGTCCTCTGTGCACGCACATACATAAACATGCATCTTTGCCAGGGCATTGCGAGTATCAACTTTAGAGATCTGCGTCTGACGAATTTGTCAGCTTATAAGTGTTTGAAATGGCCTTTGGCCTCGGGCTTAGTAAACGCCCCGCAGAGAGAAACGCATTTCATCTCAACAAAGTGTTGGGTGTCACCGTCTATTCTCTCCTGCATTGCGAAGCATCTCAATAAACAGTGGCGCCAATCCCGTCTCGAGCTCTGCTTAAAAGGTAGCATTTTGCGATGACAGTATCGGAATGAATAGATCTATTCTTGGGCATTTATGAGTCAAATAAGTCGGCTTATGCAACGCTACTCTTCTATAAACAATGGCATTGCCATCGGTGAAAAAACATGTAGGGTCACATCTAAGATCCTAAAAACTGTAGTATATGACGAGCGTTTCTGTATATTGAAATACTCTATAAAAACAGAAGCCTCCACTAAAATCCAGCATCCGAATAACTGTGTTTCCCCGGCCGAGACAATTACCTAGGCCATAGCAGGTCATG
The DNA here is from genome assembly GCA_019207045.1 of Branchiostoma floridae x Branchiostoma belcheri. Lineage (NCBI taxonomy): Eukaryota > Metazoa > Chordata > Leptocardii > Amphioxiformes > Branchiostomatidae > Branchiostoma > Branchiostoma floridae x Branchiostoma belcheri. The sequence continues at coordinate 12,037,448 of CM033024.1, read as the reverse complement.
CGATCAGAATACATGTTATTCCGCGAACCGGCTTTGCGTCTAGAAAAAATACGTATCACTATATACAGAAACCACCGTTACAATTCTAACGTACAGAACCTCCCACTGGAGATCCTTTCTCTATTATCATTACTGTAGCCACTATATAGACTATTTTTGTCAGTTTTCTTAACCAACACACATGAGACATTCACGTATCTAAGGAAACACCTGAGCGCCTTGTCTGATGAAATACGCAGATAGCTGTGTCATAATGACAATGATTCTTGCTTGTCGTAAATGTTCAGAGTAAAGCGTGTAGTGAAGCAAGGAGTGAATGCCCAGACATCGGTGAACAGAGATTTGCACGGTGCATAACGTTATATGCCTGGTCCCCTGCCATACGCGTCTGACGCCGAATCCCTCTGATACATGTATGCAGAAATGCACCCCAGTCCCACCAGTCCATACCTAGCCTTATGTTTATCCCTAGCTTAATGTGTACTGCTTGTAACACTCACGATAGATGGATTCTGGTGATTTCTCGTGGTATGAAAACAGTCGACTTACATTCAGTATGAAAGAGCCAGCGCAACAACGCTAACACGCTACCTCTGCTTACAATATTCACGTCCGTATGAATGCCTACGTGTACCTTGAAGCCTTAATAAACAGGAAGCTGTTATATCCTTGTGTGATATTGGTTGGGAAGAGAAGAGAGATGGAGAGAGAATGGTGTGTACGTACCTGGGAGCACAGAATCTGGCAAGAAAGATGGAGGACACGCGCCGGGGTGGTGGTATAGATCCCCGTACCCTGTCGGCGGGACTGCCGGAAGCAAAATACCCAGGCACAGATCTCCCTTTCCAATTATATACAGGGCAATGCGCACTCCATGAATAATTTTTCAGGGGATTAACCATCCATGGCTTTTCAATATGTCTTCCCCCATTCAATTATACCGCGTACTCGCTGACTCCAGTCTTACAAGCTTTTCCCCGTGCTGGTCCGCGTGTATTATGATGTGCACTTCTATTGATTACGATTTCTTACCCGCGCTTCTATTTCTGGCTTTCATATGAAGCGTGCGTCATCTTATTTGTCTACGTCAGAAAAACGTGCGATGAAACATCAGGCCATTCACTAGAATGCTAGATGTGGAAGAATAAGATACTCCATTGTTGCAAATTCTGATTACATATATTTTGTTCTCGTAAAATGATTTATGAGACTTATTCGGATGGGGGGCATATAGAGATATTTTATCTAAATTTAATTTTATTTCTATTTTATTTAACCGTCTCGTTGGCATAGCACTGTTTTTCAGTGGGGCCGTAGACTGCTTATGAGGACAATTATCTGTCATGGTGTTATTCACTTAAGAATGTGCTGCCATTCTATTGGTATGAACGTAATTACACTTCTTTGCAAATTATGAATATTTTTGCTCATAAAATAAACAATGCTTCTTTAAATAGGAGGCGTACATGAATGGTTTTATGTGGACAATTCGCTGTTATGATTTTATTTAGTTCTAGATGCTTCTAGGGTCATTGAATTGGTAGAAGTAGAGGTATTTCTTTGCCAATTATATTTTTTTCTCATAAAATAATTTCTCTGAAAAGGAGGCGTACACAAATGGCTGGGATGGGGGGGTCAATTTGGTCGTTGGCTATTATTCAGTTCTAGGCGGCGAAGTGTCATTCAATTGGCTGAATGAATGGATGGCCTCACATCTCATACAAGCAGCATAAATGGATAAATGCTGGCAGGCATTCATCTATTCCCTGAGAGCCGTCCGTGCCCCACATGCAAATGTGGACATCATTGCCGTCTTTTGCGGTTTGCCCCGGGTATTTTTCATACACTCTTTTCTTCGACAAGTATCTGTAAGGGACCTATTTGATGATAATGGTTCATGTTTATTCCCACGTCACGTGACCCCCCGCGGGAGGCTGCCGTGGAAAATGCAGATTCTCCACACACGACGTAAACCCCGGGCTGGCGGCGGCGATAAAAACTGCTCACAAGCGGAACGGGATGAGGGCGTTCCACCGAACTGACTCAGGCTTTCTCTGTAACAACTATACATAGTGTAAAGCTCGCGATAACTCGCTCTAAGAGAAAAACAATGGACAAAATTTGCTATAGAATCCATGACTAAGGCTTTCTCTTTAACAATCAATGTGTTAAACTCGCGATAACTCGCTCTAAAAGAAAAAATAAACAATGGACAAAACTGGCCATGGAGATGATGTAAAGGCAGTTTCACCGTCGGTCACAATACTGATACCACCTAGCAAAGCAGTGTTAAACCAAGGAGCTTTGAATGAGAGCTCGTTGGTAAAACTGTCGTCCATTTTGCCGAGGAAAGCGCTACGCTTGCTGCTGTATTGCAAAGTGTGGCTATCTGCCATGACTGCCTTTGTAAGGGTATGAGCCCTGCATGCCTAAAACCAAATGAACATTACGGCATGTTTATCAGAAACTAACTGAAATTTCTGAGGATGTTGCAGGGGAAATTCAACCATATGTTCATTAATACAAGACCCAAACCACCAGCACAATGTGACTCAAAATAATCGTGGACGTTGTGCTATAGAAAAAATATACCAACTTGTTACCAACCAACCAACCAACCGACCAACCAACCAACCAACCGACTAACCGACTAACCCACCCAACAACCAACCAACCAACCGACCAACCAACCGACCATGTGGACAAACCAACCGCACAACTTTACTTCATCAGTGCATCTGCAGTGCTTCCTAGCAATGCAGAGGATTACTGCAGTCAGGGTGACAGGTGTAATTTATGGCAATAAATGTCTTAGTCCCGGCACCCAAGGCCATGCTGATTTTAATATATGGAAGACATCTTATGGTCATCCCCAAAATGATGCAAGCGTGCGAATAAGAAAAGTTTGGACAAAAATGTTGCAGTTATAATGAAATCCAAGTAGTCTGGAAGGCTGAACAAATGACAAACACAGAGTATTGAACACCGAACAGCAGATTCTTCATTTTTGTTTACACAGTGTTCTTTTGTTGGCATTGGAATTGACGTTGACATTATTAGTGTATGTTTCCCGATATACTTTTCTTTTAATCTACTGTATGTTACAGCTGCTTTGTACAATTCAAAGCATGGTGGAAAACTTTTAACGGCCGAAAATTTATGCGCGCGTGGATGTCGTCCATGTAATCAAATCAAATGGCCTAAGAAAAGGGGCATTCAGCCGCCTGCTTCTTCAGTAAAACACAGCATTGACCCTGCGGATGAGACATAAACCCGACCCAAGCTCTTAAACTTATTCTTCCAGCCCTTTCATATCCTACAGAAGCCGCGGCTCCATCTCTCACCAGGGCCATGAAGGCAGGATCTGCATTTCTCGGAGGTTCTTCAGGCTTACAAATAGGCCGATGGGGAGAAGGCGGAATGTCCGATACATAACAGTTTCCTTACTCTGACATAGAAGGGTCCACGAATCTTCGCGTTTTCGAAGATTCTGGAAATGTTCATTGTTCGTCACTTTACATTTGCTAACCATTATGGGAAAAATCAGAATTCAGTTGCAGATGTCACTCAGTATCTTCTAACATTGTGTGAATATAATATAACAACGTTCTGAATGAGTCAATTACGACAATACAAATAAAACTCGTATCAGCCACATGGTGATTTACATAATTCACGCGGACGGGAGACTTAGCGCATCCCCGTCTTGTAATTAGCCAGCGAAAGGGTATGTCACCCCGTAAGGGGCTGTATAACCCCGTCGTGTGTAAACATCTGCGAACATGTGTGATCACGTCAACCGACGATGATGACGATGACAAATAAAACATATTGCCACTATGCTCCTCATAAAATTTCTAGACCCAAGAAAATTGCGGTGTAATGCAAAGACGTGTCAAGATCACCGGTACCTTATTCACATTTCCAGCCCAGGAAGCGCCATCAATGCATACAGGGCATATTCTCTAGAGGTACTTTAAATTCACTCGAACAATGATTTAAGTTCAGAAGTGTTATCGATCCATGGACCTTGGGGTCGTTCCGTGAGTGCACGTTACTGTCTTTGGTTCCATAAGGCTGTTACACCTTGCCGAACACGGCCACCCAACCTTCCTAGCCTCCACCAGACCCACCCACGGGGCTACAGGAATCGTCGAATTCGGCAAAAAGTCGGAACATTGGCCAGGGGAGTCAGTCCACGCTTAGATTCACGTTTCCCCTCTGGACCGACCGACTCATCGGTAGCAAAACTCTCCTGGCAAATTATTCTCTCTATAATGGCCAGCGTAGTTAGTCTGGTAGAGACTACGACCTCCCACCAACCGTAGTTGGGAGTGGTTTGGTAGTTAGGTCGACTGGTGTTCGGCGTGGTTGTCTGACGTACAGCTGCACCAGCCGAATGTTTTGAAATTTTCAACTCATTTGGTTGTGGACGGGACGTTTGAAACGGGTTTGCTGGTGGTTGGCTGGTGGTTGGTTTGTTGTTGGCTGGTAGTTGGTTTGTTGTTGTCCGGTGGTTGTCTGGTGGTTGACTGGAAGTTGTCTGGTGGTTGGATGGTGGTTGTCTGGTGGTTGGCTGGTGGATGGCTGGTGGTTGGCTGGTGGTTGGCTGGTGGTTGACTGGTGGATGGCTGGTGGTTGGTTGGTGGTTGACTGGTGGTTGGCTGGTGGTTGGCCGGTGGATGGCTGGTGGTTGGCTGGTGGTTGACTGGTGGTTGGCTGGTGGTTGACTGGTGGATGGCTGGTGGTTGGTTGGTGGTTGACTGGTGGTTGGCTGGTGGGTGGCTGGTGGATGGCTGGTGTTTGGCAGTACGTCAAATGTGGTTAGAGTGTGCTTGGGAGTCAGGTTTGACTTATTAGACTGCTTTTGACCTACCGCCAAACATGGTTGACTGATGGTCGGACCTATGCCAGCTATGGTCGGCTTTGTGCAAACCTTTAGAGTCTAAATCAACAACCGTAATTGCAAGAGCACCTTGCTATCAGGAATTGCTAATCAAAGTTCAACCAATTACCAACATGGCGGTTGTGACACGCTAGTGTCTTCAGAAAATAAAGCACACATTGCGCAATCTTCTACAAAGTTCATATGTGTTGGTAGCAATTAATGTGATCCACTTCTCGCAATCACGCATTCTCTATGCATAACATGATCTCACGGAAGCGAAGGAGTTCTCATTTCTGGACGAAGACTGGAGTTGGACAGTCGAAAATTGTAGTAAGTCCAATCTTTGTGTTGAAAATTATGGCTCAACCTTGATTCAGAGTGTTTTAAAATATGGCGCAACCTGTGATGCTATCAGTACAAACATCCTTTCCTCGCAAGGTGTGAGGTTATAAACAACATGTCCACTCCGGGCAGTAATACTACCCTCCACTAACCCTTCCTACGGAGGCATGGATGAAAGAATCCGAGAAAAGTAGGCTGAATGATTGGCGAGCGGGAAGGGTAACGTTTCCCCCTCGCGGGCAAATGTTGGCCCAACTCCCACGGCAAGTTATTCTTCCTATAGCCAGCGCAGTTATTCTGGGATGGAGACTACATTAATCCCGGCACTTCTATCTATCTACTCTCACATCTCACAAAACGAACGGAGGTAAAAAAGAATGAATCGGTTGGTTCACAAACCTTTTTAGCAACTGGGTCAATCAATACTGCCCATTTACCGAGGACCCGCCAAGTTAACGAGACATTTATTCTGAACAGTTGATGGGAATCTGCGCTCCTAGGAAACGAAATTGGAAGTAAGACAATGTAGTCGATTTCCAGATATGATAAAGAACACGGCATCACTCAAGATAGACATCAACGGTATAGTAGGGGCCTCATACACATTCATCGGGTTAGATATATCGCAAATGGTCTTGATAAAGAATGAAAACGGCCAGTAGTTTTCCATCATTAACCTCGCTGCCGTCTACTGTAAAATCTAGTTCAATTGTTAAATAATACTTATAACGAATCGTGGGAGGATTTGAAAAAAGATCTAGAGGACTTAAGGGCCGCTGGCAAACTCATCAATCTCTTCACTTCCTCGAAGGGGTTTGGCTTATCGCTCATCTAAGTTTCGTTCGGAAGTTCCTGGTAATTTGAGATACAGGATGCAGTGCCTGTAGCGCCTCGAGTACTTTTGAAGAGTCATCAAAAAAAGGTGTCGCCCTCAGCCGTCAGTGATTATACCCTGGCCGCTGTGGTAATTAACGTCGTGTAGGGCTGGTGCCAAAGGGCAGGCGTTAATAGGAAACTCTGCCAAATCAACCTCCGCACTCCAAAACCCTTCAAGCGGCAACGATTGCTTAGGCTGGGTGGAACTAGCGCATGTATCACGCGGCGGTACACTGAAACATGGAGGAAACGGTGAAGAAAGAGGGGGAAGGGAGCGAGGAAGCTAGAGTGAGCGAGTGTGTGAGTGAGTGGATGAGTGAGTGGAAGGGTATGAGAGTGAATGTCAACAAATAAGGAAATAAGGATTTAGTGAGTGAGCGAGTGAGTGAGTGAGTGAGTGAGTGAGTGAGTGAGCGAGTGAGTGAAAGAATTAGGGAGTGAATGAATGAATGAGTGAATGATTGAGAGTTGAGTGAATGAGTAAGTGAATGAATGTGACTGAGTGAGGGTGAGTGAATGAATGAGTGAATTAGTGAATGAGTGAATGAATGAATGAGTGTGCGAGTGAGTAACTGAGTGAGCGGTTCTAAAAAAACTACACAGCAAAGGCGTCTCCTATAATTTTGATACTGAGGAGTTCCATCGTGGCACAACTATTTTTAGCGACACTGTCTCGTAAACTATCACACGGTCATCGGTATATGGAGTAATGAACAGCCAATTGCTGTCCTGTATTTTTTGTATACTCCTATTGCATGATGTCCTATTGCATGATGTGAAAATGAAACAAGTCGGTTCCTTTAAGTTCTAAAAAAGCCACTAGGAGGTCCAAATTTACACCGCTTACACTTTGTCCCGAGAGCTATCTACCACTCGAAAATCATGATCATAGCGTGTTCAGTCTGAACACAAGATATCAAAATGGAAAAAGAAATACTGTAGATAGCCGCTGGGGGGCTCTGCCTTTCTTTTCCCGACCCCTACCCACCAACGAGGATCCGGTCACATTTTGTTGAGTTATGATGGTAAACAGACAGACACACAGTCACACACACACACACACACACACACACACACACACACACACACCACACACACACACACACACACACATACATAAACAAAAATAAACAGAAAGAGAGTGGAACGGTATCGAAACGTCCTTGTGGAAAGCAATAACGAAGATTAAAACAGATGTCAGCTATTATATTGATCACACCTAGATCTTCAGCACCACGGAAAGGCATCGACCAGCGGCCGTTTGATTTGGTCCCCGTGAAAAGCAATAAAAGGCATTAAGCTGATAATCTTTGTAGATTTGCTCGACTGTTAATGAAACCATTTTCTACCGTAAAAAGATGTCCGAATACTGCGAGCTTGTAGTCGCGATCTTCCGTCTCGGGAGACCCATTCCCAATTCAAAGAGCTACCAACAGAGCTCTAAGCTACCTTTACAGTCCCCGACAATATGTTTTTATATCTGGCAATAATTGGTCCTTGTAAGGAACTAAATCAACAGGCTTAGGTTGTTGTGAATTGTCCTGATTGAGAGCTGTAAGCCTCTTACTCGAGAGAAAGGTTCCCATTCCAAGAGCTCTGAGCAACTTACCATCACAGTCTCCAACACCTCAGTTCTTGGCGTACATTGGTTCTATGTCTGGCAATAATTGGTCCTTGTTAGCAAGCAAATCAACAGGGTTAGGATGTTGTGAATTCTCCTGACTTAAAGGTGTACGCCTCTTACTCGGGAGATCCATTCCCATTGCAAGAGCTATACCAACAGAGCTTTGAGCTACCACCACAGCTTCCAACTCCATGGTTCTGGCAATAATTGTTCTTTTTCAGCAACTAAATCAACAGGATTGGGATGTTGTGAATTCTCCTGACGTATAGGTCTAACGTTACGCTTTGAACTCGAGAGAAAGGTTCCTATTCCAAGAGCTCTGAGCTACCATCACAGCCACCAACACCTCGGTTCTTGGCGTACCTTAGTTCTGTGTCTGGCAATAACTGTTCCTTGTTAGCAATCAAATCAACAGGATTAGGATATTGCGATTGAGGGGTAGCTTTTAAGCTACTAGGAACTTGACCAGTCGAATGGCTGCAGAAAGCGCAAGTTCTTTAGGCTAGTGTTTGAGTTATGTACTATATGACATGTGCGGTCTCCGGATGACCTAACGATGTGGGTACAGATCCAGGGTCAGCGCTCTGAGATCTCGGCTGGGGTAAGAAAGTAGAAGTCTATCTACATTGATGAATACACCTGGAGACCGCGGCAGTCTCTTATAGCATGGAGCTGATCCACCTCAAGACGGAGATGGCAGCCCTGCCGACGTTCTTGATGCTTTTGCACTTACTGCAAGCTCCTCTAATGCTGGTTACCATGGAGACGATGTTGCGATGTTGGGACCATAAGCCTTGAAGTCTGCCAAACACGCCTTAGGTGGGGAATAACTACACAGACCAGCAGCGGCGCGACTCGTGATGATCTGCTCCCACAGAAAATAAGCGAGCCGTGCCTGATGTATGGCACTGCTAACGTTAGAATACAAAACAGTCTTGGGTAGGAAGAATCATTCGTTGTGTAGGCAAAGTCTAACACAGTTGAAGAAAGCAGTGTTTTTGCGTAGCTGTAGCTGTACCCCCTCCCCCAAATAGTACTTACTAATAGGTTTCCTCTTGGTATTATCTTCAGTTAGCAGATGACGAAGCAGATGCGATAGATATGAAATGTAAGATTTAAAACTGTGCGAAATTCTGTCTGAATGTTACAACATTTGTTTTTTTTTAAACATAGAACATCCTGGAAAGTAACGTTAAATTGAATGCTTATTGCACCAAACTGTGACATATGTATCCCTTCCCTTACGCTGAAAGAATCTCTTTCTCAGGGACTTGTCAACGTGGAAGTTGATGTGGATATACACATATCAGATATAATTGGTTGGGTGTATTCCGTGGAGACAATGTGATGATGGCTGGTATTGTGTTGGTTATTACCATTATATACCTCGTACCGTTTGACACACAGGCAGATATCATTGATTTCCCTCCAAGATCGTTAGACATTACGCCAAATCTAAGGTTCGTGATAAATACCATAAGCCCATGAAAAGGTAGACTTATATATGTAGACTTGGTGTCTCGGGAACGAAACACAGACAAAAGACTAAATGTCCTTATCTAATGGCCAATTATGGGGGATATAGGCAAACCCATGTATAATGTTCATAGCTATGAAAACTGAAAAAGAAAAGAAAAACAATTGAAGAAAAAACAGCCTCATACAACGCAGTTATGGTAGCGGTAGGTTTCCCTACACGCACATTTATGCGCAACAATTGTGTATCTTATGAATGATGCCTACCTTCCCTGTCACGACCAGAACATTTTGTCACACAGCGCCAGGAAACTGCATCTGTATCTGTATCTATATAGCCGGTATAACCGCCGTTCGGCGTAACACACCGGCTTAAACAAACCATTTCATATTTAAGATATTACGTGATCCTTGAAAGAAAGCCCTGAGAAAACGGAGTTCCTCCATCGTGACCCGTGCTGTGTCTATGTTGTATAAAGGTTAACGCTTTGTACACTGATGGAAACCGCGGGTGTAATCATCTCCTGCTGCTGCCAATTTACCACGTCGGGTTCAGGGGATTACCGAGATTAACTGAAAGGCAGTTGGAGATTATACCTAGGTATTACTGACGGAAACGAGTTGTGTTGAGCAGATAAAATGTCTCAAAAGTAAGACATTCGACCTAAGACGACTTTAACAAGCTATTTCACAATTACAAGCTGAAACAGAGTAGATAAAATCAGAACAGTTCTATTGACAGGTATCCAACTAACCAATACCAAACGAGTATTTGTTGGTTTTATTTGATAGTTGACATTAGGTTGACAGAAATTATGTATACATATAATTGTATCAATATACACATAATTGTATCATTGTCCATAACATTTACACCACAAAAAGGGGACAAATCTCCATTTCCCTAGCACACGGTTGCTGAAAGGTTTACCAAATGTATGTCATGGAGCCATGGTATAGATTGACTGGTTTGTCTGACGTTCCATGAAGGCTAAGTGTGTGATGTTGAACGCGTGGTACTCTAGGATGAACAGTTCATCTTAAAACCCATCTGTATTGGTAGTTATGATAGTACAATGCTAAACATTCTTCTCACACAAAAGTATACACGGTTCAAATTTTCAACGACCCCTATGGCCTTCTTCAGGATCAATATTGACCAATCACATTCGATCGTTAGCTCGTCAGAGTTACAAACACGTGACCTCACTAACATTTGATCACCTGATCGTGATTTTCCCGTGGATGTCTCGGCACATCCACAAAGTGAATATGTATTATCATAAATCCTAAAAAATACTACATTTTTACTAAAATCACAAATCCAATTTATCATTAAAACACTGCCCCCCCCCAAAAAAAAACAAGTCCCCCCGCTTCTAGTATTTCATGTATAATGTCGAATGTAGATTTGTAGAAAATGGGTTTTCTTCGTACGCTATTGCAGTTGTCTGTTCCTTTGTAATTTGCCCTTGGGTATGAGTCTGCACTTTAAGATTCATAATCACCCCCCCCCCCATGCAATGTATAAACACTGTTACATTGTCTATTGCAGAATCTAGCACACCACCTGAATAAATGAGTTTTTTTATTCAGTTTCAATTGAGCCTCATGGCTTAAATCCAACTATGTGATGTAAAGACCGAGCAAGCGTTTCATTGCTGTTAAAACCTGACTGTTGAATAGATGAATCATGGGGTTTTAATTCGGTCTTCGTGGATCCACCCAGGCTATGTGGAAAATATAAATAGCTGCATTGTCTGTCGCAGATTCCGATTTAAGACAGCAAACTGCTAGCTAAATCATGGAGCTTTTGATTTGGCCTGAATCGAACCCCTTGGTTGAAACCACCAGGGGATGTGGACATATAAATAGCTACATTGTCTGTTGCAGATTTGGCTGTCAAACACCAAACTGCTAGCTGATCCGTGGAGTTTTTAATTCGGTCTGAATCGATCCCTTGGTTAAAACCACCAGGCGATGTGGACATATAGATAGTTACATTGTCTGTTGCTGATTCTGCTGTCAAGCAAATTCTGCTGGTTGAATGCAATAGTGAAGATAGTTCTATAAAGTAACCACTATATGGCGATCTTAACGATCGGCTACTTGTGTATTCTCACCGCGCCCCGATTGTATTTCGTACTCCATCTAGAGGAGTAAGCAACGATAGGGGCCGTAAAATACACCACATAAAATGTAACAGGTCATGTATAATTGAAACGCATTCAGTCGTTATGGAGTAGTATATATACATGTATATGGCCACAAATTCTCCAGGATATCAGAAAGAAAGGATGGATTCACAACATTATGTACAGAATAACATCCGAATGTGCAAACAAACGAATACTTTTTCTTCAACCCCTTCTTCTTATCTGTCTTCCAATAACATCAGGTATAAACTATTCTTGGAGTTTTTACTGTTACTGACGAATTGCAAATTGTTAACGTAATAACGTTATCCTAGTTTAATTAGGATTTGTTTGTTTATCTTAATCGACTTTTGATCTCGCCATTATTTTTCATTTTGTTTTACGTCCGCCCCCCTCCAAGAAATCATTGAAAACAAAACGCCAGTAGAACAAATGTATATGTACTGGCGAATCTAGAAGAACTAAATTCAACTTAACTTGCTAGCGATTTAGTCAAACACACTGCGTAAAGTGGAAAGCGTGTCTAAACCTCTCCGATAGTTTAACGTGGCAAATATCCATATATCCCACGGGAAAACGGACCAGAGTTCTCCTCCTCTTTGAAAGATAAATACAGATACTGTAGTTTGCCTCATTTACATGTCGGAAAACTAATATTACGGCATCGTTTTCCCATATCACCCCTGTGGGGATGCGTCATTGCTTTTCCTGTCGGATCCTTGAACCACTGCTGCGTATATCCATAAGAAAAACGACATAGACAACATGAGAGGGGAAAATAACAATAAATCACCCCTCAGAACAGCCACTGCTGCTGCTGATATGTAGGGAGACATATAGCGAAGAAGGCACGATAGATTCGAGACATTTCATTGGTATCCTCCGGGGCAAGCTATATGTTACAACGTTCTCTTATCAAAGTCACATACTGCCACAAGATGCGTAATTACAGTCAACAATATGGATGTTTGTGTTAAACGGGTTAACTGAATATGCGTTGTTGCAGTATTCTCGCTAGTGTTGTAAGGCACAACGAGCAAGCCAAGGCATGTAATCAACAGTGGGTTTTTTAAATTCTTAAGAAAAATGTTATTCTAAGCACTGAAAACAAACCAGAAATAGGAGTTAAGACATATGTTTTTGCTCTACGTCAATTTGCTTTGATTTTTCTGATTCTCTTACTCTAGCTATAGTCCTGTCAACTGTAAAATACAGATGTATGAAATCTCTAAATATTTGCAGAAATCTTCACTGGAAACTAGACCTGTGAACTGCTTTAATTCTTCTAAGAATATGATAGAAGTTGCACCTCTAACTCTGTCTCCTGTCAACTGTTAAATCCAAACGTCCAAAATCTTAATAATATCTGTAGCAAATCTTACCTCGACGCGTGGACTGGTGACAACAGCTCGGATCACTTCTCCATCCGTACCGCGGTGGTTCCTCGTCAGGAATGCTCGCTGACCGCCGTTTCATATTCCACCTCCCATAGTGTGCTGACAGAATGCGGCGTACCATGCTGCCGTCATTATTTATTTGTGACGTGTGTGAGATGAGATTCCCGCCAGGGGCGCACCAGGCCGTGAATGCACGTGCGTGTCCTGGTGGAGATTCGGTACACCGCGTAGGAGCGAGAGGATCTTGATTGGCGACGTTAATATTTTGTCAACCCTTTTGACGCAATCAAAACAATATTTCCAACTTTTCACCCTTGCAATTAGCCTACGGGCATGGTTTTGCCAAAAAATAATAAATAAATCAATAATGACACGGAGATATTCCTTCCTTTAAATAAATACTGTACAATACAAACAATTTCCGGACCGATTTATTTGATCCACTAATAGCACCGGGATGGACCCAAGTACTCTTTTTGGGTGGGTTCTTAATCGTGCTCTCCTTAAACATGGGTCCTCCATTTAACGACGTCACAAGGCGAAGTTACGAAGGATTCATTCACACCTGAATCGAGAGAAGAAATAGTTGTGAAGTACCTTTCCCAACATCGGGACGTCTGGGATGCAAACTCGGTACCTGAGGCTGAACTCGGTACTCGGTACTGAATAAATGGATGGATGTCGTGTATGCTCTTACAATTATGTACAGGCCATGACAATAAAGCAGATCAGCAGTTACACTACAGTGAAAAAGGAATATATAGTATCTTACTACATCTACAATACTAATGGCTACTTTGTGTAGGTTCGACTTCTCGCTTCTTATGACAGCTGTATGGCGGCGGCAGAGGAACATGGGGCCGCATGGACCTGACAACCCGATGATTTTTATACGCCGGGCGGTAAAGCTTCATACGCAGCGTGCACAAGTAGCAGTATAATTATGTTAGGAATACAATTTCTAATACTATTAGGCTATCGAGATTAATAACGTTCAAATGTTGTAAAATGACTTGTACCTTGTTGCGAAAAGACTTGTACCTTGTTGCTAAAAGACTTGTCTTGTTGCGAACTGACGGTTGCGAACTGACATTGTTGCGAAACAACCTGTAACCATGGATATGTACGGGCAGGTGTAGCTTATCATACAGGTGTAGTTTATCTATTTGCAAAAAAGACATATGATTTTTTCTTCCCTATCTAAATATCGAAAACTACATTATAGAGTGAAACCGGTAACACAATGATGATGAAATGATGATAGCTTCTTATTTGGTCCCAGGGGATGAGGAGACAGAAAAGGCAATACTTTTTAATCTTTGCTGAGACGGCAGTAAGACACGGGATTACATTCTGTATCTTTGATGTAAGGTGAATGCACGATGAAAAACTTAGGCCACAGCAGATAAATCGTATGGATGACATTCTCTGCAGACCGCAAAAATAATGAGATAGGGAGAAGGGGAAAAATACAAGATGGGAAATTTTTAAAAAATAGACACCATAAATGTCATCACAGCTTGTATTCAAGACGTGAACTAGTGTAGTAGAAGAGACACTAGTGAGGTAGACTGGAATTACTTATCAAGTTGGCAGTTACATTTATGGCTACCACTACACCACTAATCTTCCTGGACTTCTCAGCAGACAAACAATAATAATCATATAATGCGATCGTGGATTTTTTACAAACTATTAACGAAACATCCCAAACAGTCCTACTACTTGGTTGTTAAAATCAAGTCAATTGACAGGTCAGTTTCGCCGAGTCCGTTTTTAAAGATTCTTAAAGATTGGGCAGTCTGCAGTGCTACTGGTAGCTGCTGTAAAGGTGGTATATTACTGCACTTGTAGCGCTGGTGCGGCACTGCGGGGTCCGTTCACCGTACGCGTGTCACGCTAATTTAGATATTGCGTAATACGTAAAAGTATGACTTAGAAGACAACAAAATACACAAAACGCAAGAAAATTCGTTCTTTATCTCAGAAATTCGTTGAGTAATGTTCGAACCCCGCGCAGTGCCGCACCGGTACCCTAAGTGCAGTGAGATACCACCTTTAGTAAAAGCTGTTTTTAAGGAGTTTGTGTTATACAACCCACAGCCTTCCCTGTCGTGAGGCCGCGCCCCGTGGCACTTCTGTCATCACTAATCACGCTCCCAGTCTCCCAGTCTGATTCTCCGCTCTCAATCTGCACAGCAGGCCTCGGGCGGGGCTTATTAGCGTCTGTGTTTGAAGCACCTCGACTGTCTGAAACGCAGAGATCCAACAGAGAGGATCACCAAAGATCGTGGTCTCCAAATAACGACTGATTTTCAAATCATCTCTGTGCCAGCACGTCACCGGAACGTACTGCGCCTGCGCGAAAAGTATAGACATGCTAAACCCCCGGTTTACTAAAAGACCGCATTTAAGAAAGTACGTGCGTATATAAGGGTAAAACTCCGTGTACGTTTTACACGAAACCATGTCTCTAACATATACTGTGCAACAAGCGGGATTTTAATGCAACGTTGACCAAACCAAGCCCCAAACTACCAGGGTTTGCGCAGGCGCAGTACGTTCCGGTGACGTGCTCTCTGTGCCGGAGTTGGGCTTTCTGTTTATATCGCACTGACGTCACGGAATCTCACACGAGACCCATAGTCTCTACCAGACAAACTACGCTGGATAAAGGGAGAAGAATTCTACAGGGAAGTTTGGCCACCACAAAATTTATTTTTCAGCTGCAGCTTCTAATGAGAAAGGATACCATTCCTGTGGACTGAATCTTCCGGCCAATTATTCACCTTTATCCGCGGGGTAACCTATATTCATTGTTTTCTGAAGACATGATATTCAGGGATATCAAGTCGACGGACGGTGATTTCAAACTGCAATAAAAAAAACAACGGATATAGGTTACCCCGTGGATAAAGGTGAAGTAGAGTTATCCATGATCATCCATAACCTATTAGCAAAGCATGTTGAAAGCTTCGAGACCTTCACGGGTTCAAAATTTTAGCGCCCACAGTAATAGTTTTGAGTGGACAGGGCAGACTTGCTGGTATCGCCACTTCACAACACATTCCCTGGTGTTTCCTTCGCTACACGAGTCTTGCACGGCTAGTGGTGCGTACCAAAACTGATATACAGGTTCAAGACCGGACTTGAAGTCCCGACCTGAGCCCATCACTGCATATCATGTGTGCTAGAATTTTATTTTATTTGGAGGGGGGGTCTTTTTCCAGTGCAAATTTCACTATCGATGGAAGGTTTAAGATGCTTTAGAACAAAAAAGGAATACAAGTGAGAGATAGCTTTTTGCAAGTCCGAACTTGGTTCTTGACATTTAGGTTTTTTGTTGTTGACTTGGACCTAAATGTTTTTACAAGTTCAATTCCGGTTCCGGGTTTTAGGTACACACCACTATGCACGGCTTGCTCAGATGAATAATTCTGCAGCGCTACATATCGACCGGGTACCACAGGCAGATGGTAAGTGACATTACTGACCAGGAGATTTATTTCGCCTCCTCGACGCGTTCTGCGTGCAGCCCTCGGGCGGCGGTGATGGATGGTGCCGCCGCCTGGAATGTCACGGTGTGACGCGTTCCTCCTCGGTGTGACTCTCAGAAGAAGAGGCGGTTGTGAATATTACATTCTCCGTCTCTGCTTCTCTGGGACACCGTAACTGTTAACAACCTCGAGCCCATTCCAATTTAACCCTATTCAGACCGGGCTTTTTTGGTCATCCATGGACCGGGGGGGGGGGGGGCTTTTGAGGCCCTCCAATTCTAAGTGCCGTAGGGCCACTTAATTTTCAGGACATGATTTCGACATAATTTCTAATGAGTATTTGACGTTTGACGTTACGTTGACGTAATATGACGTAATTATGACGTCATCAATTTGATTATATTGGCCGAACCCATGAAAAAAGGGTATTCTCAGAAAACTTCAAGTTATGCAACAAAACTGTAACAACAAGTGCAGATAACAGAATAATAATCTTTATTACAACTTGTGTTGCCAATAGAAACACCAATGACGTCAAAATGACGTCATAAAATGACGTCGTGCACATCTAAGATACGAGTTGGGCTCCGCCATATCATATCCACCACCTTGAATTTTTAGAAATACTTTTCTTGCAACAAATAATCACAAAGGGCAATGGAAATAGACTAAATTCATTAATTTAGATGGTTTTTTATGAACACATTTTAAGGGATAATTAGCTTGTTATTCTTGATCTGGCCATACGGTCCGCCATCTTGGATTTTGGGCTGATGACGTCATCAAATTAGCATAATTCATGCATATATAATTATGAAAGATATGCTAGATGATATAAGAGTTGATTTATGTAACAAAATGGCAGTAATATAGCAAAGAAATGTGAAAAACGCATTGTTAGAACCAAAAATAGTGATTTTTGGCAAAACTGCCTGTCAACAAACGGTTGCCATGGCAACACGAAAAATTGGAAAATTTGTCAAACTTCGTTAAATTGTTGCCAACAATATTTAAGGAAAACTCACCAAATTTGGTGGCTCTAGCGTAAGCCGTTCTGGCGTTATTGGACATCAAAGTTGGCGAAGGCCTCAAAAGCCCCCCCCCCCCAGGTCTGAATAGGGTTAAGGTGGTATCTCACTGCACTTGGGGCACAGCTGCGACACTGTGGGGTTCGTTCACTGCGGCACTGTTGTGTCATTATCGCTGATTTTTTTTCAAATATAATGCAGATATTATTGCATGATACGTAAAAGTATGACCTAGAAGGCAACATAATACATGAAACACTTCGACACCGTAACTGTAAAAAGGCCTTCTCACAGAAAACGAATCAGCAGGATTCAAGCAGAACTAGCTAGAATGATGAATTTGCAAAATTCGTGTCACATTCGGGTGGGAATTCCAAATGGACGTTATATCCCTGTCGAGAAGGAATGAGCCGAAATGCCGTCAGAATTCTTTGTCTAGTATTTGATTCCTATACACTTTGAATGCCGTTCGATATTTCTCCACTTCAAATACACATCGAAAGGTTTGAGCATGGCAAAAACATTCGAGACGGCCCAAAGAATAGGCAGAAATATCTGAAACGCAGTCTATTCTACACATCTATCTTATGTTTCTGCATACATTTCTAGGGTTTGACTCATATGTTGGAGGCAGTGGCTGATAGAAAGTGATTTTCGTAGAAATATGTATTTTTTATGTCTTCTAGCTGGAGAAAGCTTGAGAATATTGCTTTAGTTTCCCAATCTATACCAGTCCCCTAGGAGATTATAATCGATATCTTCTCGTAGACTCTATGTACATTTAGATATTCCACAGTCCCATCTATATCTCTATGTACGGAGCGTCCTATTACTCATGCTGTACTCGTTTATGAACGTTATACATCCAGGTAAACTATATCAAAAACATAATTTAATCTCTATAACGTAAACTGGATAAAAACTGGAGAATTACTACCGGACATTTCGAGTGACATCCATCACTCTTATTCAGCATTACTAGAATGAACTTATTAGAATAGAACATGTGATTAGAATAGAACTATGATTAGAATAGGAAGGAATAGACTAGAATAAAACTATGATTAGAATAGAACCATGATTAGAATAGAACAGCGAATAGAATGAAATGATCAGCGTCTTCAGAACGAACGCATGCATGTACCGAATACCGTTCTTTAGATTTCGCAGGTCATTTGCGGGAATCGCGCGTCGCTGACACGAAACCGTGACTGACGTGCCCTTAACAGTAATGGTACAAAACCGGCACGGTCCAGTACTCATTCTTGCCGCACTGTTTTTACAAATAAACCAGACTCAGTGTCGAGTAAATTTCTGCAGTACCGCAAGATGCAAAAGAAACTGCATTCGAACATCATACTTTAAAAATCCAAACTCAGAAGGGAGTGTTATTTTCCATTAGATAATGTATCAATGAATACATGATCAGCTGACTTTGGGTGGAATTCCACTTGTGGCGAATTACGCAACGTGTGTTTGTAAAACAATATGACACTCACTAAATCCATGCAAACCCTGCCCATGTATTCCCTATGCGTGTAGACACTTCCTTTATCGTGAATATTTTCGGCATAAATGAGGGGCGCTTAGCAAACCAAGAAGGTCAATTGTTCACAAGATATAAAAAAAAAACATAACAAGACGTGTTTTTCTTAGCGCCCCTGAAATAAACTTTGTAACCTAACTTAAGTCAGGCGTTGTCGGGCACATTGTATTAAGCCATAGGCTGAGATTGATTTAATCTGATTAGAGGGTACTTGGGGAGTTTGTAGAAGACTGAATGCTTTTTGTTGCGCGTGGGGCTAATGGGTACTCTATCGTATAATGTTACGTATCATACATTTGTCACTTCCTACAATTATATCTATCGGAAAATATCAGTCCCGTCTGGAGTGGAATCCCCCTTTAACGTTAGAATGATTTCTGTTTTTTAACGGGTTTGTTCAGTGAAATGCCATTCGACAATTTCTGGGCAACGAACTGAGTTGAGGGACGGGAGACAGTGTAAATACAGGCTACTTTACCCCTTGGGCCTGAGTCCAAAGCGCTGCCGATTACCCCACGCGATCTCACCTTGGCCAAGGTAAGGACTAGTACAGTATGTACCAAGAGACTTTCCAGGTCGTAAGTAAGTTACGCGTAACGCCCTGTCCGCATTTTCTCCATGTTTGTTTCAGTTCAGTTACTGTACTTTACTCAGGTTGCAACAAAAACAGTTCAGTTGAGCTCGTGGGCCCTCAGTGCTCACATTGGCCATTTAGTCTTCATGCAGAAGTGGTCACATGTACAAGTATGACTGTACATGTATATAAATGGGCAGTTGGTTCTTATATAGTGCTGGTCACTTGTGCAGGTTTGCCTATATATCGTTGGCCAAGTGTCCCTTATGTACAAGAAGAGATGGCATATGAATGGCCAGTTGGTCTTCATGTAGACGTGTTGACCAGTACAGGTTTGTCTCTGTATCAATATCCCTAATGTAGAGGTGGTCACTCGTAAAGGTTTGACTGTATGTCGATGACCAGGTGGACTTTATGTAGAGATAGTCACATGTACAGGTTCGAATGTTCGTCAATAGTCAGTTGGCCCTTATGTAGAGGTGGTCACTAGTACAGGTTTGACTTTATATCAATGGCCAGGAGGGCATTATGAAGAGGTGGTCACTAGTACAGGTTTGACTAGTTTACATCAATGACCAGGTGGGCCTTATGTAGAGGTGGTCACTAGTACAGGTTTGACTTGTCAGTGGCCAGGAGGGCCTTATGAAGAGGTGGTCACTAGTACAGGTTTGAATTTGCCAGGAGGGCCTTATGTAGATGTGGTCACTAGTACAGATTTGTATGAATATTAGTCATCAGGTGAACCTTATGTAGAGGTGGTCACTAGTACAGGTTTGACTTTATAGTAATGGCCAGGTGGGCCTTATGAAGAGGTGATCACTGGTAAAGCCAGGTGGTTCTCATGTAGAGGTGGTCACTTGTACAGTTTTGCATGAATATCAATGGTCAGTTGGTCCTTACACATAGGTCGTCATTTGCACAGGTTTGACTTTATATCAATAGCCAGGTGGTCCTTATGTAGAGGTGTCCACTTGTAAAGGTTTGACAGTATGTTTAGCGCCAGTTGGTATTTATGTAGAGGTGGTCGACTTGTACAGGTTTGACTGTATATCAATGGCCAGGTGGGCTTTATTTAGACGTGGTCACTTGTACAAGTTTGACTTGATATCAATGGCCAGGTGTTCCTTATATAGAGGTGGTCACTTGCATTGGTTTTACTGTGGTGACTCTCCTAATAAAGACTGTAGGCATGAAAATAATAATGCTTATCAGCATATATATGTTAACGCTATAACATAAAATGTGTATATGATGGTAGTATTCTGTCTGTTTAAGACAGACTTTCATTATCAATCAGTTTTATTTGAGCAGATTGTTGCAGATCCGTTGTAACATGGTTTATACTAAAATTGTCTGCAAATGAAAGGATGTAATGACATTGTACAGCAAATGGTTTAAAAAATTAAACAAAATTTATTTGTCATCATTAAGTGTCTGCTTATATTAATCTAATCTTTATCTCGCAGCATGTCACTAGCATTGGTATTTGTTAATTTACCGCCAAGGTCTTATGAAATTTTATTTTGCAGCCTTGGTCGTGATTTGCATTGAACTGTCTTTATTCTGCATCTGCATCTGCATAGGCGTACCCCCAAATAGCCTCAATTATTCCTTGATATTCAGGATAGCGTGTTGTGACGGCAGCCCGTTTGTCCCAGGACATAAAGGTCCCGGTTCCGAATCCTTTCGTGTCACTCATCTTGAGCTCTTGGGAACTTAAACACGCGACTTTCCCCACTTCATTCATCAGGTGAACATGGGTTAACCAACTGTAGTTTCGGCTAGGGACGTCCGTCGGATAGGACGTTAAATGGAAGTCCTTAAAATGATTAAATTTGAAGGGCAGTGCCCTTCAAACATTCATCGTGCTAAACAACCTTTATAAATACAGCCAGGCCATAGGATAAAAGGTGAATACTAAAACACACCAACAACAGCAAATGCACAATTTAATACAAATAAACCATAACTCCGTCGCCATGGCAATACATTTTCTTTACCACACTTTTTACTATTGTGTGTGAATAGATTGACTAAACGCCACGGGAAAGACTTACTGCTTTTTCGCGAAAATGTTGCCTTTCTAGTTTCTTTTCTGACGATTTTTGTTTTTCTCCCCTTCGGAAACATCCTGCATTTTCGTCGAAAATGTGGTCTTTCTAGTGTTCTTATTTGCGTTTGCATGCTGTCAAGATCAAAAGTCGAAAAGGTCAGCTGCGAAGGCATTTCCGGGGTTGAAAACTTTTCCACGAAATGCGGGATAAACAGGATTTAACCTGTTGAATCTGTAACAGCAAGGACTACATATACCCCCAGGCTAGGATCTAGGAGAAAATTCAGCTGGAACAGCGCAGCGCCGAGGTAACATTCTAATAGCTTTAATATTCGCATGACACTAGTATGAGGCATAACGTTAACTAACGTTAGATCGAAACTCGCGTATGAAAAGGGTTGCGTGGCGTTGTGGATGATTTGTAACGACTATACGTGGCAAGGTGATGAACCTTCTAGAAAACAAGTAAACAAACAGATTTTTATAGAGCCATGTAGGCGGACAAAGCTGTTTGCTTTATCTTATCAATATGGGGGAGGGGGGCGGTACCTGCAGAGCTGCTTGAACTGTTGAAGATCATTCCTACACTACCTTTATAATTATGGGGTGTAAGATTTTGAAAACGAACTGTAAGATAGAGGCCGGGGTTTTTAGTCATTCAAATAACAAATTAGGACTTCCTGGCCCTCTACTGGTAGATCTGTCTGGAGATTACTATAGCCACACTAACAAGGTTGATGACGGTCTTATATTTTAATTTATTAGTCCAGCTACTAGCCACAGCTAATCTCCAAGCAGGTCCTACATGTACAATGGCATAAGATAGTACCAAACTGGCCACGGAGTGTAGTCAGCCATTTGCCATGATGTAGCAAAACACACTCCTTAGAGCCGGCTTCACTCCTCTGCCAGCTTTTGATACTATCTTATGCTACCATAGAAGTCCTGCTTAGATTTGCTATTAAGCCACAGCTACAAACTGCCCAGAGGAAGGTGACAGAAATGTCGGCCTTGGTTGAATAAAAGGCTAGCTGTGTAGAAAGAATTTTTTTATCTGGTTGAAACCCTTGTTTTTATTGCTGTGGTGTCTTGGTGAAGGATTAGCAAAGAGACTGTGAAATTAGGACAATAGGACAGACTGCTGTCATCAACATGGTTCGACAAAATAGCGCATCATTTAGTTTTATTTATGACACATTTCCCTATATTTTCTCTCAGGTACGTACTTGTCTCCCAAAAGCTGTGGGACCATGGGGATGTGTTTGAGTGGTGACAACAATTCAGAACCTCCTCCCCCAGAGGAAGATACAGGATTCAAAAGCAGTTATGTAAAAGGTTGGTAACATTGTCGTCATCATGTAAGTTGAATTAATGTCAAGTTATGACCTCCTTGGTAAAAACAAACAAACTTAGATGACTTACAGTATGACTCAGTTGCTCAATGTCAAACATGGCCATTGTAAGACCAATGGGTTAGAGACCCATTGGTTATTTTGCTTGGTTGTTTTCTATGTGCGTATCAATAATTTAATCTGTGGGTAATATAACCTGTTACACTTGCTGAAAATTCATCATAGCAAGACAGTGCAAATGCTGCAATGCAAGAAAGAGCAGTCATGTTCATGGCCTGATAAGTTCTTGATGAGAACTCAGCCCAAATGAAACCAACACAAATACTTGTAGCAAATTAACCTACAGTGCTTCAGACATGCAGCACCAACTTTGTATGATATATACTGTAAATGCAGAAATGTTTGCGGTGGTTTTATGTTCACGGTTTTGGCAGTGGCCACTTCACTGCGAACTTAAAACCACTGCAAACATTTTTCCATTATAGTTTTTTACTATAGTCTATGGCACTACCACAAACTTAAAACCACCATGAACACTCCACTTTCCTCAGCTACCGTGAAAGTAAATCCCCGCAAACTTAAATGCATTTACAGTATATGAGAGTCGGAGTTCGACTCTGAAGATTCGAAAATTGTTTCTCATTTGCTGTTTACATTTTCAGCAAGAGTAAAAGAGCGATCAGAGGCGAGGGAAAGGGAGGCATTACTTCGACAACAACAGCAACAGCAACAACAGATGCATGGTCAAACCTCGAACCAGGGGAGTTACCAAAGTGGCGGCAGCATCACCAGACTGCAGGCGCAGACAGGGGGACTGGCCAGTGACATGGCACGAGCTCGGGAGGTATGCTTCATCTTACACTAGGACAAGAATAGATGAATTTAAAACACATTACAGTAAATGTCTTCATCATGCCTTCATGGGAGGATTTTGCAGGCAAATTTAGTCTATGTCATGGCTTACTGCTTACTGAACGAACAACGTTAGGCCAAACGGTCCGGTTGGACTGGTCAGTTAGTGGCGCTTGAACCCAACTGTTATACTACTCCCCACTGTTAGGCCACGCCAATTGATTTCTTTCGTTCTCAGATTTTTAATAATAGAAATGTGGCAAGCGGAAAAAAGCATGGGGCAGGAAGAAAAACTTGATTGTGACAGCTGTATTCACACCATAAAACTGAGCGCACCAAGTCCTCTGGCTTTGTTTTCATGATATTTTCCCAGTTGAGCACATTTTTTCTTATTCTAAAAAAATCCGAGAACCAACGGATTAAATTGGTGTGGCCTGACAACACTGTAAAGGGCCAGAAATTCTAAATAATGTACATCTGCGTTTCTGCAGGGTCTTGATGAGAGAGGGCAGAGACTGCGGCAAGTGGAGGATGTGACTGTCAGGATGGGAGAAGAATCCAGGAACCTCGGAAAAACCACCAGCAAACTCAAGTCCAAGTACAACTAATAATGATGATGGAGGAGACCACTGTTTTTACTTCAAGTGCCTTCAAGAGACACAATTAAACACTGACAAGCTATCGTAAAATAATTTTTGTCACTCTCAACAGCAATGTTAAGGGTAACTGTGAAAAATGATTTTGTTCATACTTGAACATTATGATATTTTAGTTTTACAACAGTGCCATAGTGCTTTGTACAAAATACAAGACTTTGCTAATATAACAGTGCCTTTTTACCAGATCATTTTATTGTTAACAGTATTAATAAGATCACTAGACTAATTGTAATGTGGAATTTTGGCACATGTACTTGCTGCTTACCTTTTATGCTTTTTTAACGCTCAGTTGCTTTTCTTGATAGCTACAGCATTAAATGCCTACTAACAGCCATGCATTTTTATATATTTTACTTGATTTTTATTTGATCAATCATTATGAAACTAAACTGGGTGTCCATCAAAATTGACAGTTAAGAGAGTAACATAGATGCACATTGGTCACATTTTTTGCATTTTTACATGTTTTTTTTTGTTTCTATATTTGGAATGTAGTCAAGTTGACAATGTTTATTGTGGCTGATTCCTCCAAGCAAAGATTTTAGTCTTGGGGATAGAAGTGGCCATGGTTCTTCATGTCTACCTTTGTAAACATGATTTTGGGGAAAGCTTTAAATTATTTTGTCATACGATGCCAAGGATGAATGAATTTTGTTATTTAGTATTACATTATTTGGTTCCTATCTTAAACATTATTGGAAGATCTGTCCCCTCCCCATTGATATGAATGAAATAACCCATGTGAAGTTCTATGAAATCCCCCATTTAGCCTTACAGAAAAAAAATGAACTCAAATGTTGAAATGTACACATTGTATTTCTCAGTTCAGACCAATTTTTTCTAAAAGTTGAGACAATTTTTGTTAACTGCTTATCAACTAGAGTATGCTAATTTTCATATCAGCATATCAAGGTATTTAACCCAACCTGGTAGGCTACTTCTCTTGGTATTGAAAATATGTATTTGTAACTGTGTGAGGAAGGTTACTACATTGTTTATCCTTTTTTTCAATTTCATCAATGGACGGCTGTATGTCTTGTTCCAGATCTGTCCAAAGCAATATAATTATAAGTTAAAGTTTTAAATCTGGCTACCCAAGGAAATTCAGATGTGTTTTACTTTCTCATAAACATGACAACCACTCTGTTATTTGTAGTATTTGAATCCTGTGGTTATACCATATATGTAGATAAAGCTATGTTATTTTAGAATTACATTGAATTTTGATAGTATTAACGTTATGCGTGTTAACATTGTAGTTATAAACTCAATGACAATACCATTGTTGCCATATATGATCAAACTTGTTAAAGTTCATAGGGGCCTATTTCGAATGTGTTCTTTTTATCATGGAAATACACATTCACTATATCTCTGAAGGCTCCTGAATCAAGTTACTTATCATTACTTGGTCTGTAAAAAGAACTTGCGCGGACTCTAGCATAGGAATATGTAGGCTAAACGTCATTTATATCTTGATTTAAGAGGAATAGCAATAGAAATATATTATGCAAATCATGATGTAATTTGCATTATTAATGAGAAACTACAATACCTTGGTGGTAGATAAGGCATAATCATGCTAGTGACACATGCAGCTTGGATAAAGGATATCTTAAGATGTTAAGTTTTATGTCATTTGCATAATTATTCAGGAAATGCTACAAAAGCTTCCAGAAGAAGGAAGTATGCAACATATGTGATCTTGAAAGAAGAAATAATGGGTTCATACAGGCTACGGTAATAAGATACCTCTTTGCATATCATTTGCATTGTAATGAGATGGAATTACTTGTTGAAGGTAGATTGGAGATTGTGGAGTTTTGGTAATGATGATAAATAGTTTATTGACAAGACATACTCCAAAATCCAACAATGGCAGCCCAGAGGCTGAGATGATGTCAGACTTGAAATGTTTTTTTGTTTTTTGTTTTAACTTTTTTTTCCGCATGACTTATTTGTTTTGATACCTTAGCCCTTTGGCATTTGATACCTCAGCCCATTCTTCTCTCTGTTTGTTAGTAGCCAGGCCTTACTTATTTTTCACATAGAAAACCGAGACTACATGCTGCCAAATGAACGTAGATGTACCGAAGTTGACTTCCGCTTTAGGGCGGGGTGAAGAAAGGCTTAGCCCCTGAGGCGTCGCCAAAAAGACAAAGTTCAATCCAAGATGGCGGCACTTACAAACTTTGTTGCGTTCGTCGTCCTCGCTCTCTCGCTGTTTCTGGCCGTCCAAGCCCGCAACAGGCACCGTCCAAGCCTGGACTATGAAGACAGGAACGAAGAGGATGGACCGAACTACCTGATAGGTGTAGGCAGAGGCGATGTAACGGGACCGGCCGCAGAAGTCAACATGGTAAACTCACAGACTGTTGTTGTCCAGATGTTCCCACTTCGCACTGTGTACTCCTATACCGTTAACACAAGTGTACGAAGGATGTTCACTAATTGTAAAATCTACAAGAAAAGAATCCCAATCTTTGCATAAAATAGTTAGAAAATCAATTGCTGAATTTATGTATGAAGCGGATATTTCCTCAAATTCTGGAAAACGGAACGGGAACTGGCGATAGAGATAATGAGATGATCACCTGATGTCCAAGCAGATGTTGGGTTAAGGTTGTTTCGATGAAGTAGGCCTCTCCTGTAGTTGTCAATTTTGCGGCCTTTTTTCACCAGAGTCAAGTGAACAGCGTTTCTCAATAGTTCTTCGCCTCCTAGAGTAGTTAAGAATGCAGACCGCTAGAACAAGAATAAGATGGGGGAAACAAGAAACTGCTGCAAACTACACCCTACATCTGCTTGGAGATTACTACATGACTGAAATTATTCAGTGTAAAAGACGTCAAAAGGTTGGTCTTGTGGTTTAGGATTGCTGTATTGAATCTAAAGGTTCTGAGTTTGACTCTATAGCAGGCCCCCTATTGTACCCTTGGGAAAGGCACTTATTGTTACATAGTCCTCACTCCACTCATGATCAGGTGGAATTCTAAGTTTCAGCTACTAGTAGACATATTGTCTTAGATGGGACCCGGAGGTGCAGTGTTTGAGGAAAGCCACATCTTGAGGATGTCATTGTTAAAGAAACACACATATCTAAAAGAGATGGGGTCAATCCCAGCATGAGTGAATCAAACCTAGTATTGGTCTGGCCTCTTACACGCTCTATGCAAGATAAGGACAAAAAGTAAAGTTTTTCTAACATTTCTTTACATAGTAAGTTAGATCAACCCTATAGCATTGTATGTCAATATTCAGGGAGAGGAAATTGTCAATCTTGGGGCCAAAATCTTACATATATATATATAGTGTACCTTTAATTTCATACCTACTGTACATTAACAAGTGTTATTTTAATTTAAAGTGCTTTTTGGCCTGTCCAAAGGAACAAAGACAACAGGAAGAGGGTGTGGTGTCAGCACCTGTTGAAAGTTTCCTGTCTCACACATGAACAGTTTGTCTAAAAGGGAGATAAGATGAGCACAGCTGGGTAGGGTTACACCATTATTGATTACAACTTGTACAAGTTGTATCTTGTATGTTGTCTATATCAACTCAGTTTGTGCTGATATGCAATGTATATAAAAGGACCAATATATCACGCCCATACCCAACAACAGAACGAAAATGATCAACTTGGATGTTAAAACTACATTTAATAGACTTATCAAAATGTCATGCTCAAACTATATGTACCATCCAGAGCCCTTGCAAACAACAGAAGGAAATAGGAAAAAATCCCCGTGTGCTAATGATACCTGTCTAAGGTGCTGAAAGTTAGGTAAAGGTAGTCCCACTGCCTTTTTATAAGGTTGTAGGGACAGTGGGTGTAAGGCTTTTACTCACCAACGAAAGTCTGGTACCCATTTTTACATCTGGGTGGAGTGACAAAAGTTACTAATAAGTAATAGCAAAGTGCCTCTCCTGTCAAATGTCAAAACACCATCAGCATGTCAGCAGATTCAAATCCAGAACCTCTGGATTAAGTCTGGATTAATCCAACCATTATGCCAACATGATGCCGAAACACTACCTGTCTACTCAGCATCAATTGCAAGTACTTAAACTTATTCTAACATCTGAGACTCTCTCCATTCTAGATGGGGTATGCCAATCCTTCTCAACAGAGCTCAGGCATCCACTTCCGGCAGTTCAGCCGTGCCTTCATCGTGATGGACCCACAGAACACCACTCGCACTGTGTTTGTCAGTGTGGACTGTGCCATGATCTCACAAATCCTCAAGATAGAGGTGAGCTATGGTATACGTAGGCCACACCAATTTAATTTCTTGCAATGCATGTCCTTAAGACGGAATACATGTGTTATAATGACAATCCAATTCCCCCACTTCTTGTGTATGACAAACTGATTAAGCATGTACAGGATTTTAAATATCTCGGCTCTATGATGGCCTCAACAAGTAGTGACCTTAAGAAGCGTAGAGCTTTAGCATGGGTAGCTTTCTGGGACTTAGAACATCTATGGAGAAGTAATAGTATCCCTATTGCTGTTAAAGTAAGACTGTTTAAGGAGGGTCTGCATGGGGGGTCTTGGTAACACTTAACGGTGAATTCAGGAGGCCCGGTAACGCTTAACGGTAAATTCAGGAGGCCCGGTAACGCTTAACGGTAAATTCAGAATGAGTTACAAAGCATAACATCAACATTGACGTGCATTCCTATTCATATAACGCTAGAGTAGTTTATATCAACGGGTGAAAATACATTGTGAGAAGCAAAAGGTGCCCAGAACCCGGAGGAATGACAGGGAGAATGTCCATAACATCTGTAAATTGACGGAGGCAGAGTTCCCGGCCCGCCACAGAGACGGCGGCAGCAAAGTTCTTATGGGGGGAGGTGGATTGAACTATTGTTTCAGCACATGGAGCGCCGAAGGCCCGACGCATTCCAGGGGGATCCGGGGGGATGTTCACCCGGAAAATTTAAAAAATCAAGACCCTCTTAAATGCTATTTCCTGCATTTTCGGCAAATTTTGCCAACCGACTAAGCTAGGTTGATTTTGACATTTTCATCCAATTACACATGATTATACTCGTAGCTTTGGCCTCCACCCCCAGAGCCCCGACATATTTTTACCAAGTCGAGCTCGGAAGGCACGAGGCGTTGCAATATAGTTCCGGGAAAATCTTAAAATCTGGACCGTCTGAAACGCCATTTGCTGCATTTTGAAGGACAGATTCTGCCGTAAGACAAAGCTAAATTAAATGACATTTTATTAGAGAGAAAGGTTGATTTTGTGCGAAAACCCACGCCCCTAACATATTTTCGCCATGTCGTCGTGAGCGCCAAAGGCGCAAGCCGTTTCAATGGAGGTCCGGAGAAACCTCATTTTCTGCATTCTAGGAGAACTTTTTGCCCGAAACTTTGCTATGTTTGACACTGAAATCTGTGATAAAGTTTTGAGGGCGACCATGTTAAGAGCCGAAGGCCGGGAGGCTCGGAGAAATTTTGAAATCTGGACCCTTTGAAACGCCATTTCCTGCATTTTCAGGGGTTCTATCTGGCATTTGACTTCCTTTGTATAGGATAACGGGTTACGAAGAATTTCTTGGTAACGGTTAACGGTGAATTCGGGATGATAAATAACGATTAACGTTGAATTAAAACGACCAATAACGCTTCACGAAGAATATACCGATAACGATTAACGTTGAATTAGAGCGGGTCGGTAACGATTAACGGTGAATTAAAATGGCTCGTAACGCTTAACGGAAAAAGGCATGCAGACCCTCTTTAAGGCCTCGTGTGTTTCAGTACTTACTTATGGATGTGAATCCTGGGTTATTACTAAGGTGATGGAGAGCAGAATTAACTCGTTTGCAACATCTTGTTACCGTGTCATGTTAAACATCAAGAGGCTTGACCGGGTGCCTAACTCTGTAATCTACAAACTGACCAACACAAAACCCTTGATTGAGCATGTAAGGTCAAGACAGTTGGACTACCTGGGTCACGTACTGCGAATGCCTGAG
Organism: Branchiostoma floridae x Branchiostoma belcheri; assembly: GCA_019207045.1. Classification (NCBI taxonomy): domain Eukaryota; kingdom Metazoa; phylum Chordata; class Leptocardii; order Amphioxiformes; family Branchiostomatidae; genus Branchiostoma; species Branchiostoma floridae x Branchiostoma belcheri. The sequence goes on along the minus strand of CM033024.1, from coordinate 12,007,131 downwards.
GACGAGCCCACCTGTCTCTATTCGCTGTACTTACCATCACATGGCAAACGCAGGCGAGGTCGTCAACCCATGTCCTACCAGCAGTACATACAGCAGCTGCTGGGGGACGAAAGCGGCCTACTTACACCGGGGCAGATCAAAACCCTGGCTGCCGACAAGAAACAGTGGAGACTTGCAGTCGCCCGCCTTGCGGCCGACCGATAGATAGATAGATAGCAATGCATGGTTCTTGGATTTTTGCAGAAAAATATTAGGGCGGTCGATCGAAAAAAAAATTGCAAAAAGTGTGGAACTTACATAACACAAAAAAACAAGGTAAGTAGTCAAGTTTTCAGCTTTTCATGGCATGATTTATCCAATAAATCTCTTCCTTTGAACCACTGTTCTGATCATGCGACTGCAAATAAGCGCTCTGAGTTATCAGCAGTATGTGCCCCTGGAATGGGTTTTTTTAAAGGTCTGCAATAGCAAAACCTATTTTATTTTTCTTGGGACTAATTTTTTTTTTTTCAAATCGGAAAAAAAGGGTTGGGAAATCCAAGAACCAACAAACTAGATTGGTGTGTTCAATAGTTGAAGTACAGGGGAAATACAGGAGAAACACTCCATGCAGAAGAAGAGATATCTCCTGTGTGTATCATGTCTTTCTTCCCCAATTAGAAAATGTGATTCTTATGTGTTCCTCTTATTATTCCTGGTAATCAGTCACACCCTAGGAGGAGAGCTGGGGGACAACAAGCTTCTCTGGGGCTACATGTTATTATGAGTGAGAAATCAACTATCCAGTCGGAAATCCAACACAAAGCAGATTACGTACTATTCTTACGAAAAGTTCTTCAATCCTTAAATAATTGTCCCTTGGCAACATTTTGATAGTCTGCCAGTTTCCAGACTTATATCAGGGCAATTTTATAACCCTACTAACATGATAAAACTATTTAGAAATTTACAAAATGTATAATGTGTCCATTAACATTCCTAGGTTGTGAAGAAGTTGAAGCCCCTGTTCGGAAATGCGTACAACGAGAGCAATGTGTGCCTGAGTTCCATCCACACCCACTCTGGCCCGGCCGGGTTCCTGCAGTATGTGCTGTTTGATGTCACCTCCCTGGGGTTCGTCAGGGAGAGCTTTGATGCACTCGTTGATGGAATAGTTGCTGTAAGTATTGATATACATCTATTTATATTTTCAAAGGAAAATGTTTTATGGTTGCTGATGCCCTCTTTTTATTTCTTCTGCCAGCCAATTAAAAAAGAGACTACCTTTCTAGCTTTCTGATTGGCTGGTGAACTAGTTACATCATGTGCCATCATGATGTGTGGATAGTTATTGATGTCCCAATGAAATGTGACAATTTAGTGACGCTTATGAAAAAAAAGTTATAACAAGCATTTTCAGGTACTGCAGCATTATGTGCTACCAGGCTCCTCTCTCTGGCTTGAGGTCTTCTTCCCATCTATTTGAGCAAAAACTATAAAAGTATGTACCAAGGCTTTGCCAACAACTTGGAGCAATTTTTGGATTTTGAAAAGTTTACAAAATGGTAGTCATATTTTTCTTATTCCCCCCCCCCCCCGTTTTCTTGCCACCTGTACAAGTCTACAATGCAGACCTGAAAGAGTTTCTGTTGCAGAGCATCCAAAGGGCTCATGACAACGTTGTGCCAGGCGACATCTATCTGAATCAGGGAGAACTGCAGGATGCCAACATCAACCGCAGCCCAACTGCCTACCTCAACAATCCTGAAGAAGAGAGGGCCAAGTGAGAAAATTATAGATTCTTTTTTGTGTCATGCTCTCATGGTACTTCTAAACTCTGTAAAGCAGTTTCACTAGTTCTACTGTATGTACAGGGGAATTGCGGTTGATACTGTCTGTCTGTTTGCAGATATAACTTAAAAGTTGCTTTGTATGTACAGTAAGTGTGATGCAATCGTTTGAACTGTGTCATGCCGTGTTTTAGTATGGGCAAGATGATGCACATTGATTTTTTGGCACAACAGCAGGATGATTTTCTAGATAACAGGCTGACACCCCCATCTTGAAGGTGTAGTACAATCTATAGCAGGCACCAGCTAGTCTGATCTTGTTAAGCTTTGTTTTGCAAAAATTGACATAAATGTTGGTTATTTTTTATAGAAAAATTTTGCTTTCAAATATGATTAAGGTACATTTTTGTACCACAATGTAAAAGTTAACTTTTTGTTGTGTTTTGATGCTGTAGATATGACGGCAATACTGACAAAAACATGGTGGTGCTGAAGTTTGTGGACCAACATGGAGCAGGGATGGGCATGATCAGGTAGGTGTTCAATGACATATTAGTTGGGATTTTCTAGATGGTGATGTACACAGTAGTACAGAAGATGGAAAAATACAGAAAGTCTAAGAAAATTTGCAAGATCTGAACTCAGATAAAAACATTTAGGTCCCTTCATATAAATAATGGTCAACCCCCAAGGGTTGTTGGGCAACCGGAAACATGACATTTTTTTTCTAGGCATAAGTACTGACAGTTACTCTGTTACTGTTGTGTAGTTGGTTAGTACTGACAGTGTTGTTGTTGTGTAGTTGGTTAGTACTGACAGTGACAGTGTTGTTGTGTAGTTGGTTTGCTGTCCACTGTACCAGCATGAACAACACCAATGGCTTGATTAGTGGAGACAACAAGGGCTACGCCTCCCTGCTGTTTGAAGCTGACATGAACACAGACTCACTGGCTGGACAGGTAGGCTTGATTTATTTCTCTGTTTTGCAGCCAGTTTGTAGATTGGGTGGTGTTGATTTACTAAGAAATACATGTACAAAGGAAGGACAAATTTCTATGATATTCAGTATGCAGGTAGCTTGAGTACGATCCTCCGTAGTGACTGCTGATTCCATACTTTTGCTAGTTAACCACGGATTAAAGTATTGAGCCAGCAGTCACTACAGAGGATGGTGCTCATCGATCAGGCTATGCAGGTACATGTAGCCAAAACAGGGATGTACACATTGAGATGCAAATTAAGCAAATTAGAGAAGTTAATTTGCATAATGAACAAGGAAAATCTATCGTAATGATTCTAGTGTTTTTCATCAGTCATACTCAGTTCATCAACATCATCACAGTCCGTTTTTTCCTGACGGGCGCTCTGTTCATTGCCAATCACTTCATTTGTGAGCAGCAAAGCCAGCTAGACTTCTGTAGGGCTTTCTGCTGTCTCACAACAGAATTCCATTGTTTGACATGGTTCATGTCCCTTCCTCCTAACACTCACTTCTTACCCTCACACTCACACTTACTCACACTCTGGTTTAACGTCTGCATGTCTGTAATGTATAATCATTTTTGTTTTATTTTTCTTTTGCAGGGCTCTTTTGTGGCAGCGTTTGCCCAGAGTAATGAAGGAGACGTGTCCCCCAACACCAGAGGTCCCCACTGCCAGGATACAGGTCTGCCTTGCGACCTGGAGACCAGCACTTGTAATGGGAAGGTACGTCATTTAGATTGTAGTTACTGCAGTAGTCCACTGTGTTTTACTGTTATAGTGGTTTGGACGCGGGAGCGTCTGGGCACCCGCTTTCAGACGCCGTCTCGGGCGGCCTGGATGTCCGACTGGACGCGTCAAAGGTGCCAATCTAGATGCATCAAAGCGTTTTCATGCCGTCCAGACCGTCTTGGAAGTTCGTCAAATGATCGAAATGCCATCTAAGGCCTTCTGCCGTCTCAATAATCTGAGACACTTTTAGGTGTGCTAGGGGCGCGTGCCAAAAAGGCGTTTCACCGTCTGGGAGGCTTTCATTTTCACAGAGGAGCTAAAGAATGATGTTTTCCATTAAACATTGTATTGGATCCCGGTGTTTTTTTATTCTATTGAAGTTTATTTTGTTGTTGCCTTGTGTGTGTTTCAGTCGGAGCTGTGTGTGTCCCCAGGCCCAGGAGTGGACATGATTGACAGCACACGTATCATTGGTGAAAAGCAGTACAGCAAGGCGAAGGTAATAACAAGGAAGGTTTAGAAATGCTGTGCACAGTGTTAAGTATAATTATGTGTATGGGGCAACAAATTGAATGTATTTTACCTAGTACAAATGTAATGTGTTCAATTTGTTGGATTCTTGCATGACTTGCCATTTAGGAATGAGCAATCCACACTGCTTTAATTTGTGATGTCATGTTAAGCAGATAGAACACGTGACCCAGTGAGTAGTGGATCATAAGTTGCAGAAAATCTTTAGCATCCCCCATCCCCTCTGTTGAGGGATGGACTGTAAAGCTCTGAGGTATACAAGGCACTTTATGCTGGTAGTTTGGCTATTAAGACTTGTTTCTCTCAGATTGGCTTCGCGAACAAAGATCATCTAGGATGTTTCCCACTTCTGGTAGCATGTCTCTAAAGGCTGTGTAAAACTATATAGCTTTTAAAGCTAGTAGCATGCCCCTTACATGTACATATGGTAGCATAACTCATACGTTATGTGCTTGTCCTTGCAGGAGCTGTATAATGCAGACACCCAGGTGAAGCTGTCAGGACCGGTACAGTTTGCCCTGCAGTTTGTGGACATGAGCGATGTCACTGTGCACTTCAACAGTTCCTACTCGGTAATTTCAGACATGAAGTCTTTAGCACAAGCTTTAAGTCAGTCAGTTAACAAGCTGTTACAGTTACTGTAGTGAAAAGGCAAAAGGTTTTTCCCATAGCTTTTGAGACAATAGTGGCAGTAGGTAGTTGCTCCCCTCTGTGTCTAAGCCTTTCCCAATTACACAACTTCTGGCTAGGAGTGGAACCTGTCACCTCCCTACATAGTAGGGAACATGTATCTCATGTGTCTGTTAGTATAGCCACTTGGGGTCATTCAATGCCACAGTTGTGCTAAAAAAAAAAAGAACACAGAAAAATGTGATTGGTTTTGACACAGGAAACAATGATTTGTTTTTGTCAGTTGCATGTACAATATACTGTAATTCCTGATTTTTTTCAATGTACTGTTATGTTCACGGTTTTCATGATGACGACTGTAACGTGAACTTATCATTACTGATAACAAATAATTCCCAGCCTTTTTTTATGTGCACTTGCTTTTGATTTAGTTCCGAGAACAAGTTAAATTTTCTGAGACCGTGAAAGTTTGGTACCGAGAAGACAAAGTGAATTACAGTATACATGTAGGCCTTTATTATTAGAACAGATCTTAAGAAATTGTGTCAGGTGGACTAATGTCACAGAGGAGAAAACCCCAAGCCCAACAGTTTCAAAACAGCTCCACACCATTGTGTGGATGGGTGTTGCCACATAAATGATATTATCAACTTATATGAAGTGCACAAAACTATAGGTCAATGCATGTCTTAACATGGAGGGTTTGATACATTGTTTTATATTACATTCAATCAGAGAACAGTCATTTAAGTGGTCTAGACTTAAATATATGCTTATTGTCTGTCCCTTGTCATAAGTTACAAATCTACTTTGTAATGTTGAACTCATGGCAATGTACATGTACATGTATGTCCATGAGCCTTCCATTGTAAGTTAAATGTGCACAAATTAAATAGAATTGTCTACTTCTCACAGTTATTCCTGGTACTTCAAGAATAACCTAGTACACATCTACACGTAAGATGCACTAACTTTTTATGATTTATGATTGAAGACTATATACAACACTCTGCTCCAATATGCATGTTTTCTGGACACAGGCAAAGACTTGTAAACCTGCCATGGGGTACAGTTTTGCAGCAGGAACTACTGATGGACCTGGTTCTTTCGACTTTACCCAAGGTTTGTCTCTATAAAAAGGAAGGCCTGTATTTTGTTATCTGTTTGATCAATTTTCCCTATAATAGATTGTTGAAACCAAGATAGAGGATACTTAAACTGAGATGTCCAAAGTATAAGATTTGATTTTATCCCATAGCAAACTGGGACTCGAGGACACCAAAGTCTCTCCACTTTTGGCGCATATTGCATTACAATGTGCATTCTCTTGGGTGAACGTGCATGACATAAACAAAAGACAACATGGTGTGTTCCACTGTTGTGTTACTTTATACAGGTGACACTGATGGAAATCCGTTTTGGAACTTGATCAGAAACATCATCAAACGACCCTCAGCAGAAGAGGAGGCCTGCCACGCACCCAAGCCTATTCTACTGCCTACAGGAGAGGTAGGGATTGTCAAAGAAAACTAGAGCAATTGTGGATTACATTGTACTGATAAACAACAAAACCGGAATATCTCAAGACTAATTTGCATGTATAGAATAATGTTTTAACAGTTATACTCTTGAAAGGCTGAGAAGTTATGAGATAGATTACAAGGACTACTGATGTGGACCAGGGAGGATTGGAAGAGGGTTTATCCAGAACAGATCATGGTACAATGCAATTTAAGTGGTTAAAGTGTTCGCCTTGCATTCAGTAGTAGGTCATGAGTTTGATCCACGAACAAGTCTTTCCAACAAAGACTTTGAAAATATGGCACCTGCTACTTCCTCTGTGTAGCACTCAGCAGTTTAGAGCACACACACCAGTAAAAGTGGAAACACCCCTGCTGTAGTGAGTGCACAAAGTTGTGCGGCCCACGTGTACAGAAATGGAGATGGACACCGCCCCGGTGGGGGTAAAGACTCTTATAAAGAATATATTTTTTCTGCATGATCCCAGATGACATTCCCTTACGCCTGGCAGCCTGACATTGTTGACATCCAGCTGCTGAGGTGGGGGCAGCTAGTGGTGGCTGCTGTACCCGGGGAGTTCAGGTGGGGTATTTTGTTAACATATTCAAACTTTCTTATTCTAATCTGCGTTAGATTTTGAAGCCAACATTACATTGCCCTTTGTTTGACAATGAAGAGACAGTCAAGGGTAATAGGGTTCTAGCTAGGGGTAGGTACCAGTACAGAAAATTCAGGTACACTCAGGTTTATGTTTGGTGGATCTTCATGTTTACCCTTTGTCATGTGAAAAGATTCTCTAGACATTAATTATGACAATTACAAAATGTAGTTAGCCATGCACCACAATAGGTACTTTTTCACTGCCAGCCGTCGACTGCACAACTCAGAACCCAGCACTCACAGTGTACCACCTACCTAGCGCCTGGCTATCAAACATTGCCTGCTAATTTCTTCTCTTGAAAAATACATTTTCACCAATCTAACGTTTGAGATCAATTGGGCAGGCTAACTGGAATTTACCACCAATAAAAAACATCCGTTTGTGTGGCTGTGTATTTTTGGTGTCGGAACTCTTTTAGGGTACCCATTTGGAGTAATGGATAAAGGAGACCTTATTAATTAATATGATTCCTCATAATCATATTTGCCTTCCCGCCACACAGCACCATGTCTGGGAGACGTCTGAGGGACACCATACAGAGGGTGAGCCATTACATTCCTCTTCTTTTTTCTTTTGAGGCTTAACCAACTTCAACTTATTGAAGCTACTATAGCCTTTAGTCATCTGTGGGTATTCAAGAAGAAGAAGAAAAAGAGTGGCAGTATTTGATGTTGCAGTAGATGATCATCCTCCTAACGCCCGGTCCCCAACGGCATTACCTTATGGGGCCCTGCTATCCCATGCCCTATCCGTGGTTATTATGATTGTCGCCACAAACAAGCTGTCAACCAATCAGAGAATAGGCCTTTCTTGGGCTTGTTGTTGTCGCAAGCTGTGTCGCAAAGGCCGCTGGGAAGCTACCAGCCAATCATGTTACGTCTTACATGGCACCATCTTCCTACGCCCGATCCCCAACGGCTGACTGCCCATATAAGGGCAAGCTCATTAATATTTATAAGTAGGGCGGTCCCAAACTGGTCTTAGTACACAAGGTAGCAGAGGTAACACAGGAAGTTTTGACATGACTACGGTTCCTCTGCGTAGGAGAATGTAGATGATATAAACTCCATGCTTCTGCATGCTGTATGTACCTATTGACTGTAATGTACAATGTACCTGTTCCAGGCTGTGCTGAGTAAGGGTTTACCAGACGATACTGAAGTTGTCATTGCTGGACTATCCAACACCTATGCAGACTACATCACCACCTATGAGGAGTACCAGGTACTTCTGATAAATCATGAAGTGTACATCACTGTTATGGTGCTTACAAACTAACTCTGTACAAAACATTTGATTTCTAATGTTATAACCATTGCCAAGAAGGTTTTGTATTTATCAGCATTTGTGTGTTTGTTTTTGAGTGTGTGTGTGTGGGGGTGCATGCGTGTGTGCGTGTGCATAATAACTTGAGAAGGCCAAGGTGGCATGTCTTAGGATTTGGTATATGGATAGGTCTTGATGAAACTTATTAATTATGATATTTTGTTCCTTTTTTTTCTTGCGTGTTATATAATTTTACTTGCATTAGGTTACAAGAGCTATTTACATTTTTTGCATTGATGTACAGACTGATATTAGGATGAAATGTGATGTAAGTTTTTTGAGTGTGATTTAATTTTCTACATCCTACATGCTCCTATGGACAACACAAGTCCTTGTCAGGTTGAGTATGATACATGGAAATATATGTATACATACATACATTGCAAAAGAATATAATTTCAAGCACCAATATTGTTTGGGCAAGGCTAAGAGACATATCTACATAATGGTACTACAAAATTTAATATAAGTGTAACAGAAATATGACTTGAATGATGTCTTTCATATGCTAACTAAGGAAGGAGATTTTGATTGATTATTCTTTATTTTTTGTAACTTTATATTAAACATTGTTCATTTTTTAGGCAGCATACTGTTCATAGTTATTGAACATGTACAATAGTTATTGAACATGTACAATATCATTCATCAATTTTGTAGTATTCACTTGTAGTGACTTGGATTATCAAGTAAATGAGAGAAGTTTTTGTGCCTTTTGTTGTGGCTCAGTATTTCTATGTAATGTTACATACAGGTCCAGAGATATGAGGGAGCCTCCACCATCTACGGTCCCCACACCCTGGCAGCGTTTCAACAGCTGTTCTCTCAACTGGCTGAGGACATGGTCATGGTATGAGTTTGCTCCATATATCCTACCTTTGTTTCAAACTTTATCTTTATTTATTTATTTGCAAATTCATGCCCGTAGGCTAATTGCAATGATACAGACAGTAAAAAGTAATAAGTGTCTATTCTATATACACACACGTCAGCTATCTATGTACATGCTTCTACATTCTTTACTGGGTGGTTTACCATACACAAACATCTACGGTCCCCACACCCTGGCAGCATTTCAGCAGCTGTATTCACAGCTGGCTGAGGATATGGTCATGGTACAAGTTTACACTTTTTATCCTATATTTGTTTTCATACTTCATCATACTTACATATCGTCATCATCATACTGACATATATCATGCACAAATAAAAGCAAGAGAATGATGTAGAATGGCCAGACAAAGGGAAAAGTCAAATCAAACAAAACCTTTTCTTGAGTGAACATCTTAAAAAGTGTCCTAAAACATCCTATAAACAAAGTTTAAATACACTACTAAAATTGCTACCTGGAAATCTATCTATTAATCATAGGCATATCTACCCTTGGTGCTGAACAATTTCCACAAATAAACACATCTGTCCTTGGTGCTAAAAACTCCTTACATAAGCATATCTGTCCTTGGTGCTGAACGCTCCCCACATAAGTATATCTGCCCTTGGTGCTGAACGCTTTCCACACATTAACACATCTGTCCTTGGTGCTGAACGCTCCACACATAAGAATGTTTCCCTTGGTGATGAACGCTTTCCACACATTAACACATCTGTCCTTGGTGCTGAACGCTCCACACATAAGAATGTTTCCCTTGGTGATGAACGCTTTCCACACATTAACACATCTGTCCTTGGTGCTGAACGCTCCACACATAAGAATATTTCCCTTGGTGATGAATGCTTTCCATACATAAACATGTCTGTCCTTGGTTCTGAATGCTATCCACACACAAACATATCTGTCCTTGGTGCTAAACGCTATCCACACATAAACGCAACTATCTTTGGTGCTGAATGCCATCCACACATCAACAGTGCAGGTTTAAATTTAGGGTTTTATCTGTTTGCAGGAAGAATCCATAGAGGTGGGTCCGTCCCCACCAAACCTGCTGTCCCGTCAGCTGTCCTTCCTCCCCCCGGTGGTGATGGACACCACACCCCTCTTCAGGCACTTTGGGGAAGTGATTGATGATGCAGGATCCACCTACCACACTGTAAGAATGATGAATAAACATTAAGTGTATTTGCAGCCAGTGGGTACCCAATTTTTTTTAAAGAGATGAGGCTGATAGTTGTTTTAGTAATAAGGATGATAAGTTTGTTTCTTCTTTTTTTTTGCCATACATTGTACCGTGTACGATCGTTGCGCAATAAAGTTCTTCTTCATGATCGAGGCACCTCCTCGAACACAGGACCCCCGTTTTACGTCCCTTTTGAAAGAGGAATTCTTGAATTCTTGGTCGGCCTACAGCATCTGGTCATCCCTGGGTGGTCTCCCATTCAAGTACTGACCAGACTGCACATTGCTTAACTTCCCAGATCGACTATATATATATATATATATAATGATGGGTTTATAAACAATTATCACTGTTTATATTGGTGGGTATAGAAACTGGTGCAGCGGCCAAATGAGTACAGTGGTTGCTTTGCAGTCGGTAGGATTTGATCCCTGGCCAAGTCATACCAAAGACTTTAAAAATGATACATATGCCACTTTTTCTGTTTGGCACCTTTTGAGGAAGATTATGGTAGTTGAACATAGAGTCACCACCACCAGAGGACCAGCCCCCTGCTGTAGTGATTGAACAAAGTTGTGTTGCCCAGGGTAATTGAAACGGAGATGTGCGCCGCCCTTTTGTACCATCTGGTGTGAGAAGGACTTTAACTTTTTTTTGATTTTGTCTTTTCGATTAACTTAACTGGTGTTTTCTGTTTTTTTCTGTACCTTTCAGGGAGAGACTGTATCTGTTCGCTTCCACAGTGCCCATCCAAGAAACAACTTGCAGGTTTGGTTATACTTTCAACTTATTATTCACACAAGTAAAATATGGTGCTTGGCTCTGTCCTAGGGGTCCTATGTGTTAGTCATTTGAAAGTTATCCCAAAGGATAAGGTGGCAACCTGGCAAGAGTATATAGATCTATAAAACATTGATTTATTGATAGAATTTCTAATGTGTCATCACACAAGTGCCAATTGAATGCCTTGTAAGGGTGGTATCTCACTGTACTTGGGGCACTGGTGCTGCCTTTGGTCATAAAGCAATGCTTTACAATTGCTTTTATGTAATATATGTACCCTTAGTGTGTTGTCTCCAGCTTTGATTTTTTTTCCATCCCACTCATTGTTTGGTGGCCAACAAAGATTGTTGGTTATGTTGTTAAAATCTGTCACTTCACTTAGCTTACAAATACATTATCATCAATTTCATGTCATGAAGTTCAGTCTTTTTGGGTGGCTGGGGTGAATTTTTGCCGGTGCGTCAGCACCGGCTTTGAGACAGGAGAAGCGGGTGCATGGATCCATGGATGGATGGATGGATCGGTCGATTTAACCAAACCCCTCTAATAGCCCTTCTATACGCCCTATTGCGTAATCGAGCGGACTACAGCACGGTACCTATTGGAGCAGTACCTATTAGATCGTGGGTTCGAACCCCACTTGCTAAAATTTTGTTTTTTTGTTAGACTAATCTCATGTACTGTTTTTTTTTTATAGAAGAAAGACCAATTCAGTAATTCGATGTTTGAAAACTCTTTTTTTCGTGTGATTTTATTTAACATCCAGGCTTTTTCCAAAATACGCACCGGCCAGCTTATTTCAGAAGCTTTCTTGTTTTACGTCAAGCAGCAAATTTTCATCCTGGGATGGAGGGGGGGTTCCTGATACAGTTGTATGGTATTAATTCTGATGGAGCAAATGTAGAATGATGCACATGCACTTAGACTACTGATTTGGGGGGCTTTTTAGACCCCTACATGCACAGCCTTTGTAACAGAGTTTACTTCCATTCAGACCCAGCCAGAGACCATGCAGAAGACTGTGAGGCAGCGGCGAGCACTTTTCCGTTTTTTCTCCTGGGCACACAAAAAGATCCAGAAGTTTTTCTCTGACCCTGAGGAAGAGGTGACTTCTCACACAGACATTCCTGGACTGTACTAACATCACTGCTTTCTACTGACATCACTGCTTTCTTAATTACTCATGCACCTACTCTTATTACTGTTAGAATAGATAAGTTGTTAGTTTGGTCAAGTTTGCTTGGAAGTCGGAACCATTGTCTGACTTTGATTTCTTACTGTCTCCAATTTAGTGCAGAGCCAGTTTTTATCATGTAATTGACATCAATTGTTATGATCATACATGTAGTAATTTCAGTTTGGTTGAACACTGATGAAAGTTCTTTTTCTCAGCTACAGTCGTAACCAGTTAATTACAAAACGGATTAACGCACACTTCTGTTAACTGCACAGAATCCCCAAATCCCAAACTGGTGCGGTCCAGCTGGATAACTTCGCATTATTGTACCAGCTGGATAGTTGCACAAAATACGCTGGCAAATAGGCTGTGCAATCAAACGGCTTCTACTGTATTACTAAATGGTCTGTTTATTTCTATGCACAAATATTCAAAACAAAATAAACAAATCTTGACACAACATACCAGTCCAATTCCGTTACAATCATAGGATAATAGCACAGGAAATGATTTGACTTGCTGCATGACTTGTATACTAATGATTCATCACTGTAAACCGTCAGTCAGTCAGAGGACATCACAGACTCTTCACTGCTTGATGACAACTGATTCTTCATTACTGAATATTGATGAAAGTTCTTAACCACAACTGTTACAGTGATTCGTCAGTGACTGCTGCAGTGCACACGCCTTCAAATTTTGTGATTTACAAAGTCACTCCCTCCTGTCATAACAACAACTAATTCCTCATTACTGACTATTGATGAAAGTTCTTAACCACAACAGTGATTCTTCATTGCTAGTATCAAGACTGCTGCACTGCACTCGCCTGCAAATTGTGTGACTTACAATGTCACTCTCTCCTGTTCTAACAACAACTAATAGCATGTTACAAATCTCCAAGCAGATCTTTTTGGATCTGAGGGCAGAGTGATTCATTGTATACTAGGCAAAGACAGTGACCATAATGCCACCGGTAGCAGTGAAGTCACAGCTCCAATCTTTGCCTATGTAGTGATTCTGCCACTGGTAGATCTGCTTGGATATGACTAAGGCCATGTTGATTCGATTATGTGGATGACATCTGCGCACGCATAAACTTTTGGCCGTTTCCAAAACTAAAATAAAAAAGTTTTTAACCATGGTATATCCTGTGTGTTCAGTCATATGTCCAGCCTTCCTGACCACATAGATTTCATAATGAAAACATCTTTTTTTTGTCGAACTTTTTTTTCATTCGCAAACTCGCATAAGTTTTTGGGTTCCCAGAGGATGTCATCCATATAATCAAATTAACATGGCCTAATGTTATACAGCACGTTAGCTTAAACGTTTATCTGTATTGGTATTTTGAAGCACTGGTTATTCTGTAACAGGGTTCTAGGCAAGATTTTGTTTTTAACTATTGAAATGGTAATGGCAAGGAACAGAAGCAACCAGTGTGGGGGATTTCATTTACTGTAAATGCAGAAATGTTTGCAGTGGTTTTATGTTCACGACTTTTGCGGTGGCCACTTCGCGATGAATTTAAAACCACCGCATACAGTGAATGGTGCTACCGCGAACTTAAAACCAATGCAAAAAGTCCTTTTTCCCGTTACTGCAAAATTAAATCCCCGCGAATTTAAATGCATTTACAGTATGTCATATCCACCAAAGAAAACACAAATTTTTATGCAAAATATGACTGACGTTGAGATCATTTGGCGTCTTTATTATTACAACTGTTACAGTAACTCCAATGTCTGAGTACGGTATTTGACAGTGGCACCCTTGGTGCAGGTGATAACCAAAGCTATCACTGAGTCTGGAACACATGTATTGAACGTGATCACCGCCCAGGTATGACAAAATGTGTATATTAGTGGTGATGTAGTGTTTTACATTACCATCAACTTGATGGCAGCCCACTGCAATTTTGTTTTTGATTTTCTCTTCAGTTGGACGGAACCTTCCTAACTGTTGAGAGGAAGAAGGATGATGGAACTTTTGAGGTGGTCCAGAATGATGCATCGTGGGATACCATGTAAGAGCCAGTGTTTGCCTATAGTATGATCATAATGTGCAATGTTCATACTCCAAACGTATGTCTAGTTTTGTATATAGTTTTGTATAAGTCTTGTAAATACAGTCAAATCAGACTGTATTTACAAGACAGTCACGAAAGTGTTGGTTGAATAAGACAATTGGTTCTATACAAAGAATTTTGATTTTCAAGTTCGCATTGATACACCTGATCCCCTCGATCTCAGAAGTTAAGTAATGTACAGTCGGGTCAGTACTTGGATGGGAGACCACCAAGGAAGACTGGATGATGTAAGTTGACCAAGAATTCATGAATTCATCTTTTGGAAGGAGCATAAAAGTACACGAGCACGTAAATCAGCCTCATTACCTAAAGAAATTGGGTACCTAACGTTACTGGCTGCAAATACACCAGATATTAGTTTATTTATTTTGTTTGTTTGTTTTTACTTCAGGTTCAAGTGGAAACGCACCAACCCTGTCCTGGGCTACAGCGAGGCTACCGTCACCTGGACCATCTCCCCTGACACCCCCTCAGGCACCTACCGCATCCGCCACTTTGGACATTCCAAGAACCTGCTGGGAGAGATCACCCCCTTCGTTGGGAGCTCCCGACAGTTCACTGTCAGTGCTAGTGCTTAGGGCCCCAAAAAGACATAGCCAGGTATCCTTGCAGGCAGTTCAGCACCAGCCTTTGTGCACTGAAGTTTGGTCATCAGTTTATTCCTGAGAACTTTAGTAGCTAAATCATTTAGTCAGGGCCGTCTCCAGCTTAATTTTTTTTCCGTCCCACACATTGTTTGGAAGCCCATGTTGTTGATTTTCCTGGTTACATATGTCATGCAGTGTATGCCTGCTATTGCTTTATACAATTACCTACCAAGATGGACACCAGGGGGCTCAAATTATGTTTCTATGATGTCAATGAAAAGCCTGTATTTAGATGGTCATCTCTTAGAAGTTGTCTCTCCTAAACTTTCCTTATTATGCAGACTCTGATTAGGGCCCAAGATGTATGAGATTCAAACTGGGCATAATTGTTGCATATTTAAGAATATCAGGAATCTTGAATTTAAATATTCATATCAACTAACGTAATGTGAGTAACATGTCATTGTTTAGTATTTGACAAGTGCTGGTCATGATTGAGTGCCAACCTGATAATTAATTTTTTTGGCAGATAAGGTAATTCCAGAAATGTTACATATAGAGTAATTGTGTTATAGATAAATATTTAAGTTATAGATAGATAAGTAACTGTGGGAGACAATGATGGTCTGCACTGACAGTGGCATTGATGGTGATAAAATAAGTAATCAGTACCAAAATTATTGGACTTTTTTTAATAATTTGATTCTCTTCAGAAATTTTATTTTTGTGCTTAGCTTGCAAATTATATGCTGTGCATTTTTTACAGAGAATGATACAGGTAGTGCAGATGACTTGAAGAAGAAATTGAATAGCTTTGGTACAATTATACATGTATGAAACAT
The DNA here is from genome assembly GCA_019207045.1 of Branchiostoma floridae x Branchiostoma belcheri. NCBI lineage: Eukaryota > Metazoa > Chordata > Leptocardii > Amphioxiformes > Branchiostomatidae > Branchiostoma > Branchiostoma floridae x Branchiostoma belcheri. The sequence continues at coordinate 11,991,427 of CM033024.1, read as the reverse complement.
ATCAGAGCTAAGAATTTAGACTAATGGTGAAATAATTTTTACTAGAGATGATCTCCATGTTTCAAGCTTCTATTGAAGACAAAAATTGATATATACACAGATATATAAGGATGATTTCATATATCAAAGCTTTATTGTTGCTATACAATGTCATGTATAGATAGCTTAAATTGTTGCATTCGAATAATGTCCTTCTCTTGGAAACCACAAAGATGATAGCTAACATTTTGATGATTTAAAGTCTTAACCAGTCTACAACATGGTGGTGTGGTGTGTTGTTTTCAGGTACATTGTTCTATATTAATGGGTTGTTTTAATGCATATAATTATTAATTAAGTACTGTCCATATATAAACATATCTGTCATTGGTGCTGGACACTATCCACACACAAATATATTTGACGTTTGTGCTGAACACTAATCATACGCATCTGTCCTTGGTGCTGAACGCTATCCAAACACAAACAAAACTGTCCTTAGCACTTAATACTATCCACAAATAAACATATCTGTTCTTGGTGCTTAACACTATCCACACGTAAACACACCTGTCCTTGGTGCTGAACGATATCCACAAATAATCACATCTGTCCTTGGTGCTGAACACTATCCACACGCAGGCATATCTGTCATTGTTGCTGAACCCAATCCACACATTGAAATATCTCTCACTTATGTTCAATACTATCCACACATAAACACATTTGTCCTTGGTGCTGAATACTATCCACACGTAAAGGTATCTGTCCTTGGTGCTGAATACTATCCACACGTAAAGGTATCTGTCCTTGGTGTTGAATACTATCCACACGTAAAGGTATCTGTCCTTGGTGCTGAATACTATCCACCCATAAGCATAACGTTACCTCTCCTTGGTGTGAAACACCATTCCTGACGGTCACAAAATTGGCTTATGGTGTTGACGTTGACAGTTCTTTTATTAGCTCCTGTACTGGTATTACTATTTCTCAGTCTTAGACGACACAGGGACGTCCGGGCGCCTACATAATAACCTTATATAAAACATTGTAAATACGCGTTTCGTCGGTGTTGAATGCGTGTATGCTCAAGGTAATGAACGTGGCTATCAACACGAACAGTGCGTCGTCTGATTTCAAACTATTGCATTTCTAGTAAACATCGCTTGGCCACGCTTTTCATGAGAATGGAGCCTCTTTGTCGCTCGATAATTCCAGCACTAGAATGATTGCGAGGCGTTGCTTTTGACTCATAAACATATAACGTTAGGTGCTCTTGCAGAATGTGCTTCATGCTTATGATAAAGGTTGACTTAAGCTTGTAAGCCTCTTAATTTTGAAATAAGGATCAATCAATTAACATATTTCTAAAAATATTTGTCGTCAACGATATAGGATATATTGGACGACCCAGTCCTGTTCTAGTTCTACAGACATGTAATAAGAATGTTCCAACAATCGGTTGTGCAGTCGTAGCCAATATTTGACAAGTTGTGTTTGGGAGCACTTTATGTATATATAATGAAAACATTCCCAGTTCACCTCTTACAGCGACACTAAGATACACTCTGGAAACAGAAAGTATCCGTTTACAGTAATCGAGAAGAACATACTCTAAATCGGCAGTTTAATGAAATATTACTACAGGTTTTTATAGCTATCTATTGGCATTTCTTATATTATAGAAGACTGCAGTTCCATTGCTTTAAAAACTGTAACCGATATGCTAGACTAATTATTTATTCCATTGCTTCCAACAAATAGACATGAAACCCAACAAGTTAAGATTTGAAACATGAACATTTGAAGTTAGAGTGGTCATATGTCACAGTCCCACATTTATTTATTTATCAATTCATCTTGGAGACAGTTGGGTGGTCCCTTCAGTCGTGTGACTGATTTTCAGGGGAGCCCAGCATGGCATACAAAAGCAAATTTGCTACTACCCTCCGGTAAGCAGTAGAATTATTGTTATAACCATCGTCATTATTGATTGAAAAAGACAACTAAAACACGAGACCCTGTGTATCGGATAACATAGCTTTCAGAACGTTCTTATATAAGTTCATAATCTGAAAATGCAATCTTAACTTACCATCGTGCAGATACTTCATGAACACAGATACTCAAGGTACAGTAGCAACTATTGACATATTAAAAAGACACATCTGATATATATTTATACATCTCCCTCTGCCTCTCTTTCTGCCTCTATATCTCTGTCTCTGTTTGTCTCTGTCTGTCTCTCTCTGTGTGTCTACCCCCCCCCCCCAATGTCTCTGCCTGTCTGTCTGTCTGTCTGTCTCTCTGTCTCTGTCTCTCTCTCTCTCTCTCTCTCTCCCTCTCTCTCTCTTATACATCAGTAACTATCATATCTTTATGCATGTTTGTTTTACGTATACGTTGTGAGGGCATTCCTAGTGATGGACACTTTAAATAAAGCTACAAGTGCTATTAAAATATTGACTCGTCCGCGTTAATCTAACATTAACAATCATGACAGTCACACATGTCTGTTGTAGGTAGTAATTTCCATACAGTAATGCCTGTGATGGTCTATCCCCTGTTAACGTCCATGCAGGCGTGTCCACATCCGTTAGAACAGCACCTCTGTCCCCCACGGCAATCAGCGTCACTGCTGCAGAACTCAGCGCAGGCGCCAACCATTCCAGTGGTGTCCGGACACTCTCCAACTGTTGCTGAATCACAATGATAAACCACAATCAAAAAGTGTGGCAAAAAAAATTATTGCCATGGCGACGGTGAAAATCATAACAATCCGTCGACCCCTTCTTGAGTTATTCCCTTTCAAAGTCTGACACCAAACCTGTCCTGCAGTTCCAAAACAAGCCGCTAGGGAGGGGGGGGGGGGGCAAACCTATTCCACTAACTCACGGCATCAAGAGCTGTCTACCACTTAAAATGCATAGCCGCAGCATGGCCAAAACTCGAGATATCAAACCAGGAAGTTCCGCTGCAGTAAAGTAACCGGCCCAAAATCTAATCGTTTCCAGGTCTCAACAAGGCCTACCCACATTTATATATTTATCTATTCATTTTCATTTTTTCATTTTTATTTATCTATTTTTATTTATTTTTATTTATTTTTTGTTTTTATTTATTTGTTTATTTATTTTTATTTATTTACTTATTTGTATTTATTTGTGTTCTATTTATGTTCATTTATTTTTTATTTTTGTTTATTTGTTTATTTCTTTATTTATTTATTCATTTATTTATTTACTAATTTACTTATTTATTTATTTATTTATTTATTTATTTATTTATTTATTTATTTATTTATTTATTTATTTATTTATTTATTTATTTATTTATTTATGCCGTCCATCCAGGCGTTCTCAAGTTATGGTGGTCTTCTACAAACACACACACACATACAAACGCTACCCAAAATATAACGTTCTTGGCGAAGGTAACTATCACATCGCTATCTCACAAACCTCCACATGTTATACATCATTTAAGCACAAACAATGCTTGTTTCATACATCGGTTTGCATTTTTGAAACAAAGATATCAAGGGTGAAGAAGGCCACCAAACTTTCCAAGTTTGCACACGTATATCGGCATGTGCCATGCGACTGGAAAGCTTACCCGTGGAGGTAATGGTTCAGTCCAGCTTGATGCAACTACGCACGCGCGGAATCTACATTCCTGACATTCCTGTGGAAGTTTTGGAATTCTTTGCAAATGGTCCCACACTATACTATTAGGCTCGCCCATCAGGCGTCGCCAAAAACGCAAACGTAAAGGTGTGGTATCGGTGACAGTGTTGCAAGTCACTGAATAAGAAACGTCTTTGTAGTAAAGTTTGTACACATCCAAGTGTTTTATTCAAACAACGTTTCGGTGACCGTCTGTCTGACTGACTCGTTTACATTACACTTTACTGCAGCCTAGCTCTCATATCCGTCCTACCATTTTGATGCCGTAGTACTTTTATGTATTTCTAAGCAGGTTGTGACTTAACTAACCGCCGACACGGATCTAAGACAGCCTTTTCGGCTGGACGATAGCTTTGTACAACACATGTACGACCATCGCCCAAATACCCTGATTTTCCGATCGCACAACGGTCCTTCAACGCACATGTATGTGACCTAGAGGTCCCGAGTTCAATTCCCGCCGTGCCCCCGACGTTGTGCCCATGGAAAATGCACTTTACACGACCTTCCTCACTTCACTCAGGTGTAAATATGGGTGCCTGACTACAGTCGGGGAGGTGAAATACTACCTCTTCCTTCTGTCTGTACTTTGAATGTGGCACTAAAGTTACTAAGCTTTGGTGCATTGTCTTCGTCTGTCTGAGAGTGAGAGCAAGAACAGCTAGGGGGCCCAAACTTATGGCACTTCTTTCTAAGCACAAGCTATCTAACACCCAAAAATCTTGACAATAGCTTGTTCAGAACAAGAGATAGCAAAAGTTTCGTTGCAGTACCAATAGAAGCAGCTAGCGGGGGCAAAAATCTAATCATTTTCAGCTTTCATCACACCAAGTAAGAAACCAATCCACCCAGCCATTCTTACGTTTTCTTGTTCACAGACACACACACACACACACAGACACACAGACACAAACGCTAGTGAAAATATAACCCCCATGAAAATTTCATGGATGTAACAACAACAAAAACTATAAATATCTTACCGCTATTCGGACAGCACACCGCCCACGCGTCTGCCGGGTGAACCTGGCAGGAGTGGGTTGGAGGGCAGTCCTGGCGGTTAGGGCCCCGCCCACAGAAGATGCCAGGCAGGTACGCATCTCCCGATGGGCAGTAGGGGTCTGGGGGTTTGAAGAAAAAAAATTCTTACATTCCCTCTAAAGGTTTTCCCGTTGACAACTACAACAATGTAGCAATGAAGTCTTGTTTAGCTATCGCCAAGAACAAACGAAGACTGAATATAGCATCTTACATGTAAATAACTGTTTTGAATAAATAGCGTCAGTCAAAATGTGAATTAGTTTGTGATTGTAGAATTTATCAGATAATAGTGATTGTAGAATTTATGAGATTAGGGACAAAGGATTCGGCTATAAGCTGAACGGCATACTTAGTTGCTAGAGAGAAGATACGGCTTGTGCTTGAAGCTTCAGATTGGGAATTATAGAGTTAAAAGTTCTGCTCGTACCATCGCAGTTCACTTCGTTGTCATTAATGTCGTAGAATACTGCGTTGCAGCCCCCGCAGTAGTTGGAGATGCAGGTAGCGTCCGAATGTGCGGCACATGTGGCAAACCGACACGGGTCTACGAAACAGAAGACCTGGCTCACTCCGGGAGGGCACGGGGTGGCTGTATGGTGGGTGAGGCAAAAAGAAGTTAATACATCACAGTGTATAGCCTCCTTATACAGGTAAGTGTATAGCCTCCTTCATCGGCCTCTCTGGGGGCATTGGTGTCAGTTATTTGGGAGGGGGAGGTAGATTTTCGGGGCGGTGAAGGGGGAGGTAGATTCGTGATTTTTAACCGGGAGTATGCCAACAAAGGGAGCGGACTACAAGCTTTCCGACATAATATTCCTTTCCCGGCATATTTTCCTTACCCGGTGTATTCCCGGTTAAAAATCGCGAATCTACACGACCACCACCCCCCCCCCCCCTTCCTAAACGCCAATGCCCCCAGAGAGGCCGGTGAAAGAGGCTAGAAAATGTATAAGTAGTACTCTGGGTCGTTTTCCATTGTATCTATGACTATGGCGTGATGTTGGAAGGTGGAGCCCAACCCTCTTATACCCCACCGCAGTTTCCCTACCTGACCGAAGTCATGGACCCATTTGTACACCTGGGTGGTGTGAGTAAAGTCTGAGAAAGGAGGTAAACCGCCAGACCATTTGATAACTTTTATTTCATCAAATAGGGACTGAGACAAAAGCTGTTTTCAAACAAATATATCTGATTTATTTGGCTAAGAATGGGGTAGAAGATAAAAGAACAAAATGGAGTGATCTTTTTTTCTAGATAATGACCGAGATAGCCACGGAGATAACCTTTAAGTTGACTCATACACACAAAGGTGACAGCCACGTACGCACGTAGAAGACACCCCGAAGGTTCACGTGATTCTCAGAGTGTGAATAGCCCGAGGTCAAGGGTTAATGATGACAACAAAAGGTTTGTTGGAGTTCATTGACTCCAATGGTGGGGCAAGAGAACCAAGCACTGTGGAGGGTCCAAAACATGAAAGAAAACATCTCATATTAAGCGTCGATGAAGGTTAGACATCCAGGTATAAGATACGCCAAAAAGCAGTTACTCAATCAACTGGATATGATTTTGGAAACGGTCAGACGTGGTAGACAGCCATCCGGTGTCTTTAGGTCTTTCTCTTCAGCGTCACTGACGAAAGACACCGGATGTTATCTGAAACGTCTGACCGTTTCCAAAATCATATCCAGTTGATTGAGTACTGCTTTATGGCGTATTTCATATTAAGCTTCACTGAAAATAACTGGTTAGAGGAAAGTTGTGAGCTCGAATGGCTGGGTCGTCATGGTCAGCTGAGCATGGCAGCAAGGGTCAGACTGAACAAACTGCCAACATTCCGTAACATCCGATTGCTGAACTCTTTACAACACATTCAAAACTATCAAAAGAATGTTCTTAATTTACTATCAGACAACAAAGTGCGATTCACAAGACGTACTGGACAGGTTTCGGCAGGACGCTATCTTCATATCAACATCGAAAAGTGCAACTCCTTTCGTCAACTGTCCGAAGTGGACCACGATCATGTCGAGTTTACCTGCAGGTGTTGTTGCTGGCGCTAGTGTTGTTGTTTCTTGGGGTGGAAATCCATAACAGCAGAGTGCCTCTCCGAAAAGGCACACGGTTACAGCGGCGAGCAGCAGGGCCTTCATCTTTGTCCGGTTAGTAGGCGGTGACAGCTCGTGAGCGGTACTAGTAAATGCTTGTACACTGGCACACAATATAATAACAAGGTGCAGCAACCGTGTTACGTCACACGAGTGGAAGAGTCCACTATGAAGTTACAATCGGGGCAACTTTTGTTTCGCTCTCTCACTATATATATTTATATCATCCAGCGGCATGGAGTTTATCTCTTTTATCTAGCTGTGTAGGGAAGAGGGACTGCTAAATATTCTTCTTATGGGGAAGAGTGTCGTTTATAATCGTTTTTCTCTTTGTGGACGAGGATTGTTCACGTGATATTGTGCACGTAGGTTGTTCTGACCTCTTGAATGACTCGTTCATCCCGACATGTTAGACGGGTTTACTGTACCGTGGATCTATAGTCTAGATCATTGCGCAATCATCTCACCGAAAACAGAAAACACAGAAAAGTTGACTACCCATTTGCCAAGACGTCGAACCATGCGGCAGCTGTTTAAACTGGTGAGTCGATGGGGAGAAAGTGAAGTGCTCTTCAAGTATGCCCGAAGGACGACCCGAAGGACGGGAGTGCTGGGGCCGAGGGTGATGCGGATTTTACACACCGTGTTTTTTTGTTTGTTTATGTCATACCCACCCGATAGAATACATACAATGTTGAGTGCGCTAGAAGTAATTGAAACTACATGTAAATGAAACCCAACAAGTTAAGATTTATAACATGCGAGATTGATGAATTGGAGTGGTCACGTGTCTTATATTGTAGTTTTTATTTAATTGGTTTACCTTCAAGTTGATACATTCTGTCAATCTCAAAATAAACTTTCTTTCTTTAATCATGATATTGACTTGTCAAAGTCCTTCTGACATTCACAATGACAGTTACACATGTCTGTTGTAGACTAGCCTCATGTACTAGGTAAAATCTATACAGCCATGTCTGTCTGCGATGGTCTATCCCCTGTTAACGTCCATGCAGGCGTGTCCACATCCGTTAGAACAGCACCTCTGTCCCCCGCGGCAATCAGCGTCACTGCTGCAGAACTCAGCGCAGGCGCCAACCATTCCAGTGGTGTCCGGACACTCTCCAACTGTGGATGACATCACAATGAAAAAATCAAAAACGCAAATGTAAATTGATGATGCACACTTTCTTCTATGTCATTGACAGTCTTAAGAACACCAAAAGCTCGATGTCAACATGGATAAAAGGGGCTGAGGCAAAAGCTGTTTTCATACAGACAGTGTCAGTGACGGATTTTGATGACAATGAGGTAAAAGAGAAAAGGAGAACAAAATAAAGTGGAAAGTGATCGTTTTGTAAAGATGATAAAGATTGCCACGACCATACAGTAATAACCTTTAAAGGGGCATTCCATTGCAGAAGGGAGTATTATTTTCCATTAGATAATGCATCAATGAATACACGATCAGCCGACCTTTTGTGGAATTCCACCTGTGGCGAATTACGCAACGTGTGTTTGTAAAACAATATGACACTCACTAAACCCATGCAGACCCTACCCATGTATTCCCTAAATGTGTAGACACTTTATCGTGAGTATGTTCGGCATAAATGAGGGGCACTAAGCACACCAAGAAAGTCATTTGTTCACAAGATATAAAAGAACACATAGCAAAACGTGTTTTTCTTAGCACCTCTGAAATTAGCTTTGTAACCTAACTTAAGTCAGGCGTTGTCAGGCACATTGTCTTCAGTCATAGACTGAAATTGATCAATTTAATTAGAGGGTACTTGGGGAGTTTTGTAGAAGACTGAATGCTTTCTGATGCGCGTGGGGCTAATGGGTACTCTATCGTGTCATGTTACATAGCATACATTTGTCACTTCCTACAATTGATATCTATCGGAAAATATCAGTTCCGTCTGGAGAGGAATGCCCCTTTAAAGATGACTCACAAAAAACATAACTGACGCCTGTTTACACAGTGTCACGTGGTGGGCACATCGGAGGTTGGTCTGATCCTGCTGTGTCATTAAAGAGTCTGCCAATTTTGTACTTCAAACATGGTAGAAGATGAAGTGCACTTCACTGTTGATTGCGATATGCATATGGTTGTCAATGATAGAAATACTCTATCTAAATACATAGATAGTAGATTCTATCATTTTAGGCACATGAGTAGCACTGACAAGTTTATATTCCTTATGCGTTTTGACTTGTTGTGACCTGTACTTAGCTCGGTTTAGCAAAACTGTACGATAAGGGTCTTCATTAATAGGAAGGGGTCAAGAACCGACAGGAGAGGCCTACCAAGGCTGGGGCAAGAAACCCGCAGTATACAGGACCAAAAACATATGAAACTTGAGTGAAACATTTCATATCAAGTTTGCAAGAAAACAACGGCGGCGAAACAACTAGGGTGCGGGGAAGGTTGGGAGTGGTAGGAAGGCTATGCTTGGCTAGCCTTGCGACAACAAGGGTCTGGCAGGATTGACAAAAGGTGTTTGCTGGGGTTCGTTGACTCAAAGGGTGGGACAGGACATTAGACCATTATGGAGGGCCAAAAACATACGAATTTTGAGTAAAACATTTCATATCAAGCTTGATCCACGATGAAACAACGCGAAGGAAAGGTGTGAGTGCTCAGGTCGCCATGGTAGCGTGAGTGTGGCAGGCAAGGGTGTGACTGAACCTAACGTCGAGAAGCATCTAACACGCTGTAACGTTTGATAGGGCGTGGTCACTTTGTGCGATCGTCCTAGGATTTCGATGCCATCAGATTTTCATGCAGGTTGTGACAGAACCAACCACCGACATGGATCAAAGACAACATTTTCCGTAGCAAGAGCTCGTATGACGATCGCAAGACTTATCCGCACCAATAGCTAAGAGACGCGACACATTCAAGACTATCCAAAGAACAGGTGTACCTCGTAAGGCGTTCTTCGCGTACAGCAGTATGGCAAGACACACTATTCTCCTATCGATATCGACAAACTACAGCTCCTTTCATCAACTTTCCAAAGTGTAACATGACTATGGCGAGTTTACCTGCAGGTGGTGGTGGTGCTTCTGTTGGTGTTGGGTCTTGCCTTTCCGGGGGGAGACCCCAACAGCTGAGTGCCGCCCCGAAAAGGCACACGGTTACAGCGGTGAGCAGCATAGCCTTCATCTTTGTCCGGCTAGGAGGTGGTGACTGGACGTGAATGGTAAATGCTGGTGCACTGGCACACAGTAAGAAGAGGCCGCAACAGGTTACGTCACTCGAGTGGAAGAGTCCACTTTGAAGTTACAATCGGGGCGACTTTTGTTCCGCTCTCACGGTATATATGTCTATATCATCCAGCGGCATGGAGTTTATCTCTTTTATATTGCGCTGTATAGAGAAGACAACTATTGAATATTGTTCTTTTGGGGAAGAATGTCGTGACGAAAAATGAAGTGCTTTGTGTTTTCTCCTTTTGACTGACACCCCCCCCCAAAAAAAAGAATAAAATCAACAATAATTTTTGTTTCCCGAAGGAGAACCATCTTGTGATGTAAATACATTTTCAGTTGCCTAGGTGTGAAGTAGGCTAGCAATGATACGTGTGGACTTCATATAAAAGGCAACTGTTGTAAGTTTTTTTTTGCAAACTTGTTACAAGACGTGTAACGCTCAGAGGACGCCGTTTTTATATGAGATTAGGACGGCCTTATTTGAAGGTGTACGTGTTTGAAAGTACGCTTTTGCGATGTACTGATTATTTGTGATGTGTCATGACTTCAGGAATGGGGATAAGACAGGTACATTGTCCTTTGGTGTCTTTGTTGAATAGACGAAGTTGACGGTGTAATTCAGACGCCATGACTCAGGTAGAACGAGTTTAAGGTGGGAAACCACATATATAGGAGATGGGGGGGGGGGGGCGCAGTGCGATACTGGATAAGAAAATTGCCACTGTCATAGGTGGTTACGGCCAAAATGAACGGACTTGAATCATGTAGCAGTTTCTAACATGTATTTTGTATGTATGTAAATTGTGTATATAGACTTATAAGAAATTGTATCTCTGTTACGTATTTTGTCTGATCCTTGCCTCTTCCCTCACGACCTCAATGAAAAGCGGCCTGCAGGCCGATTTGAGCTGTCATGAATAACTAAAGGTTCAAACACAGTAACTGGGATTAAATGGCCCCTGACCCTCAAGCACGAGAATGTAACTGCATGAAGGATATTTTGATAACTATAATGAATGAATGAAGACCTTTATTGTACATTCATACCCACTGGGTTCAGAAACAACTAAAACAACAGGAGCTAATTGACTCATTTGCATTAACTGTGTCTTAGCCTTGCTATCCTTTGAAATCCAAATTGTCTTCAACTTGATTTTGCCTTACCTTTATTTTCTTTGGAATCCAAATTGTCTTGTCTGAATTGTCTAACAAGGTTTTCTATTGGACAACTGAAATTGTCTTCATTCATAGTTAGAGTATAAAAGACCTGTTTCTTCCAGATCACTTCAGTGTCGCTGACGAAGGATAGTGGATTCTATCCGAAACGTCTGACCGTTTCCAAATCAAATCAAATCCAGTTGCTTGAGTATTTACTTTTTGGTGTATAACGGCACATTCCACGTCACCCTCAGATCACGATGGGCATACAAACAAGAACGCAATTGAAATGTACAATATTCTTGTAAATCCACACACCACAATATTTTTGAAAACCCGAAATCAAACTGATATCAGAAGTGTATTTGACCTTACTCTAGGCATTTTAATCCAATGTTGCAGCTCTGATATAAAAGGCGCAGATAATGTATACCGCAAGGATACTAAATCTTGGCTATTTCAGCTTTCAGGAAAGCATTACCTGACAAGTCAGGACAGGACGTAAACGTTAAATAACGTATATGACAGATGATACGTTTGTCCAAGGACGTTATATCAGATATAACGTCCTTGGTTTGTCAGCTTAGTAACCCAGACAGCGGTTATCTCCATATCAAAAATACATGATCTATATAACCTACGTTAAAAAACGCTTATCTTTTTAGTAAGTCTTGCACATTGTAATGCCTTTATACTGGATCCGTTTGTATTGCATATTGTATATTTTTACGTTTCAATGCAGCCCACAGCCCATGCATGTACGAGGGGCGTGCAATAAGTAATGGTCCTGACCCACTTCCAGTTGTCTGATCTAAATGAAATTTTGTATGTGTAATAATTCATATCTCTATGGGTTATGTTGCAAAAGACAGCTCTGAACTAATTGTGGTTTCTGATTTACTGGTGTTTGAACTTAGTCAGGTGCGAAATGGACCAGGTGTGAAATGGAACCAGTTGAGTGTCGCGCAGTGATCCGGTTTTTGTATTTGAAAGGACGCACACCAAAGAAGACTTTTGATAAAATAAATGAAACTTATGGTGATGATGCCCCATCATATGACCTTGTAAAACGCTGGCATCCTGAATTCAAACGTGGCTGGAAGTCTGTGGAAACAGCTCCCAGACCTGGTCGTCCCTCTTGTGCCATTGATGAGGCATCAGTTGGAGGACCAACCTGGGGTGTCCTACAAAATCGGTGTCCAGAGCTGCATCAAACGATGGGAGAAATGCATAACTCTGGGTGATTCCTATGAAGAGAAAGACTAATAACTGTGCCAAGTTTCATTAATCTCCTGCTATGGGAAATGGGTCAGGACCATTACTAATTGCACGCCCCTCGTAATACAATAGCCTCCGCTATTTGCATAGCCCTCGGGTTGTATGCATCATTCAACCTAATAAATCAAATTACATCAAACATATCATGACATTGCATATACACCGCCGGTATGTTATATAACTTTTGACTAACAATTGTATACCACGTTCTCCATACAAATTGTCAGAATGTTGAAAGCAGAAATGAACATTTGTTCGTTAAAAATAGAATTACACGCGTGAAATCTTCCATGTATACGCAGAATTCTAACGCCTTAATTCTTAGAATGAGAATATACAATCATAGTAGTTAAATATGTTTAGAACCATCACATATGTATGGAATGTTCGCGAGCACAGGGCAATAGACAGTGAAGCCTTAAAAAACAGCTCACCTATAAAAAGCCCAACGTCGGTCGTATTTGTTTGGGACCTTGCGTCGAACGTATCCAAGGTTGATGCTCAAATTTTCTTGGTGACGCTAAAATCGGATAAACGGTATACAAATCCATGTTTCATCCAGACGACAGCTCTATGTATTGACTTGGTTTCTTAACTATTCATTCAGCACTGTGGATGGAAACAAACATGGGGCACTTCTACATAATGACACAACCCCCGCAGTTACAACCCCCACAGTCGCAACCCCCGCAGTCGCAGCCCCCGCAGTCACCACAACGTCACCACAGTCACCGCAGTCACCGCAATCGCCGCAGTCACATCCGGGACATGAACCACAGTAGCAGTTGCCGCAGTCACCTCTCGAGCGGTGATGCTTGTGACGTCTCTTCTTGCCGTGCACGTGTGCAGGTGGCTCAGCAACGTCAGGTGGCGCCGCACGTTCCTCCACTATGACACCTGCAGGTGAAATATGTGCAATAGATATAGAATGCAACACTTTGTGTTCCGTATCACCCAAGGTGTCAGTCCCAACAGAGCAATGAAATAGGCAAAGAAATTGACAAGAGTGGTCAAGGTTTTAAACTGACTTGTTGTAACGTCCAATGGCACCGTGTAAGAAAAAGCACTGTAGACGATTTGTCCTGGCCTTTATATTGACATGATACCATTACCAATGAAATGAATTATAAGTAAAATGGTCACAGTGTGCCCATTCGCACTTAGATCGATGTACCTCCTTTTTATAAAATAGAGACTGCAATCTCCAGCAGATCTCTATAGGGGCTAGCAATATCCAGCCGGCCAAATCATCCTGGGTTGGCCCCGTGCTGGAGATTTTTTGGTCAGCTGGATATTTGCTAGCCCCTATAGAGATCTCCTTGGAGATTCATCACTTCACTCAGGTACAAATGGGTACCTAGCTTCGGTTAGGGACGTCCCTCGGATAGGACGTTAAACTTAAACTCATGAGGTTCCGTGTTTGAGGAGAGCCACACCTCGAGCACGTTAAAGAACTCGCCACACTTATTGAAGAGAGTAGGGATCCTTCCCGGTGTGTGTGGGTTAAACCGTAATCACAGTCTGGTCTCCGGGTTGACATCTTAGAAAATAAGGCGATTGTCACCCGTTATCTTTAGTGTAATTTGGCAGATTTCAATAGATAAATGAATAGAAACTGTACCTTTCGATGTGACCACTGGCTGAGCGGTGACCGCAGGGGGAGGATATGGGACTTGTCCCAAACTCACTCCATTCGGATCCAGCTGCATGCCAGCTTGTTGGTACGGATAATCGCCATTTTGAGACGGAGCCTGTCCGAAACTGACTCCGTTCGGATCCGGCTGCGTGCCGGCTTGTTGGCAGGGATAAGCGCCGTTTTGTAGAGGGGTCCCGTGTGTTGGTCTTCGGCGTACACAGCTTTAGGGTACGGCGGAGGCGGTCGGCATCCATGTTGCTTGGCACAAAAGGTTGTGAAAGACATGTTACGTTTGTGGTCGTACCACAGGTCATTTTTTTCTTCGTTTGAAATTGGTCTTAAACAGAATGTATATAAACTTTGGACTTGTCGTACGTGCTGATTACTGAGACCCCACTTAAAAGCTTTACATCGTTATCATTATTTACTGTCCAATTTAAGCTAGGCCGCGTGGGTACCGATACGGAGTACCGGTAAAAATCCGGCTTTTTATTCTTGGACCGGTCCGAAAAAAACAGACATGAAAAAATTATACGCATTTAGACCAGAATTTGGACCTATTAGAAAATAAACAGATTATATCGGCAGGCGCTCACATATTTTGGGTCTACCAGATAAAGAGAATAATAAGAGCGAAGTAGAGTCGAGTTTATAGTCATTTCTACCAAGTTCTACAGTCAAACTTGCCGACGTGATTAGCGATAACGTTTAAAACGCCAGTGGGGATCGGATACTATATCAAAAATTTCTTTAAGTGAAGCGAACCGTTGTATATATGACTGACATATTGTGTTCTCGTCTATACGGTAATAATTTACATAAATCATATCCGTTGATCATCTTCTGTACCGAAATAGGTTAATAACAAAAGTTGTCCAATGTATGGAAGTATCAGAAAATGAGGCTGTCAAATTACTTGTGACCATATCATGTCCGTATGAGGTCCGTATCTCCGGATCCTGTTTGGAGATACACGGAGCTCATACGGACTTGATTTACGAACAAGTGTGACAGCTCTCGAACACACACGGCGTCGGGCTCGAAGCCGGGGGCCAAATTCCATTTCACGGCAAATTACCTTCCACGGCACTCCGTTTGCCGGCATAGGTCAAGGGATAGGTGAGGTGAGGTGAGGTGAGAGAACCTTAGCCAACGTTGAAAATCGCACACAGAGTTACATTCAACATGAATGTTAGTCCGCAAAAGGACGGTAAAGCTAAGGGCATAACCCGCCGTACATGCAAATACGTGCTGTCTACGTGCACGTGGGCTATCTTTCGGGATCCGTATTTAAGTGGTAAGTACCGCCTCCGTACGAACTCGTAGGGAATCCGACGGATTTTGGAGCACGCAGACACGCCGTAGAACTTTACGTAAAGACACAACTTTGTGTGCCATCGGGCTGCGGATTCGCCCCCCGTACGTGCCATTACGGGCGACACGCCTGCCTTGTGCAGCTTGAACGTTTTCAGAAATACATGGCGGACGTGGCCTCCCAAAAAATCGTACGGACAAATTGCACATACGGCGGGTTGAGCCCTTACAATGTAGCTTAAGACGTAACGTAAGAATGCGAGTTTGAGTTCGCTCCATTCTACACGTAAGCACAGAAGGGAAATGCTGTATAGACGTATACCTATGCTAGAAACAATTAGAAAAAAACACAGTTTTCTTACCAACAAGACAGGTAGACCACTGAAGAGAGACTGCCAAACAAGGGTAAGTTTTACGACTCTTCTACCTGTTGAGTTGGTTTTTACGCTTCCGACGCGTGGGACGAGGGTGCGGGGAGACGTCACGCGTTCCTGGAAAAAGTCTGTGTTATTAACTATCAGAGCTTAGACGCCTATATTACCGCGTCTCCAGGTAAGAAAGCATTTTTTTTCACTGAGTGTAAACCTTAAGACAATCTTAAGAGAGTCGACAGAAGATTTGTGAGGAAGTAAGAGACATTTTCTGGTTTGCTCCGGGGGGTTCAAATGACTCCACGGATGGGGCAGTAATTCCGTGCACTATGGAGGGCCAATTGCAAAAACATATCATACTTGATTTAACTTGAATGTCCCTAGTCTGTCATGGCCATACAGTGATTACGTTTGAAGATCTTTCACAAACAAATAACTGACGCCTGTTTGCACAAGCACTAATTACCCCTTTCCACTAGGACGGCGCTCTCGACGCGCGCTCTCTTTTTGTGACCTTAGATTTGACATATCGCTCAACGATCGCGAATTCTATAGAAAAGAAAAGACTCTTTTTACACTTTGTGTTTTTGTTATCTTCTCAGTCACACTTTCAAGTTTTTTTTATGATATACCCAGCGTGAAAGCGAAGGTTACACATATCCTATCTAGGTCGCAGTGAGAGCGTAGCGTGATCGCCGTCTAGTGGAAAGGGGGCACCCCGAGGCTTGGCTGTGCCATGAACCGAAGGGGTCAAGGCCGAAAGAAGGCCTGTCTTACTCCAAGGCTCGAGTAAGAATTCTGCAGTATACAGGACCAAAAATATGTAATTCTCAACTGAAAACATTTCATATCAACTCGCTTTTAGTAACAGAGATTACATTCGTCAACTTAGTAACCTAGGCCATTATCTCAATGTCAAAAATACATCTTTTTCATGAGGTATGTACAAAAACGCATATAGTATCTTTTTATCAAGTCTTGTACTTTGTCATGCCCTTATACTACAACCACTTTTATTGCATATCTTAAAGTTTCAATGCATTTAATACAATAGCTTTCCGCTAATTGCATAGCCTTAACTGTATGTTTCATACAGCCTAATAAATCAAATTAAATCAAACATAACATAACATTGCATATACACCGTTTAAAGTATGTTATACAAATTTTGTACATATAGTTGTATACCACATCCTCCATACAAATTTTCAAATGAATGGTAACAGCACAAGTTAGCCTTTATTCTTTAAACATATAACTACACGCGTGGAATCTACGTTTTTTAACCATATGTGCGCAGACTTAAATTATATAACGAGCATCATCTATTTATCACAATAATTTAGTTCAAGTTTTTCAGTCGAAAACCATGTTAACTTCTTTTACACGCGATAATGTTTATCACTAGGATATCACATTATTTCACCAGTACATTTAGACAAATATTATTTTCCTCTTACTGATGAAATAGGGGGTGCTTTCACATATTTCGTCACTAATAGACACCATCTTTTTTCCTTTACTTATTGTCCTGATAAAGTGTCATGAGGGAAAGGGCTGATCCAGATTTTTAGAACTAAAAGTATTTTATTCATCTTGTAAGAATTGAAGATGATTCTAACCATCCAGACAACCGCACAACACAGACAGACAGCACTCAAAAACCAAGCGACAGCACTCACAAACCAGCTCACAAACCAAGCAGCCACAACAATCACGTGCACAGTCACAAACCGAGCGGGCACAATCCCCACAGTCACAACCCTTGCAGTCACAACTCTTGCAGTCACAACAGTCACCACAGTCACAGTCGGGACATGTACCGCAGTAGCAGAAGCCACACTACCCGCCCGTGTGGTCGCGCCTGTGACGTCTCTTCTTGCCTTGTGCCGACGGATCAGCATCATCAGGTGGCGCCGCATGTTCCTCCACTATGACACCTGCAGACGAAACATGTTTGTTTGTTTGTTTGTTTTATTTGGATCTCCATTAGTGATATAGTGAACCACTATTCTTCCTAAAGTCCGTTAATGCTCGATATTTATCTCCTGGCATATTTAACCGGGGGCCATAAGATACTTTCAAAGCTGGCCAATTACTATAGCCGGACAAAGGAAGTCAGTCGGCTATACTCCTTGGCCAGTTCGATATATCACGAGAGGATTTGTTACTACAAGATCTGCCTGATGATGTTCATTTACTGCTAGCATGCTTAGAGGTTCCCTATTTCGATCAGATCCATACAACCAAAATTTTACATTACGTTTAGTTATTCATAAAAAAGAAACCAATGTATTTGAGTAACCTATCATTCTGATATCCTACCAAACTTGCTTTTCCTTCTGGTTTAGAGTACCTGCGTACAATTAACCTGTATAGAACTTTTTTTTTTCGTACATGCCACGTGATTTTTGTTCATATGTGGTTTACCTTGCATTAATTTGTCATTCTTGTGCTTTGCTTGTTTCAATCAAGGAGGTTGAAATTTTTAATCTCCTTGCTTTAATGTAATGTCTTTTGTTTTAAAGACTCACGAACATAATTATTAAGCTTCAGTCTTGAGTGTGTCCCTTCCACTAAATGTGGTAAACCTCAATAAGGCCACAGCAAGTAAATTTTATGGAAAACATCAGCGCGCGCATTGATTTTCGCCTGATTTCAGAAAAAAATAAGATTTTTTTTCCTCTTCGGGGATGGTCAGATATACCAAAATGGGCAAACGTGTTGTGTTGTGTTGTAGCCTAATAATTACCTTTGCCAGAATGGCTAAGGTTATGTTTTGGGCTTGTGAGTCTGTGTGTGTGTCTGTGTGTCTGTTAACAGCATAACTCAAGAAGTCTTGGATGGATCCCGATAATATTTGGTAGGTGGGTAGGGGTCGGGAAAACGAAGGTCAAGTTCGATAATGGGCCCCCTAGCAGCTTGCTAAGGTACTGCAGCAGAACCTCAATTTTTGATATCTCGTGTTCTGGACATGCTGTGATCATGATTTTTGAGTGGTAGATAGCCCTCGAGGCAGAGAGTAAGTGCTGTGAGTTTGGGCCCCCTAGCGGCTTTTTTGGAACTGCAGGCGCCGGTTTCCTTTCAAACTTTGGATGAGAATAACTCTACAACGTGTTGACGGATCGTCATGATTTTTGGTATGTAGATAGAATGAGTGATGACTTACATAATGGTATACTAATTATGCAAATCAGCATCTAATTTGCATAATTAATGAGGAAAAATTATAAATCCACTACATTCCATGATAGGACTTTCAAACTTGTCACATATGTAGCTGGGAAGGAGAGAAATGTCGACAGATATCAATTATGCAAATGATGACCTCATTTGCATAATTAATGAGAAAATATGAACATGTTGACGGATCATCATGTTTTTCGTATGTAGGTAGCGTAAGTGAAGACCTACATAATGAGATAACAATTATGCAAATCAACAGCTAATTTGCATAATTAATGAGGATATTTTATAAATTCACTACATTCCATGATAGGGCTTTAAAACTTGTCACATATGTAGCTGAGAAAGAGAGAAATGTCAATACATATTTATCATGCAAATGATGATCTCATTTGCATAATTAATGAGAAAATATTAACATGTTGACGGATCGTCATGATTTTCGGCATGTAGATAGCCTAAATGAAGACTTATATAATGTGATACTTATTATGCAAGTTAACAGCTAATTTGCATAATTGATTAGGAAAAGTTCATACATC
Source organism: Branchiostoma floridae x Branchiostoma belcheri (assembly GCA_019207045.1). Taxonomy (NCBI): domain Eukaryota; kingdom Metazoa; phylum Chordata; class Leptocardii; order Amphioxiformes; family Branchiostomatidae; genus Branchiostoma; species Branchiostoma floridae x Branchiostoma belcheri. The sequence goes on along the minus strand of CM033024.1, from coordinate 11,971,906 downwards.
CACTGCATTCCATTATAGTACTTTCATCAAAGTTGTCACATATGTAACTGAGAAAGAGGGAAGAGAGTAAGAGGTGTATTTAAAGACTTTGAAAGAGAATAAGTCAAGAATGGATCAAAGGATCATCATGATTTTTGGTATGCTGATAGCTTAAGTAATGCTTGATACAATTTGATATCAATTAATTGTAAATTGGGATCTAATTTGCATAATAAATGCCGAAATTTTATAAACCAACTCCAAGCATTTAATTATAAAGAAAATGACATGAGTAACGCATTTGTCTACAGACATCATTCTACATAACAAACCTGGTTTATTTGGCAAAGGTATGTGTTCGTGGAACTCTAGTTATATTTGCTGTGGACTAAATGACGAGATACTAGAACTGCACCTTTTGCGGTGACGACTGGCTGTGTGGTGACCGGAGGGGGAGAGTTTTGATCCTCTTCGAAACTAACTCTGTTTTGACCTTGATGTATGACGTCATCTTCTATGTTCAGGTAATCACCATTTTGTACAGGGGGCCCTGTGGGTTGGTCTCCGGAGTTCACAGCTTCTTGGTACGGCTGAGGCGGCGAGGAGTCCATGTTGCTTGGTACAAGCGACTGGGAAACAAATAGTCGTGCGACAGGTCGTTTTTCCTTCGTCTATTAAAATCGGATTTTCACATCTTTTTCATTTTCGTGACCCATACTCAGCTACGAAGATTATGCACAGCCTTTAAGTTTTTCCTGGTGACAAGAACACAGACAAGCACACAGACAAACGACAAAGAAAAATAACTTTCTTGGAGAAGGTAATCATTATTCGGAACAGTCTCATTTGTGCGTATATATATATATCAAGTCCACACGAGTTCCGTATTTACACTTTTGACTTAGAAGAACTTGTTTTGACTTTTTGACTTAGAATGTGTATTTTTGAGAGCGACCGATTCTACTAGCGTTGTTTGCACAAAATAAAACAACACCATCATCATCATCATCGGTCGGCTGCAGACGTATATATACATCTACTCTGGAAACAAACATAGAAACAAACATAGAACTCACATTGTCAGGACTAACCAACAACACAGGTAGACCAAAAATAGAGAAAAAAAGAGGAAGTTCTTTGATTCTTCCGACCTGTTGACTAAATTGTTTCCGTTTTCGCCGGGGGAGCGGGTGGCATTTGAAATTGCCTTAAAAAGAACCTGTTATTTGCCAGACCTTGGACGACTATCATTACGTTTAGTTGTGTGCTTGATAGTGTAACTACATGTACTGTATATTGCATTATTCAGTTACATGGCCCTGGTTGTACATTTTATACAGCCTAATAAATCAAATCAAACATAACGTAACATAACACTGCATACATAAATATGGTATTTAACACACCGTTTAAAGTAAGGTGTCTGAGAGACATCGAAACGCAAGCAATGTAAATACTTACTGGTTGTGTAACAAGAATTCTTCTATATCCTATCATTATTTCAGTTCAATAGGGAAGGGGACAATAACAAACAGTTCTGTATCATCACGTCTTCCATACAAGTCTGAAACTTCCGAATAAATATTGATGGCAAAATTTAACATAGAGAAATCCATTAAGGCTTAGGTCCCAATTGGAAAACGGGGCAGTTCATTGGCTATTTTTGGCATTTTCGGGTGTGACCCGTGACCTTCCCGTGGGGAACACCGAGGAAATTGAAGAGCGGCCTGCATTGGAACCGGACGTTCCTATTTGCGACGGAAGAACTCTGCTCTACTCTACTGTATTTTACAGTCAGAAATCACAATCGCAGTCACAATCCCCGCAGTCACAATCCCCGCAGTCACAATCCCCGCAGTCACAACAGCCCCCGCAGTCACAATCCCCACAGTCACAGTCGGGACATGTACCACAGTAGCAGAAGCCACACCACCAGTCCGTGTGGTCGTGCCTGTGACGTCTCTTCTTGTCGTGTGTCGCCGGATCAGCAGCGTCAGGTGGCGTCGCACGCTCCTCCACTAGGACACCTGACGCAATACGATATTAAGAAAAAAAATTAATAAATGAAGTGTCAAAGTGTGACGTAGTACACATCCACACCAGAAACAACTGTTCTGTCAATTCGTCTACGTCATTTTACATACCCTGGGCCCGACCGGGCTGTGTGCGGAAACGAAAAAATTGAGTTTATACCAATAAATATGCACATCGCAAGCCGTTGAAACGTTTTTAGTACGTTTTATGTTCTCGTTGGCTTTCCGTTCCCCGAAGCTGCCCGGCCGGGCCCCTTTGTGGAAATGTGACGTTAACCTAATCTTGATAAACAAATAGAGACTGTACCTTGTGCGGTGACAACCGGCTGAGTGGTGATCGGAGGAGGAGGATATTGATCCTCTCCAAAACTGACTCCGTTTGGACCAGGATGCATGACATCAGCCTGTTGATGCGGGTAGGCACCATTTTCTAGAGGGGGTTCGGTGGGTTGTCCTCCGGAGTTGACAGCTTCTTGGTACGACGGAGGCGGCGCGGTATCCATGCTGCTTGGTACAGAAGGCTGAGAAAGAACATGTTACGTCTTCTGTTGTACCACAGGCCATTTTTTCTTCGTGTAGATCGGGTCTAAAACTCATCATCGTCATCGGCGTCAGCTCGTGACCGAGCATTAGTTCATGTCCATCCAGTCTCATTTGTCGATTGTTGGTGGCGGTGTCTGAGGTGGCTGCTCAGTCCCAGGGCAGTGTGGAACAGTCTGGGACACTTTGTGCAGGGCAGAGTGGGTGGGGAGCGAGGAAGTAGTAGTCTCTCTTTGCGTTGTTGTCTTTTTGTCTCGGTTTCGGAGCGTCGTAACTGCTCCATGTGATCAGTCCCCTGCGTTATGGTGCGTCTCCACTCAGACCGGTTCTCCGCGAGAGTCTCCCAATTAGTGTGGTCAATGTCACAACGAAGGAGGGTAGCCTTTAACTGGTCGCGAAACCGACGCTTGGGCGCTCCTCGCGACCTTGTGCCGGATTCTAGTTGGGAATATAGGATCTGGCGAGGAAGTCGAGTTGTAGACATTCTTTTGACGTGTCCTGCCCAGCGGAGACGATGTCGCGCCATCGTAGTCTCAATGCTGGGGAGCTTGGCCTGGAGAAGGACAGCTTCATTGGAGACACGGTCTTGCCATTTTATCTTCAGGATTGCACGGAGTTTTTGCTGTTGGAAACGCTCCAGCTTTTTCACATCTCTCCGGTACAGGACCCACACCTCGCAGCCATATAGGAGAGTAGACAGGATAATGGCTTGGAAAACCATGATCTTTGTTTGAAGACTGAGGTCATGGTTTAGGAAGACACGTTTGGAGAGTCTCCCGAAAGCTGCATGTGCAGCCCGAATCCTATTGTCAATGTCTTTCTGCATCGTACAGTCATCTGAGAGGAAGCTTCCCAAGTAGGGGAATGATTTCACTGTCTCTAGTACTTCACCTCGGAGTCGGATGTTACTAGTGTCAGGAGGAGGATGCCCCGGAGCTCCCTGTGCGAGGATCTTTGTCTTCCCTATGTTGGAAGTGAGACCGAAGCGGGAGTAAGCACCGTCAAGGACATCGACAGTACTCTGAAGAGCGTCGACTGTATCCACAGGAGTTGCGTTGTCATCAGCGTACTGCAGCTCCCGTACCGTGAAGGAAGTGGTGTGTCTGCGGGAGCGAAGGCGTCCGGTGTTGAAGAGGCCTCCATCCATTCTATAACGAAGTTGGATACCGGAGGCGTTGTCGGGGAGCTCGTGGATCATGGCCCCAAGGTAAAGGGAGAAGAGGGTTGGCGCCAGAACACAGCCTTGCTTCAGGCCAGTAGTGATGGCAAATGGCTCAGACATAGTGTTCTTTACAGCCACACGACCAGTCATCCCATCATGGAGGGCTTGCACAAGGTCTGTGAAGTGGTCAGGACAGCCAAAACGCCTCAGGGTTGCCCACATAGCTGGTCTTGGGACGCTGTCAAATGCCTTCTCCAGGTCCCAGAAGACCAAGAAGAGTGGTTGTCGTTGTTCGCGGGATTTTTCCTGAAGCAGGCGGGCACAGAATATCATGTCTGTGGTACCACGAGATGGTCGGAAACCGCACTGTGACTCAGGAAGGACTTCCTCGGCAACAGTCAGGAGCCTGTCTAGCAGAATCCGTGCGAAAATCTTTCCAGCAATGCTCAGGAGAGAGATACCGCGGTAGTTTCCGCAGATGGAGCGGTCCCCCTTCTTAAAGATGGTGATGATGGTGGCATCCTTCAGGTCCGCAGGTACAACCTTCGTCTCCCACATGCGCAGGATCAGGATGAATAGCCTTGTCTGTACAGCTATGCCCCCATGAGAGATGAGCTCCAGTGGAATGCTGTCAGGACCTGGGGCCTTCCATGCTTTCATGCGGTTCAACGCCTTCTGGAACTCAGCATAGGATGGGGGAAGAGACATCCACTGCCTAACATCGTGTTGAGGTACCTTACGGAGCAGGTCTTCAGCCGCAGACGATGGGCGGTTTAGGAGTGTCTGAAAATGTTCTCTCCACCTGTTAAGGATGGCTTGGTCGTCTGTAAGGGCTGTCATTCCGTCTGCAGTCAGGAGGTTGTTCGTACCTCCTCGACGAGGGCCGTAAGTTTCCTTTGTTGCTGCATAGAAGCGCCGGAGATCTCTGTTGTCTGCATAGGACTGGATCTCCTTTGCCTTGTCTTGCCACCAGAGATTCTGCATCTCTCGGACCCTTCGCTGGCACTCCTGCTTTGCTTTCTTGAAGCGTCGAAGGGAGGCGCGGGTAGGGCGGTTCTCCCATGCGAGACGAGCAGATCTCTTCAGGTCTATCAGATCTCGGATATCGGAGTCATTTTGATCGAACCAGTCTTGATGGGAGCGACTGCAGTAGCCAACAACATCCTCTGCAGCCTTGCTGATGTTGCCACGAAGCACGGACCAGTCCACTTCTACAGAGTCCGACTGGTCTGATGGTGGTGCCTCACCCAGGAGCTCTGTGAGACGGTTGGAGTAGTCCTCCTGGACTTCCGGGGTCTTCAGCCTTGCGACATTGAAGCGACGTTCCCTCTTTACTGGCCTGTTGTGGCGAGGAAGGTTACGCAGTCGAAGTCTGAGACGGGATATGAGGAGGCGGTGATCTGTCCAACAATCATCTGCACCGGGCATACTGCGGGTCACTAGGACATCACTCCGGTCACGTGATCGGGTCAGGATGTAGTCGAGGATAGTCCAGTGCTTTGACCGCGGGTGCTTCCACGTGGTCTTGTGACGATTTCGCAGCCGGAAGAGAGAGTTGGTAATGACCAGCTCATTTTCAGCACATAAGCCAAGAAGGAGAAGTCCATTGGAGTTGCATGAGCCAAGACCCTGCTTGCCCAGAATGCCCTTCCAGAGTTTGTGGTCACGACCCACTCTGGCGTTAAAGTCTCCAAGCACGAGGAGCTTGTCTCTGCTGGGGACAGCTTGGATGGTACGGTTCAGCACAGCGTAGAAAGACTCCTTGGCATCATCCTCAGAGTCAAGGGTTGGTGCATAGACGGAAATCAGAGTCAGGTGGTTATTATCGGGGAGTGGCACACGGAGGGTCATGAGACGTTCGTTTATAGCGGTTGGGACCAGGTTATAGCGATTCACAATTGAACTCTTGACCGCAAAGCCTACGCCATGGATCCGCCGCTCTTCAGCACTTTTCCCTTTCCAGAAGAAAGTGTACCCAGCTCCAGCTTCAGACAGACTTCCTTCTCCAGCAAGTCTTGTTTCGGAGAGGGCAGCAATATCAATGTTGAAGCGATCAAGTTCTCGACTCACAAGAGCAGTACGTCGTTGTGGTCTCTCTGTATCATCATGGTCTATGAGGGTCCTCACATTCCAAGCCCCCACCTTGAAAGGGTTCAATTTAGGTTTAGGTTTAGCTTTTCTTCTCGGGTGTTGACCGCAGAAGTAGGTCCCCACTGGCCACGGTCTGCCAGTCAGGGGAGGTTGTGGTGACCGATGTTTACCCCACCTTTTCTAGGGGCCTCTCCATTCGGAGTGGGCTGCGGTACTCCTAAAAAGGCCAGCCCAGTCACACCTGCAGCTGCCGAACTACCACGTCACCACAGCTTCGAGGGTAGGACGACCATCACGCAGGTGCCGCCAGTGTGTGGCTCCGGATTAGAGACTTCCAGCTGACCAGGCCTGTCCCCGTCATCCAGAGTACCATCGCCACGGGACTTTTGGGAGTGATGGAAGTAGGTTGAGACTGTTAGTTCTGGCATGAAAGCCTTTGCGTGAATTTGTTTAAGGTGGATCGCAGGATGCGGCCTGGGACCCACGCACTTTGGGCACCCGCCTTCTCCAGCGGCACCATGGAGATGGAGACGTGCTGGTTTGGGTTGGGGTGCTTGCAGGTCCATCCTTTAGCGACTACCCAAGCTCCACCCCCTCATTCGAGGTTACAGAGTAGGAATGTGGCACCTACCCCGGGACTGGGAGATTGGTACATTCGGGCTCTCACACCACGGCAAGGCGGATGGACCGGGAGCCGATGTTAGGGCATCCCCGTGAGAGATCATTATTGTGTAAAGCTCGTTCGGCTTAATTCCGTGGGGTTACCTATATTCGTTGTCTTTAAAAACGGGTGGTGGTTTTAAAAGTGCAGTATCTTGAAAATATTTCAGTTTGAAACCACCGTCCTTCGACTTAATACTCTATTTAATACCCTGTTTTCTGAAACAACAGATATAACAGTGAGGTTACCCCGCGTACAAAGGTGAACTAGCGTTATATCAACGTTGGACCGGTCGTGTACGCTTGTTGCCCAGGCCCCGTCAAACAAGATTACACCTAATCATGTTTTTACTCTCCAAGCAGAGAATGGGAAGATTGTGACAATTTATTACGTGCCCCATTTTGTGGGGACGGCTGAAAGACAACGGAGCATACGATAACGATAGAAAGGTTACATTCTTCCCCACCGACCTCTGCTTGAAGACTACAGTAATCATTAACTACATACATGGCGGCTGACCGAGATCGTTTAGTCCCCAAGCAAATCTATCAGAACAAAGGCAGGATAAATAGTGTCCAATTTTGGGGCCGATTGGACACCGTTTAGCCATTTGGTTACTCTCTTTGGCCCCCCATAGATCTTCTTGGAGATTAGGAGCCGCTAGCGATATTTTGACTGATTTTCCGTTCTCAGGGCCACGTATACATTAACGTTACATGTTCCATTTCCCTTGATAGAGAAGCGAGCAGTTCCTCAATGATGCTATTTGGGAAAGTGGGATCGTTATCATACGGAGGTCATAGTTCATCAGATGATGCCTTTCAAATATAGCACGCTAGTGTGGTTTTACGTTACAGTCTCTAGACCCGGATTCGATTGTGCGGCCATTCTAGCAGGCAAATTTACAGGCAACATGAACGTTCGTCAGTTTAGAGGCACCATAACCGGACGGTTATACGTCACTTTCTACATTGTCTGTTCGCACACAAGGAAATTAAAACACTGTACTGACGCAGCATTGTATCTATGCTAGAAAGAAACAGATACATCCACATTGTCCTTACCAACAAGAGACTCGGTAGACCAACACGAGAGACTGCCAAACAACAGGAAGTTCTTCGTCTCCCTCACCTGTTGGCTTTGTTTACACTTCCGCCGTGGGAGGGGGGTGGCGCTGTAATTTTCTCAAATAAGGCCGTACGAGCAACCTAATCTTATTTGTCAGAGCTTAGACGATCGCTTTACCAGGTGAGAGAGCATTGTTTCACCCAGTGCCAACCTAAAGACAATCTCTGTAAGAGTCATTTTCGTGAAGGGACGAGGTATAGCCAAGTACAGGTTGGCACAATCCGGACGCACCTGCGTTTAGGTCGTCAAGGATGGCTTACTTGCCATATGGACAATGGATAGAAGGCTATGCGTGGTGAAAAAGCGCCCCATGCATTTTTGTAAAGTATTGCATCCTTTCCAGCAACAACGACAGCAAAATTAAATTAGAAATAGTCTGTTTAATACAAAGAAAACATTTCATATTGCAATAATCCTTTATAAAAAATTTTCATTATGGCATTAAGGCAGCTGGTGTGTTACGCCGAATGGCGGTTATACCGGCTATAGAAATACAGATTTAAGATCTGTTTCAGATTCCCGCTCACTTACAAATACTGGTAAGCCACATCATACTATCGCGCTCACCTGGGTAGTTTCCAAGGAGTCCCGATTGTATTGCATATTGCATATTGTTCAGTTACCATGCAGTGCTAGTCCGTTGTAATACAATAGCCTTCGACTAGCTGCGTAGCCCTGGTTGTACGTTCGTATACAGCCTAACATAATCAAACATGACATAACATACCATTGCATATATAAACATACCATTGCATATATAAACATAGTATATGATACACCGTTTGGGGTATGCTGTATGGGTTTTGACTAAAAGTCTTCCACACAAGCCCGAAATTTCCATATAAATATCAATGGCAGAAACGAACCTTTACCCGTTGAATATACATTTTGTACATCAAATTTAAATACACTAGAAAGGCCGACATTTGCTTGGGTGCAAATACAGCATATTTCAGCCATACCCATTCCCACGCAACATTGGACTGTTCCAAGTCACCCCTGCGCAAAAATGCAATATTTTAACTGTAAGTTATCCCCAAAAGAGAACTAATATTGTGAATTGATTCCAGGTCAAAACAGAGCTTGCCCAATATGCCCCGGGCCCATATGGAAGAATATAATCTTCCACAGGAGCGCCTATGCATAACTGATTGGTTTTTAGAATTGCGGCAGCTCCTATTTTTCCGAGAGTGAAAAAAAACGCATCTTCCATTAAGATTTTCATCATGAAATTACATGACGCCATTCAACAATTTCCACTTCGATAACTAGGTCTAAATACCGTAATAATCTCCTTGTGATGTGGGTACATTTATCATTGCAGTGAACTTTTTTTTAAGCAAGTAGCTATAGGGCATACATTTTGATAATTGTCAAGCAGGTGCAGGTACTGTGTAGTAGGAGTGTTGTTTTTTTTTTCAAGCTAAAAACTTCAATCTTCTTCTTGTTTTGTATGAGCCATTATAAACGGAGACGTCTCGAATTTTTACAAGAATTTTACCACTCTGTCGCTTCATTTCTTTTCTGAAAAATCCCAGGACCAACAAGTTAATTTGATTTGGCTTTATCTGTATAACGTTATTTCATTTTCCTTCGAATTCTTTGTTAAGTATATGCCCCTGCATACCACTGTTAAATTGTTTTACTTTGTATGCAATCCGCTGAGCCATCGGACGTAATCTTGTCTGAGTGTTATAATTTCCTGCTCGTAGCGTGCGAGACCTGGAGGATAGGTGTTTCTACCTTGTTCGTGGGTTTCTTTTCGGAGGTCAGTGGTGATACTCTGGTACTGAGAGTGTTTTATTGGGCTCAAACTCTGGCAGTTTAAAGTTACTTACAATTTTAATGTACAAAGTTTACGTCAAAAAAGAACAACAACAATACTAGAAGTACCTACATTTGTTCGGGAAAAATACATCCATTCTCGCCACTGTCAAACTTACGTATCAAAACTAAACGCAAACTGTCCAATTTTCCCTGTCCAAATCTGCCGAAAATGATTGATAGTGCCATGCGGAATGTTGGTAAAGTCATCGCCACTAACGTTCAATGCACGCGTACCGTCCGCTACCGCTCAAATGACCCTGTCTGAACTCCAAATCCTCGCAAACTACAATTTCAAACCGGGCACAGGGCACCATATGGCAACTGTAAGGCTGTAATGTGCATCTGTTTGTGTATATACGGGATTGCAAGGCCCCGCTTATGAATATTAACTAGCATTCGCCTTTCTCGTCGCTGATTGGCTGGCGTCCATAAAGTAATTAACTCTCGCTCTCCCCAGACCGCTGGCACCTGGCACGTGTGGGCTCTGGGGTCACTGGAGTTCACGGGAGAAGACCGAAAGAAAACCAATTTCCCCTCAGAAAAGTGCAGAAATTAATCATTTGAAATTGGTTTATACCAAAAATTTTACTTGGATCATTTTACCAACTATCTAATGCCTATCTACACCAAATCTAAGGTCATTCCATTGTAATTCAAGGGAACAGGGGGCCACAATATACAGTTTTGGTCAAAACATGACCTTTAAACTTCAATAAAATCATTTTAGAGGCAGATATGAATAAAATCAGAAAAACACACCTTGGTATTGACCCACTCTACCTTTGTGCTAAATTTCAGGTCATTCGGTCACGGAACGACGGAGATGAATTGCTTTGAAGATTTGACAGGAGAAAGAAAGAAAGAAAGAAACATTACGAATACAATATATTTCACCATACCATATATGGTATGGCTGAAATATAATAATGACATGTAACAACCCCTGCATGGCAGAAAAGAATATTTAGACGTTAGAAATTCCTCCAATGATCGTAAAAGCCTCCAATGATTGTTACAACAACTTATCTTATACTGTACATTCCTGTATTAGTTAGATATGCCTTAAGTTCAGCTATAGAACTGTAGTTATGTAGATACCATACATTGTACCTTGTACAATTGTTGTGCAATAACGTTATTATATTATAACTACACGCCGGGAATCTACATTTCCGGTCACATGTACGAACTCGTTGGGGATCCGACGGATTTTGGAGCACGCAGACACGCCGTAGAACTTTACGTGCAGGCAAAACTTTGTATGCCATCGGGCCGAGGATTCGCTCCCCGTACGTGCCAGTACGGGCGACGTGCCTGCCCTATACAGCCTGAACGTTTTCAGAAATACGTCGCTGTGGCCAATAACTCCTCTGCCGGCTAAACTCCTTCCCATTTGCCACAGCAAGATCTGCTTGGAGATTACAACTGCGTGGTGTCTACGTGCCAAAACGTGGGCAATCTTTTGGGATCCGTAAGTGCAGCCTCCGTACGAACTCGTTGGGGATCCGACGGATTTTGGAGCACGCAGACACGCCGTAGAACTTTACGTGCAGGCAAAACTTTGTATGCCATCGGGCCGAGGATTCGCTCCCCGTACGTGCCAGTACGGGCGACGTGCCTGCCCTATACAGCCTGAACGTTTTCAGAAATACGTTGCGGACGTGGCCTCCCCCCAAAACGTACGGATAAATCGCACGTACCTTAGCTTAATGTAGCAATGCTGTAGCAAAACTGAAGGTATTCTATTCAATGGTGTTACCTTAACAGTAACCATGGTGACAGCCGTCTGTTCTAGTTAATTGACCTTACTCGTTTGGAAAAGGCCAGGGACAAAAAGATAATATACGTCGATGAATGATAGACATCCAGGTAATAAGATACGCCAAAAAGCAGTTACTCAAGCAACTAGATATGATTTTCGTCAGTGACATTGGAGAAATCCTGTTGGAGTTTTATATCCTAGATGTGATGCAAAAACCAACAAGATCTCCCCAGTGTCACTGACGAAAGGTACCGGATGGAAGACTGTCGCGTCAATAAAGCTTGTATGTCAATCCTTGTCAATCCATCCACTAATGTAATAAAATCCAATGAATAGAGAGATCCTGTACCTTGTGGAGTGACGACTGGCTGAGTGGTGACCGGAGAGGGAACCTGTCCGAAACTGACTCCGTTCGTACCTGGCTGTATGCCGGCTTGTTGATACGGATAGGCGCCGTTTTGTAGAGGGGGTCCCGTCGGTTGTTCTCCGGCGTACACAGCTTGAGGGTACGGCGGAGGCGGTCCGGTATCCATGCTGCTTGGTACAGATTACTGTTCATAAGAAAGAATAAGTCGTTATGTCTGCGGCCGTACCACAGCACAAGTCGCGATCGTTTTTTTCTTCGCCTAAATCGGATCTAAGATTAGTCTAAAACCAGAAAAGTTGTGTGTATCAACTTTGAACTGATCATGTGTGCTAATTATCTGATCTTTTCATGACCTCGGTGAAAAGCTGCCTGCAGGCCGATTTATTGAGCTTCTCCTGAATAGATAAAGGTTCAAACAAACAAATTACTCAGACCTGGCTAAACAAGTTAACATAGCAATTATTCTCCAAGCAGAGGTTGGTGCGGAGATTATGACCATTTATGGTATGCCTGACGACGTTAGTGAGGCCGGCCGAAAGAAAACGGGGCATACGATGAAAAGACTTGGTGAGTAATCATTATTCAGGTACCCATTTCTACACCTGGATAGAGTGAGGAAAGACATGTTAAGTGCCAAAGGCAAAAGATCGCCAGCGTGACAGGATTTGATAACTACATGTCCATAACTCGAGATATCAAACCCGAAAATTCCGTTGCAGTACAATACCAAGCCGCTAAAGAGCCCCAAATCTAATAGTTCCCAGGTCTCATCAAGACCTACCTACATGCCAAATATCAATACAATCCATGCAGGCGTTTTTTTAGTTATGGCGGTCTTCTACAAACACACACACGTACACACACACACACACACACACACACACACACACACACACACACACACACACACACTACCGAAAATATAAACTTTAAGGTAAAAAAGTCACATTGTCCTTACCGACAAGACAGGTAATCCAAGAGACGGAGAGAGATACTGCCAGACAGGAGGAAATCCTTCTTCTTTTAACCTGTTGATTTTGTTGTAACGTTTCCGCCGTGGGAGGGGGGTGACGTTCTCAGTTTCCTCAACAAAGACTTGCTTAGAAGCTTAGAAGACTATATTACCACGTTTCCAGCGGATAAAGCATTGTTTCATTGAGTGCCAACCTTAACAAAATTTCAATAAACTCGACAGAGGATCTGTAAGTGAGTAGGAGGCATTTTCGTGAACAGCAACGTGTAGCCGAGCACAGGTTGGCAAAATAATGACCCAGTCCCTGTGTTATGACGTACTTTAGGTCGTTTAATACGCATGGCCAGCCATGGACAATGGATTGAAGGCCACGCATGGCGAAAGCGAACCCTGCAGCTTCTCAAAAGTATTGCATTCCATTTCGAAACTTTAAACTGTTTGGTTCTTATTCAAATATTCAAACGTTACATAGTAATAACAATCTTGCGGTCAACTCGATACGCAAACAAGAAGTCAAGGACATGGATAAAGTTGAACTGTCATCGAAATTTCATTTTCTAACACGAGAAATTTGACTCACCAAAGTTCATCTGTGTTGGTAGAATATTCTGGATAGATCTGAACTGCATTTTCAACAGAAATTGGACTTACCCAAATTTTCGACTGATCGAAAGAATGGACTCTCCACTATTTCTTATTCTGGAAATCACAATTGAACTTTATCTAGTTCGATCAACATAAATAAAATTTTAAGTTAAGAATAGCCAGGATATTTGTTCTAAAATCATCTGCTGTACCTAACAGTTCATTAAAATCTATTGAAATTATGATATGGTGAAACATTGCATAGGCTGTTGCTCTCGTCTAATGTTGGTAATAACTTAAATGCATTTAAATTTATCTATGCATTATTCGGTTTAACTATCACTTAATTAAGGTTACATCAAGTAGTAATTAGAATTTCCGTGTTGTTACAGCAATGTAGTGCATGTACGATGTTCCGTGTGATGATAGAAGCTGCATATCAGCAGGTTCGTGAAAAATACATCATCAGTTTGTCGTTGACACTGGATTCCTCCTAGATCCTCCTACATATGCAAATTCTAATCTCCAAGCAGATCCTACGGTAGCATAAGATAGTATCAAAAGCTGGCAACGGAGAGACGCCGGCTTAGGAGTGTGTTTTGCAACATGGTAAATGGACACCTCTTGGCTGACTACTCTCCTTGGCCAGTTTGGTACTATCTTATGCCATTGTAGGATCCACTTGGAGATTACTCAAATTCTACTGTGCCAGAAACACGTCGATATTGTTTTGATGTGGGATTAGTTTTTGTATGTTAAGAAGCACGAGGTCACAATCCAAAAAAGTAAACTGTGTTAATTAAATGTAGATGCTCGCATACGTAATTTAGGCCTTACATTGTCCAATGCACCTGATATATTACATTTGTCTTTTTCTTGCTTTGCGCCCTTCTGATAAAGTGTTATGAGATAAAGAGCTGACCTAGGTTTTAGAACTGAATGTATTCTATTATGGATCTGAAATTTGGAGCTCATTCAAAAGTCCTAAATTTTGTCCTATTGAAACAGTGCACTTGAAATTTTGTAAACACTCACTTAATGTTCCGGAAACTGCACCTAACCTTGCTGTACGCGCTGAATTAGGGAGGTACCCTATCCTCTCTAAACGCCATCAAATATTTTATTAGAATTCAACAGAATGTGCCAGCTGAGAGTCAGCTTAATCTAGATTCATCAGGTACCAAATGTTGGGCATCTGGTGTTCGCAAAACTTTGGAGGAGTGTGGTTACCCTTTTGTTTGGCAAGCCCGTCAGTCAACAGATCCAAACGTATCCCACCTAATTTCTGCAATCCACCAACGACTGAAGGATATTTATTTCCAGAATTTTCTAACCATCATTCATAATGATAATAAAGGTTTAAGGTATCTCAGTTGGCTAAATTGGCATTTTGACCTTCCACTGTTTTCTTATTAATGAATTAAGAAAGAATGGAGCCGTAACGAATGTTGATAGATGGGCATGGAAAAATTCTAAATCTGATTTTTTTGGGGCCAAATTGATAACTTAATCATTTTTATTGCCTCTGATATTATTTTTTTTCTATGACAAAATACAGCACTTTGGTACATACCACTGTAATGAAACTTCGTTTTTCGTTTCATAATGATGAAAGCTACAAACTCACTGCTGCGCAAACTGATATCTACTAATGATCTGTAGTTATTAAGAATTAAATTTTTTTTAATTAGATGAAAACAAACATTTTCTAATTACTACAGATCATTAGTAGATATCAATTTGCGCAACCGTGAGTTTGTAGCTTTCATGGAGAAACTTATTGCATAGACTGTACTCGCTGCTCTTGTCTAAAGCTTAATTTTACCCATGCATTATTTTGGTTTAACTATCACTTTAGATTACAACAAGTCTGTCGAAAGACATTATGTTTTAAAACTACGCTCTTCGTACGTGTTTCTTTTTACATCAGTAGAAAAGAAAAAGCCATTGTAAGTTTTAAGTGATGCCACATTGATATACATATATCATCATAGATTGTAAAGTTTAGATTTCGTAACTATCGACGGAGAACTTTCAAGTAGCCATTTGGAAATTCACAAACTGACTCGGACGTTAAAAAAATTGAAAGATGCAAATGCCAATTTATCTATACTTTTACATGTTGTTACGGTCTGTACTTTCTACATCTACGAGAAAAATACCATCTTTAATTGTATACAAGTATACATTAGCCATGATGACTAGATTTAGAAAAAAATCACATAATCATATAACTGTAATTGCACTCTTGCTTTATTACGATATGTCCTTTACGATATGCTTGAAGGAGCACAAATAGTATTTCATTCAATATACGTAGTTTTAAAAGTCACAGACACAAACACAGACTACAGTCACACACATCACAGCAGAAGTCGCAATCACATGGGTTGAAACAGCACACGAAGCAGCAGATGAAAGGGGTGGAGTCATTCGTCCGCTGCCTCTGGCCACGCCTTCCGTTCTGAGTCACCGCGACATACTGCTGGCCCCGCCCTGTAGTGGCTGGACCTGCACCCTGCACCAGCACACCTGAGAGGAAACATTGTTATTTTTATGAAAAACGGAGATACAGTAGAAGCCAGTTAATTGCAGAACGGATTAAAGCCCCGGTCACAAAGCGCGTACGATTCCTTGCGATTCCTTCCGATGCGCAGGATAAGCGCAGTGCGTCGTAAAGCCCCGGTCACAAGAATCGTACGATTGACTGCGATGGAGGTTTTATGCGCGGCATAAGCGCAGTACGTCGTAAGTCGGGGAAGAATCGGAAGCAATGGTTTAAATATATGAAGCCGTGGTCACAAGGATCGTAGTGCATCGTACGATGAGGTCATTAGAGCATATTTGCGTCAATCGCAGGTAAATCATAGTAAATCGGGGAGCCTCCTATGACGAAAATAGGACTGAAATGGATTTTGAACATGTTCAAAATTTCGCTATCGTCGTAAGATTTTATTTGCCCCCAAAGCAGACTTCATTACGGCAATTTTTGTCTACTGATGAGGTTTTAGATTTATGAATTTTTAGCATGTTGTGATGGTTTCAGTTTTCCCTGATATTGTCGATATTGACGAAAAGGGAAAATATATCAGTCGCAACTGCCACAATCGCAACCAGAGAACAGCGCGCCCCGCACAGGTGATGCAGACAATTGTTTGATCGCTTCATGCACGTGAGTTGATAATTAGATCAAATCTCAGCTCTCGTCGGTCTTGGGTCAGTTTACCATAATCGTAATAACCATGGGGACAACTCAAACATAAAGGCAGGCTCTATGAGTCGGAAATATATATGATATAATGCTTATGATATGATTTTTGTATGATGGCATCTTTTTGTTGATAGCATATCATGATACAATATTCGAAAGAGCCTGACACGTAGAGCCGGCAAGCAGGCCGAGATAACCATACCAGTACTCACGCTTGATTTGAACTTTTGCTTGTAATACTCTTGTTATCATGGTCTTTTTTAATTTATTTTTACAGTTAAAGATATTATAGGAAGGTATTCAACAGCTATGTCCACATTTTGTTGGTTAAAGAAGCACAAAAACGGTCAGACGGCTATACAGAAGAGACACAAGTGAAAAATCGTACGACGCTGGAAAAATTTTGAACATCATCCGATGCTCTGCGATGGCTGATTTTGCTTACGATTTAGCTGCGATCCACTGTGATCATCGTGCGATAGGCGTAATATGCCATCGCAAGGACGTCGTACGATTCTTGTGACCGGGGCTTAAGTCGGGGGAGAATCGGAATCAATGGTTTAAGTATATAAAGCCGTGGTCACAAAGCGCGTAGTGCATCGTACGATGAGGTCATAAGAGCGTGCCTGCGTCAATCGCAGTGAATCATAGTAAATCGGGGAGCGTCGTATGGCGAAAAATAGAGCTGAAATGGATTTTGAACATGTTCAAAATTTCGCTATCGTCGTAAGATTTTATTTGCCCCCATAGCAGACTTCATTACGGCAATTTTTGTCTACTGATGAGGTTATAGATTTATGAATTGTTAGCATGTTGTGATGGTTTCCGTTTTCCCTGATATTGTGGATATTGACGAAAAGGGAAAATATATCAGTCGCAACTGGCACAGTCGCAACCAGAAAACAGCGCGCCCCGCACAGGTGATGCAGACAATTGTTTGATTGCTTCATGCACGTGAGTTTATAATTAGATCAAATCTATGGTCTCGTCGGTCTTGGGTCAGTTTACCATAATCGTAATAACCATGGGGACGACTCAAACATAAAGGCAGACTCTATGAGTCGGAAATATATATGGTATAATGCTTATGATATGATTTTTGTATGATGGCATCTTTTATTGATATCATATCATGATACGATCTTCGAAAGAGCCTGACACGTAGAGCCGGCAAGCAGGCCGAGATAATCATACCAGTACTCACGCTTGATTTGAACTTTTCTTGTAATATTCTTGTTGTCGTGGTCTCTTTTAATTTATTTTTACAGTTAAATATATTATAGGAAGGTATTCAACAGCTAAGTCCACATTTTGTTGGTTAAAGAAGCACAAAAGCGGCCAGGCGGCTATTCAAAAGAGACACAAGTGAAAAATCGTACGACGCTGGAAAATTTTTGAACACCATCCGATGCGTTGCGATGGCTGATTTTGCTTACGATTTTCCTGCGATTTACTGCGCTCATCGTACGATATGCGGAATATACCATCGCAAGAAATCGTACGCGCTTTGTGACCGGGGCTTAACGCACACTTCTGTTAACTGTACGATATCCCCAAATCCTAAACCCGTAGGGGTCCATCTAGATAACTTCGCATTATTGCACCAGCTGGATAATTGCACGACGATCACTGGCAAATAGGCCGTGCAATAAAGCGGCTTCTACTGTATAGTTTTGGGTCTGTATGTGTGTCTGTACAGCTGTGTGTGTGCCTGTTAAGTTTCCGGATTTTTGTCGTCAGCATAATTCAAGAACCTCTGGATGTAAAGTTATGCTCCGTTTTTAAAAGTTAAGGTGTTCAATGATTTAAAGCCTGAGACATTTTCTTAGTGATGTGAAGAATGTGATCATTCCACTGTGCAGCACTATTTGGTCTGGGTTTGTACCAACATAGGTCGGATCGAGTTTGGGAGATCGTTGATGTATAGAATAGAAAGAAATGACGATAAAGAGCTAAGTAAACGTAACAACACAAAAATGTAAAAACTATTTTTTTCTCTAACGTCAACGGGCCCCCGTTACCAACAAACGCCACAGGGTCCCACACTTCTCGTAATAAACAATGACTACAAGAATGAAAACAATCTTTAAAGACGATCGACATTCTAAGAAGCAAACAGAAAATCTCTAATTGGGTACCTAGCGGCCACAAAGAAATGACAGAGTACATGTAACCATGCTGCCTGTCTGCCACATTGAACCAAGGACAAACTTCCAATGGACCGATCCTGATCGAACGCCATATCGAACAAATAGAACCAGGTAGAACCCCCTATTCTATTTCGAACACCTCCGCCACCGGCGTCAGAAGCAGCCCCTTAGTGGGACAGAAATGGCCAAAGAAATGCTGTCTTTGATGGAGGTTTTTGAAACAGAACATGATCAAACAGGAGGTGAATGAATGAATGAATAGTTTATTTGTATATACATGGCAGTCAATGTACATGTCTGAATTGCGTATCAATTACAAACATTCTTAATAAAAGACCTTAAAACGACTTAAGATAGGGGGGGACACTATTTTGCAAAAATGCAGTTTTTGATGAAATACGCACCTAGAAATATGGAGACGGTCCATCTGAATATGAAAATGTAAAAATTTTGTAAATCTTTAATTGCTAACCCCCCTGTACATACCCCCTGAAGTTTTTAAGTTGACAATGTACTGAGCTAGTATAACGCTATACTGCCAAACACGCTTAATGCCTTAGAAATTGTACTTTGGCATCCTTGGCACAATATTTGACTTCAAGAGAGATCATTGTGGATATCTGATCCTCCAAATGTATTTCCTAGGTAAATATGGACTATTCCAAAGTCACCCTCATGACGAAAATGGAATGGTCCAATCTCAAAATTGGACGAAACGGGCTACACTATCATAGAATGGGCAAAACATGTGGTCACATAGCATTCTATGACTTAGACTCTCTTTGTGATTACTCAATAAATTTTGAAATCATGTACTGTAACTAAGGGTAGGTACCGGGACGGTGTGCCGGTATAAAACAGGTTTTTCGTAGTGGACCGGTCCGGAAAAACCTGACCTGAAAAAATTCAGTGGACAGGATGTTGGAGCTATTGGAAAATGAACAGATTATATGATCAGGCATTCACACGTTTTCAGACTTACCTTTTACGTCAAATAAAATGACAAGAGTGAAGTGAATTATAGTATAGTCTGTAGTCATTTCTACCAAATTTTACAGTCAATCGCACCGAGGCAGTTAGCCTTAACGGATTTTAAAACGCCATTGGTAGTCAAATACCCCGCAAAGCAGATTTATTTGTAGCGAAATGGACCATTGTTTTGAGTATCACAAGTTTTCACATACAGAAGCAGGTTCAGGTCCGGACCTGAACCTGCCCTCCGGACCTGAACCGGACCTGCATTTTCTGTACCGTTACCCACCCCTATTAGGCACCCCTGTAGTTACATGTAAATTATGTTTTATCCTATCAAGAAATAGATACTTATGCATGTAGGTGGGGGGAAAGTGGTGCTCCAACTGAAAAATTTCAGGTTGTACACTGCGCTACTTGGATTTAGAATTACGTTGCGCCAACCAAAATGCGTTTTCAAATGTGAAGGTGGATATTTAGAGCACTCAGTTGCTGCAGGTAAAGGATACAGCCTTCGGGTTTATCTCTAAGGAGAGGTTTTAACAGACAAGGAAAGACGAAGAAGTCTGTAGTGTCTTTGTCCAAGTGGTAACCACAATTACCAATCTAAAGTTACAAGGGTACTGAAAAAGAAAAGAGAACCTGTATCGTTTAGACAGTACAGTAGAGAAGGCAGGAAAGGACATTATCTCATACACTGCACGCTCTATACCAGCCAATGAAGTGTTTGTTATCGGCTGTCTCCAATATAATAGTAGACCTAAAGCACCTCAACGACACTACTTTATGTTCTTTACTGTTATCAGGATCAACATCTCTTTCACATCTACAAACCTGTAATATTTTTGATTTTGTCAATACTTATATCCATTGCACAGGCAGGTTCTCCTAATTGATGCAGCACCAACTCTAAATTTACTTTTCTGTTATCCATTCTGTACTTATGTATGTATGTGGTTTACTATTCTTGTTTTATGCGTATGTTTCTTGAGTAGAAGGCTTAATATAAGCAATTTGTGCTTTCTGCCTCATACTCTAAAAATATATGTGAATATTAAATAGATAAAGGACGCAGGGTACCAGAGAGTCTAATAGCTTGGTAGAGAAATGAAGAGGAGTTTAAGAAGCAAGGACTCAATGAGAATGAGATTGCAAACATTGCTGTTGATTGGAAGAGAGAAAAGACTTACAAACCCTGAAACCCAAGATGGATTTTTAACATCAGCAGCAGAAGTTGATATGTAAGTGTAAAGCTGGCCCAACTCAAGAACACAGCACTGTCACTACCGATAACCACAAAAAATCCATCAGCAACACGATCAACCTAAAATTGTACTTGAACAATGCAAAAAATATGTTACATTCCATTCCATTGACACCATCTACAATGAGTGTAAATTTGACTATGGTTCTTTTGATTCTGTTGTAAATACAGGTACCAATAAAACATTGTTGAAATTCAGTATTGCAGGCATCTTGCTTGCAATGAGAGATATAGTATGTATATGTACAGGGGGAGAGCTTGGGAATAAGCCAACTGTTGCTTTTCTGTCCATACTTCACGACACATATGAAAAACACTGGTTTTAAGCTTGGCAAAAAAAACCCTGTGTTTTTGTAACCTTGAAACAATGATTCTTTTTGAAGTTGCCCAATTCCTTGGCATCCAGTTTCTGAAAATTTTACCACTATTCTTGTGAAGCTTAATACACTTGTAGTTGATCTGTGTACTCTTTATTATTCTCAGCAATTGTCGAATTACTGCCCTGCCGTGACTTCCCTGTTTTGGGCCAAATAATGGAAATTCGCCCAAAGACTTGCTGCCCTGTTGCCATGGCAACCAAGATTATTAAGCCAAAACCTGGTAGAAAAGTATCTTGGAGTGTAATGTATCATTTAATCACACAAAATGTGCAAAAAGAACTGAAGTAATGTAGTGAGTGCTTGCAGATCCTAGCAACGTCACACAAGTACATGGCGAGGGGGGTATCCAAACTTCAGGGGGTATGTACAGGGGGGTTAGAGTTTTACAATTGCCTAAATTTTGTGATTTCTGTGTTTATATAGATCATCTCCATATTTTAAAATGCGTATTTCAAAAAGTTTGTATTAATGTCCCCCCCTACTTAAGATCTCATACCTGTGCTACTTAAATAAACTACTCAGGAAATTCCTTATCCCATTATATTGCTAATTTCTCTACCACAACTGGAATATTTTACCTCTACATATATTACATACATGAAAAATATCAGACAGGTGGGACTTCAGGTGCGGTCCATTCCTCAAGTATTCCATTACAGTAACACCATAACCGCTTTTCATTCTGACGGACGGACGTATGTTCCGTGACGGAGCGTGGTAAAACAAAAAAACACCTTTGTTAGTCGGCACTGGTTGGTGAGAGACGGGAGGGTACGCCGGTGCCAGTGGGTGACCGTGTCCCGCCGGTGCCAGTGGTGGGTGCCCGTGTGATGCTTGGCCCGGATGCCCTCCATTCCATTGGCCGGTGTTCCCGTGAGGTACTGGCTGATAATAAGGCACGTTAGAAGGGTAAACGGTCCCTCCATAGTTACTAACGATGGCAGGGTCTACATTGGACTGTGGCGTGAAAACAGTAGCGACGTCACTCCCAGGCTGTGGCTGTGCGAATCCACCATCTTGGTTTCTGTTCACGCCGTGCGACATATTGCTTCAACGCCTCTCCAAATGTCATAGAAATGTGACTGTTTTAGATGCCAAATAAAAAACCTGACCGTTTAGAGTGATGGAATTACTACGTCATGGTATCACACCCAAACACGCACATTGAAGTATGTTGTCAATGAAGCAGGTGTTGAATAATTGATGACCAATTTTGCTATGATTAAATTATTGATCGGAACACGAACTGCCAAGTCATAGAGACTTCGCAGAGAACACTTACATTTGTGTGTGAGTAATGCCTTCAGTGGTTATTAATTTTTACGTATCTCTTTCTGTGTGTCTGTGTATCTAGGTACAGATTATCAGGTTGATTTCTAAGCTGATTCTAAAACGCCCGCCTGATGTTGTTCCAGTTGCAATGGATCATAATAATATAAGAATGTATGCAGTAGCACGTGTGTTTCATTTTCAACAAAGAAGAACTAATTTGAAAACCCATTATAGTAATTGGGGTCATTAAACGGACTACTCAGCAGCTCTGCAACAATATGAAACTTTCCCGCTTCGGTCATGGGTGTCATTTTCCAATGGGCTTTTCAACTTTTAAGAAGTAAAAATGCTACGTCTTAGTGCCCACTACTCTCGCGTGCACTAAAAGCACTTTATTCAGTACTCTGGTAAACTCTCCAGTTACCCTATAACTTATATGGTTTTGATATCAGGGCACAGGTGGCCAAAATAACTTTTTTGGGGGTCTGAAAGTAGAAATAATTCTGGTGCAAGCTCAATGTAGAGTTGTTTCAGGCACAGACTAAATAAAAATGTAAATAAGATTTGATTCTACATGTATATAATCATCTACAAAGCACATTTAAACTGAATTTCATTTGTCATGGAATGTTCTAGTATGATATTACGCAATAAGTTATTCACAGTCCCATGTCTAAATGCAACAGATTTCAAGAAAAGCTATACCAAAAGTAGATTTGACTATATCTTTAGATCCGACAGCTTTCATAGTGCTAAGATAGCTAAATACATAAAGATTGCTTTGTAATGAGAAAAGATGACACTCACGTTTAGCCCCGCCTGATTGTGTGAAGATTTTTGTTATCTTATATTGTTTAGTAAGTAAGATTACTTTTCAGCCCTATTTTGTAGTTTATAGTCTACCGTACGAAAGTCACTCTACGTGTACGTTTTGTCGGTTAATGAAGCTTCAATTCTATCATGTACCATGCATGGCCATAAGTCGAACTGACATTGTCTTTTTTCAGTGGAGTGCAAGGCGAAGTTCAACTAGAGGTACGCTTGACCGATGGCGTCACGAGCATGGCGAACCTGCTGTGTACAGTTCTGCTGGAGAGTGAAGCTGCTGACTGAACGATGTCGACAGATTACGGAAAACAAGAATGCACAACTGTGGTGTGGCAGTGAAAAGTACATTTTATTGTCTTCTTCTTCTTTGTTTTCGAGGCTAACAACTTGCTGAGGGTTCTAAAGCACATATATTGACATACAACTTCTAATTTCTGCTCCTCTATGAAGATCCTGGAACGCCATTCGACGAGGATTCACGAACGTCAACCGGGACTTAAGGGGCCAGTAGGAAACTGATAGACACCGACTGTCCCCTGAAGTCTTTATTGAGCATGCGTGCTGTCTGACTAAGTTCTATCTGTAGCTATAGAAGACGTCCATGTACATTTGTACTCCTGGTTTCAATTAGTTGGTACCTGATTCGCTGCAGTCCCTTAGAAAGTTGCTAGGGACCCGTTATCGAGCCTTCGTTTTCCGGAATATAACCCACCTACCAAAAATCATATGGATCCCTCCACAGGTTCTTGAGTTATGTGGTTGACATACGCACACACAAACACAAAAACACAAATACACACACATACACACACACACACAAACACACACAGACACACACACACACACACACACACACACACACACACACACACACACAGCACCAAAAGATATTGGCGGAGGTAATAACTTTGCTGTGTACAAGATCGCATGACTTTGACTTGATTCTAGATTATGAAGTAAGTTTATCAACTTCTATCCTTCTGTTACGGACGTCTAAGGGGGCGACGT
Source organism: Branchiostoma floridae x Branchiostoma belcheri (assembly GCA_019207045.1). Classification (NCBI taxonomy): domain Eukaryota; kingdom Metazoa; phylum Chordata; class Leptocardii; order Amphioxiformes; family Branchiostomatidae; genus Branchiostoma; species Branchiostoma floridae x Branchiostoma belcheri. The sequence goes on along the minus strand of CM033024.1, from coordinate 11,947,713 downwards.
CGATCCACCATGTGGAAAAGTTACGCATGCCGAGCAGGACTTTGGGGGCCAGTAGGACACCATGTTGTACCGACTGTTCCCCCTAAGTCCCAAACGGACACACGTGGTAACAGGTAGTCACTGTGCAGCACGCAGGTTCTCGGGCTTTGGAGAAAAAATAAATAAAAACAGTAAGTACTCAACATAACACAAACTACACAACTGTTAACGTTACATTCCTTCGGGACTTGTGAAAACACCGCATGGTCTCGTTATACCCCCCTCACATTAGGCGAAAATTGATCGGACGACGAGTCTGCGAGCTCTAAATTACGAGGAGGCATGACCCTGGCGGGAAGGCGGGAACTCTGCCATTTCTTTGTCGGCAGCAGGGTCATGCCTCCTCGTAATTTAGAGCTCGCAGACTCGTCGTCCGATCGATTTTCGCCTAATGTGAGGGGGGTATAAGGCTCATTTTCCATTAAATAGTTGGTGCGATCGTCCAACAGGCTGCAGACAGGGCGTGCTGGAATACTCTAACTGCCTCATGCGTCGCACGACGTGGGAGCTACTAAGTAAGTAAGATCGTCCTACGATCGCTAACTTGGGGCATTTTTAGGACAGCCATGCATGTATCCTACAATGTTCAGCTATCTTGCTGCAAAAAAAAACGCTCTCTTGGATCCTTGTGGGTGGTTGGCTCTGTCACTGTCTGCTTAAAAATCATACTATCAAAACCGTACGACGATCGAACGACCTACATGTGACCGCGCCCTTGGACGATCTTTGAGCGGCCTTACAGCGACCAAAATCGGATTTGTGTGACCCTTGATTCCATAAAGATGTGACAGCACGATTTAAAAGACAAGAAAACACACAAGTCGTTTAAAGATTCGGTTTTTATCTATGAAAATTCGATTCGTTTACGACTCGCTAGGTCGCGGCAAGGTCGCAGCCCTTCGTTACTTTGTTATTGGGTGGGCCGGCTACTGTCTCTTCGCAGACAGAGGCCTGAGAGGGCGAAAACAGTAGGCGAGGCTCAACCACAAGGTTCTGGAGTGGCTGCCATTCGGTGACATTAATACGACTGTCACAGTAATTGCCCTAGGTGCGGCCATGGGACTGAAGGTTTTGATCCATTCTCTCGGAGTAGGTCTCCTATTCCTTTCGATAAGTGCGGTGGTTTCTTAAACGTGCTCGAGAATTGGCTCTCCTCATGACGTCCTATCCGAGGGACGGCCCTAACCTAAGCTATATGTATGTACTCATTTCCACCTGAGTTAAGAGAGGAATGTCGTGTTCAGTGCCTTTCTCAATGGCACTTCATCCGTCAAAATAACCCAAATTCAAAGCTACACGTCAAGTTTGTTTATCTTTTCACATGAAAATACCGCACGGACGAAGGGCTCTGTTCAAAGATCTCACATTACGTACGTCAGTATGAAATAGGGCGTTTAAGGTCAACAACGCGAGTACAATGTACCTGTCACTCAGGAAAAACAAACACAAGGACGTGATTCGTGACAAAGATTTGGTGGGGCAGATAAACATGTGAAAGGTAAGTACTGGATGTACAGTACGGTGTGTGTATTGAGGTTGTTAAGCCTGCGTCACAATTCAAGCGAACGCTGGTTGAATTTGGCGATCGGCTAGAGCTCGCAGGTGGGTTCACACATGCGTATGTTTTTAAGTCCGCATGAGGTCCGTTCGCAATTCTTAGCCTTCAATAGGCTCCACAAGTTACTGGAAAAATAATAGAAATTGAACACATGTAGCCAGATAACATGCCAGCGGAGTTAGCTTGTAGTAAACCATACTCATCGTTCAACTAGCCCCTCTGTCATATTATATGCCTAGCGACCTGTGGAGCCTGGTAGAGGCTTATACGGACTCAAAAACATACGGACTTAAAACATACGCACGTGTGAACCGCCCTTTAAATGGAACGCGAGACATGATGTAACGTTAGAAGTTTGAAAAAAAAGAGAATACGTGAAAAAGACGTTCTCTCTCCATGAAACTCTTCGGTCGCATTGCAGTCTCAACGTCGAGTCGAAGTGGTTGTTACTAAGGTGCCGTGGCCGTAAGATTAATATTTGAAGAATACGAAGTGCGTTTCGTGGAATATCTCAAGAAAACAAACGGATGTAGGCGGCAGTGCCTACGCTAGCTATTATAGTGAGAATGATTTGCCATTTGGGAGTGTTGGTACCAGAGGGTTTGGCCGGGCGCGAAATGTTTACCGTAGCGTGGACTGACTCCCCTGGCCAATTTCCCGACGTGTTTGTCGAATTCTACGATTCCCGTAGTCTGTGTAACACAAACTCCGCTGTCCGGCCAGGGCTGTAACTGGCCCCTCCCCCCGGCGGATGTTTGGCGGGCTGCTATAAGCGAGATTTAATCAGGCTACGATCCCCGCACCCCCATAGGAAGGCCTAGCGGAGGCCAGAAAGTACAGGGCATGACTTAAGTTGCCGCTAGGTTAATCTCCTGTGAAGCCCGAGAACTTGTTTTTGTTTTCAAGACTGCCGGAACAACGTCAACAGCCAAGTGGCAAGAAATCTACACAATGGGACCTTTTTCTCAGAATCCTCCCCCGGGGGCCCCAAGATTAGGCGCGTGTCGTCTTGTGTTCAATTTATTCCGCTGCGAATGACAAAAAAGCAAGAACTAAACATCCCACTGGCGAGTGCTATGTCAACCCGCCCATGGGCATGGAATGATCCATTTTGATTTTTTTCCGCATGACTTTCAGTAATCAATGAATGAACAGTTTGAGTATGTAAGAACAAAAAGCAAACAGATCTATAAAAACACACCGCCTGGTGTCTACTCCGATCACGAGAAAAAATGCCCAGTCAAAAAAAACGCACCCTTATATAGCAGGTGTATTCTCAAAGCAGAGGTTTCGGTCTGTGCCTAGTAGAAGCCGTGATTTTTATCGTCTGCACGGGGGAAGCAAACGATAAAAATCCTGGCCACTTCTATCTCCTCTCCCCTCAACTGAACTCTCTGATTGAGGAATATAGCAGTTGAACAAGAGAACAACAGAGTTTTAAGTATAAAGCACGTATGTCCGTGCGAGGCCCGTATGGAGTTCTTAGCATCTAGCAGGCTCCACAGGTCGCTGGAAAAATAGTTAGCAATTGGATAATTACGGACACATAACATGCCAGAGGAGTTAACTGCCTGAGGCGCATGGTTTGCTACCCAGCTAACGCCGCTGCTGACATGTTATCTGGCTATATTTGTCCAATTTCTTTTCTTTTTTTCAGGGACATGCGGAGCCTGGTAGAGGCTTAAGATTTTCATATGGACCTCATACGGACGTGTGAACTCACCTTAACTCCGGAAGTAACTGTGACGCACTGTGTACCTTTGGCGGCATGACTTCACCGTGTGCTCGGGTGCCCCCGCCACTCTCCCCGAGGCGATGTCACACACTGTACGGTGGAATTCTGTCGCTGGGAGGCCATATTGTAAACAATGCTGCCGGTATCGGTACGGTTGTACATTTGGTCAGAATGAACGTTGTCTTGTGCGTCGTATCAAGGAGATTTTTCTGATCTCCAAGCAGATCTTGCGGTGGTTTAAGACAGTAACATAAGCTGAGGAAGGAGTTTAGCCGGCAGAGGAGTTTTATACCACCGTAGAAACTCTACCGGCTAAACTCCTTGTCTTAATTAGACCACCGCAAGATCTCCTTGGAGATTAAGATTTTTCAACCTCCTTGGTCGTATTGACTGCGGGTTTGGATTATCAGTCCCGACGGCGACGCAGACAGAGGTGACTCGGACTGGGTCTGGTTTACACGCCGTCTAGCCCACTATTATATCGTCCTGGCCTACGTGACCACCTTTAATCCCCATAACAAAGCACTTCTCGGAACCTTCCTGTTTATTCGTAACGATTTCTGAGCAGAAGATGACACACTCTCTTCCAAGGAAAGGTTGGGCGCTGCCCATTGTCAGTGCCAAATATGGGAGAATGGCCCGGGGGCGGAGCGTTCAAATCGGCGTCTACCTGGCTCCAATAGCCTCTACCAGGCTCCACGGTAGTGTCTACCAGACTCCCGCCTGGCCGAATAAGGGGACTTCGGTGGCCAAGTTAGGAACAAAAGCCTAGTAGGAGTTGATTGGCCTGGGAGTGTTGGCTGGCCTTTAGGTCGCAAACTACTCCTCTGGCGTGTTTTCTATCTTTAATTTAGCAAATTCTTACTATTTTCCAGCGTCCTGGGCCGTGGGGAGCCTGGTAGAGGCTAGCTCCAAGAGTCGCTGTAAAATTGGTAGAAATTGACCAAATAGATCGACGATATAACGCACAAGAGAATTGAGCCGGCCTGTGAGTACAGTTTGCGACCTAGGGAGCCTGTCGTAGTCTGTACCAGACTTCCGCCTGGCCGCTAGTAATAGGACTTCGGCCAAGTTAGGAATAAAATCCTAGTAGGAGTTAATTGGCGTAGGAGTGAACTAACCGACCGACAGAGTCTTTATTTGAGAGACTGCAAAAGACTGACTAAAATTCCATGGCAAGTTATTTGTCCCTATTAGGCCAAATGCCTCTCTCTTTCCATCCAGCTGACACGTCGTGTCGTCTGCTTGGAGACCTGTCGGGAGTCGCCTTCCACAAAGGTTTAAGTGTCAACCCGCCCAGTATAATTTGATTATTCCAACAAAGGGACTAGCTCGGCGCTAAACATCATTTGAGTAATGAACTAACCATTCCCAGTGGGGTGCAGCTGGGCGTGTACTCCCCTGGCATATTACCTGTCTATCTGACCAGTTATTTATTACTAGTATAAGTTGTTTCCACTGACCTGTAGAGCTTGGTAGAGACCAGTTCCAATATCTAATGTGTTTACTGTTAGAGATGATGTGTATTTGGAATTTCAAAACCATATCCAGTTGCTTGAGTATTTACTTTTGGGCGTATAGTTAAGAACGTTTATTTGCAAGTTCGTGCCCGGAGGCTAATTGCAAGTACATGGTATGAACAAAGAAACATGCATGGCATACATATAGCTGACACTTGACAGGTGCCGACAAAAGATGGACACATCGATAAGTTACACAATTTTTGACGATAATGTGCATCATACAAAAACGCTCTTATAGCGAACTGTTTACTAGGTTTAGATATAGTTCGGTTTTCTTTCATAATACCATGGACTTGCGGGTCTATAAGTGATGAATGGCACATTTCTTTGTTTGCATTTGGCACCTGCCTCCCTATCCCAGCTATGTCGCGTTTCCGCTATAAATCGTCTCTTCATGAGTTCACAATTACAACAAACACTTAACGGATAGCAGGGGTTTTATCTACCGTAAAGCTATAGACATACCCTTTTGGGGAAATGCACCGCTAACTGCGAAATGCTCACAAAATAACTGACGATGTTGATTATGTTGTTCCACAACATGTAAAACTATTTGGCTGGGTTGTTTATGAACTAGCGTTGATTGACTACTACCTTGTTGTTTCGTTGTTATGGTGCACAAAGGTATGAATCTGGTATTCGCTATGAAGCCAATCGCCTCCTCACACACAGCAACTAATAAAGGAACTGTTTGGGGCTCAGCGACCAAAATTGACATGCAAACTATTGAGACTTATACATGTACATATTATTATTATACAGGTGTGACTTCATCTTCCTACAGTAATTGTAAGTTGGTTTTATCTAGAGGAACCGATCTTCAGTCAGAACTTCCAGGGGTTAGATCATTTTAAAATCAACTCAGTGGCTCATAACAATCTGAACAACAAATCGAGATTTCAGTCCCAAGAAGATGTGTTACTGTGCATTTACCTCAACCTGTGCCAAATTTCATCTCATTTGATAAAAATGTTCTTGTTATAAAACAGCTTGCATTACGTTTTGACTCCCCTTTGTAAGGCCTCCTTTCCTCTAGGACCGCGATCGTGCTGCGCTCTCACTGCGACCTATAGCTACCATACAAAACGTAAAAGTGTGATTGAGAAGACAACAAAAGGCACAAAGTGTACCAAGATTCGTTTCCTTTCCATACAATTCGTTGAGCGATATGTCAAATTTTAGGTCGCAGAGAGAGCGCGGTCCTAGTGGAAAGGGGGCATAACTAGTAATGACGCATGTGTTCTACACATAACTATCCGTGGTCTCATCGACGTTTTCTTCGGCAAGACCGGGGCTTGGGATGACTTTCAGCTGGAGGAACGCCGTGGCCTGGCCCAGGTAGTTGGCGGCCATGCAGGAATACGTGCCCGTGTCGTCGGGACCAGTCTCTACGATGATAAGAGTTCCATCGTCCAGAACTTCGAGGCCTGGAATTACACAATCATACAATATGTACTGTGCCACAACGGCGTTGAAAAAGTACAACGTGTTCAATACTTATCGCCTGTGACAATGTTTGCTGCTTCTTAAATTGATCGCGTGTGTGTGAGTGTGTGTGTGTGTGTGGGGGGGGGGGGGGTGAGTGTGTGTGAGTGCTTCTGTATGTATGTATACGTGTCTGTGTGCATGGTGTGCGTATGTGTGTGTATAAGTGTGTGTGACTCTGTGTGTGTGTCTGTATATGTGTTTGTGTGTATGTGTATGTGTGCGTTTGTGCGCGCGCGCGCGTGTGTGATTTGAGTGTGTGTGACAGTGTGCATGTGTGTGTGGTGTGTTTGTGTGTGTGTGTCTGTTTGTGTGTGTGAGGGGGTGGCTGTGCTTGCGTGTGTGTGTGTCACTGTGAGCGCCCGGAGGGCATTAGGGTTTTTTTTAGCGAGGGGAATCGAGGGCATAGGAAACACACAATTAGCGTACCGGGATGTGGTGAATTATCGGCGAGTGTTATTCCCCTCGGGGTTGACCACAGAATCACGGCTTCCGGACAGGCCATGACGTTGCACTTCAAGACGGCGCTGTGACCGGATGTGGTGTTGACGTCACTTCCGCTCGTGTCGATGCTCGGCGTGGAGAAATGTGAACAGTTGCACTTGAACTGTTCGAGCGGTATCTGCAGTCCCAAAAAGGGAGAAAATAGGAATCATGTCTTCCTACTAGTTTTTTTTTTATGTAAACAAAAACAGGCATTACAGTTGTAGTTGTCGCCTGAATGTTTTCTTTAATTTCATACCTCGCACAAAGTGACAAGTTTAAAAAATTATGCCTTATAAAATCTGTAACATCATATCTTATGTATACTTTACCAGTTTGATGCCTTTATATTCTTTCTTTTATTTCCTACCTCGCGCAAAGTCTTGTTTCGTAGTTCGGGCGGGTCCTGACACGTCAGTGCTCCAGCGACGAGACCCTGTGGAGACTGCTGCCAGCGCGCGTACTCATACATCTGGCAGTCACAGAGCCACGGGTTCGACTCCAGGTTCAGGGCCTCCTGTGGGTCTCCTGCGGAAAAAGGTTCAGAGGTCACTTTAAACAGAACCACGGGTTCTACTAAAGGTTCAGGGCTTCCTGCGGGTCACCTGCGGAACAGGTCAGAGGTCACTTTAAACAGAGCCTGGGGTTCGACTCCAAGTTCAGGGCCTCCTGTGGGTCACCTGCGGAACAGGTCAAAGGTCACTTTAAACAACGCCACGGGTTCGACTCCAGGTTCAGGGCCTCCTGTGGGTCACCTGCGGAAAAGGGGTCAGAGGTCACTTTAAACAGAGCCACGGGTTCGACTCCAGGTTCAGGGCCTCCTGTGGGTCACGTGCACCTGTGGAACAGGTGAGAGGTCACTTTAAACAGAGCCACGGGTTCGACTCCAGGTTCAAGACCTCCTGTGGGTCAACTGCGGAACAGGTCAGATGTTACTTCAAAACTTCATCGAAAGGAGAAGTTCCCCACCTCCCGACGAGGGGATTGTTTTTGGACTTGTATATCAACACTTATAAGGCTAACGTCACATTTTTACAGCTTTGCATTTGTATGTAGCTAAATAAAGAACTTGCTCACATAATTCATGATCATTATAAATTTACATACATTACAAGCTAGTTTACGTTTAAAATTTCGACAAGGAAAGCAGTGTCTCACCATAGTACGTCAGTGGGTCGAAGACGTTCCACGGCAGGTACCGCATGTCGTTATTCTCAAACCACAGCGACTTCACTCCAGTGGACGAGTTAAAGGCCTCTCCGTCTATCAACCGCAGTTTGGTACCTTTCAGCATCACCTCGTACATGCTCTGACTTTGCCATTTGAAGGCATCGGGGCCGAGGTAGACGATCGGGTTGTGGGAAAGATCAATGGAAAATAGATGCTTCAGAGGTTTGAGGGCGTCAGGGGAGAGGGAGGTTATGTTGTTTCCCTTCAAGACTAGAATATACAAATCGGACAGGTTAGTGAAGTCTCCGGGATGGAGGGAAGTGATCTGGTTGTCGGATAGGTCCAGCGTTTCCGACATTTGCGGCACGTGCTGTAACGCCGAAGATGGCACCTGGGTCAGGTTGTTGGAGGCTAGTTTAAGGGTCTCGAGCTGAGTCAAACCCTGAAGGATTGCAGCGTCGACAGTACCCTTCTGTCTGAAGTATTTGATATTAGAGAGACATAGGGTCCTTAGGTTACCTAACTTAGCAAACTGTTTCCCTTCTAGCAATTGGATAGGGTTTGAAGAAATATCCAAATACGTTAGACCGGAGGGCAGAACTGGAACTGAAGTGAGCAGGTTCTTTTGAAGCTGCAGTGTACTTAGAGTACTCGGAAGTGAAACGTCGAAACTTGCGAGTGCGTTGTTTTGAACGCTGAGGCCTGTTAGAGTGGCGAGGCTGGCGAAGGTTTTGGCCGATATCACTTTAATTTCGTTCGCTTCCAGATTCAGTGTGGACATTTCTGTGATTTCGGAGAAAGTAGTGTCTGACAATGCTTGTAATTTGTTGTAGCTCAGATCGAGGGTGCTCACTGATTTCAACCCACTTAAAGCGCCCTCTATCGATTTCAAGCTGTTGTTCGCCAAACTGAGACTACCAAGATCTCCAAAGGCGGCAAACGCCCCTTCATGAATGTAAGATATGGCATTTTTTGTAAGGGCCAGGTTTGCACTTTTTCCCTGTGGCCCAACAAACGCCCCCTTCCGAATTTCAGTGATACTGTTGTCGTCCAGTCTGATCATAATAGACTTGCTCATATTTGAAAATGCCCCTACTTCAATATTCTCCAGCCCGTTCCCCTGTAAGTAGACAGCCGTGAGCAAAGGCAGATCCTTGAAACAACCTTTTTGAATCGACTTTATCCTGTTCCACCTCAAATCGACGGTGTCCAGTTTTTTCAGGCTTCCAAAAACACCCGGTGGTAAAGCGGTTATTTCGTTATGCACCATTTCGATGTAATTTAGACCGGGGACTCCCACAAACGCCCCAATGTCGACGGTAGAGATTAGGTTGTTATCAAAGTAGATCGTGTTGAGATGGGACAGTCCTTCCAAGTCACCGCCCTTTAGGGCAATGACCCCTAATTGACGGCTGCGCAGAAGGTCCCCGGTGAGTCCCCACAGGATTGATTTTTAAAAGTATCAGAAGATGTGTTTTTCTTTGGAAATGTTGGCATCTTGGAGCTGTATTCTACAGGTAAGGGTTGTAGGTTTTTTATTATGTCGAAAAAAACAGACTTTTAAGCCTGTTTTGGGTGCCTGGAACACTAGAAAGAAGTTTGTTATGTAGCTGTCATTGTAGTGCCAGATGGGGTCAAAGGTCACCGAGTTGCGTTTGGATGCAAATCACCGGTCAGAAAGTTCCGAAAAGTTGAGAATGGACATTTTAGAAGCCGGGCTACCCTCTCAATGTTAGTTTTTCGAGAAAGAAACGTCAGGTAGGTGACTTTTGACAGCTTCTATTTGCCATTGAATGCATTATAAGGATAGGGAAGACATGATTGGTGGTCACTGCTCTGCCATGTTCGGCAGGGTATTCAAGTTCAAAATTAGCAGGTGTCAAGACACTTCAAGTGATGCGAGAAGGGTTGTCAAGCATTGTCACAAGTTTTAAAGACTTCACGGAGACCCTACTCCAAGGATTGGTCCCCAGGGAGCACAGGTGTCAGGAGGGATGTGGTAAGGTTTGTGGCTTTGGTTAGACTTCATATTGTTTAGCAAAAAGTGGCACAAACAGGGGAAAATGGTAAAATCTGCTCACCCTGTCATAAGGGGACTACTCTCCATCAGTTTAGACACCAAAATTTGTATCTAAATGCTGTTAGACCACACTTTGGAGCAGATGATGAGTGTGCATAGAATGAGGGGGGGGGGGTAGGTGTGTCCTTTGGGGCTTATATATCATTGGGGGCCAATATGTTCCCAAAAATTGGTTATGTGGGCAAAAGAAAGGCTTTACCTGACTCAACTGACTGAAATTTCTTGAGAAATTCTGCCATTTTAGTGGTTTTGGGCCTGATTTCTTACTTTCTGTACCTTTTATTGATAATGTAATATGCACTCTCATAAAATGCTTCAAAGTCTAACCTGGCAGCTTTTCAATACAACTTTAGGTGTGTAAATGGTGGGAGAATACTTTCCTTATGCTAGAAAGATCAGCTTTTAACTTTTTCTTCAGTTTGTGTCACTTTTTGGTTAATGCTATGGAGCCTATCAAATGCCTCAAACCACTGCCAAAGCCTTGAGGAAAGTCCTCTGACACCTGCCATGAGATCCATTCCCCTGGGAGCATTCTTGGTCAGAAAGCTTTGAAACTTGGGATAATGTTTGAAAACTCTTACTCGCATCATGCGAAATGATTGAAACTTGTCAATTCTCAAGTTCGGGCCCCTACAAGGGCAATGACCCCTAATTGACGGCTGCGCAGAAGGTCCCCGGTGAGTCCCCACAGGATTGATTTTTAAAAGTATCAGAAGATGTGTTTTTCTTTGGAAATGTTGGCATCTTGGAGCTGTATTCTACAGGTAAGGGTTGTAGGTTTTTTATTATGTCGAAAAAAACAGACTTTTAAGCCTGTTTTGGGTGCCTGGAACACTAGAAAGAAGTTTGTTATGTAGCTGTCATTGTAGTGCCAGATGGGGTCAAAGGTCACCGAGTTGCGTTTGGATGCAAATCACCGGTCAGAAAGTTCCGAAAAGTTGAGAATGGACATTTTAGAAGCCGGGCTACCCTCTCAATGTTAGTTTTTCGAGAAAGAAACGTCAGGTAGGTGACTTTTGACAGCTTCTATTTGCCATTGAATGCATTATAAGGATAGGGAAGACATGATTGGTGGTCACTGCTCTTTAGGGCGGACAACTTGGTACCCCTGATGACGAAAAGGGTGGTGTTCTTTGGAGCTCCGCTAGGGACGCTCGTGAGGTTTGGGTTGTTACAAGTGACAGTGACCGCGGGGGGAGAGGAAACGCAAGAACAGCCTTCCGGGCAGTCGGCACTGATGGACCATTCTAGCAGACAGGCCGCCATGATGACAACGAGTAGTTGTTTTGTTATGAGACCCGCCATCTTGAATGTCTTCCTGTGCATAAGCAAATGATAAACATTACTTTTGCAGTGCCCGAAGCACGCGTGATGTTTGGATACGGTTAATAAATACTATAAGATAACAGTAGTCGTTCCAGAATTTCAGCTGAGAAGCTCTAGGTAAGACTAAACTATTGTCAGACCATCTAGGTTGTGTTTTCTTTAGAAATGACATAGATAGATAGCATGTTAGAATTTACATTGTGCCACCACCAACACACATATTTTAACATCGTCTGCTTACCTCTGTGATACCCCCAGGTTACTAGGGAAGCGACCTCTTTGCAACCGCACTGCGACCTAGAATTTGACAGATCGCTCCGCGAACTTCATAGATACGAATATATCTTTTTACGCTCTGTTTGTTCTGTCATCTTTTCAGTAACACTTTTTCATATTGAAAGATATTTCAAATATGAAGTCAAGGTATTTATACAAATTCGATTCCGGTCGCATCGAGGTCGCGGCGAGATCTCCATAAGGTGGAACGGGGAGTTACAGGTGGTCCTATGTTTGGGACCCCTTTGTTAGCGTTGTCCACTTGTAAAGCAGGGTGCATTTTGGCTACATTTATGGCTATATTTGTCCATTTTTCTTTTTTTTCCATTGACCTGTGGAGCCTGGAAGAGGGTACGACTTTCATACGGACCTCATACGGACTTGCATATATAACGTTACGCACGTGTGAACCCTCAACGTTGACGCTAACCTAACCGATGTAACACCGGCGTTCATTGCTTCTTACATACAGGCATGAATCACGGAACCAATGAGTTTATAGTTATACGAATTCCGTCTTGAGCATTGATATGTCTTCTGTGCGGGTACATGGACTAGAAATGGCAAGTTTCTGAAGCTAGCTTACGGTGCAAGACCGTTACTTAGTCATATTATAAAGTATATAGTTACATATTCTACTGCAATTTGCCCAAGCATTTACATGCATAGGTCAGGATAGGACGCACAATTTTTACTCACAGTTTGGAGCAGTAGAAAGGTGGTGCGCAGTACAGTGTCTGTAATCTGGACTTTGAGATATTTGCATACCGAGAGGTCAACAAGCGATCCCAGTCTGACAGAGAGCACGTGGTCTAGATGTGTGCGTTGTAAGTAACGTTGCAGTAGAAGTCGTTTAATTGCACACCCCATTTGCCGGTGTTACGTGCAATTATCCGGGTGGTGCAATAATGCGAAGTTATCCAGCTGGATTGCACTGGCTGGGGATTTGGGGGTTCCGTGCAATTCACAGAAGTGTGCGGTAATCCGCTGTATAAATAACTGGCTCTAGTGTACATGAATGTATACTTAGTAGTTTCCAAAGGGCGTATGTTTTCGTCGCCAATGTTTTGTTTTGCTTTATTGACAGGACGTTAAACGTTACATTGCCTTAGATGCTAAACACAGAATTCTTATTGGGCAGTTTTTAAAAGTTAAGAAACTGGCTTTAAGACGACCCTATTTTGGCACCCTACCTGATGGCACCAAACACCTAATATAATGAGTTCGACATTGTATTGCACCAGAGCCTTTTGAATTTTGTTTTGACTAATTAGGATAGATAACACACAGAGATTCACACACACAAAATCAATTCATTTCTCTTAGCGTCCGACCTTTATTCACTAATCCTTCTTTGTACCGGTCACCATTCTCTATGTAACTAACCCATGTGCAACTGCCAATGATATCTTCTTTAAAGCTTTAAGGGACTACGCAGTAAGAAATAAGTATTCTCCAAGCAGAGGATGATGGGGAAACCCGTGGCCTATTTCTTACAATATATGCCACTGTTCTCTGTCAGGACCGACAGAAACAAACTTAACTCCTGACAGAAACAAACAACGGCATGTAAGAAAAAGGTCACGGTTTCCCCCCAACAACCTCTGCTTGGAGAGTGGGAAGGAGAGGGAATGAGCTGGTTTCACCAACCTAGACTAGTCCATGACATGCTATGGTCACTCGGGCTGTTGCCAGGGCATGCGTGCACGTCAGAGGCAGGTGACCGAAGCAACAAGTTGTAACCTGTGTCGTCCCCATCTCTGTGTCCATTCGAAGTGCTAAGTTAGATGGATTTTAGTATTCTCTCATTTACCAGCGGATAAACGCTCACGCTAAGATACAAATAAAGTAAATTATCTGCAACGACAAAGTTTAATACAACAAAGTACCTGCACGCCAACAATGACACAGATTCTTGAGGCCTTCTGAAGCCACAAATGTTTAATACTTTAGACGAACAACGACTTTAGTCTACTGACAGAGAAGTAGTCACAACGAAATTACTAAGTCATTTTCTAAACAATGCCCACAGTGTATCCAACAGTAATCAACATTCGCAAAAGTAACATGTACACAGAAAACAAGACATACAGTCATAACCAATTAGGTAAATGTTATCTGGAATTACTCAATAAACGTCCCTTCACACATTTATCTAATGATTGTCACACAATATGCACTAGATGGTACAGACATGTTTGGACTCGGGGTGGTGCTAGATTCTGTATGTTTAACCTTTTCGACATCTGGATAAAGTTAAAATTAAACCTTTAGGTACTTTCAATTTTACCAAATATTTTGGTCAGTCCAGTTTTATGATGGAAGTTAAAGTTTTACTTTATCCAGAATGACTTCCACCCACACAGATAAAGTTTTAACATAATATTGCGACTGGGTGGGTACATCGTTTAAAGTGCCTTGCCCAAGGTTGGGACAAGGCGAGTATGGAACCCATGACCTATTAGGTTCCGAGTCTAGCGCTCTACCCGTTGCGCAACGCAGATGACAGGCAAAGGGGAGGTCCAACTCTGATGTCTACCCTAGGACGCACCTTGCATGTCTTACACATACTGCAGGCGCTGCAGTTTGCGATGCTGCCGCATGGCGTCCTGGCGCAGTGCCTGCATAGCCACCTGTCGCTGTGCTGCCGGTTGTGCAGGCCCCGGATGACTTTTGGTACCGCACACGCACCATGCGTACAGCGCCTGGCACCCCTCACGGCGCAGCTGCGGCCGGAAATACACGAACACCACCGGGTTCACGCAGCTGTTGGAGAACGCCAGCAAGTGTGCTATCGGGTTCACATACGACATCATGATCACCCTTTCCCCAAACGCCAGCCGTCCGAAGTCTTCCAGAATCCAACAGGCGTACAGAGGCAGCCACGACAGGGCAAACATGGCGACGATGGTTATCAGCATCTTGATGACTTGCTTCATCTTCTGTGTCTTCTGCCTGGCGGCGTCGTCCTCTCCCGGCGGCCTCTTGTACCACAGATGAATACAGATGGTGATGTAGAGACCGCCCGTGACCATGAGAGGCACCAGGTAGCAGATCACGAACAGCAGGAGCGTGTAGAGCTGGATGAGGGGCCAGTCCTCCACACAGAGGCTGAATTAATGAATGCAATAAAATTTCATCAATAACATTATAAGGATTACAGCACATTTATGTATGAGTGATCTGGTCTCGCATTTGGAATAATGTACAAATATATTGACAGATGCTGAATGAATGAATGAATGAATGAATGAATGAATGAATGAATGAATGAATGAATGAATGAATGAATGAATGAATGAATGAATGAATGAATGAATGAATGAATGAATGAATGAACTTTACTGCTCGACCATTGCACAGGATAAAACGTATGGCAATGGCTACTACACTACATACAGATACTAAACTACATACGGATACAGTGCAACAAAATTTCATCAATAACATTATAAGGATTACAGCACATTTATGTATGGGTGATCTTGT
Source organism: Branchiostoma floridae x Branchiostoma belcheri (assembly GCA_019207045.1). Classification (NCBI taxonomy): domain Eukaryota; kingdom Metazoa; phylum Chordata; class Leptocardii; order Amphioxiformes; family Branchiostomatidae; genus Branchiostoma; species Branchiostoma floridae x Branchiostoma belcheri. The sequence continues at coordinate 11,932,549 of CM033024.1, read as the reverse complement.
CTTGCATTTGGAATAATGTACAAATATATATTGACCTATATATGCGGATATTGGCGTAGGGCATGCTAGCAGTACGTGGAAGATATCGGTCTGCGTTCCAGATAGGGAAAAGTCTGTTTTAGTACTAGTGCGGATCCCTCTTTCCTGTATGCAGGACAGGTCATTAGAAAGTGGAATTCACCTTCGATATTTTCATGACATGCATGTGGGACAGTCTCTGAGTGCCTGGTGTGTTACGGTGACGACCTTTTTTTTTCAATTTCTAAGCGATGCGCACTAATTCTGATTTTTGTGATGCCGATTGTAAAGGATTTATCATGAATTGACGTGAGATATTCTCCCATACCTGATGCTGCGGCCCAGTGGCGGGATGAAGAAGGCCGTCTCGTGCCGGTACAGCGCCTGGGGCAGCATGGTAGCCGTGGAGGCGACCCAGATGGTGCCGACCGTCACGGCGACCTGGCGCCCGGTGAAGTGGCTACCTGGCGCGCTGAACAGCATCCGGCATCTGAAGTATAAAAAATAGTGTTGAGTGTTGTGATGCCCATGATATCGTTAGTTAGAATAACACCCCTCTACTTCAATGTACCTGCATATTAAGTGTCCCAAGGACTGATGTAACGGAACACCGAACTCCCATCCTCTTCGCACCACGATTCTGAGCATCGACCACATGCCTCTGTCATCTCTGTACACCTACTCAAGATTAGATCGTCTTAGCAGCATCTGAATATCTCTGACTGATTCTCTCGAGCAGCCTACAAGGTACAACATTGAGCGCTACATTACCCAGCTTCCCCACATTTACGGACGAACCTGAAACAAATTAAAGAACTTCTTCTTAAGATCACAAAACCCACAAATTGTACAAAAAGCGGGGCTCTTGGTCATCCTCTGGCTCTGCTTAAAAAAAAAGAAGTCAAACCCAACCTATCTAGATATAGCCAACAAGTTTTGTACAATGATGTTTATCGTTGTTCATTGTTACATGCATGCCCCCTACCGTTCTACCATGTACTTGCAGTTAGTCAACGGGCATGAACTTGCAAATAAAGTTTCTGTACCTTTCAATAACATCAACACCCATAATTCCACCGGGTGTCATAAAACCACCACATGAGTAGTTTAAATGAATTATAGGTTACTCAAAGGGTTGTACCAATGTAGCATCATTAATTCCGGCGTATAACATACGCTGCAGATATTTCGGTGGTCAAGACAATCTTAAGCAGACCTCAAAAGCGATTTTTTTTTACATACATGTAGCACAATTATGGCACCGGTGGAATTATAATGATGGTTGTTAACATTTTTTTGTTAGATTTCAGCGGAATTCTGGCTGAGGAGGGTGACAGACGACAACGAAACAACATCATCGGTTGAACAAAAGACCTGGTTGTGTACAAGGTATCTTGTTATTCAGCCACTAACCTGCTGAAATTATCTGCGTATGCTAAAAGTAATGTCAAAATAAATGAGAATAATATTATGTATCATATTTCATTTATTTATTGATTGTTTTTCGGGCACCATGGCTCATACGCGGAACACTATGTACATGTAATTGAACTAAGAGACGGCATCTCATGGCCTATAGCTATGTACATTACATACAGCTTCTTTGTATGTATTGTTGTTTTCTAGCAAAGAACTCATGATCAGACTTTGATACCTTAAAAATAAAGTTCACCTTGTAGAGACCCTGTAGAGGTTGATGTGTTGATATACAGCTCACATTACCATTTATTCCGTGCATATCTAGAGACCCTATGCAGAGATTCGCAAAGCTATATCTCTAGAAAGCACATTGCTATAAGCGTACCATAGAGAAAGTAAGGGCGCCATACAATAAACGATTGTATGAAGATATATTGATGCAACAAAAAGCACGGCTACATAATAGGAATACATACAAATCTGAGAAAACTACAATCAATCATTCTGATTAGGCATTATTTCATTCTAAGATGCTATAACTTTGTAGTTTATGAGTTTATGATTCATTGTACAAAAAATAGACCATCAATATTTGATCGCAAATAATTGCTAGATTCTGCTTGACAATTTTAGAACACATTGACATTGTTTTAAGTTAATGTTTAAAATGGTAGTTTCACAACACGTTATGCATATTCTGGTTATACATAGAAATCATGTACTGTCATACTGGTCATTTTAAGGTACTTTTGTAATTAACATTATTGAATACTACGATATTTCACATTCTTCACATTCCCCCAATGGACGTGTTTGTAGAGATGCTCGGCTAGTTTGGTATTCATGAGCACGCAGACAAAATAAACCGTATTTCAGGAGAAAAACAGGAACATAAATATTTCAGTCATAGCTATTGCTATGAGATGTACTGTATTTTACTGAAGCCGCGGTACTTTGGCCCAAGGAATTTCATCGATAGAAAAAAAATTTTTTACGCTTTGTGTGTCCTGTTATATTTTTAGTCCGATTTGTACGTTTTGAATGATATTCCAATCAAAAAGTCATGATGTTGGATGTCCATCGCTCTGCGATGATGACGTCAATGGCGCCAAAAAAGCGTAGGGACAACGCCAACGTGCTGCATTTCAATGAGATACCATTATCCGTGCTTCTGCCTTTACTGTTGCCTTTACTGTCAGCACTTTATGTTCCCTTATTGGGTCCGCACATAGTACATATCCATGCTTAAATTTCCATTTATGTTTATGGTGTCAAAGTAAGATGGTTGTGTAATCACTTTGTCTCTGTACTTATGTTTACTCGACGTTCAGTCCGCTAGATTCCCATCGAAACTCTAGGATAAGCGCATAACCCATTCTCTGTGTAAGACTGCCAATCAACCAACTCAGTGACATGAATGATCTCTTGACTTTCCCTGTCTGCAGCCATAGAGCGTACTTCCTTTGCGTTTTGGTGATCGTCTGTCACCTTCCTCAGGGCAATTCTGACTTGTTCACATTGTACTGCAGCATAGGCTTCGTTGCTGACACGTGCGTTCCCAAATGTAAGCACCACATTAACTATCAGTCAATCATTCACTATGTACATGTCACAGTAGAGATCACGATCCAGTAGAATCGCCTATTCTCCTAGGAGAGATCCCGATCGGAGTTGGTCCTAGGACCAGCTCCGATCGCGATCTCTCCTATGAGAATCGGCGATTCTACTGGATCGTGATCTCTACTGTGACATATATATGTAAATGTTTTTCGTCTGAAACCGCATCTTTCAGCAGCGACGCCTATGCTGCAGTGCAATGTGAACTAGTCAGAATTACCTAGAAGAAGGTGTCAGACGGTCACCGGAACGTCGATTAAAAAAGACTTAGTTGCGTACAAGAAATCAGAAAGTTATGTTCATGTCATGATTTTAATACAAAAAGAGGCAGCGAGCTCCATTCTATATTAATAATGGCTGCAAGCAGTAAAGGTTTAGGGATTATTCACGTGGCTGAGTTAGTTGGCAGTCTTGCACGGAGAATAGGTTTAAGCGCTAATCCTAGAGTTTAGGCGGGAATCCAGCGAAGTAAACGTTGCACACGCAAGGAGTTTAAAAGATTTACAGTAGATGGCGTCAGGAGCAAGAAGTAGCATTTTGATGCTATTAAGTAGAGCCTCGTTGCTTTGCAGACGTTTTCAGTCCCTTACACGGAATAACGATTGACAAACACGTACGACGAATACAAATATCTGTACGATACACTATTAGCGACAGTAGGTAAAAAAACCAAAGCCCTGAGTTCAAATGGCTATTTTGAGCGGTTTAGCTAGTGATCTGACTTTTCAACCTTGTCAAGTGCAACAAGTTGACTTAAACGAGAATATAATTCGGTACGAATCTGCGTTTATTCTCGACACGATGAAGCAAAATGTACCGAGCTGGCGCCGCCAGCATGTAGTCACCTTTAGTACCCATCTGTCAGTCCCCATTGCTTCTAGGATTTTTCAAAACTAATAATCATCCTTGCATTGCAAGCATTGTAGTTCTAGCGATGGCAGCACTGGCACGATTGGATTGAAACTGCGTTTGTGTATTTTTTTTTTAAAATCTGCTGAGCAAATTGGATGGCAGAGGCGCTGTACCGTGATTATCTCACAGTAAAACGTCTGACTGGGTCCGTGGCCTGTGCTACGATTTTTCCGCAGCTGTTAGTGCCAACAAAAAACGGAACAACTCTCCATTGTACGGTGTAAAGTGGATTATCTAGTTCTAACGTCTTTCAAAAACAACTCTCGTACGCACCAAAACTAAGTAACCCATGACGGCATCTTGCACAGATATTGCTGCGTTGTACAGAGCGAAATAATATTCCAAATGATATTGTAATTGAAAAAGCAATGGGCAGGTGCATTGTGATTTATCAAAGTGACACCAGGATTTATTATATTAAATTTGGATTATTTAAGGCTGGCTTGCGACCACTCAAGCGAATCACTGGTTATGACTTCAGTCCGGAAAAGGGGACCAATAAAGCAGAAAATATGAGAATGGGAACTACTGAGGACTGGTAAAATTGTGGTTTTCATTCTAATATTCACTCTGCATGTGACTAAGCTAAAGTTGTTTTTATTACTTTCCCTTCACAATGTGTGTTATCCGACAACCCAAATATCTGCAAATATTACATTCACAAGCGTAAAAGAAGTATTTAGTTTTCGATTGGTATTGGGTTGGCGGAGTAGAAATGTGGTAAAACTAGATACGGCTCCAAACATTGTAACATTTAAGCGTATGATGAAACTGAGAGCTGACCTCAGACCACACAACCGGCCGACTGCATTATGATTATGGATAACGACCTTTTTTGTACATATTTGTATGTTATGTAATGTGCTGATGTGACAAGTACTATGTGTTATCCAGGGCCCCACTGTAAAGCAGTGCGGTCGCACTGAGTTGGGCTACCCTGGCTTAAGAACACAGAATTTAAAAAAAAATGAATAAAATGAAAAATGTATTTTGTACGTATGTGTATATTTTTGCCTACTCAAATATACACCACCAGCTGTGCCTGATGAATACCGCCGACGCGACGTCTGATCGTCTTCCCCAAATCATATCGAGTTGTTTGAGTAACTGCTTTTTGACGTCAATAAACTAAATATTGTACGAAATCTCCAAACTCTAGAATCATGAACATGCTGTTTTTTTTGCCTACTCAAATATACACCACCAGCTGTGCCTGATGAGCAGCGCCGACGCACCGTCTGACGCCTTCTCCATTATCACTCCTCAAATCTACGTCTTATGACGCCCATCTTCTGTCGAGACTTGGAGGATGATACGATGGCGGCATTGTTACCCTGGGCACTAAAGATAATTACGTCGACATCCTGCAATCCATCTTGTTTTTCACACAGCTTTACATGGCTTGGTACGAGGAAGAGTTTTCTACATTTATTTTATGTTGCAGGGCTTTGGTTATGATATATAGCCCAACAGCTTAAATGTGGTCTATCATTTGGAAAATCAGACTAAAACCTTATAATGAATTCTCAAATTCCTGATTGTTATGGCCGATGTCAGTTTTTCAAACATAGCAATGAGACATTTGAAAAGCTGTTGATGGATTCTTATTTTGGTACTTTGGCAGGGTCGACAAAGAGGTAATATTCAATAATGCCTCCCTGGGCACTTATGCTGAACTTGTTTTGATATCTTGTGGACATGCTACGGCCTTGAATTTTTATTGTCTAGATACCTCTTGGTACAGAGCGTATTAGTGGTTCAGCTTTGGGCCCCTAGCGGCTTGCTCTGGCACCACAAAGGCCAACTGTTTTTGTTTTGTTTTGTTTCAGACTTCAAACGAGAATTCTCAAGAAGGTGTTGATGATTGCTGGTATGTTGTTACGGAGTCTCGAGGAGCAAACAGAGTTGTCTGTGGTCACCTGATGTGTTGACACACGACATAAAAATCCAGATACAGTCTAATGAGCAAAAGATGATGTCAGGAAATGAAATAACAACTTTTTGAACAGAATTCAAGGACCGAGGTATTGACATCAGCTGGCTAATTGACAATGTGCATAACTCAATATCGAATAATTGGTTTGACCCTCATGGTCCAAACCACCCCGATTAAACGATACCCCAACTCAGAGGCCATGTCGCAATGCTCAGAGAAACCGTGTGAATGTCAAGTAACAAAGGTAACTCAAAACCAGCTGATAAACTTTAACAAAAGTCAATGGTAACTGGCTCAGATATGAATGTAGCTTTGCATCTTTGTGGGTTCATGAAAACAGTATGATGAATACATACTGTCAACATCCATGCTCTATACAGTCACGTTTCTCTTTCTTTCACTTTTTTTGCACATTAAAGGGGATTGTTTGAATGCAAATGTTTGAATTTAATTCAACCTTCAAGCATTGCAACAGAAAGGTCACAAACAGATGTGAAGAACGTCCATGTAAAACGGCCAGGGGGCTTTGTCGTCGCCATCTTTTGTGTTCGATTATCAGCGAGGTTCTTTGATACACGAGTATACGGAAAATCTTTGATATACGAAGTTCAATACCTTGCCGCCACGGAAAAGACGTCTTTGTGTGAAAGCTGGTTTGGTTGAAAGCTGCTTGGTAGTCTGGATCACGTAGTCATATGTTTTGTACAGTACAAAGGATGCATTTATTCGTCTGCAGATGGCCATGGCAGCAGTCGAAGAGTAAAAACGACTGTAGAGTCTGGTTAAGACCTGCTAGCCGATAAGCATGCAATTCTCCTTTGTGTAATGGTCGACTCAACAAAATAATTACATTTAAGTCTGGTGTCTAATCTATTTATTAGACAGGAAGTGCCTGGTCTGACAAATGATCAAACTTTAAAAACATGCTGTACTTTTCACTAAACAACGACCCTCACAACATGCAGCTAATTATAAAGGACTAGATGATATGTCACGCTTGATTGTTTATACTATTACCATTCATGAATTAGGTTAATTCCTTAGAATTGTTAGATAATAACAACTCATTTGATTTTTAAAACCGTTTTTCATGTACATGTTGCCACACATTGTATCCTTAGTGTATCTTGTATGCAGTGCAAGAAAGTTCCTCTTCCTCTTCTACTCTACGAGGGGTGATCAATAAGTTCTCGGCCTAACTCAGAAATTATAAGCACAACTCAAATTTTGAGGCACAACTTTATAGTATGAAGCCTTTTATCAATATCCTCCAAATTACAAATCATTGGAGTCATTACTTTCCAGGCATTCGTTTTATGCAAATTAGAAGGTAAGTGGCGAGAAAAAAGTGGTGTGAATTGTGATCAGACATGTGTGGGTCGAGTTCCCCATGCCGTAAATTAACAAAAGACATTGTCAAAATGTTTGATAATCATTCTCCTCCTATTTCAAGCAAAAAGAATTGGTTGTCTGACTTCCAGCAGCGCAAGTTTGATCGCACACCTCAGGTCAGGTCAATTGTCCCATTTTTTCCGTTCTCCCTTACCTAACATTACTGGGTGTCGCCTGCAAAGTAATGATCACAATAATTTGAATTTTGGTACAGATTTATATAAGACATTATACTTGACATCTATGCTTCGAAATCTGAGCTGTGCTTATTATTTCTCCGCAAAACCGAGGACTTATTGATAATCCCACGTACTTGTATAAAATCTTATATAAATGTGTACCAAAATTCAAATTATTGTGATCATTACGTTGCAGGTGACACCCAGTAACGTTAGGTAAGGGATAACGAAAAAAAAGTGGACAATTGATCTGAAACCTGAGGTGTGCGGGTCAAATTGTCTGATCACACTTCACCCTTCTTTTTCTCGCCACTTACCTTCTAATTTGCATAAAACGAATGCCTGGAAAGTAATGACTCCAATGATTTGTAATTTGGAGGATATTGATAAAAGGATTCATACTATAAAGTTGTGCCTCAAAATTTGAGTTGTGCTTATTATTTCTGGGTTAGGCCGAGAACATATTGATCACCCCTCGTACCATGTCATGCATTCCTGTGCATAATTCCTTTACTTAACATGCATACTTCCCGTTTGAATCTCGTGAGTTAAGAAATATATTTTCTTGAAAGTATATATATCTACAAACTATTGTCAAACCCTCTCAGGCTATATTTACTGTTAAATGTAAGTAATCGTGATGACAATGTAATATTTAGGTGTGTCATTGTCTTTTCCAATACACCAACACGGTAAATTTTAATTGCAGATGTTCAGTGTGTTCTACTGTTGTGTGCCCATCGCTTATAAAGTACGCCAGAAGATTTTGCTTGGGTAGAGAATGTTGATAAGCTTATTGGACCGTCTTTACATCACCGGAGATTGAACAACTCTACTTTTGATGGTGATTACCACAGAAAGCTGATAACGTGACTATACAGTGGAATAAGACACGTTTGTTGACCAGTGAGCTGGTAAATTACATTTTGTAACCAAAGTTCGAGAAAGTAGAAACCTAGCCACGGCTTATACATCTTTTATCTCTATAGTTTGCTGGCAGGAATATATAATGGGCTTTAAAAGATAGTGGTCAACAACAGCTGTCCACCAGTCGAAATTCACGACAATAGTATTTCCGGCAAAATTTGAAATTCTGCTTCAGAACCAAAAGAACCCACTAGGAGGCCCGATTTCGAACTTGACCTTCATTATTTAAATTTTCTTAACTCCTACCCACCTACTGATTATCACGACTATACGTCCCAACCATGATTCATGAGTTCTGATGATAGCAAACATAGTCACAGACACACAAGTTCTTGTGCAGTGCCGTACATGCACCGGGAAGCCATTTCTTTTAAAAACATCAAGAACATTCACCCATTGCTTCTCGAATCATGCTTTTTCCCCATCCAAAGCCACCTAAGTCGAACACATTACCTTCCGGCCTATGTAATCAAGATCTGATGAAAAAGGCATGTTTCCGATGACGTCCCTGAAAAATTAGCATCGTTAGATAGGAATCGTAGATGTCGGCGAAAGTGATCCAAAAACACCAAGAACGTTATATAACGTCGTTCATAATGGTATATAACGTCCTTGAAAATATTATATAACAATGTGAAATTGAAATGCATAATGGCGCCGGTATTTCTAAAATCATATTCTGATTACAGATATTCGTTGTGGAAGCATGATTTCTATTTCAACAGAAAATGATTCTAGATGTTGAAAAACAATTCTACAACACTTTCATCACTAAAATTTCAGATCAAAAATTTTATGCTAGTTTATTTGCTAGCGGTCGGCCAGAATAAGCTAGGGACAGGTTTTCGCTCAGGCCAGTCGAGTAACAACAAATGTAGCATTTTCTTTAGGCGGATTCACACGTGCGTGCATATTCAAGTCCGTGTGAGCTCCGTATGATGATGGAAGTATATGAGTAGTCTTAGCCCCCACCAGGCTCCATAGGTCGCTCGAAAAATATTAGAAATTGAACAAATATAGCCAGATAACAAGCCAGCAGAGTTAGCTAGGACACAAACCATACTCTTCGAACAGCTAACTCCACTATAGCATGTTATGTATCTATAATTTTCTCCAATTTCTCCTATTTTTTCAGCGACCTGTGGAGTCTGGTAGACGCTTAGGATTCTATACGGACCTCATACGGGCTTGAATATATATACATGTGTGAACTTGTCTTTTCCTAGGCCTTACGATACAGAAGCAATCATGTGAACCCTTCGTGTATTCACATTGTCGCCAGACATGCTAACAGGGAGCTGAAATGCAGTGATTGATTAAGAAGTAACGACCGGCTGCCCCTAATCCTCATTAACGTCCTGCGGACGGCTTTGTTGCACACATCCGCATTGACAGGTTGGAGGTGATTATTCACGGGTGCAGACCGACTGACTCCCGCCCGCCATTAATAACATCATTGTCAAGTTGCTTCAGAAAGAGACTTCGCACCGTTATGACGTCAGAGAGTCATCCTTCAGCCAATGAGGGGGAGAGGTTGGAATGATAGGCTTACCTGTCTACGGCCACGGCTGCCAGAGTGAAGACGGAAGAACCGACGGCAGTTCCTTGTATGAATGGAGTCATCTTGCACATCACATCGCCAAGCTGGTTTTCTATAAAAGGAAAAATACAAAGGGAGCACACGAAATCAAATGCGGAAACTTTCTGTGAGTGACGGATGCTAATGCTGAAAGACGCGCATTGTCATGACAGGACATTGGTGTTAAACATAGGGGTAGGTATCGGTACAGAAAATTCAGGTCCAGGTACGGTTCAGGTCCAGAGGGTAATGTCCAGGTCCGGACCTGAACCTGGACCTGATTCAGTATGTGAAAACTTGTGAATTGACGATACCCAAAACATTGGTCCATTTCGCTACAAAGGAATCTGTTTTGTGGAGTATTCGACTGATGTGTTCATTTTCCTGGACCGGTCCAGTAAGAAAAAAACGGTTAGTGTTAAACATGTAAGAACCATACCGAGTATGCATGTGCAGCAACAGAACCTTTAGGTAATATGTCAAAGGTGAAGGCCCCTAAGACATAAACAAAACGTGTCTGGACATTGTACAGTTATGCAAATCGAGAGAATGGCACGCGTACTCGGTTTACGGGACCGAGCTTATTATAACATCAGAGCAACCCTGTATAGTTCATATCGCACCGTTAGTATGTTTCACTTTGTACTCTTTGTCTGATAAAGATGACAGATCGGCGCCGAAACGTCTACGGAAGCATTAAAAGAAGGTTGTGTAATACCCCTGTCACATTATCCACGATCTTCGGGCGTATCGATGGAAGATCGGCCATATTTAAAATCGACAGTGGGCTGCTCGTATTTTTCACCTGAAACTCGTCCCTGTCACATATAAGCCATACTTTGTACCTTGTACGATTGTTGTGCAATGAAGTTGATATTATAAGCGAGGCTCGGGCGATTGCCGCAGAATCTCGTCGTGCGATCGATTTTCGCCAAGTGTGACAGGGGTATAACGAAGAAGACTTTGTTCATCAGAGCACCCACCCCGCACCCCCCCACACACACACCCGTCTAGAGAATGCCTGGGAAACGAAATAACATATAACGGCATGGAAGAAAATGTTCAAGACTCAGACTTATCTATAATTTAAGCACAAGTAATACGTTGTTATGAACATTCTGCTCACGATTTGATTTAGTGGTTATAAGACGAAAGTACTTGGCGTATCATTCCTCACGGCTCCTAAGGCGGGTCAGATGTTCTTCACGACCATTAGCCAGCGGAAACCCAGTCTCTATAAAACAAAGTTAACGGCAAATTTATGGCCTTTGCCATGGAATCAAGTCTGATATAGCGATATTCAGCTGAACAATCATTTGTCAGGTATCACCATGCAGCAGGGTGAACGAAAATGGGACCTGAGACATGCAATGTTTCATACAAAACAGAAATGAGTAGAAATGGTGTATGAATGATAATATCATTTTTAGTTAAAGTTCAACTTAAAGATGTAGCTTCAGTTTTCCTACATTGTACCCAGAGGCTGGATTGTCCGGGGATACTTTACGTACCTATTAAGTTGAAATTTTAAGTGAGAACACTTACTACAGGTACTATACCGACGGCCCGTAGATAAAATACTACACATACTTAGATTGCAAAAAAGGTAAGGATACAGAAACATTGCATATTCAAGACAATCATTATTAAAATACATATGGTCTAAATACTATAGTTTGCGATGCCACACTATCTACGAGAGACAAGCCAGACTGTGTTGAAAACCCATTCACTGAGAACTATCTAAAGCATCACTTAGCCAAAGAAATCGGGCTCCATGACCATTAGCAGAATGGTTGTCGTTCGTGCCGATAACAAGAGAGATCTACTGTCTATTTTGTCCTCTTCTGAGTGTTTGAATGAAAAAGTGCTGCCCTTGATGAACTCAACGCATTGTGATTACGTGAAAGGGCTTTTAACGCCCTGGCCTTCTCAAAACGTCAATTTAGGGCTTTTTAACGTGTTTTAGAAATAGTGCTCTTATCTCAGACTAAGCTAGATACAAGGAACTCAGCAATGACGGAGACTAAAGAATACTGTGGAACAGTCGAAACACCATCGACCTAACATTGGTTGTTGAACACTGGTATGTACCCCATTACTTTACTTTTACTTTGAGACTGTACATGCAATTATTAATAGCCTTTGGTCATGACTTTGCAAAGAAAATAGTGATGTATATTACAGACATAATTTGGGGTTGGTACCGGTAAAAAACATATTTTTTGTTCTTATTGAACCGGTCCAGATAAACCGGAACTGAAAACATCAGTGGACCAGATTTTGGACCGATTAAAAAACGGATTTTATCTCCACGTTCATGCGTTTTGAGGCTTACTAGTCAACGAAAATAGTAAACGCGAAGTAAAGGAGAGTTAAATAGTTATAGCGAAGTAAAGGAGAGTTAAATAGTAATAGCGAAGTAAAGGAGAGTTAAAAGTCATCTGCACGAAGTTTCTAAAGTTAAACCTGATCGACGTTAGTGTTGTTTACATGATTAATATAGGTGCTTAAAACGAAAGCGGACGTCGGATACTCCACCAAACAGTGGAGAAATTGACAATTGTTTTGTGTATCGCCCATTCACAATTTTTCACAGACAATTAGGTCCAGGTTTAAGTCCGATACGCTCACCGAGTTGACCAATGCAACAGTGTAGCGGGAGGATCCAAGATTTAAGGTAAGGTAAGGTCAGGTCCGGACCTGGACCTGGTCCTCTGGACCTGGACCGTACCTGTACCTGAATGTTCTGTACCAGTACCTGTCTTTGATCCTCTGGACCTGGACCGCACCTATACTTGAATGTTCTGTACCGGTACCCACCCCTAGACATGATACATACCCGTGTAGATATGGTTGATGAGAGTGAACGGGATACAGAAGATGCCGACCAGAAGGTCGCTGATGGCCAGGTTCAGGATGAAGTAGTCTGTTGACTTGTGTTCCTCCGGCGTCTTCCAGATGAGCCAGCACAACAGGCCGTTAAACACGATGCACATCAGGCAGATGACGACGTAGCAGAGACCGCAGATCACGATCATGACGACCCCGATCTTATACTTCAGCGATAAGAGTTCGTCATAGTCGGAGGTGGTGGAGTTGGTGGCGGTGGTGTTGTCTGGGTAGAAGTTGATCCAGGAGGGGAGGTTCGCCATCGTGGCAACTGATGATGATGAACTGTCAGATACGAAGAACGTTACATACGTCACATTCATACGTCATGTTTAGATACGAAGATGCTGCGCAGTCTATAACACACCATTGTGGAAACCCATTACAAAACATACATCACTTCTCCCTTACATTACAAGCTATCTGCCATCGAAAAAAATCAAGACCATAGCACGTCCAGGTCAAAAGATACAAAAAATTGAAGATCTGCTGCAGTACCAAGATCACACACCAAGGGGCCCCAAATCGGCCCTGACCCTTGTCTTTGCAACACCTACCCACATACCAAATATCACTAAAGTCCATTCAGAGATTCTAGATTTATGGTGATCACAAATATCCTGAAACACAAACATACAGACAGACACACAGACAGACACACCAAAAACTATTCCTCCACTTTTGATTAAGGGTTCATTTCATTTGAATTGTGTTCACAATTTGCAAGTTGTTAGGAGGAGGGCTTCTACCTCTCTCCCGCACGGTTTTACTCTATGTATGCCTTTCATTTATCTTTACTCTATGTATGCCTTTTTTATGTGCAAATAAATCAAATCAAAAATCAAATCAAATCATAGTCGGAGATGGTGGAGTTGGTGGTGGTGGTGTTGTCTGGATAAAAGTTGATCCAGGAAGGGAGACTCGCCATCGTGGCAACTGATGATGAACAGTCAGATACGAAGAACATTACATACATCTCATTCATACGTCATGCTTAGACCCACGAAAATTATCCCCGCAGTCTGTAACACACCATTGTGAAAACACATTGCAAACAAACATAACTACTAGGGTAGTGAAACGTCGCCGGCTGAGCTGGGTCTCGTGGGTCACGTGGCACGGAGTAGAGAACCAGTCGGAAATCTCCTGCTGTGGACCCCTGACACAAAGAAATAGATTAGACGTCCAACCATAACAATAAAGAACCTATAGAAACAGAGATTAATTTAGAAAGACGTGGACATCTTTCTGTAATGAAGGACAAACAGCTCTGGAAGTTGAACTTCACTTGCTCCACCTCGCAAAAGGATGACTGATGATGAAGATGAGGAGGTTTAGATCTTTGAATCATTAGTGTGAACGATACGTCAAACTCAACATGTTGACATATTCATGTACCTGTTGTTAACCTCTTTTGTATCCATTTGTTTGTATGTATGTATGTGAGATCATGGACGTCATTAGCTGTGGACACAATACACTCTGGGTACTATTTGCAAACTACGAACGGCGTATAATAACGCCTTCAGAATCTTGTATGCAAATGGGAAATACGAGAGTGCCAGCCTAATGTTTGTGCCAATGGGGGTAGACACCCTTGATGCCCGTAGAAGGAAATTCACTCACTTTTTTGTCCTTCGCCTCCTCAACTCGAACAATGGTATCATTAAGCTTACAATTCATTCAGACATGTTCACTCTCTGTAACTACTGGCAACACTATGTTGGTCTGGTCTACAAGCGGTGATGCTTTCAAATAGCATGATAAGCGGTGATGCTTTCAAATAGCATGATAAGCGGTGATGCTTTCAAATAGCATGATCATACTGTATCCCACCGGTTGTACCCACTCTGTACTATAGAATAATAAAGAATGATAAAATATTAGAACGTCATTGATGGTGTGGTGTAGAACGCCTTGCGGAAGGTACTGTACTTCTGTGGTGTCTATAAAGATCTCATTGACACTGACAGCGTTCTCTCTCTCAACCCCAAGCACGAGTATACTACTACGATCACAATTATATTTCTGTACTTATATTATTAAGATAAAGTAAAACAACATAGACACATCTGTTAGATTTATCAGGTTGGCAAACAATCTACTCCATCTTGCTAGTAGCCCATCATGCCTCGATGAAGGCAGATGAAAGGTTATTGACACATGGGGAGATAGCAGCATCTCTTAGGTTGTGTAACCTAATCTCCAGCGGATACTTTACAAAGCCCCCGATGTTTGATTGAAAAATCTTTGAAATCCGTTGACTTCAAGAGGACCGCTAACGGCGAGTCCATTTGTAAAGTAGCTTCCAGGCCCAGCCTGTGATCAAGTGTCCAGTGTAGCTAAGAAGCATGCATTTTGTTATCTTTGCCACAGAAGCTCTATTTGATAGATGTGTTTGCTTGTGGTTGGACAAACAGCATAACTCTAGAAGCTATGGATGGATTGCTATATTTGGCATGTGGTTAGGTCTGGACTTATTTAAAACAAGTGCTTTTAAAAAAGCTGGCATTTTGCCAATGTTTGCGTGTGTGAACGTTTTTTTCTAGTTATTAGAATGTCATATAAATAGAACAGAGTAACTAAACCTGATATTGGCGCATGGAGAGATTCACATATGTGCCTGAATCCAGATCTAGACGCCACCTGTTAAAATTTGCGTGAACTGCAGCAAATTTCACTACACTGCCTGTTTTTGAGTGAGCTCTGTTGCGGGGCATTTTCAAGTTTTTTTTTTAAAATTTTTATTTCTATTCGGCAAAAAAACGAAGCGGCGAATCCGTTAACCAAAGAGATAAATTGGTGTGGCCAAATGGATGTAAAAATTAGTATTTTAATGGATGTAAAAAAGAAAAAAAAAAAATCTACCTCCCCGGATTCGAACCGGGTGCATTGGTTTAGAATGCGAAAACTTTAACCACTGCGCCAGTGCGAACATGTTGGAAAAATGCCTGTTTTAACAGGTTTAAAAATGTTTGGCATGGATTGAACAGGTCCGTTCATCTCAACATCACTCCATCACAACGGCGACTATTCTGGCCTCAGAGCATTTTGCCGCTAAGGCGGCAAAATGCAAAAAATTATCATTGGGTGTTCCTAGTAGAAAATCTCAGGTCTTCGTCAATTTTACTGATGGTGGGTAACATGTCAATGACGGGAACGTCATACTCAGTTCATATATACCTTAGATTGAAGGGAACGTTAACGGATTTAGTTTTATAAAGTGATGATATTGTGATATATTTGTGGTAAATAGTGTAAATTACTATCGAAGTCATATGAATGGCCATTTGAATGTATCTTAAGATTGGTTTCCCAATGGCGATCAATATGATACTTTTCTTTCACTAATAACGTGCATAAAGAGCAACAAACATCTAACTATTTCTACTAACTAGGGTATCAGCAATCATTACCAAGGCTCGAAATACCACCTGCATATGCAGGTTAGTGCAGGTAAAATATGCAGGTATTTCTGGTGTTTACCTGCACCTAACCTGCACTGGTCCATGTACTGGGTTTTATACATAAATGTCATATGATGTTGGTGTACCTGTATCATTATTATCTGCAATATAATATATCAAATAGCAATGGTTCCTGAACAATTCCAGTATGATCCATACTTCCTAAATTTAGAGTGGTGCAGGTACAATTTGTCAGGTGCAGGTCATTTTTAAAAGTAACGGTTACAGTAAAATGAGAAAAGAAATTAAAATACAAAACTAATTTATACCAGAATTTTATCGAAATGTCCTTTTACTCACCCACAATATTGTTACGCGCCCGTGTGATTTATCCATAAAAGATGAAATGGGCCGAATTGAAACATCAGCTATGTACAGTGAATTCAATGTGTACCTTCAAATTGAAGTTCAATACTGATATTCCCGTTAATCGTAGGTATCTTTAGGGTGCATGTATGTATAATGTTTAACATCTGCGCCTAGCTTTGGTTATTTGGGATATTAGAATATGATTAAAATAATATACAAACAGCATGTGACTGGTACAAATGCTTCGATGATTGTGTTAAAGCCATATAGATTGGAAACAAATCCTTCTGATACTGTACATATCGAGGTAATATTTTAGCATTATGGAACACGCCAATCTCGTTGTTTTCAACATACAGTATAGCATCGTGATCAAATCAATATTCCTACCAATCTTATACGAGTCTCTAAAATCTCTGTCACGTTATAAGGGTGCGGTCGTATATATAGGTCGTGCGATCGTCGTACGACTTTGGTGCCATTGGATTTTCAAGCAGGCCGTGACAAAAACAACCACCGACATGCATCCAAAACAGCATATATTGTGTACCAAGGCATTCGAAATTTGCAGGAGACGTACATTTTATGTCCTCAAAAATGCCCGAAGCGATCGCACGACCTATGTGACCGCGCCCTAATACCCCTGTCACATTTGTCAAAAATCGATCGGACGACGATTCTGCGGCAATCGTCCGAGCCTCGTTTATAATATCAACTTTATTGCACAACAATTGTACAAGGTACAAAGTATGGTCTATATGTGACAGGGACGGTTTTCAGGTGAAAAATACGCGTAACCCTCTGTCGATCTTAAATATGGCCGATACGTAATATAATAAAAGATTCTACAGACCTCGAATCCTGCTGCAAAACTTCTTCTTAGGGCCCAACATAGAACATCACTCAGCGAACATTCAGACTCAGGGATGAAATCCACACACACGTACGAAATCCACAAGGCCTTGCTAGGTAGCAAGGTGCCGTACAGAATATACAAGATTTTCACCTCTTGCAGGAATCACACCATGTACACAGGGCCGCCCGGGAGTGTCCAAACCTCGGAAAGATCAATGGTCCTTGAACCCACTTAAGGTTCTGTTAGACGCCAGATCAACTCTAACTCCATCTCCGTCTTCTAGAGCCTGCTAGGCTATAAGAACTGAATGAACACGGCATGAATATGGACGGAGCGACGCAGGGGTTTATCTGCAGTATTATACTCCCCAGGGGCTGCCATTTGTCTTCACAGTAACCGTTATCAATTTTCATAGCGGTGTTGTCACACGGACCTCACTACCCTAAACCTGACCTCTAGTTGTTAGAGCCTGAGTTCAAGGTGAAGGAAACCACGAGCACGCCAGCTCACAACCAACGGTAATCATTTTCCGTGTGCCCTTTGGAACTGCGCTTTGTAAAGCATACGCCCTAAATGAAATCAGGAAAGGTATACACGCTGTAGATAGAATCAGGATTTCTTCTGTAGTGCATTGCAATCAAGCCCTTTTGTTCGGCTACATCAAATGCATTCATGAAAGTGGCGCCGCACAGCGTGGTCAGTCACTAGTTGTAGATTGACGGTAGATACAGGGGCAAGTGTGCTAGGGACCTTTGAGTACAAGACCTCATACCTCCATGGAATGTTAAGAGAGTCTCGTATATACTATTTGATTGCTTGTCTGTCTGTCTGTCTGTCTGTCTGTCTGTCTGTCTGTTTGTTTGTTTGTTTACTTGTATTGCATGCCCATAAACAGTCCCATGGTGTAACACACCAGGTTTGTACTGAATATTAGGTACTCCTTGGATTTCGCCTATTTTCTTTTGTTATCGATATTGATTTGTTTTTGCTTTTGTTTTACCTCATTTTCGCATGTAACGTATTTGTATATATATC
This sequence comes from Branchiostoma floridae x Branchiostoma belcheri, assembly GCA_019207045.1. Taxonomy (NCBI): domain Eukaryota; kingdom Metazoa; phylum Chordata; class Leptocardii; order Amphioxiformes; family Branchiostomatidae; genus Branchiostoma; species Branchiostoma floridae x Branchiostoma belcheri. Next base: position 11,914,011 of record CM033024.1, on the reverse strand, counting down.
ATAATTACCATATCTATCAACATCAAAATGTTTGACTGGAGTAAGCAGTAAACCCACGATAATCCTATAGGCTTTTGGTTCCTTCTGCATTTTTTGTTCTCACCCTGAGTAATTTTCTGGTATTTTATATTACATGCATCTGCAAATAAACAATAAACATTAAGCAAAACAAACATCTAGGCAGATTCATTTTCTCTTATCGATATGCATGGTAGGTTCTTTAACGTCTAGTTGTACGTGACGTCAGAGGCACGTGACTGCAGCAAAGGGTCGTGAGTGCCCGGTATCCCGCGTCGTCCTCAGTCTCTGTACATTTCCCCCAAATATCTAAGGCTTTGTAAACGTGTACAAAGTATTCGGGGAAAGCTTGTCAGGTTTCTACCGGGCATTAAGTTAAAGATTCTTCTTCATTCATGTCATTTTAGGTGATGCTCGTCTGACATGAATTAGGAGCATATGTAAAACTACTTACCCATGAAGTAATCGTACAACCTCGTGAATATCACATAGCAACTTGCACTTATAGTCAACCAACAACCAAACAAGCAGGGCTTAAAATGACCAAGCCGAGCATTTCATTTTGTTCACACACGCATCACACTTTAAAAAGTTCCCTTTTGATCTATCATACGCTTGAGTACTCTCTCTATGTTTCTGTCTGGCCGCTATCACATATATCATACTGACCACAAATAGAGTAACCATTAACACAAGTGCTGACCTCGTTTAAGCCACGATCATTAAACATTTTCTGGCACTCCCTATGAGACTGACCTTCAGAGGGATTGCTTTCTACTTTTGCAAGGAAATGTCGAATGTCAGTTTTGATTTCCAAGAATTTCCCCTAGGCCGCATTTCGCAGTGAGAAGCTGTACCATGAAACAGCATGCATCCGGCTTCCTGCGCTGATAAGAATAGGGGAGGGTTAGGAGGATTTTCAGGAATATGTGTGACATCATCGTGCAGAAGCAACAAGGGAATCTAGTGTGGTTTGTGTGACGGGTGGCGTGTATTGACATGGGCCATAAAAAAACACGTACTGCGACTTGGCCAAAAGCTATCATCAACAGTCTATTGCTATTTCCTTCAGCTCACCATCTGGTAATGCTATAGGTAGTATGGCACGCCCACACAGACACAGACACTCACAGCTACAGCTTCAGATACACACACACACACACACACACACACACACACACACACACACACACACACACACGATGATGGCAGACCTTCGAGAAGTTCCATGTTTGCCTTGTAAATACACCCGTGACGCACACTTAACTCTTCCCCGTCGTGCACAAACTTGGGCGATAATGGACCGTCGTGTCGGAATGCCTGGTTATCGAGGCAACCCAATGCTGTTTTCAACACCAGGGATTTCTGATGGCGCATTAGTACACCGTTTTGTAAATCTGGAGGTTTCACGGTCCCTGCTGGAATTACGTTCAACTTAGTTATTAGAATACCCATTCATTAAGGCCAGAGGTAGGGACGTGAAATATTACCGTTACTTAGGCGGATAAAAACTTTTCAAACGGGGCAACTTTCTCATCTTCTTGATGGCTGACAACCTCAGAAGATGTAATTTTCAGGGCTGCTGATGCAGAATTATCGTCTCTTAATCCAGTCACTCAAGGTATAACTGCACTTTGAGAGTCCATTCCCTTGACGACCCCCAAGACATCCCTTGGAAGAAGGCGGAACTGTGATCCATTTACCTTTGTACACTTGATCTGTTTGAAGGTGAGGTCCGTTCGTTCACACCCTTGTAGTGCCTAGTGGCTCATAGGGCAGGAATTGTTCTTGCTATCATAGCAGTAGAGTATATGTTTAAAGGGGCGGGTTGCTATTCCCCCCCCCCCCCTTTAACCTGTACCTCCTCAATCACGGGACCCATACTTTACGTCCCTTCAAAAGCGATGAGTGCAGTACTTGGCAACCGAGATGCGCTTCCAATGGTTAACACAGGGTCCCCTAGTTAAGGTGGTATCTCACTGCACTTTGGGCACCGGTGCGGCACCGCGGGGTTCAAAAGATTACTCAACGAATATCAGAGATAAAGAACGAATTTTCTTACGTTCTTTGTTTTTTGTTGTCTTCTAAGTCATACTTTTACGTATTACGCAATATCTAGATTATAAAAGAAATCGGCGAAAATAACGCAACAGTGCCGCATTGAACGAAACTCGAAGTGCCGCACCGGTACCCCAAGTGCAGTGAGACACCACCTGCCCCCTTCACACGAGAGCAAGAATGAGCCGGAATGCCGTCGGAATGAAAATTCTTTTCTATTCCTGGCAATTCCTGGCAATTCGTAGTGATTCTTACTGCATTCCAGCTATTTGTGCCGGTTATTTAAGCCCCCTTTACACGAGAGAACGAATGAGCCCGAATGCCGTCGGAATAAAAATTATTTTCTATTCCGAACAATTCGTGGCAATTCGTACTGTATTCTAAACAGTCTTACTGCATTCCAGATATTCGTCCCCGTTCTTTTGGCTGGCTCGAAAGTCAAAAACTGTCGAGGTGCATTCGAAGTGGACAAATATCGTATGGCATTCAAAGTGGATTCTAAGTGTATTCCAACTATTCTAACTACAGTCTGACCGCATTCTATGGCATTCCAACATTATTCAAACATTCTTTTCTCATTCAATGGAAAACCGAAACGGCAAGCCACTTCGAATCCTGTCCGAATGTGGACAAAAGAATATCTGGAATGCAGTCAGAATTTCTAGAATACACTACGAAGTCCCAGAAATAGAAAAGGTTTTTCATGACGGCATTTTGGCTCATTCCTTCTCGTGTGAAGGGGATATAAGGTCCATTTGGAATCCCCACCCGAATGGTCCCGAATGTGGCACGAATTTTGCAAATACTTCATTCCGGCTGGTTCTGCATGATTCGGTTTCAGTCTGAAGGCCCTATTATCAAGTAATTGGAACCAGGAGCCCCGCTGTGAGGCTGCTACCTGTTGAGCTACAAGACATCCCTTTGACGGCGAGATGAGGCACCCACTGTGTCCTGCTGTCAAAATTAATTAACTGTCACGAACGAGTTGCATCGAGGTGGAATCAAAATAACTATTTTAATAGATGCCATGTTAGCACCTCCGTGGACGTCGGTAGCAGATGTTTTAATGAATGAATGAAGACCTTTATTGCACATTTTTGCCCCACTGGGCTAAGTACAGGTCACACGGTAAGAATCACATATATGTAACAATGAAAACAATCATACACATCTACATATGTAGATGTGCGTCTAATCTATTCTAAGACATTCGACTTCCTCTCGCTTCTTGGTAATTGTATAAATGTAGCTAGCTGTATGGTTGGTTAGAGTTGGTTTTAATGTAAGATGCCCGAACGAATTTGCATCACACCTCTGACTTACAACAATTGATTTCTTGGACTCAAACCTGCCAAGGCCACATGGCATGTGGGAAACGCTGTTACACATACAGATCTGATTTTTGGTTAGATTTGTGATCAGAAGATTTGTGTCTTTCTTTTAACAATTCATTCTAATGTCACGACGTAATTCAGCCGTCTGATAGTGCTTTGTCGAAATTGACCATTTATATAATTTAGCTCGCTCGCAATTTACTAGTAAATTCAATAATTATCAAGAAATTTGTTGTAAATATTAACATTACCTCTAATCAAATCGTGTTTCGTCTTGAGAGAACATCTAGTTAATTTTTGCCTTTTTGTTTATTTTCTCAATACATAATTAAGACATTTGTCTTCGTTAAGTCTCAATCTTGAAAATGCACCAGAAGAAAGATGATTATAACTAGAGTTCGGGGACCTCATACCTCCATGAAATATTAATTGCTTTTTTGTGGATGGTATGTATGTTTATAGTCGGTTGTATTTGAGAGTAATGGTTATATAATATAAATGTTATGGGAAAGTAGTGGTGTATTTATCTAATGACACAGAGGATGTCCATTTGATTAGTAACTAGAGTTCGGGGACCTCATACCTCCATGAAATATTTATTGCTTTTTTGTGGATGGTATGTATGTTTATAGTCGGTTGTATTTGAGAGTAATGGTTATATAATATAAATGATATGGGAAAGTAGTGGTGTATTTATTTAATGACACAGAGGATGTCCATCTGATTAGTAATTATCAAAAGGTGACACTTAATTGTGTAATGTGCGTTTAAGAGGTCGACGGCATATGGTAGCATGGTGTTCCTTAAGCTTGATGTTTGGCATTTAAAATGTCTAACGTTGTCAGCATTATTGAGGTTCGACTATGTGCCTCAGAGCTGTGTGGTGGGAGGAAGTTGGGAAACTCAGAGAGAAGAAGGGATGTGGCCAACTTTAGTCAGATGGTGATTTGATTTTCCACCAATATGTCATAACATCAGCTGTTCACACGGTACAAAAACGAGATGCACACTTTCCTCTGACAGCACTTCACCAACTGTAAGATGAATATACTTGGTGCCAACCCCGTCTGCTAAACAGCTGTCAGCTCACCATCTGCTTGGAGCTAAGCCCATTAACAAACACATAAAGCACGATGCCTGTACCAATATATCTCAAATATAGGGGTGATTTCTGATATTATTACATCAATTATAACGACAGATACGGCTCCCAAAATCTCATCGATTCGAGCTTTCATCACACCCCACCAACACAACAAGTATGAAACCAATCCATCCAGCCGTTCTTGAGTAATCATCTACACAGACAGAGACACATAACAGAAAATATAACCTCCATTCCATGACATTTCATGGAGGTAATTATCAAAATGTGACACTTAATTGTGTAATGTGCGTTTAAGAGGTCGACGGCATATGGTAGCGTGGTGTTCCTTAAGCTTGATGTTTGGCATTTAAAATGTCTAAGGTTGTCAGCATTATTGAGGTTCGACTATGTGCCTCAGAGCTGTGTGGTGGGAGGAAGTTGGGAAACTCAGAAAGAAGAAGGGATGTGGCCAACTTTAGTCAGATGGTGATTTGATTTTCCACCAATATGTCATAACATCAGCTGTTCACACGGTACAAAAACGAGATGCACACTTTCCTCTGACAGCCCTACACCAACTGTAAGATGAATACTTGGCGCCAACCCCGTCTGCTAAAAAACAAGTACCATTGGCTACGAAAGAGACAACTAACAACTGCCCCTTATCGTAACAAAATCAGAACATCTGTATCGCCCATAAAACTTCTGACACCCAACCCAGATGAGAGGACCTAATGGCATTTTAATCACCATGTCACTCAAATCAGCAGTACAGTATGTGAGACATCCATACCTGTTAAGCATTATCGTTAAATGTATCTCAACTTCTTACAATTATACTTACGCTTCACATCTCCATGATATCCTAAGCAGACATAAATAAAACTAATTATCATATTAAAAAAACTCGGGGTTCCCCAAACAGCTGTCACCTCACCATCTGCTTGGAGCTAAGTCCATTAACAAACACATAAAGCACGATGCCTGTACCAATATATCTCAAATATAGGGGTGATTTCTGATATTATTACATCGGTTATAACGACAGATACGGCTCCCAAAATCTCATCGATTCGAGCTTTCATCACACCCCACCAACACAACAAGTATGAAACCAATCTATCCAGCCGTTCTTGAGTAATCATCTACAGAGACAGAGACACATAACAGAAAATATAACCTCCATTCCATGACATTTCATGGAGGTAATTACCACTGTAATCCCACTGTCCCATTTGAGGCGGTAAAAGGGTAATTAACAGGCTGTCCTAGGCTGACAACTCCGTGGCCCCGTGGGGTACCCGTGACTACCGGGCTATTTTTTGGCACAGCGGGGCCCGTAGATCCGGCGAGAAATAGGCACCAAGAGCTACCCTCCTTCCGGTATCAGGCCGTCCACCGGGACAAATTTGTAGCTTCCAAGCCTACAAGAAACTACACCCCCTGTGGGTACCGATGCAAATAGGACCGTAACATTATGTGAACTCATCCGCGCGTTAGTGCTCTAATTGCTTGTTCAGAAATAATGGCGCCTTCCAAAATCGTCTGTAATCGTCAGCTTTTGTACAGGCTATACAGCGATCAAGGTCAGAGCTAAGAAGTTCCCTTAGAATTCTAAATGCTATCGTACCGCTGCTTGATGATCACAAAGCTTCTGACAGCAAAGTTCTGAGCTCAGGGCAAATAAAAATACAGCCGATCAATCTCTGATATGTTGTGTTGTGTTGTGTTGTGTTGTGGTGTTGTGTGGTGTGTTGTGTTGTGTTGTGTTGTGTTGTTGTGTTGTGGTGTGTTGTGGTGTTGTGTGGTGTTGTGTTGTGTTGTGGTGTTGTGTTGTGGTGCGGTGTGTTGTGTTGTGTTGTGTTGTGCTCTGCTGTGCCTTGCTGTGTTGTGCTGTGCTGTATTGTGTTGTGTTGTGTTATGTCATGTTATGTTATGCTATGTATAAAGCTAAAGTAAATATCTTCAGTGATTCTATGAAATGGAACACAGCAAAAAAGCTATGTCAAAACATACGTGCTTGTGTTATTTTCCAAAGCTGTAGCAGCCCAGTGAGCAATCATGTGTGTGATGTCTGCCCATAATTCCTCCAGATTGCCTTCGACTTGCGTTAGTCCCTGGGATTTCATTTCTCATCGCTAGTACACAGTATGAAATGTCATATACATACAGAAATCCAATAATAGACTGACCTATCATAATGGTAATAAACCTGCCAACCTGTATTACTGTCAGCAGATATCAACCTAGACATAGATCTGTAGTAATAAATAAAAGAGTGTGATAGGACGGCTGAAGTCAATGTATTAATTGACTACGCTGGACGAACATCGCATTATGAGATTCTGAATAAAAAACATATCTGTATGGTATAGCAGTAGAACAGGAGAAAGACTCTACTGCTTGATGAGTTCACATATAGATTGCCTGTATGATTTCAATAGTCCACGCGGCATGTTGCACTCTCTATCGTGCATCGTTCTTATTCGTTTGCATACGTTTCTTGCTTTAAGACCTTATATAGCTAGACATTTTGCTACAATATACCGACTAGCTACAACACAGGGGGGGGGGGCGTGATGGCGTGAAATCTAAAGATTCTGTGCCCGAATCCTTATCAGACCCAAATGTCGTGTACTTGGAAGATCTATCCGTCAACAATTTTCTTTAGTTGACTAATGATATTGATGATCTACACTTTGCGTTAGGGACGTCTTTTTGGATGACCCGTGCTTGAGGAGAGCCACATCTCGAGCAGGTAAAAGAGAACCCACCACACTTATCGCAAAACAAACTCCTGAGTTTCATAATCAGTACTTGATTATTCCAATCGTCAACACAAACACACACACACGCGCGCGCGTGCGTACACATGTACAGGAACGCAGAAACAAACACACGCACAGGAACACACACAAACGCACAAGAAAAGAAACCTACCGTATGGGTAGCTCCCACCAGGCACACGAACGACTTGCACATTAAAGTAACTGACAACCAACAGGTGTACTTCCCAAGCGGCTCATCGATTGCTCACGTACTTAAGCTTATCTCTTTTTATTACTTCGGCAAGATTGGGTGCTTCTTTTTTACGTAAGGGATTATCGAACCTGCGTGCGTTACCGTGCAGAGACTGAAGATAACGACGAGACTTGCTTGATTATACCCCCTTTCCACTAGGACGGCTCTCTCACCGCGCGCTTTCTGCGCACTAGCTCACGGCATCTGATATTTAAGCAGCGCTTAAACCTAACGTAATGGACACTGATATGCACAAGAGTATCGCTCAACGAATTGTATAGAAAAGAAACGAATCTTGTGCGTTTTGTTGTCTTCTCTGTCACACTTGTACGTTTCGTATGATATACCCAGTATGAAAGCGAAGGTTACACATATCCTATTCAGGTCGCAGTGAGATCACAGAGCGATCGCCGTCTAGTGGAAAGGGGGCCTTACCGACGTTCATACTTGGGATCACTACGCAGTAAGCCCCAGAGGTTACGGTCTATAAGAAGACTGAATTAGAATTAAATAAGAAAGAAAGAATCAGTTTCATCGTTCTGAGTACGCATGTGCAACGACTGGAATTGTGGGTAGTGCATCACAGGTGAAGGCCCATGGCTGATAAGCAGTACCCGTCTCGAGTAACTGCCCTTTGGCGTATCTTATTACCTGGGTGTCTAACCTTCATCCACATGCCTCAACCATTGTCTCAATTTGCAGATGTCCAGACGTGATTTTTTATGTCTCAGGGGCTTTAACCTTTGATCTATCACCCACAATTCCTGTCGCTGCGCATGCGTACTCGGAACAGTGAACGTATTACATCCCAGCATGACTGCGCAGACAAAACATCCGTATTTAGATTTGACAAATGATACTTTAATTTAATACAAGCAAACGCAGGCAGAAACAGATATAACAACGTCGTGTTTACGTCGATAGATGACGGTTAACGCCCGTGCATTGCATGCAGGATTTTCAGGCAGGCTGTGACAGAACTAACCACATAGAAGAATCTAAGACAGCCTTTACGGCAGCGAGACAGCTATACATGTAGTTTGCACCGCGCATGCGCGACCATTCCAAGAATGCCCTTAGTTTGCGATCGCACAGCAATCTCACGATGAGTGAGATCGGGCATCCTTTCTTATCTTATCATATTGCTATTTTCTTGAAATTGATTTTTGGATGGAGCAATCGCGATTGAAGCAAAGATGAAACGTGCACTTTTTTATCTAATGAAACCCCAATAACACTACATGTTGCTAGGTACACGGATCAAAGTAAACCGTTCAGCTTGAAGGTGTAGTCGCTGGGAACGCGGATGGCGTTTCACATTAGGGCAAATCACATCGAGAAAAACAATTTTCTATATTCAATTGCTATACAAAGTGGGAGACTCTTGCTGAAACCCGCTCCGAGTGGAGACGCACCATCATCAAGGGGACTGTTCATATGGAGCAGCTACGACGCTCCGAAGCAGAGACAAAAAGACAGCAACGCAAGCCAGGAGCGACTCCTTCCTCGCTCTCCACCCACCCTGCCCTGCACGAGTTGTCCCAGACTCTTCAATACTGCCCTGGGCTTGAGCAGCCACATAAGACATCGCCACCCACAAGCAGCAACTGAGGCTGGCTTGACGTGAACTTTGATGATCGGCCACGAGCAAATGCCGATGGTGATGATGATGATACAAAAAATATGAAAAGCTGGGTCGCAGCCTGCTATGCTGTTGATTGGAAAACATGACGAGTGCCAGCATTTCAAAAGACACGTGCCAGTAACGTACGTCATGAACGCCAGACTAGCACTCTTGGTATTTCATTAAATGTATGGGTTACTATAGATAGACGCCAAAAATCATGAGGGGAACTAAACCTGAAAGATATCTCAATCACTTTTTGATGTGGTTTTGCTCTTGTGTCACATTTGCAGTATACCGGAAACTGCGTAACAGGGTAGTGTCAGAAGTCCGGAAGGCAAAAACCTGCTTCTACAGGGAGAAATTTGACTCTTGCTCGGGAAACCCGAAGCAGGCTTGGAACACCATCAACTCTCTGCTTGGGAGAAAACACACCGTTAGTCCAGGCAGTGTTCAGGCAGATGGGAAACTGCTGAGTAAACCCGAGGACATAGCGGAATACTTTGCTGATTTCTACCAAGATAAGGTTGCCAAACTTCGATCTTCCATGGATCGTACCCATGTTGCCGCAGTTGCTTCAAGTACCTACCAGGGATCTTTCTCATTCAAAACTGTGGCTGGGACAGATGTACATAAAGTCTTGGCACGACTCCCTGATGGTAAAGCACCAGGCCAAGATGGCATTGACAACAAACTGCTCAAGATCAGTGCGGGAAGTATAGCTGAACCATTAGCGTACATCATTAACTTGTCATTCCTGACAGCAAAGTTCCCTTCCAGATGGAAACAGGCGAAAGTGGTTCCTATCCCCAAGGATACTAGTAAACCTCTGTCAGGAGCAAACTCACGCCCAGTAAGTCTTCTTCCAGCTTGCGGAAAAGTGTGTGAGATACTAGCAAGTGAGCAGATAGTATCCTTCCTTTCCCAGTCTGGTCTTCAGTCGGAGGCACAGCATGCCTACAAGAGATTCCACTCCACCGAAACAGTGCTCCTTAAGATGACTGACGAATGGCTACACAACATGGACAACGGCATGATGACGGCTGTTGTTTTGCTGGACTATAGTGCAGCCTTTGATCTCGTAGATCATGGTCTTCTGTTGGACAAGCTTGTACTGTGCGGTTTCTCTGAGGAGACCATCGGCTGGATACAGTCATACCTGTCAAATCGGCCATGGCATGTATACATGAATGGCTCCCACAGCAAAGTGCGAACCTTACAGTGTGGCGTCCCACAGGGAAGCTGTCTTGGACCTCAGTTATACAACATCTACGTGAATGACATGGCAACTGTCACGGAAAATGGTGAACTTGACCAATACGCAGATGACAGCACGGTGCAAACACCAGGGCGTACAGTAAGCGACATCAGGACAAAAACAGAGGCCGATCTAGAGAATGTTGCAAAATGGTCTGATCACAACTTGCTTAAGTTGAACAATGGCAAAACAAAATCTCTGCTAGTAGGAACAGTCAAGCGAACAGGGAAGGCTCCACCACTACAACTAGAGCTCAGGGGACAGCAGTTAGAGCAGGTCCCATCCGCAAAGCTACTAGGAGTGCATGTAGATCAGTACCTGACTTGGGACGTTCACATCACTAACATAGTGAAGAAGTGTAACTCAAGTATGTGTCAACTGAACAGGATAAGAAACAAACTACCTCCTAGGATAAGGAAAGACCTGGCACAAACCCTGGTACTCTCTCACTTGGATTATTGTTCTCCAGTGTGGGGAAACACAACAGCCAAGAACATCAAACGTCTCCAAGTGGTACAAAACAGAGCAGCAAGGTTTGCCCTTGGATGTGATAACAAGACGGACAGTGCAACAAGGTTACACATCTTGGGTTGGTCACCAGTAAAGGAGAGAATACAACAAAGAAGTTATGCTACATTCTGCAAGATAGTGAACACAGGACTACCAAAACCACTTTACACCCAACTCACATTCCAGTCAACCAACAGTCGGTACCAAACACGGTCAACAACAACAAACTGCATCAAACTGTCAAAACCTAGGACCAATGCAGAAAGGAAGCGCTTCCTTTACCGTATGGCTTGCCACTGGAACACAGTTACTAAATGAACTTGTTTTTCTCTCAGTTGTATAGTTTGCATTGTACATATTATGTTTTGTATTTATGTAATGTTGTGCGTGTATTAATGTATTTTATGTAGACCACTGGAAGAATAGCTGGCAACATAATGTTTGACATTGTTGTAATAGCTAAAAGTGGATCTGAATAAAGTCAAGTCAAGTCAAGTCAAGTCTTGTGTCACATGCATACATGCATATTCATACTTGTTTACAAGTTGAAGCATTCACATAATTTTGCTTCCATTGCTTTCTATCTTTTGTCAGTTCAATGAGGTCCTCATCATATAGACCAGTCTCTGCTTCAATAAAGTCCTTTAGCGTGAGGTATGGACGTCCTCTTCTCCTCTTTGCTTCTGGGGACTAAAAAAGCAGTTTACCGACTGGTTCGCCATGTCGAACAACATGTCCAGCAAGGCTTAATCGGCGTATCATTTGGTAGAAAAACAAACTACAGTGTTCGTAGTCACATCACGTTCGTATGTCCACAGATTGCGTCAGGCAGAACAGTCTAAACAAGAAATAAAATGGACCTTTCTGTCCATTGATTAGCATCAGATAACGCAGCCCCGGGCTTCTCTTTTTTTTAGCCTTTTAGTGCTTTCATGCAGAGATAAGGAACTAGCTGCATTTTCTAAGAACTGTACATCATCGTTGTTAACAAGAAATAGATCGACCAACAGCTGTCAACTCTTTCGAAGATACAGATATCTTACTTAGCCATGCAGACCGAAATAAGAGTCTTTATAAAGATGTTGTATACTACATGACTGAACGCAGCTATACATCCAGTGTTAAGGGAATCAAAGGTCAGCTAACTAACGCGCTCCGAAATCGTGTTAAAGGTGCCCTCTAAAGGTGCACTTGTATCACGCTTATGTTACTGCGGGGTTCTAAACGAATTTTAGAGATAAAGAACGAATTTTCTTACTTTTTGTGTATGTTGTCGTCTTGTAAGTCATACTTTTACGTATTACGCAATGTCTAAATTATAAAAATATCTGATAAATAACGAAACGGTGACGCAGTGAACGAATCCCGCAGTGACGCAAGCTGGACGCAAGTGCAGTGAGAGGGCACCTTTAAGGTGGGTTTACACCTGCGTATATTTTCAAGTGCGCATGATTTCCGCATGAAATTTTGTCAATACGCGGCCGAACGCCCAACATTTGGATTTTTTTTGGAATAAATTAAATTGTACGTCGAGCCCATCTGGCGTTTGAATTACGACTTCAGCGTTTTCATTTCGCATGAGATGCGTATGATTGCAACTGAAATGCGCAACAAAATTTTCCGTACTGCGAATAGATTCGTATGGGGTACGTATGTTGGGCGTTTTCCGGACGCACACAACGTCTACCGACCGCATGCCTGACGCACCTGGTGCTAACTGCATTCCAAACGCATTTCAGGTGTGTCAGAGGAACAGTTTCTGTTACATATACTTTTGTTTGCGAGCATTGCCAATAGAGTATTTTTGTCAGAGAAACCCTTTGTACTACGTATGCTTTTGTTTACAGGCAGTGCAAGTAGAACATTGACAAGTAAACAGTGAAGAGGTTTTTTTTATTCATTTGCGAAGCAGTGAAGCAGTGACACTGTGCTTTTACAGTAATGTGGGCCATCATTTACCTTAAGAAGTTATGTGCAGTTAAGATTGTGTTTGTTTTCACTTTGTCCTTAATGATTTCCCCTATCATCTTAGTATTTCAACTACTATAAAAATCACACCCATACACACCACAAAACGTATTCAAGGTCTTTATCAAACACGTAAATTAAACAATTATGAAACCTTACGCCCTCTTTCAAAGTTGTAATATGGCTCTATATTGCACCTTTATATCATGTGGTTCTACACACAAAAAAGTGCCATTATCAGCAAATTAAGTCAAATATCTGTTACACAAAATGGCACGTGTGTCACACAAATTGACCCAGTGCTTGAGCAGGTTCCTCTACATCTTCCCGTCCCTGGAGGCTATGTTGGGACCAGTGTCCTGCATTCATTGTGTCCTGCAAGTTGTGACCATCTCTCCATGCCCCCGGTACAAATTCGTCGGTCCTGGCCTGGATCTGACATCATAAACCGGAAGATTCCAAAAAATCCCTATCGACCAGAGGATTTGTCCATTCTGTCCAGAGCTAATAGAAGACGAATGTCACTTTATGGTTGTATGTCCCAAATATCCCGATATACGCAATTCTCTATACAGAAGACTGTCATTTTGTACACAAGGATTTATCCAAATGGACCTGAAGTGCAAATTCAAATACATAATGACATGTGACAATCCCTGCATGGCAGATATAGGAAAATATATCAAAGAAGGTTTAGACATTAGAAATTCCCCAAATGATTGTAAAAGCCTCCAATGATTGTAAGAAACTTATCCCATACTACAACTCCTGTATTAGTTAGATAAGCCTTAAGTTAAGTTATAGCACTGTAGTTATGTAGATGCCATACTTTGTACCTCGTACAATTGTTGTGCAATAAAGTTATATACATCTTGAGATGATTTTTTTGTCTGGAGTCAGATGCACCTTCGTATTTATTCCAAATCTGGAGTGTGCGTCGATCACGCTATCAGTACGCGTAGTATGCGCAAAGCGATCGCAGAACGCACGGTACTAAATCGTGATCTATGTGTGCATTCGTTATACGGTCGCTCATGGTGCGTTGTGTCTGCGCTGTAAGAACGCTATGTACTCGCAATACCGCGATTTCCGAGTATAACTGCGTATAAAGCGCAAACATGTAGCGTCTTCATAGCGCAATCGACCGACGTGGGACCACTGTATTGCGCATCCATAACGTTTTGGGCACCAAACTGCGTACGAATGATAGTTTTGTGCATGTCCAAAACTATCAGGCGAACTGGGCGTATATTTTCGTTTGCCTGCGTACGTGAAACGTTCTAAAGACGATTCAGATGCGATAGAGGTGCGACTTGTGCGTGCGGCCGCGTATTGAAGAAATCAGTCAAAATGTCGAAAAATGTCAAAACGGAACTCATGCGGCATGAAAATATACGCAGGTGTAAACCCACCTTTAGCAACTTGAAGACGAGTGCGGCCTTGTCAGTCCGAATCGTGCATGGTGACCGCACGCAAGTTTTCCCTTGAGGCAGATTTAAAAACACAAACACAACGTTAAGACACCATGCAAAATGAAACTGTGCTTGACGTGTTTTGGGGAAAAGGCCACGTTTTATTGTGCGATGTATCAGGCAACAACGGAGGCTACCTACAAAAATATTATCGTTGACAGCACAGTCATGTATGGTAGTGGTTTAGACTAGCATTTGGAATAATGTACAGATGGACTGAACTTCGCATGAGGATTTGGACACGATAGCATTACAAGGAAAATATGATGTCAACCCTCATAATTCCAACGGGAACCTTAAGACTACTAGCCTTCTCCGAGATTAGTGGGCGTTTGTGTAATTTCTTTGTGGAGGAGACATGTTCACGATTTTGATATATCGCGGCCAGGTTTTACGCCGGAGAGGTTCTTATGTGGGGGAGGGAATATGCCAGTTAAGTATGCGTCAGCCCGTAGAAGGCCTGTGTCATTTCGTTTTCTACAAACGCCAATTAAAAACACCGTTGGGCCATAGATATGCGAGATTTACGTTATAAACGCTAACAGCCTGCGGGTGGACAGCAAACTCCCTCCCCGAATTGTTGAAAATCTCCGATTTATTGAGTCTCACAAAAAGGCCGCGAAGGAGGCTAAAGACTACGAGGGATGATCAATAAGTTCTCGGCGTAATGTAAAGTAATGACTGCAATGATTTGAAATTTGGCGGATATTGATAAAAGGCTCCATACTATGAAGTTGTGCCTCAAAATTTGAGTTGTGCTTATCATTTCTGAATTAGGCCGAGAACTTATTGATCACCCCTCGTACCTCAGTACTATGAAGCCGTTGAAGATTTCACACATCCTTGAAACATCTTAAGACTTTTTGCGAGTTTCTTAACTTGTTCATTACTGTGAATTTCTCGCTGGTTATGTCAATGCATTTTCCCAATGAGTCAATCAAATGCAACATGCATGCATAGAGCAGGGAATTGAAGACTGATAGAGATTACTTAGCTTAAGCCATTATTTGACCTTTCAGGGACCTTTGAAATATTAGTAACTTCCTGTTTTTGTCTGACGTGCCTAGCATATAAGACATTAATCTCCGGGTAGATTTACTGGTGACACACGATAACATCAAAGCTGACCAATGAGTATAGCCAGACAAGGAGTGTCACCAGCTACCGACACTACTTGGTCGGCTCCACGCATGGAGATCGAATTGTCAAACAGACATCGCCCGAAGCCGGAAGTAGAAAACCATTTGCATACTTAATGCCTATGTCAACATATTACAGCCATTTTAATCAGTATTTCATGCTCTTGCTCACTTGCCATCCTCGACTTCATCAACATCACCGGTCACTTCCTTCCAGCCTGTTGGACAGAACTGTGACCTCGCCCGAGTCAACCTTCCCATCGGGCAAGTCTCCGTTTAGACCATCTCCCCCTCACATCCTGGATCTCTGCTATTAAACTGATTCAAATAACTATAGACACACGCCGACAGACACAAATAAACCGAAAACATGTTGGACAGCCGCTCCCATGAGTAAGTCATGTCGTAAAGCGCAGTTTTAGCCCTATTTCTGACGGGCTTTCCTCCGTGTAAGCCAATGCTATTAAAGCTATACCTTCAGCGCTCGCTGGTTCAAAACATCTACTAAGGAACACCGCCAAAAAATACCTGGCTGAGGGCATGTTTTACACGGCCTAATAAATCAAATGATCATGTGCGTTTTCAGATGAACAAAATCCAAGAAGCAAAAGTCCTTGTGCGTCATGGGGATTAGCAAAGCCATTCAAAGGGCAGCTATCAACGTCATGAACATGTATCCGATTAGGAATTGAATGTTATCGTACTGTTCTTAAAAACAGTTCTTTCACTCACAATTGTGGTCGTGACTAACACATCAATATCGTTAGTTATTACTAGAACTAGCAGTAGTTCCATTTATGCCGTTCACCTTCGTTCTATCACAATGCGAGAAAGCTTGATGAGCAAATGTACCCAGAACAATCTACAAATGTAGGTACTGTAGCTGTACCATATGGTTTAATGCTTAAGTAACATCGAGTGTTGTTTGAAGCCATGTCTACAACACACGCTTACTAGATTTGTATAAATGGAAAATACTGCAGAAACCTACCTTGAGAGGATCAGCAACAGGAGGATGAAAGCCCTCCTGGGTCTGCCGATAACGATCTTGTCAGTGCGCCGCGATGTCTAATCAGCCAGTGATAACGCTATAGCTACGTGGTGCGGTGCCGGCCCTGCTGTCTCCTAGGAAACCAGCTTATATGGAAAGGGTAGAGGGTATGATGACGTAAAGGAGGTATCTTAAGCTAAGGGCACAACCCGCCGTACGTGCAACTGCGTGGCGTCTACGTGCCAAAACGTGGGCGATCGTTTGGGATCCGTAAGTGGTAAGTTCGTTGTAAGAACGTACAACTCACTTATTATTTGCGCAACGAACGATGCACACAACCGGCTCACGGCCAGCCGTGGTGTGCAGACCACATACTAGTACTTACACCTTGCGCAACCGTGCGAGTGACGTGCGTTGAGACGTATTCCCTCCCTTCTCTTGCCATTCCTTCCCCACGGTTTCAGAAAAACCTGGCGGATGTGACGTCCAACAAAAGCGTACGGACAAAAAGCACGTAGGCGGGTTGTTCCCTTAAGCTAAGGTCACAACCCGCCTTACGTGCAATTTGTCCGTACGTTTTTTGGGGAGGCCACGTCCGCCACGTATTTCTGAAAACGTTCAGGCTGTACAGGGCAGTAGCGTCGCCCGTACTAGTACGTCCGATGGCACACAAAGTTTTGCCTCCACAAAGTTATACGGCGTGTCTGCGTGCTCCAAAATCTGTCTGATTCCCTTCGAGTTCGTCCGGAGGCGGTACTTTACATTTACGGATGCCAAACTATTGCCCACGTTTTTGCACGTAGACAGCACGTACTAGTATTTGCACGTACGGCGGGTTGTGCCCCTAGCTTTAGCTTTATTGAAGCTGCCTTCCGTTGGGCGACGTCGCAGCGACCGAGCGATTTGAAAGAGCGAAAGAATTCCATCTATCAAAACATGAATCTCTTTAGTTTTTTGCCATTTTAGTCATATTTGTGCGTTTCTTGTAATATTCCCATCATAAAGTTAGGGGTAACTTAACACAGTCCAGTACGATAGCCGGGGTGAATTATTAACCCTCACTACGTACATCGCAATTTGCTCAAGTCATTTAAAATGGGCAATGTAGAAGCTTAATGAGATTCCACATGAAGCCTTATAGGTTAAGTATACCCCACAAGCGAGTGTTATTTCCCGATAGATATTTATTCTGAAACAAGCATTCCACTTCACAGTATACGATCAATGCCCTAAATACGATAAGGTACCAACTAGTCGAGGTCCGCGCGCATTTAGTATTCTATTCAACCATTTGAGCAATCTTAGGCTATGGCTAAATTCAGTGTACTTGCCAAGGCCTAATTAACGAACACGATAATAAAAAGATTACAAAAATAACCTCGGTTTCTGCGAAGTGGGGACTTTAATTTGGGAACGTACAGTTTCAAGGACATGGGGAGTGCTTCATGCACACTAGGCGGATAACTGAGCACGCATGGAATCTAGATTGGAGCTTAAGTCACTGCTTTGCACAGTTGAGCAAGGATCAGTAGTGTTTCATGCTCAATCACCAGAGTTTGTGCAGGCGGCAGGGGAAGGAAAAAATCAATGTAGACTTCCGTGCTTCAAAACCTTTGAAACAAACTGATGGAATCTTCTCACGGCATTACTTAGATTGTCGACGTGGTGAAAATTAGAGATGTAACTTTCGTGTGAAATTTGCAACCACAAAATCATTCTCAAAGTAGTGCCTATACATTGTAAGCAACATGGATTATATAAGGCTTATGGCAAAGTCATGCATGTAGGCTAATTGAAAGTGAACAGCGACTAGTGCTGCGTGCAAACATGAAGTTGATCCTCAAACATAAAAGTGAAATGGACAACGAAGGTGAAAGATATAGTTACGTTGAGTAGTACAAGATTCTAAATCTATGTTATAGTAATGCAGAGTTTGACTTCTCCATCTATGTCAGAATTATGACATTCCTATCATTTACGAATGAGTCTGTGCAGCTCTAATTTACTAAAATCTCCATTTTCCAAAGCAAATGCGTTGCAAACATCCATCTTCAGAAAGCTATAGCAGTATGCCTTCATTATTTCTGCATAATATTGCCACAAATTTGCAAATTATATATTTGATGGCGTACGCCGTATAACGACGGCCCGCGGCTGGATGATGCGGAATACACCGTGTTGTATTTCATTTATGCCATACTCGCAAGAAAACACACCTTACAAGGCTAAATATGGTTATCGCCAGCAGAAGGAATCGTGACGAATAGCCACAACCTTGGGGTGATTCTACCGGTAGACTGTAGTAAATCACAGGCGTGCAAAATTGGAACCAAGTTTTAAGACTTCAGATATCTATATTCTGCAAGATTAAACAATAATTCATGGTCGTTAAAGGAACACAAACGGTCGTTTTTGTGACTAGCGTTTCGTAATTCAACAAAATTGCAGTAACAAAAGTGACTAAGCATGAATTTATTAGCGCTTACCACAGATAAAACAAGAGTTTGTAGACGTAGTATCTTCATGAAATATTTAGAGGTTTTGCAAATTTCTTGTTTCATCTTACACTATCAATTATGCAAATAAGGCTGTAATTAGCATGATATTTTCTGATAGTGGTCTTCAATAGCAAAATTATGTATATTGCATGTATGAAAAGCCTTTGGTAGAGCCCCATGTTCTTGCCATATTTTTGAAAAAATATCCATTGCAAGTTTAGATGATGAATACGCCATGGCTCAACTCTGAAGCAATCCGTGATCATGCCTACAAATAACAACATTACAGTGGTCACAAATGTCGAATTCACGAGAGAAAAGTTGTAGATCACCCTTTGGAAACGGTGTACTTGGTTTGACAATCTATTACTCAGTCAACCTATTACCGGACGAACAGTGAAAGCAAATGTAACTATCTCTACCTGTCTTTCTCAATTGCATAGCATGGACCGCATGTTATCTATCAACGTACCGCTTATACGTTTATAACGTTCCATCTATTAGGACTTGAAGGCACTTCCAGCACCAAATGTTGCATGGCAGTTTCCATTACTTAGTCGAGTACGTTGCCTATTACCCTGTTTACTGAAGCTGATGAATGGTTCGGGTAAATGGGTTGTCTTTCAGTTGGATTGGTTCCATAATAGGATATCTTTTGCGAGAATCTTGCAAACACCGCGCTTTTTCTTTAGTAAATATTGTTTTACGTGGTTGGATATTATGAAATATCTGTCGCCAGCCGGTAAGCTGCAGGTTCTAAGTTATAAGACGAAGGTACAGCGACTCGTAAGGTCTATTACAACTATATATCTGAACAAAGAGGTGTATACCTACATAAATATGAATGAGTATCAATATATCAACACGATGAATCTAGAGTATAATTTACACAATTGGTTCTAAGATTTAGACATTCTTTGATATATTTATATAATTACCAATTTGTACACTATAAGGCTTATCTCCTAGGATGTAGCGAGCAAAACGTATCTATTTGTTTTGAGCAGGCGGAAAAATCTGTAGTCCTGGCACACATGAGGTACTTATCAGAAACACCACTTACGCTACGTCATTTAGATAATCGTAATCAGAAATACCTTTAACAAGCATGGTGTTTATAAAAACACAGGCGACGAAAGGTTACGATTGAATAGTTGTTTGTTTGTTTGTTTGTTTTATTAAGACCTCTGCTGTCATAGACACCCTTTGTCTCTGATATGGACTGTCTGTGCCTTGACAGTTTATGAATGAATGAATGAATGACCTTAATTGTACACGGTGCAGTGCATGGCAGGAACTATTACACAGAGTGTGAAATAAAGGTATTGGGTAAGACTGAATATCCTAATTACTATAACAATAAATGCTAGCATAAATTTCGATATCAAATTTCAATCGAGCGGGGATTATCATGAGTGTCAGTATATTTTCTAATAACGTTGTTAACAAAGCTGTCTCCTATATTTGCCTATTTTTGCGTTGTGCCATTGAAGATCATTTATATTTAAATACATTCAAATCTGTCTGTAGCATCTAGTCTTTAAAATCTGATCTACTTGATTCGAGAACTGTGAATAACTTACGACGTAACGTATTATATCTAGAATAATCCACGACGAAGTGGAATTCATTTTCATATGGATAAAATGTTGGTTTATTAGGGGATTAATCGCCTCATGGCCAATTGACAATGTCACAATGGTGACCCTAAGTAGCCCATTGAGAGTCCCAAAGCACAGACTGCCAGACCAGCTGCAGGACATCTGGAGCGAATTACAGCCCATTCCAGTATACCGTGCCCTCGGGGACATCTGTGTCTGTTACATGTAAATCATAACACTCGCACCACCTGTACAACTGGAACCCGAGCTCGGGGGAACGTGGTAAACAGGTGCCCACTGACAAGCTTAGAACTGGGAGTTCTGTGGAAACGTTTCACTCGCACCACCACCTGTACAACTGGATCCTATGCTTAGGGGACAGTGTTTAACAAAACATTTACTAGTAACCACTGTTACGTTATTGTTGACGCAAATTTTACATCAATAAATCTAAATCTTAGAATCTCAAATAGGCTATGCAGTAAAGAAGTGCAATATCAGCATGGTCAAGTGAGCTGAGAGTGAGTAAATCACTTCCAATCCACGCAGACAGAAGGTGGCACTGATTTAAGCTGGTACGGCTGGGTACATCTAAGAAAAGGATAAAACAACTTCAAGTTTCAAGCGATACAAAACAGAGCGGCCAGGATCACCCTTGGATGCGACAGGTCCAACGGGTCCAGAGACTCTTTACAGTTTACTGCAGATGCTAACGTTAGTGCCGTTAAACTTGAAAGACATGATCCAGCAGAAAACTTAGTGAATTTTCATGAGTCATGAAAACAAACCATCAGTGTCAATATGTAAACTACTCACAATGCAAGATCACTGTTATCAGACCAAATCTTCAGAAAAAGTCAGAAAATATCCGCTCTCTGAAACCCAGAACAAATTTAGATGCTCAAAACTGAACAATTTCTGCACAGAACGTCTAACACATGGAATAGTTTGCTGTAAGGAAATTAGATTTTGTCCCATTGTTCGTGGACCTAACGTAGACTTCCTACTTTTTGTGACTCTTTTGAAAAGTTGCTGTATATGATATTTTCCTGTGGCTGTGTGTTATCTAGATTTGTTCCATGGATATTGATGAATAAAGGATAACAGGAAGAATACAGATGCTATAGACATTGTAAAAGCTAATCGTGTCTCCAAATAAATTCATAGAATGTTACCAACATATAGATAGCTGTGTGTTAGTACTGTTATCAATTACCACAGAACGTGCAATGATTGATGACCAGATGGACAGACAGCTGGGCGGGGATTTGTGTGGAAAGTAGGTTGGACGTTATTTGTTGGGAGGAAAAGTGGGAGGAGAGAAGGGTGGACCTTATTGGGTATTTACATGTTAGATCAACCCAAAGGCGGAGCACAGAGATAGGGAAGAGCATTCGAGAACTTTTGAGTGAACACAAAAGACCCTCCAGTGATGGGAGCAGACGTACTGGATGGGAGCAGACGTAATCAGGCGTCTAGTCTATCATCGTTCAGGCAATCTTTGGCCGAGTTTTCTTGGGGACAGACGGACACAGAACAGCACAAAAGGTGAGTGATCATCATTTTCCAGCTTCATATATTACGTATCCTTGTCCAAACTATTATGTGGTTGTTTCTAATTGTTCTAGTTGTCTCGACGAACCTACCCAGGGTTAGCCTGCTTGCTAGACTGTTCTGTTTCTTCAAAATTCTAGAGCTAACTGACAGACCATCTCCTTGGCTGACATGACAAGGAATTTTACCACAGACACCCCTAAGTTAGACCAATTAAAAAGAGAAACTGTGCAATGAATACTCCCGCTTACTAGACAGGATAGCATGCTGTTGAGGGAAAAGTCTTTGTTCCCTTTGTTTCCCATGGCCAGCTGCGTAGCTTAACACGTGCTAACTCATTAATCACTAGGTCATGGGGGGGGGGGGGCACACCTGCGATGCAGATGTTTAGCCGCATGCTAGGGATAGGGCCGTACCAAATAATTCTATGGATGCTATCATAGTGAGCATTGATTGCAAACGAATTTGTTGTCAAAATATAATTTGTCACATTTTCTGGAGTTACACTTTAGGAAATTTTGTGTTATATGTCATTGGATTTGATTATGTAGGGGCGTAAGTAAAGATATCAGAGCCCACATTCCCCTCTTTATATGTTGAGTGTTAACATGTTTATCTTGAATGTATAGCAAGAATTTAATTTTGAATGAGGGCCACAGCCTTAGAACCATGTGTATGAGTTACAGTAGTCTGGTTAGCGAAACATATAAATTAAAATGATTTCAGTTTTGTTATTTTATGTACATTGACATATTTCCTAGAATTTCTTTCGCCGCACATGCGTAGTGACATCTGTGAAGGGCTTATATAAGATAGTTTGTTCAATGCCCAACTTGAGTACCGCACGTGTGCTCACGAAGATGAAGTCGAAGATATTTGTTACTTACCTTTGAATTAAACGCCAAGGGGTATCTTTAGCCAAAATATGAGAAGAAGCTATGATGTTTCAAATGAAAAATTTGAAAGAAAATCCCTTTGGAAGGTACGTATCCTCAGTACACAATTGTTTCTTTTGCAACTGCATGGGGCTGACCAGTACCCGTGATATTTTTCATAAAGAAGAAAGAGACAAATCCGTCAATGACTCATCGTGATTTATGAAGAATGTAACATCATTCTGTCCTGAGCAGTACAGCCCTATAACAAAACAGAAATATGGTGTGCTGGGTGATATAGTTTTTCACTGGATATATCACTACATGCAATATCAATCCCAAACATCTTCTTACAACTAATGGTTTCAAATGTATGCCATTACTGTAAAGCCAAAGTTGGGAGTAATTCCACATTTTTCTTTTTTTCTCTCACAAGGAATTACAACATATGAAGGATGGGAAGATGACCCCACCAGACCCCACAGCTTGTCATGAGAACAAGTTACACAGACGGATGCTGTTCAAACAGTTTTCCTGAACAGCGAGGTTTGTTACCCTTTTGTTCTTATTGCTCATATAGTTTGAGTATCCAAAGTCATAGAGGTAACAGTGGGCAGAATGGTGGGTTAAAGATGGACCTTTAAAGGCACAAGGGGGCTTAAATGCACAAACATCGGGAGCATTGAAAACTAGTACAAACCTATGAGTGGATGTTGGGTGTTGGTTGATCTACTATACTGGGCACTTAGTTTTTTCGAACCTTTATTTATTGATTATGTGCAAAAAGACATTTGACAGCTAAGCAATCTAAAGAAACCCATAGGGATTCATTCATGTTGACATATTGATCATGGAATATGTTTGTGTCCGTCAACTATACCTAACCTGTTCTATATTATTTCTTTCAGCTCTACAAGGCGACAACGACAACAGTCACAAGAAATTAATAGTTGAACTTGGACGGCAATCAGATTGATAGTAACCGTAGCTTTACAATGCATCACAATCTATCACCTCAACGAAACGGAAGTCAATGCACATGTAGTCAGGCTTGACTCTATAGTTCCAGGAATTTTGTCAGCATTGAAACAATTTATTATACGGTCAACAGAATTACAAAAGAAATGTTTTGCTTGAATGTATTACCAAGTGTCATTGTTATAGAAGTAAATCCAAAGTTATAAGAATGACGCATCTTTGCCATGTTCTGCCAGGTTTTTACATTCTCTGTGTTTGTGTCTTGAGATATGGTAAAAGTATATATGATGTGTATGTTGATGAAATAAAAGGTATAGGCAATTGTGTGGATAGTTATTTTTTTAAGTGAGTAGTCTTTAAAATGTGGACAGTCATGGCCTTTTCTGCTTTCTACAAACATCTTGCAAATAAAAATTGTTTCAAATCAGATTTAGTAAATTCAAAATACTGTGTTCACAGGTGAAACAAAAAAACGTATGTACTTTAAACATTAAAGCTTTAATATAGTGTTCCTATTTGTCCGACGAAAGAACACCAAGAGCGATTGAGAGTTAAAAATATAAATCTCAATTGCCGGAAACAGAAAAACGTACTTAATGCATTGATTATGACAGTGGTTTTTGTGCTGAAAGAAGCAAATTGCCCGAAACAGTAATGTGACGGTAAAATACCAAGCAACAAAGGCCATTTCTGTTCCGACAAAAGACCAAACAGGCAAAGGCTACCTCAAAACGAATTCCCTAGGGAATGCATTCGTGCAATTTTTGGAATATTTTCAAAGCAATCGTAATACTGTAGAATGCCTCCGCCCCTGAGGCGTCGCCAAAAATAATCACCCATATGCCTGTGGTTCGTAGTGCAATATAATCAGCCAAACCTGTGGAGTAAAATATAATACTTATGCAATCTACGTCGTCTTGAAATATATTGACTATGACCAGAATGTTGCTAGTAAGGAGTGGTTTTTAACGTCTTCTTAGACTTCCGTTATCAATAACAACCAAAGTGACGTCAAAATGACGCCATATGTATTTCAGCAGTACATGTAGCTGCCGATTGCCATCATGGATGATCAGCCTTACATAATCTATATTTTTTTTTCAACATGTAACCCCAGAATTCCATGATAAGGGACTAAAAACGTTCACATCGATTCTGTTGTGAAGAAATTACCAAGTAGTGAATTTCGAGTGAAAATAACCGATTTTACTTTTCGTTGTAATATGGCCCGCCATCTTGGATTTTGATCAATTACGTCATCACAGTATCAGAAGTTATGAATATCTAATTATTAATATATTTACATTTGAATAAATCATATACTTAAGATATATAAACACATGTGTGTTTAGTAACAAAACCTTGAAATCTCATTGTTTAAGCCAAAATTATTGAATTTCGTAAAATATGCCGTTCAGAAGTCCGTTGCCGTGGGAACACGAAAAATCATAAACTTTATATTTCTTTGGAAATTGTTTTCAACAATATTCTAGGAAAAGTCACCACGTTAAGTTGTCCTAGCGCATTTTTTTGTGTGGAAATTACATGAAGCCAATTTTGGTCCATGCACATTTACCAGCGCCGCCTCTCTAGTGTGGATAGGGTTAAAAGTATCATGTTCAGGTGACTTCAACCAAATGCACTGGAGCATTTGTAAGCTCAGGCAATAGTAGCTATGTGTAATGTTGTCACAAGTTGTACCGAGGAGTGCTCAACGAGGCGAATACAACTGCTCTGTAAGGGGAAACCGGATACCGCATATCCTAGAGATATTTTCCTGGTTGGGTGATGAATGGGTGAATTCAACCACATGGAGTAAATTATTCCCAAATTTCCCCCATTCCTACACTGAACCGCCGCTGTAATCACCTAAGTGACTAATACGACATTTGTCAGCGACGTTTGGAATCGCTGAGGCGCGCCGTCTGAAGCGCAACAAGTACGAAAATGCACTCTAACTATGATCAATAATGGAGTTTGTCATCTCCAATGAGGCGTAAGTGAGAAACGGAACATTTAAGCTTCGTGATTATATAAGAATGATGTCGCCTGAAAAGGTTTCCGGAAATGTTCAGAGTTACCAAATAATGATCAATCGCCGGCCGGCAGGGAGACGCATCCTTTAATCAGTTTCTCATGCATCGCCTGCTATCATCAACAAAGGGTCATGCACACATGGAATAAGTTCTGAAGAAAACAGGAAGGGAAAGTGAACTCGATCAAGTTTAGCTTCCTGAGTATGAGTTACTCTTTCACCGATCGTGGCAGAAGACATGTTTGACAGATTCATTGTACCGGTAGAAATTCCCCTAACTCATATTCGACAATGACAAAGAACAGTGGACTAAGGCATAACGTTCAGTTCAAGAACTGTGGCCCTTTCCAGGCCAGTAGAGTGCATGACGCCACATGTCTGGTGAGCGCGAGCGACATTGCCGGGATACGAACTGACAGCTTCTTGGTTCAGAACCACAGGATGTACCACACTACAAGTAAAAATCGAAGACAGTCAAGGGGACTAATAGATAGGACGAAAGCTTTTAGATTTCATACGAAATTTTGGACTTTATGAATCTGAAATATTTGGAGTTTATCATATAGTAAGGTTCTTTCAGCACAACCAATGTGTACTTACATCCAACGTTTCGGTGTCTGTCAGGCACCATCCTCAGGGTAGAATGACTGGAAACTACTTCTTGCTGCTACCCATTGGTTGTGCTTAAAGAACCTTACTAAATGATTAATTGCCAACCTGATGAAGTTATTTACGGATTTCGAGTTTATGTAGATGCATGGGGTTCAAATACAATGATGATTCATTGATATGGTGATTCATTCTTTCGTTTCCTACAAGAAAATATAGGTCGACATCACAAGGGCATGATGAGAAAAATAAACAGTTCTCCAACACACGAAATTTCTTTGAAAATGCTGCAATCTTTCTATTGCTTCGCGGAAAATCATTCTATTCATCTTCCATGAACTCAAAAATCTTGGCTCTCACCTAATTTCGTTTGTACGTTTGTATTTGTTTGTACGTTTGTATTTATTTGTTTGTATTTGTTTGTACGGACAGCGGTGGCGCTAATAATTCAGTTTAAGCTTGTTAATTTGACTGCGTCACCACACAGGTTGTCCTGTCAACTGAAATTTAAAGAAAAATCTTTATTACCAATCATGTGGTAGGCAGCACAAAGGTCTCCTCGTTATGCAATCCCCAACCTGTAGACAAAATAAGAAACTTACTTACTGGATCCTCCCCTCCGGTCAGCTAGGGCAATTTGTGTGGAGTTTCTGATTCCTTCGAGCCTTCAACCAGTTGGCCATGGTCCCTTTTTACCGTACATGTGTGTGTCTCTCAGCTTGATAGTTTTGGTTTTCCATGCTTTCTCTTCCCCTTGTCGTGTTGCCAGTTCTTTATAGGACTGGACTTTGACAGATGTGTGCTGAGTCCTCTAAAGGTTCAACTTGAAAACGAAGAGGCCTCTTATAATGAACCCTGATGGATCTAGCCCGATGTCGTGTCACGTCTCTGAGCTTTCTATTTCCGCTGTGTGCAAGGACCCATTAATGCTTCCTGTACCGGGCCCAGTATTCGTCAGGATTTAGAAGGAAAGCTCTATACGATACATACTTTTTTTACTTATTAGGACACGTTGATTTGATTATATGGATGACATCCGCGCTCGCACCAATTTTCGGTCATTTCCAAAAAAAAATGTTTTCGACCACACAATAAATTGTGCAAAGCAGCTGTAAAATGAGCACAAATATTCCGTAGATTGAAAAAAAAGGGTCAGAAAACAGATAAATAATGCCATAGAATGCCAAAATGAATCTAAAGTCAAAGAATAAGATGTGGAAGGACAGAAAGAAAAAGAAATTCAGGTCCAGATGATCATTTCCAGGTCCGGACTTGAACCTGATTATCTGTGGAAACTTGAGAACTGGCAATACTCAAAACAATGGTAATTGGTTAATTTTGCAACAAAGGAATCTGTTTGGTGGATTATTGGACTCCCACTGCATTTTAAAATCCCATCTCCATGTAATAAAGGCTAACTGTCTCTGTACCTTTGACTGTAGAAACTTGGTGCAATTGACTATTAACTCTACTTGACCTCCCTCTTGTTGTCTTCTTGGCCCCCCAGTTAGACCACAAATGGCTGCCGACATAGTGTGTCCGTTTTGTAATTGGCGAAACCTGTTCCTCTGGGTTTATTTTCAGGTCTGTTTTTTTTCGGATTGGTCCAAGAAGAAAAAAATGTTTTGCACCCGTATGATGTACTGTTCCCTACACCTAACTGTTGGTATCCCATACGATGTGTGTTTAGTCCTATGTTAAACCTTCCTGGCCACTTTGATTTCATACTGAAGGCAATTTTTTTTTTGGCCAAACTTTTTTTTTATTCGCTCGCTTGCATCAGTTTTGGAGTTCCCGGAGGATGTCATCCATGTAATCAATTCAACATGGCCTTACCAGCGCTAAAGAAAAACAAGAGTTCGGAGATCACACTGCTCCGTCAAATATTTTAGTTTCTCGTATATCTCGTAGTGCATTAGGTAGGCAAATAAGGTTTTGATTGACATTACCTGTTGTTTTATTAATCACTTCATGTCACATTACAGTCACGAGAAAGCCATATTATTGCGAAAAACAAAGATAGGTAGACCCAAAACAATGTCCCGTAAACAAGAGTTCGGAGACCTCATACCCCCATGAAATGTTTTGATGATGTAAATCACTTTCACATCTGCATAATTCATGCTTGGTTATGTACATCTTTAGCTAACTTACACAGATCATAATATTGACAATCTAATCAATCACTACATGTACTTGGATTGATGTGGACACTTTCACAATAATTATGCAAATTTGGACTTATTGAATTGGGCATAATTGGAAACTGTTCATCTTCCACCTGACACAAACTACATATGTTACTTGTATTTGAGTCCTATAAGAAGGTTCTTCTTTATGTACATCTCTGCCAAAGATACCTGCATGCTAAATAACATGAAAATCCATCGTTCCTATGTCCTGTTATGCCACTTGGAAGATTTTGACAAAAATGCCCCTGCAGTTCCAGAGCAAGCTGATAGGGGCCCAAACATACATGGCTGTTTCATCACATCACAAGCAATCTGCCAACATAAGATCAAAACCATAGCATGTCCAGGTCAAAATATACAAAAATAGAAGTTCTTCTGCAGTACCAAGGTAACACACCAGGGGGCCCCAAATTGACATTGACCTCATCTTCCCAACACCTACCACCATACCAAAAATCATCACAATCCATATCTAGAGGTTCTAAATTTATGCTGACCACAAATATGTGGAAACACAGACATTTTCATGGAGGTAATTAGTAGTCTCTTCTATTTACCTCATGATCTAAAATTTTTGTCAAGTCCGATAAAAGACTAGTTCTACCACCTCTGAACTTTGCTTGCTGTCATTCCAGCAAGTCTGGCCTTTGCAGTGATACCATCTTCCCACTCACCTCCTACCAATCTACTGATGTTGTATTCAAATAACAAACGCAAACGTACATATCTGTGAATATTTTCATCAGGTTGGAAAATCACTGGATAACAGGGTCCTTTATTCACCAAAGTCAAAGTCCGTCCTGTGCCTATTGGCGCATGGGGTGCCGCCCATCTCCGTTTCAGTAGCTCTGGGCTTTGTACTATCACTACAGCACAAGTCCACTGGTAGTGGTGAATGTGTTCAACTTCATTTCTCTTCCCCGAATGCTGAGTGCTTAGCAGAAAAAGCACCATTTTAAAGTATTTGGCATGACTCGGTCGGTGATCGAACTTACGACCTTCCAAATGGAAGGCGAACACTCTACCGACTCGGCCATTGGACCGATTATTCACCACCAAGACATAACATCACAGCCGGCGTTTCAGTGACCGTCTCTCACGTTGTTCAGAACACCGCACTTGCTATCGATGTGTTTATGTGCGCACCTATACAAATGCAAATTTCCTGACTTGTACAGCTAGCTATTTCACGACATTTCATGGCTGCATATGGCACAAAACATCTCTTAGGGTTGCAGTGCCCACACACTGCCCTGCAGAGTATCTCATGACTACCTAATGGACTGGTACCGTGTCATCTAGTAGCCGTACTCTGGAGGTATGCTCGTGCAATGTGTAGGGAAATAACCGTTCAATTCAAGACATTATGGCTTACCCTTCAAGCGTACCATCCTAAACGACCACGACGTCGTCAAAGTGATGGAGGCTATTGGGGTCAAATGTTATTTATTCATAGATCAAATATACACTCACATCAAATTCAGACTTATAGGCAGGTGAAGTTGGCAGGTACAACCCCCCCCCCCCCCATTATTTCCCTCTGTCCAAGTGCATACAACTGCGTCGTAATGGTCCACACGTAATTCTACCTAATTGAGCTTCATTGGATAGGAACTCTCTACGCAAGTGTAAGATAAAGTGATGTATTGGACGCTACTGTTATGAACTGCGGTGACTTCATCCACTCCTACGATAACACCGTGTACAGCTTGCTAACCTCAAAGAGAGAGCAACTCCCACCTACGCTTCCAAAATAGATGCTTGAATGTGACGAACCTACTCCATCCCCACATATCCCCACGTGCCTAGAATACCCCGGGGAAACGTACAAAACATCTCATCACGGTGTCGGCGACAGAAAGGAAACTCATGAGACAAGGATAACATGTTTACTTACAGGCCACAGCGCTTATATCTTGTTGTATCTGAATTTCTGTTATCTTCTTTCTCATGTTTGAAATTTATGAATTTCTGTTACATCATATTTCTCATTATTTTGATATTTGAAATTTCTGAATTTCTGTTATTATCATCATTGCGCTGTAAATACAAGTCCACAACTTATTTCAAATTCCGTATATTATCATATATAATATCTTTTAAACATGGTACATCGAAAAACCAGCAAACGTTGTGTTATTTTCCGTGTAGTTGTAGTTTGAATCAGGAGAAACTAAAGCGGTACATTCAGTTGACATTGCGTCCTGAATGCCATCCAGTTTCGGGAATGGGCAACGCTAATGGAAGGCAGTCCTAACCAATCAATGTAAACCTTCCAAGTCGTTCCCATTAGCTATCTACTTTCCGTACAATGACTCACCCTAATGAGCTTGAGATCTGCCGCGGGGAAGATGATTGAACTGGGGAAAAAAAGAAACCATGGGAAAATATTTCAGATTCAAAGCATCCCGGTCATCTATATCTTGTGATCGGTGAAGGCAAAAGCCGGCAATGATTACCATGATTTTCAGGGTTGGTGAGCATCACTGACTCGTTAGGTACAGGGATTGGACTCGTAAAGTAAGCACTAAGAACGATATCATGCCTAGACCTATTAGATAACGTAATTTGCTGTATATATACGTACAGTGAGGCCAACGTAATGAGGGGAAAATGTTTGCAGGTGCTATTCTACATCGTAATCTAACAGTACTAATCAATCTATTATGGTATGATCAAACGTCCTGAAGTAAAGGCGTGGTATACAGAACCTTGTAGTTTTAGAAGGCTCTAGTCCTGGACTCACGTCTTGCTTTCATGTTTTTGCTCAAGGACAACACAAATGGGATCTATTACTCACGGGATTGAACTAAGGGCGTATTATGAAAGAGATAAGCATCAGAAAAGGTAAACCACTTTGTCCCACTTTGAACACGGCTTGAGAACAACTTCGCGGTCAAAAGATCACGTCTGTAGAAGATGATCAGTGGCTTCTCAGGCAAGTCGTGACAACGACAGCCAACGAGGACATTTTATGTTTTGCTTATAATACATACATGTACAGTATATATCTCACGATAAGCAAGTGCTCTGAGAGAAGTATTATAATCATTGAACGACAAACAGTGGCTAGAATGCTAGGTCTTAAATCGTCGATCTTGTTTTGATACTTAGGAAAACAAAAAGAGACATCTAGCGGTCTTCAATAGCAGCTGACGAGTATGCACTGTGCACATAACAACGTCTAAACTTGGCAATGACATTGTGGCAGAACTAAGAGTTCGGGCAACAGTGGGTTCAGTTTCTTACTGGGCCTACCTGAATGCTGCTTGGTGCTTTGTTTCCCCACTAATGATCGAATCGGGTACGGACGGCGCTGCGATATCTTGATCTGCAAAGCCTGAATGATCCGCCAGTCGGCATCACTGCACAGCCTTTGACCCAGAGGCGGTAGTTTTGAAAATGGCGACTTCGGCCGACGTTAACCGTTGTGTGCCGCACCGTCGAGAAGATTCAAGGCATGATTGAGGTATGAAACTGTCGTTTCATTCGTTCCCACCTGATTCGGTGGTTGAGAGGCAGTGGAATACTATTGTCCTGCTATCAGACGTGGTGTTACACGGGATATTTAGGTAAGCAGCATCTGTGATATGATATTGTGCGGACGACAGAAATCCTGGGTAATATGTTTAAGGTGAAGGCCCATCAGACATAAGCGATCTCATCTCGACCATTGATTCTATTTACATGGCAATGTCCGAAACGTAATGGAGCCTGCAAAATGACGGAATGTTTACGTTCGTGGGATCTTCAGCTTTGACATATTATCCAGACTTCCTGTCGCTGACACATGCGCAGTAAACTCTGAGAAAGAACTTATTCGTCTGACGTTGACAATAAGCTCGTTTACCACTCCAAGTACCCATGTCCAGCGACACGAATTGTAGATGATATATCATAGGTGAAGCAATTGTAAACGATTTGCATAACAATGTTCAGACGCATTTTGTTTTTGTGTTTTTTGTTTATCTCAGACGTACGTATTTGACATAATTTAGCTACAATTCATGTCGCCACTCATCGGTATGAAGAAGAAGATTTTAGAGTTGATATAATAGACTAGATTATGGTGAAATGGTGGTCTTGATTGTGTAATACAGGCTTTTCATTTGACGTCATCTGCACCATGTTGGATTACAGCGTACGTCTGTGATCCGCAGGAAGATGCTACTGCTAAATTCAATTACCCACCAACATGGTCGTCGGAGGATTCAAATTGTAATTAGTACGACGTCAATGAAAAGCATGTATCGTGTGTCTGAAATATGAACTTAGTTTTAAATCATTTCTATTATTATCATTTCATAGATTAACAGTTCAGTGTGGCGCCTCTGCATTGAAGACAGTTCTTGTAGGGAAGAGATCACTCGGGTCAGTTGGGGAGTGTCTGCTTCAGTCATCATTTCTTGAACAATGGACTGCAGTTCCAAACAAAACCAAAGAGAGGCGCTGATCTGCTACGGAGAATGCACAACCAGATGAAGAACCTGATGATACTCATAACAGGTATTTTGTTGTTGTTGTTATTTGTTATATTCAATTAGATTGCCCGTGGTTTTCCTTGCCTTCTACGTATTACTTACACAAGATTGATGTGCCCCAAAGTTTGTTCTTTTCGAGGAGTGGAACTCGTTCCTTCAAAGTAAATTTAGTAGCTGTATGCATCATCATCAGATAGATTTAACCTTATCTAACTTGACTGAGCATTTTGGGGGATTCAATCCCCCACCTCCCATACATGTAAACGACTTAATGCATGGCCACCAAATTGGCATGAAGCTGCATTCTGATTTCAATGCCCCAAATATAATAATAATACAGTTTTCTAAAAAAAACAATGGTAGGTATCTCACTTCATACACATTATATGCCCATTAATCCTTTAATTGTCTACATTGAATATGCTGTCAATTTCTCATAACATGACTGCCTGCAAATCCATTCTTTAAGTTAGGAGAAAGGGAAGCATCCTAATCGTGCTGATGTATGCTCAAGTGCACATTTCCAGTCTGAAGACCGTCTGTTACCATATACGATTTGTGCACTTCGAACCATTCTCTTATACATCTGAAGGCCCAACGCCGGTAGTTGTTCGCAGGTGTGCCAGATTGTAGTAACTGCAAAATCATTTTGACGTTCGCCTGGTGTTTGGGTGTCACTGATAGGTGGCGCTTTTGTACAGTGCCATAGAAAATACTTTACCATTATGATAGCTGATCATAAACGCGCGCGCGCCAAGCTCTCACACACGCAAGCACACGCACACACAAACATACAGACGCGCGCATTAACAAACACATACATAGTACAGAGATGATAATAATTGAAAGATTGTTGCTGACGTTGTATCCAGTCTATTAGGTAATCGTTGACGTCAGACAACAAAGAACTTACCGTCTTACTGTAACAAATGAATCATAACGACGACCCTCCACTTTTATACCAAGATGTTTCGAAAATGATAATGTTAATCACATTTGACTACAGGTTGATGATAGGATATTAGATGCAGTGCGCTTGACTTGTAGACCAAACTAGACTAACGTTAGTTACAGACCTACTAGGTATTTGCGCAACTTAACAAAAGACATACTAAGCAGTTTGTAAATAAAAAAGGAAACTTGCCCGAATCCATGCGTGTAGATTATATGGGCACTCTCGGAAATATCATGACGACATTATATCAGACATTGAAGATTTAATGTTTTGTATAATATCAACTTGCAGAGACAGTGGTTACATGAATAATAAGTGACCACGACATGGTACCAGGAGTAACACGCTTAATCGATCTTAAAAGAAAAATTGTATCAGTAATAATCCACAAGGCCCGATGAGAATCTTATATCCAGGTAACGGGATTTTCTTCCTCCATCTCTGTCTTCATCTCCTCCATCTCCTCCACCTCCTCCGCCTCCTCCTCCTCTTCTCTCTCCTCTTCATCTGGTGTTTCTACCTCTGCTGCAGACTTGTCTGACTTTGCACGGAAACAGGACAGTCTAAAACAGCCGACATAATATCCAGAAACGTACGGAGTCAAAAGACTGTTGGAAAACGCTATCCATTGCGATATAGGCTGGAAATACTCGTGTATATTCTTACACGAAGTGTTCGTAAGTTTGGAGTAGGTGTCCAATGCCCAGCAGGTATAAAACGGCAGCCATGTAATCAGGAACAACACAGTCAGAGCTCTCAGAAGATGTGAACTAACGGGAAAGGTACTGCAGTGATGCGCCATTCTTTCTGTCTTGTCTGCTGTAAATTCTTCAGACACCGGAGTGCCTGAAATAGGAATAAATGGCTGCGATTGCTCCACAGAATTCGTTGTCTGAGAGGGGAGACCCTCGCCTGGTAAGGTATTTGGGGCACTGGAACACATCACCTCCACGGTGTCAATGGAGGATGTTGGCAGCATCAGGCTGTAGTCTGCAGATAAGACGCGAGGCGGCGACGACCAGGCAGTTCCCGCATGGCCTCCGGGAAAGACGGGCTCTGAAGCTTCGCAGTTATTGCAAGACGTGCCAGCACAGCAGGCAACAGTATTGATGTCTCCAGTCTCGTTGATTGAAGACGATACCGATAAATCTTTATGACGACCTTCTGGTACCATAAAGTCGCCATCCGTGCCTCCGAAGAGTCGGTTCCTCTCCTCGGAATTTGATCCCCTGTCCGGCGATATTACTGTTTCTTCCGAACACTCAGTTGACTGATCTCTGGAGCGCCCCTCGTGCATGCCCTTATTCCCCACTGTGACTTTAAACGTCGTGCCATCTTGATTTTTCTTCAGCCCAGATAACCCAGTCGCTCCAACAACATGCGCGAAGACTATGAACAACAGTGGGCCTGGAAAACCCAAAGCAACGAGCACCCCCTTGTAGAGTAGGTACGCCCGGCTGTTGCTCCAGGTCTCCTGACACGTGAGCATCTCACCAGACGGTCGTGACGTCAGAAGCAAATCTCGAGCAAAGGCTTGTGGGATGTTGATGGCGATCGCTATTGTCCAAATACAGCAGAGTACGAACGCTATTGTCTTGGCGCTGACGTCTGGCGCCTGCATAGATACCTGATGCTTCCGCTGACTGTATCTGTAACGCAGACAAAGGCTATTTAGTATTCATACAGGTATTATAACAGTAAGGAGTATCTGGAAAGTATGCAAACGTGTGCTCTGAAAATAGTATCAATGAATGCAATCTTGGAAATATTTCACATTACGAAAGCTAAGGAATGTATTAGCATAAGCATGATCAAGATATGTTTGCTCCGAACAACTACCCAAGTCTATCCAAGGACGTTATTTGAAAGGTTTCATTAACCTCTTTGGTCAATCAGACAACAGAAATAGTAACATAGGCTTTATTCGTTGGATGATTTATTCTGTTTGAGGCTTGTATAAAACTAGCAAAATCAAGGTCAAGGGAAAGACAAGGGGGTCAAGATAATTTCCACAGCCATTTACATCTGGCAATTACATGTATGCTACCTCAAATGTTCCTTGTGAAATATTTCTGGACCCTTTTCTGCCTGGCATATCTCTCAAGGCTTTCCTATCTTGCAGTTCCCATACGCCATGTGATCTGTCATGACGATGCCATGTAGCTGAAAGGCCAGATGGTAACTTAAAGGCTTAAGCGCTGTAAATTCACACCATCGAGTAGAAATACATTAGATAAATAACGAAAAGTACACACAGTAATGTTTTGCGCACTTGGCATTTGTAAGACGTTATCATCATAAATGTTATGTGTTTTCTGCAACAATGGTGGTCTAAGCATTTCATTAATTTCATTTTATTTTATCAATTTAGTCTAAGCATTTATTTCATTTTATCTATTTAGCATAGAGATACATAGTCAGGGCATAGTCATATTTTTAGAAGTTCCTGGGAACATTAAAATAACACAACCAAGCTAACTTTTAGTTGGCAAGTTGTGTAAGACCGATGTGTGTTGTCGTCGGGGTTTAGATAAAGTTGTCATTGATAGAGCGTTGGAGAATCATACCTTCACTTTCAATGAGATCATAGAAAATGTCTAAATGAATCATGTATTTGGACTATTATGGTTACATTCATGGACATCTAAAACGTCATATGTGTATCAAGGGTTGGTAGAAGCTGTAGTGTTAGAAGTCCTTTGAAATATTTTTGTCAATGCTTCAACTGGTACAGTTATTAGATTGGGGAAAAAAGTACTCTCCCGCAGAGGTTAGTCGGAAAAATCGTGACCTTTTCCTTTCATCCGTTTTTTTTTCTATCGTTGATGGAGAGGCCAATTTTCCCCACCAACCTCTGCTTGGACAGTAGATTCTTCCCACCAACCTCAACTTGGAGAGTAAAAAAAGCATCTTAACCACTGAGGTAGTCCAACGTTGTGGGACCAAATTTCCTCTCAATTACCATTGATGTACCACCAGAACAGCGTTAGTGTTAGAATTCCGTTCAATATTTTTGTCAATGCTTCAACTGGTACAGTTGTTAGATTGAAAAAAAAACATCATAACCACTGAGGTAGTCCAACGTTGTGGGACCAAATCTCCTTTCAATTACCGTTAATGTACCACCAGAACAGAGGCCTATGTGAATACGTGCTGTTGTTCGTTTATCGACTGCTGGTAATTCCCCATTCTGTACCTGACTTTGATGGATTTGAAATGACGAGTTTATGTAGCTTTCATTGTGTAGTGTAAAGCATCACCAGTGTATGGCTCCCATTTGTAAACCATTACCAAAGAGCCCGGCTGCCTCTCCAAACAGAGCCGTAGAATGCGCCCATGAATAGAAGAGGCGGGGTTGCTTTATCCGAGCTATCGTTAGTGCCGTGGGTAGATCATTGCGCTCATAGCTGTAGGGAATTGTCTATTGATTTTGCTTGGAGATACCATTGCTCGCCCGGCCATGAAAAACTGGTCACCGACCACGCCACTGTCATTAGCAATTAGAGTTCAGTGTACGCCACTGGAGCTAGCTGAGGGCGGCTGTGTTTTGACAGAACAGTTGATGATCTTTCTATTGTATCTTGATATTTCATCTTCAAATCCTACGTGTCAAACCAATCGTATTGAAAATGTCAACGTTCTACATTTTTACTACCCTATAATCTTGAAACATAAGATTAGCCCGATAATAGGTACGAATGTAGCACTTCGTTCGTTTTAGTTTTGGCCAATTAGCTAACTGGGAAATGGGAATTAGGGCTTTATTTAGTGTCGTGATCATCACAAACGATTGATATCTACGAAACTGAATTTTTGTTCATTGAATATCAAAATCAAGCCAAAGGAAGGTAGATACTGAATGTACGTTCAAGGAATACAGATATATCAGGCATATACAAACTTTCACATTCCTCTCCCTTCTCTATTGGAAAAACGTAAGTGCACGAAAAGCTCTAATCCGTGTTTTAAGTCTATTGCACTGATTAATTGTAACTGTCGTCGATTAAGACATTGACGCATGGAACAAGTGCATTAATTTATTCATCTATGCTATCTTGGCGTAGTGATTTCCCAGTCTCGGCACACAAAATACATTATGTATATAACGTGAGACATGAATCTTGTTTATTCTCCCAGCGATGTTTTTCAACCTTAATTTAGCCTTGGGATTTGCATTTTCTTCTGCCTTGGCCGTTTTTCAAGAGTTCAAGGAAGGAAGTCAGGAGTCTTTTGACATAACATTATAGAACATTATAACAAAACGGTTCTGTACAATGAAACATTTGATATTCCATAATCGTATTCATCACCATTACAAAATTGAATTTGATTTAAAAATTCTTCTCCTATAAAAGATTTTTGTAGCTCATAAAAGAATATAACATCACATTAGATCAGCCGTGTCTACTGCCAGTACTGGGACGTTGAAACGTAGCCATTTTTTCCAATTAACTACAGTGTCCTGTGCGTACAATGCTTCATATAAATATTTGACAGAAGATAGACAATACGCATGCATTTTTAGAAAAACATGCGCATGCATTAAAGGTATATATGTGAATCGTACTTCAGTTAAGCTTGTAACACACCTTGTAACAGCGATGGCTGCCAGAGTGAAGGCTGACCCACAGACGACCACGCCCTCCACCAGCGGAGTCATCCTGCACAGGACCCTGCTCAGGCTCTGGTCTGCGTGGGATGGTGAATATCAATCAGTTAAACACGGGGCAAACTTCTTAGATGAACAGGCGACAGTTTAATTCTGGACGAACACTCTAATTCCGGAAAAACCTTTTATAATCTCAAAATAGATTGACCAGATGAATTAATATTCGTAGGCACGATATATTAAAAGCATATGAATATGTAGGTTGCGTATAGATGTCTTCACAATCATTGGTCTGAAGAATTCTGTCTCAGGGTCCCAGCTTTCTGACAGAATTCTTGCGCAGGGATCTGGAATTAAAGTGTTTGTCCGAAATTATACAGTCACCTGTTGATGTAGATTACATAAAGTAATTAAATCCACCTAAGACCAGGTCATTTACAACGATTTTTTCAATAGTTATCATGACGTTCTAGCCTCATGACTGAAAATGGGGTGGTTGTCATGGACAGGGATCGAGTCATCTGAGGACCCCGTTTAGACCGGTCACGGTCACATTAGGGAGGTGGTCGTCTTGGACAGGACGCTTAATGTCTGCATCAATGGGAAAATTGTAGGCACTTGCCAGGTGGCTGGCTTGAAGAGGTGGCCGCTTGAGCAGGTTTGACTGTACTTATCTAGGTTTGCATAGTTAAAGCCATAATGTTATAAAGTATGATGACAGAAGAAATTGTGGCTGTGCAGTCCAGAATCCAAGATAAAACTATAAAACAAAAGTCACAGCATTTTGTATAATAAGCTGTCTTATCAGTGAAAACTATCAAACATTTATCTGTACGAAAAAATATTGCCTTGTACGTGCCCACAATTCGAAATCAAAACGCATACATATTTATTTAGTTTTTCTAAAAAGTAGCTGTGCTTATCTCATAAGTTTACGACTATGTTGAATTATGTACTAAAACCCAACATGGTGCATCATCCTTCATCCATAGTCAGGTTATATCTTATTTTATAGCATCTCTTGTTTATTTTCCATTACAGTCAGGCCGAAGGGGAGGCTTTGAAGTTGTCAGATTTAGCTGCATATCATCTCCTCGCCATGTCGTCTCTGTACCATTTGATTGCGTACGTGTCCTGTTGTAGCATTGATTACACGGTCCCAGATGGACCTAACTGATCTTCTAGATACTCCGTTTGAGGAGAGGCGATTTGTCACGGTGTCCAGTAACACCAGGGTGTCTGATAGCCCGACAGTAGAGCCAGCATTGCCGCCTGTGTGATAACTAGTGTCGCATTTGTTCAGCGTCTCGCAGAAGTGATATAACGTAACAGCCCTGGCTAAATGTATCGATAGCT
This sequence comes from Branchiostoma floridae x Branchiostoma belcheri, assembly GCA_019207045.1. NCBI lineage: Eukaryota > Metazoa > Chordata > Leptocardii > Amphioxiformes > Branchiostomatidae > Branchiostoma > Branchiostoma floridae x Branchiostoma belcheri. The sequence continues at coordinate 11,873,788 of CM033024.1, read as the reverse complement.
TGCCCTGCGGTCAGTGTATGAACGAGCAACAGGCCGGGAACGCATCATTAATGCACGCCATCAAGATAGAGTTGATCCCAAGTGAAAAATTAGATCATGTTTAGGGCTGATTGTCCGATGCCTTAGGCGCAATCCGTTGCCTTCATGCTGGCTGTACTTACGGCTATAAACATTCACAGCGCAGTGGATTCTGGAAAGTAATATCAACGCCATATATCACCGGCGACCTGTTTGGAATGTTTTGTCGCCCTTGACTGGAAAGGAATCCTTATTGCTGCTCAGCCGAGGTGACGGAGAGGCAACAGTTAAATGCCAAGTGCATGCAAATGTCAAGTGAACTCATTCAACAAGAAAGCAGTAAAGTGGTGGTCATCAAAACTGGCGCGTGTTTATGGCTTTATTATTACTCAAGAGACAACGTGTCTGAAGTAAGTCCAGAATCCTTTATAGTTAAAGGCTAATAAATTGCCAACACCACGCGGCTATACGCGTGTGCAGCAACACATTTCAGACTGCTTATATCCCCTTATGTCCCCACTAGGATGACGCTCTCGCCGCGTTCTCTCTGCGACCTAAAATTTACCTCAACGAATGGTGCAGAAAAGAAACGAATCTTTTTCTACACTTTGTGCGTTTTGTTGTCTTCTCAGTCACACTTTTACGTTTTGTATGATACACCCAGTGTGAAAACAAAGGTTACACATATCCTATGTAGGTCGCAGTGAGAGCGCAGCGCGATCGCCGTCTAGTGGAAAGGGGGCCTAACATACCATACTTAAATTGGCGCCAGCGATAACCCCATCCCAACAGAGGTTGTATACTTCGTGTCGTTAGATTAGGATTGTGCGAAGCGCGGTTATTTCTATTCCTGACATGCCACTGGCCGTAATGGTATACAGGACGTGACAGAGTACGCAGCATATTTGGAACACACATCGTTTCCAAGCATATCCATAATAGATGAATCTATGCTGCATTCGCCGTGACCTCCTATGGTTCTTTGTAATAATGAGGGCCTGATGCCAAAAGGCAGTAACTATGTGCCTCTCTTTCCTCCAAGTAAGGAACTTGTACATGTTACCTCAAGGTTGACAAGAAGGTTGTATTCATGCGATAAGCCGATCAGAAAACCCCTGATGCTTGGGGTCATACTTGGGCGATAACTCCGAAGCAAGACATTCAAATAGGGCCGAATTGAGAACAGTACATCATGCATATGTACAGGACGTTTTTTTTATTATCACATCGTTTAGTGAAAAGTTTTAGGAATGATGGGGTTTGGTACCAGGTGGCATAGGATACTTTTATTGCAATATACCATATCTCAAATATCTACTTCTTCTACGTTCAAGAAGCCCCGATTTCTGATGGCCGTATAAAACTTTGTATCGTCAAGAAATATGTTATACTTCACGCCGATGTTTAGAATATCTACTCGATCAAAGGAACTGATGTGCGTCGACAGATCTCTAATCGTAAATCGTACATGCTTGCTCTGTGCGAATTGGAATCTGGTTGATAAAGATATCCCTCTATGTAAATCCAGCTGCTGTTGTTTTGCTATTGTTGTTATGGTAAGTCTTTTTTGCAGCTGGTCCGGATGATAACACAATAACAAAATAAATCTACATCTTTCTTTTCAAAATGCTTTATTCATCATATAAACAAGACACATCCAGTGGTGAATGGTTCAAATTGAAAAGACATATTTCGAAATCTTAAACACAAAATATACATAGATTGAAAATCAACGTAAAAGTGAATAAAACATAATTAACAATCGACTTTCTAGAAGAAAGTCTTGTTTAAAACTGCTAGACAAGAGACGTGGTTTGAAAGAGACGTCCATGCTAGCAACGATTACCTATAACATGACAACACGTTTTTTATACATTTGATGCACAGGGTAGGAAGAAATGGTTTCTAACCGGCTCGGGAATAGGCTGGCCTCTTTGATTAATTCCCTGTCGAAATGACTTAAACGACACAACTCAAACGAGCATCTGTTTCATATGGAGCGGATGACTCGACATCAGGAATTAGATATACCATAATGAACGACACAAAAGAGCAGTTTACCTCGTGAAGGGTTGAAGAAATGTGTTTTGAATTTTTGTATCTGATCAGGATAACAAGTTTTACATATTCAGCAAGTAGCTTTTTCGATAACTTTATGCAAGTGGATTTTTATATCTTTTCAAAGTTCGTTGTTGATTCCTGTAAGGTAACACAGGGAGTTAAACCGTTCTTACTTTATTTTTCATGATCAGTTTTTGCGATAGTTTAAGAAGAGACGGGCTGTGATAGAAAGGAAACGCCCATTGATGGTCCCCCAGTTCTCCGCTTTCTTCTCTAACCTTGGGTAGTCCTAGGGAGAAGATATATAACCCGCCCGATACAGCTACAAGGTACATCACTACGGAGGCGGTATTTATTTGCTCTCTCTGGAAACCTGTCCCCCAAACTAACTTTTCTCCTAATAAAATGTGACTTTTTCATTTGGTTACAGGTGGTAACCTTTAAATCGCGCCGATAACATAGCGACGAGTTGATGCACGTAGAAGTCCAAAGTGACACTTGATAATGGATAAACTAATTAAATCTCCGATAAGCTGTAGACACCGTGCTGGCACCATTCTATAGCAGGCCGTACCCGTCGGATTCCTATTACCTGCACATGTACACATACGTCTCTGTCAATCTGGGCACCTACAAAAGTAAATCGTGCATGGCCCACTCCCTTAAGAGGTCGTGTATCTCCGTCCTTTATAGATAAGCGCCCCGTCAGCCTTTGCTGTAGTTTATAGGGTATAATTTAGTGCTGAACCTACTGGGCCCGAAGACGTTTCTGGGTCAAATCTCGTTTGACGAACATCAAAATTTCCCCAGAGATCAGTGGGTTGCGACGGTGTATTAAAGGACCATGTCAAACAGGCCATAAAAACCACTTCAAAAGAACATAAATGCCAAATGACGTTATTAATTGACTCATAGTTTTCGCTCTTATGTTCCCACTTGTGAGCAAGCAAACTAGTGGCAAAAGTTGCTTGCTGTTTTAAATGCATAGCTAGACGCAAAATAAATGCATTGAGCTTTCATGGCCCGAGTTTAAGCTGTGTAGCGTATACATATTCTGGTTGCGCATGCACCGACAGTCACCTTTAGAACGCGTTGTTACACTTTAGCTAAACCTAGCAGTCAGCCCGATTCGATTGCACCAGATGTGGAATCGCCAGTACCCTTGGACAAGGTCGGCATGTTGGATGTAGAATAGAATTACATTATAAGGGGAATAAGAGAGGCCGTTTAGTCAGGACTACCAAATATGGACGGACGGGGGTCACATCACGTGACCATCCGGTAATCTTGAATAGGGTCAAAGATTTGTCCAAGAATGTTTTCTTTCACTTTTTTAGATGTAAATAATTGTAGTAGGAGAAAGTACACTATGAAGATTTCACAATTCTTTATGTCTGTTCAATTGAAAGTTAAAAAGACGAAACGCGCGCAAAAGTTCCAAAGTTGTGTTGAATTATCGTCAAATTACAACCAGCCATGATATACGTGTATGGTAAAATGGTACATGCAAATGGGCAATAATGAAAACGAATTGAAGAAAAATGCACAAAATGTCTCAGAAGTAATGCTGTCATTTGTTATTGAAACAAGTTGAATCGATAAGCGTTGAATTTAGTACAAAGTAGCAATTGGTACTAAATAAATCGTACTAAGAATCTGAAGAAAATAATTAGATGTAGATCTTTCGTAGGAACATAAGGTGATGCTATTTGCAGACCTAAATTCCCTCCTACTGCAAATTATTTACAATGTTGTTTCGGTAAACTATAGCCGTGGCGTACTGGACTATAAAATTGCAACCAGCTCTCAAGACTTTATGCATCGTTTCTTTTTTCACGGCTAGGTCATATTTTATAGCCAGTAATGTACCTCGTGTGATTGTTGCTTCAGCCAACGTTCTATAATTCAACTGAAGTGTGGTACAGAAAAACGAGGAAGCATTTCCACTAGCGATTGCCACTCCTTCAAATAGGGCATTTTCAAGACTGGATACAGCTAGAAAGCACTCAATATGCAGTTCACTAGATTACGGTTGCATTCTTACCATTTATGCCTTGCTCTCCCCAGAACCAATCTGGTAGATCCAGCGCTTGATTGCTTTTCCTTTGATAAGATCTGGGAGTAATTTGGGTTTCCCTAACCGTGCTTCAAAATATATAATTCTCCGTAGATGAGCTTGATTGCAAACGCCTGGCTACTACGAGGAATCTCACTGCATTAGCTGTAAATTAAAAGCACTCATCGTGTCTAGATCTCTTTGTCATAATGAAATTACGGTAAATGAGTAAAAGATTACGCGACGTGACTTGTTTTTAGAAAACAAATTGGATATCTCACCTTCTTGGGTGTTTTCAACCAGGGTGAAAGGAGTGCAGAAGATCCCGATTAGCAAGTCTGCAAGCAAGAGGTTAAGAACGAAATAATACACAGTTCCTCCTCTCCTCTTCCCCAACCCGTGTACCATGACTGCCACGGCGATGTCACCCACCAGACACAGCACGAAAAGTGCGCAGTATCCAGCCATGAAGAGCCAAGATCTCAGCGGCAAGTCTGGAAGGAAGACAGCCGGGGTAGCAGCGACGGCAGAGGCTGGTGTCTCGGCGGGAAGGCCGCCCCATGCCGTGGGGATCGATGAGTTGTGATGGTGAGGAGGAGGCAGAGGCGTAGTCATCATCCTGGCTATGCAAAGTGTAAAAGGGTTACGGCACACACCACGGACACGCCAAGATTTCAACTATTTGACAAAGTCCCGGTGCAAGCGTCTTCCTTCGATGCAATGTAATGAAATGAAAAGGAATATGCCACTGCTCACGTACGCAGCAGATGCAATATTGAAAAGCAAGTGCATTCTTGTAAAATTGGTTGTTTCCAATGGCAATAAATATTTAATATGCAGTGATGGGTCGTGGCCGCAAGTGATTTCACCGGTATTATCCCCTGAAGAAGGGCGCATAAAGTGCCGCCTTTTATCCTAAACGCCACCGAGGGGTAGAAATTAGCAGTACGCCTTGTGAATCACAAACCCTCGCTGGAATAGTCTTTGAGATTAGGATGTTCTCTTTGAAGCGAATCTGTTGGATTATAGCTGTCACGGTCTGCGGTATAACAAAGGCTCAGAGCTGCGGTGCAGCAGATATCCCTGTACTGCGGTACGTCATACATGTGGTACTACAATATGTCCATCCTCTTATTACAGAAAAAAAACTAATCCTTTTAAAAGATTTCATTTTAGATAATGATATGTATCAGGTATACCTTATGCATGCTCTAATATTTAACGCTACATCTTTAATGCACTTAAATGGAAAAGGCAAATAAGGCACATATCAGTCTTAGAAACTTTTCAAATACACTAATTAGGAACATATTCATCATTATTTGTTGTCATTACCTTTAAAGCTAGATGATATGAATCCTCATATCAATAATTACTTTCAAAAGCCTAGGTCATTACCTCAGGCGAATCTCCGGACATATATTATATAAAAGCCACAGTGAAGACATTGAAAAGGTTTTAACTTATGATCGATTTCCATAGAATATTGATATAGTTGCAGCACACGTCATTCATCATGATAGAAATCTTAACCATATACTCGAGACGTTCCTAATCCCGTGTCGTCCAGCATGAAGACTCATCGACAAACAAATACTTTATATTTCACTTTGATTCTTCAAGTAAATCTCATTTATTTGGCCTATAATTTCTAGGATTAAGAAGAAATGTCGATAATTTCAGACGCATATCCTTCACCTAGCCATCCAATGGCATCATCGAACACTCAATACCCAGGTCTAATGTGAATGATTCCCCGGAAAACTTCATCATATCAAACGAATAACCTTGAGAAAGAGCTTACAGAAGTATCAAATGGGCGAGATGTATATAAAAAATGTACGGTTTAACGGTCGCGATCATCAATCAACGTTACACGCTGATGCATCTTCCACCCTCTGGCATCCTTTTATCCTAACTACCGTCGCTTTCTTGATTTCACGGTAAGATTCCATTCCCGGAAGGACGCCACCTGCCTCTGGAGGACGTGCCTATAAACTACTCCCACATAAAAAAAAACTGTTTCTACATCTGAGTCTGGTGGGCGTGCTTAGCTAACTGCATGTCTGGTAGGCGTGACATCTACTGACTTTACAAAGTAAAAAAAAAACCCACCAAGAGTAAACCTCTTTTAAGATATGTTTCGGGAGTAAATCAAAGTGGCATGATCTTGCTTGATGAACGTCCCTGGCGATCAGGAGGACGTGACTATAAACGATAAACTACTCCTACATCATGATAGATAAACTGTTACTTCATCTGTGTCTGGTAGGCGTGCTTTGCTAACTAAATGTCATCTACTGACTTAACCAAGTAAACTGAACAAAGCCAACCAGAGTAAAGCTTTTTAAGATATTTTATCTGGACTAAATTAAACTGGCATGATCTTGCTTGAGGGAAGTCCCTGGCGATCAGGATGACGTGCCTACAAACTACTCCTACATGATGATAGGTAAACTGTTCCTACATCTGTCTCTGGATGGTGTGCTTTGCTGAGTCAATGGCATCTACTGACTTTACCAAAGTTCTTCAAAAGTACAAATTAAACCCCGACAATGCCAAAGAGCAGTTATTCAAGCAACTGGATTTTATTTCCGAAATCATATCCAGCTGCTTGAGTAACTGCTTTTTGGCATATCTTATTACCTGGATGTCTAACCTTCATCGACAATCCCCAACAATATAAAGCATTTCTAAGATGGCATGATCTTGTTTGATGGAAGTCCCTGGCGATCATCATCACATACGCCGCCCCGTCAAATGATGCTTCTGCAGTGTATCATGTATTTACCTGCTACGAGAAGTGCACAATAGCCTAGACCCCCCTCCAAATTTCAAAATGACACATAATTACCTCAAAGATGAATAGTGTTTGTAGAGCTTTTTTTTTCATTGAAAGCTAGTTGATATATGAGAAGAAATTACCGAGGAGTAGAAACCTTAAACGCCTAATGATTTCTGAGATGCGCTGGCTACCAGGAGATAAGGTTGAATGCGGTAGCCAGGCGGCTTCACCAAATGTTACCTACAGGGCCACTAAAACATTTCTCTGTGAGCAGGAACTCTCTGCTGATATATCCTGTTACCGATGTTGGCTAGCGGGAAGGCTCGCAGGGGGCAACATATTGTGGAAGCCTGGACGTGTGATAATAAATAACCCATCATAAAACAGGAAAGCTTCTGTCATGTCGACTCACCTCCCCGTAAGTCCATGCTTTAAGTACTATGCCCAAAGGAAACTTCGGTAAGACACGGATGATTCTAGAAATGTATCATTTCCTTGCAAATTCGTCTCTAAATTTCGTGTTGAATATACATTTTATCGGTCTTTTTTAAGCATTTTATTTCTAATAGACGCTTTCCTGCTCACGAAGTTTGCAGTTGCAAGGATTCATCTGTGTGCATTCGACAAAAATTGACTGACTCTTTTTTGGGCTCTCATCACGAATGCAGGAGGTCCTCTCAGGTTATTTTTTGAAATACATTAATTCACAACATTACAGACATTATTCTATTTGGATTTAGATATAACTCTATCTAGCTAAGCCAAAAGAAATCATCATGATTGTTACAGTCATCTCCTCTACTTACATTCCAAAAAAAAGGCCAAGACCTTCCGGAATCAACTTTGTTCTTTGACATGAGTTATCCCTTTCTTGCCTGATTCATTTTACATGACCACCTCACGACACCCCGGTAATATATCTTTTCAGCAGAGCACCCCCTGGTGACAAAGTAACACGGAGACAGGATTAGAAGTGAGCCCGGTGCCGTGAACCGTGGTTCGTACAGACCTTCCCTTAATGGAATATTACTGACGATGTGGTGTGATTGAGTGCCGGGCTTTCTTTCTGTCTTGAACTTCTTCATTTGTTTTGCTTTCAGTACGGAACCGTTCGATTCATCAACCCTGGATGCAGAAATCACCAGTGCATTCCCAACAAGAAGTAGATATATCTTTCCCGATATGTCCGTTCGAATAGCTTTGGTGTACTGAACTTTATTGTAGAAGAAGTAGAAGTTTTGCCAGTGGGTTTAACAGATGTGTTGCTTGGTGAGCCGTGCAATATATTGGCAGACTTCGCGGAGTCACCGGCTTTGTTGTTATCAAGATACAGGCAAGTGTTCCTTTACGTCATTATTAGTAGGAATGGTAACAATACCGTATGAACATAATACCTGTGACGAAGTCTTCTTAAATTCCAGACTCTTTTCAAAATCTAAATAGGCTTCCGGATGAGCCAATGTGTGGCTATCTTGTATAAGGAGTGAGGGAGAGCTGGGACATCCATGGTACAAGTTATGGTCACAGCATCATGGAGCCAGATGGCATTATAGTACCTTGGGGACCAGCTATAAATTTGTTAGCTTTGGACACGCCATGGCATACTCAATATAAAGAATCCGCTAGATGTCTCGAGCTCGAAGTCCTGTTGTAGAGGTACGGGTTTGACATAAATTTTAAACAAGCAGTATTACAAAGCAGCATAGCGACACGTTCTTAATGATGAGCGATCCCGGCTCTCCATGGAAGTTACGCCTATATAGGCCCTACCGGCATTGTATAACCAATTATGCAAATGTGGTCTTAATTAACATAAATGTGGTCTTAATTAAAATAAAATTTCTGTTATTTAGAAGGATAACAGACTCAACTTATGTAATGCATGCAATCGAGGACCTTATTTGCATAATTAGTGCTAAATACCTAAATGCGAAATTGGTAAAGGTTACAATCATTTGGCGAGGGTATGGGGTCGTGGAACTTTAGTTTGGAAGTGCGAGACCACATGACGTATTTTTAGTCTATCGCAGTGTACAAATTACTTCATCTCCAATTTGCAAGTTAATTTCATGCCCTTATACTAATTGCAAGTCCATGGTAGAAATATACATGTGACAATGAACAGTGAACATTATTGTTAAAAGCAATGCATAGTGTTGGCTACATCTAGACATTGTGGGTTTTGCTCTTATTTGGAAGCAAAGTATACGTAAGACTAAGAGTCCACTTTTTCTAAGATTTGTGTGTTCCATATTCAATACCAGTGCCCGGTAGAGATTAATACCCCTTGTTGTGACTTTGTAGTTGGATGGTACCTTTGTAACTTTAGTCAAGATACGAATGATATGACGAACCTTGTATAAGGAGTGAGGGAGAGAGGGGATGACGTGAAAAGAGCTGGGACATCCATGGTACAAGTTATGGTCACAGCATCATGGAGCCAGATGGCATTATAGTACCTTGGGGACCAGCTATAAATTTGTTAGCTTTGGACACGCCATGGCATACTCAATATAAAGAATCCGCTAGATGTCTCGAGCTCGAAGTCCCGTTGTAGAGGTACGGGTTTGACATAAATTTTAAACAAGCAGTATTACAAAGCAGCATAGCGACACGTTCTTAATGATGAGCGACCCCGGCTCTCCATGGAAGTTACGCTTATAAAGGCTGTACCAGCATTGTATAACCAATTATGCAAATGTGGTCTTCATTTACATAATCGACATTCAAATGTCGTTAATTTCTGTTATTAAGAAGGATAACATACTCAATTTATATAATTTTCATGCCATTGAGGACCTTATTTGCATAATTTGTGATAAATGCTCATAATGCTTAATTGGTAACGGTTACAATCATTTGGCGAAGGTATGGGGGTCGTGGAACTCTAGTTTGCAAGCGCGAGACCATTTGAGGTATTTTCAGTCTATCGTAGTGTACAAATGCGATGTGGGACCGCGTGGACACGCGATGTGGGACCGCGTGGCACGATCGGGAGCGCGTTGGTCTCAGGCCCGAGAGGTCCCGGGTTCAAATCCGCTTGCCGTGTCACCGATCTTGTGCCCTTGGGAAAGGCACTTTACACGACTTTCCTCACCTAACTCAGGTGTAAATGAGTACATAGCTTCGGCTAGTGGCAGTGACAGGCCTTTGTTGTGGTGACAGGCCATAGGGGCATGTTCGGGCATGACGCACCCGCCATGACACACGAGTCAGGGGTAGGAGGAACCCCTTACATCCTTGGTCGGAAGTCCTCCTAGGAGACGTACGGAAACTCCAAATAACAAACCTGCATCTGCTGGGACCGTCTTACACGTTGCAAACAATTGCCCCTGTAGGACTTGGTGCGCCAGTGGACGAGAGGGTGGTGGAGAAGGAAGTGGACACCCCTCCTTCACCTTAAAAAGTGCAGGCCAGGCAGACGGGTCACCTTAAAAACCCACCCTGTCTGCCTACCATTGTCTTCCGAGACAGACGGATGCCAAAACAGTGTACAAATTATTCATCTTCAATTTGCAAGTTCATGCTCTTATGCAATTTCAAGTTCATGGCATAAACATGCATGTGACAATAAACAGTGAACATTATTGTTAGAGAGAGACTACTACTCAAACAATAGTGTGTTTGATACATCTAGACATTTTGGGTTTGGCGTCTTATTTGGAAACAAAGTATGCGTAAGACTAAGAGTCCACTTTTTCTAAGATTTTTCTGTTCCATATTCAATACCAGGGCCCTGTAGAGATTAATACCCCTTGTTGTGACCTTGTGGTCGGATGGTACCTCTGTAACTTAAGTCAAGTTGCGAATGGTATGACGAACGCGGCTGTCAGACGAGGACGGTTCTGCAGTATGTGTAAATGCCATTAGCACCATTACATCGCGATACAGGCATCAGTAGCCCATCAAAACCGCATGTCTGGCTCTAAAGGTCAGAGTAAGTACGGGCGATCTCTAACACTACTGAGAGGTACTTGCACCCAAATATTACATTACCGCTGGATAGATAGTAGCTTGCTAGGGACCTTTGATATTTCTGCAGATTGTGGGAGTTAATTCGAAATAATGTACAGTCATACGTTCGAGGTTACTGCCCTTCACATGTTGACATAAGCCAAACGTATGCAGGTCATAAATTCCTGGTCACTTTTTCCGCGAAATCAGATACGATGATAATGTTTTCATGATTGATATACTTACTATACCTATCTACCTACCTACCTAGTCCCTTGACCTCCAGGTCGTTGGGGTTGCAAGGTAGACATGAAGATAGAGAGTTACCTCCAGGTTCGTCATTCCTTGCCAGGGTTATCCTCTCCTGTAGGCTGAGGGGGGTCGATATACTATACATACTGTTCAAATGGAAAATCATACCTATCTCAGGGACGGGTATCACATAGATTTAGGACTCTAAACTTGATTTATACCTGTGTTAATTAGTACCTGATTTAGCACCTTTTGCATACACATTTTAAGTAGAAAACACGGTACATTTACATGCATAATCTGTTCACTGCTTATGTCATATAATGATTGTGTGCAGTTGTAACGTTCCTCGGTTAGCCAAAAGATCCGAAAAATGTGAGGGGGTTGAATGATTTTGCAAACTACTGAATATGGACTGGTTCGCAAGAGTAATCTGCACCGGAATGCCAGTAAAGGCATCCCTGTTCCCTCCGATATCAACACGGATTGATCGATACTCTAAAAGATCATTATAACAGTCTGCATTCCAAAGTCAATATACACAATATCAATAAGAACGTACATGCAATGCATTAGGACATACATGTATATAAGAAATCAAGTAAGCCTCAATCTTATACTCTTGGTCTTCAGTCCGTTAGACTTCCCAGAAATGTAAATCTGGTCATCTTTAAGTTATGACTTTGAAATAGTACAATTATTAGAGTTGTTGCCTTTGAATCAAATACAAAAACATAAAATCGCAATACGCCAGTTGTAAAGGCGATGGTATGAGGAACCCTGGTCTTCTAATGCCTGCAAGCTTGCTTATAAAATCATTATAAAAGCCAGGGTTTTCCTACATCATATTGATCACCGACATCTTACTCCTAGCCGTCCATGAGGTAAAAAAAAGAAATATGCAACTATGTTAGCATGAAAGTTCATCTGAGTTCGGTGCATTACATATTGAGATAATACAGCGCCCGGGCCAGGTAGCTGACGAAAACCAAGAAATTCGGTCGAAAATTCCGGTAAAATTTGTCGAGTTGGAGAACTGTTTGTTTTCTCAATATTTAGCCATGTTTCAAAGAACAAAGAACATCTTTCGAAACATTAATAGTACACTAATGTCTATTTTCAGGGGCAATATTGATGTTAAAAAAGGCACTCACAAAATCAACAACTGCAACACTATCATACCCTCAGATCGGCCTGGCATTGCCATTTTCCCGGAACTGTCAATGTTAAGATTACAATCAAAATGCCTGAAGTGCATCATCTACGGGTTGAAGATAGGCATAGCCCTTATCTCACATAAAGACAGATCGAAAATCAATCGCCACTTGTGAGATCTTATGTGACCATTTCATCATGACGAACTACAATGGCATTATTGCACACAAACTCAAGTACGCTATAAAAAGCTTATTGATCCATTCATCTGGAGCTGCACCACTGTTGTGGCTATCAATTCTACTCATGGTTCATACATGGTCAGTGTATGAATCTCCGCCTGGGCAACACAGACACAGCAGGTCCACGAAGCTACCGCTCCCTGCAGAATAGAGATACAGTTTACTATCATCATACGTTTTATTACACGGTATGAAATGGTTACAACCAAGGCAGCTTTATCATCAAGGTTCCATCTATGTGATTGTTAATTAAGTGCTATAAACTCCGCATATGCGTTTATGACACGTGTCAAATAAAAGAGTCAGAGATATGGGGTGTAAAGTGCTAAAGGGCAGCTTGGAAAGAGATACAATGACGATATGTTCGGTTTACGAAGAGAGTTCACGGCCACTGGGCGGGTGTTGGACCGGTCTTATAATGATATTGGAAGTAGGATATAGTGTGGCATATCCTACTTACAAGTGCCACGTTGATATGGTCTAATCTACCAAGAAACAGGACTGTTTCCTCGGAGGGGTTTAAGAGACCATCTACAGTTGGAGCCCATCGACCAGCCCTTAACAGAGACGGGGGCCGATACCAGCTACTGGGCACCTTTGGTCCGTTACTGACATCACGCCTCCGTTCATTTCAGTCGAGAATGTTGGAAAGACTGACCGGATTAAGCTAGTGCTGAGTGCTTCATATTTTGTACGGGAAGAAAAGTGTTAAGAAAAAGACCTTACTATATCGACTGCCGTCACACGTGAACCTTCGTAGAAAGAAAAGCCTGAAGCCATTTCGTTCTATTTGCCCAGCCTGTTGAACCTGCATAAAGTATCAATGTATTGCCTCTTGGTCATTGTGATGGAAGTTGATTTACGTCTTTCATTTGTTGTCCATGCAAGGGCTTCAATTTGCTACCGCTGAATTAAACGCGTCGTTCAACAGCCAATATTGCGGCCATTTAATGTGTCACTCCTTCATTCCAACGATAAATTAACGCAGTTACGGCCGCTCAAATCCCATCAAATCAACTGGACTATGCTTATTACTCTGGGCAAGATTCAGTACTGCAGCGGTTGATTGATAAGACTAAACTTGAGAAAGAGAAAGAAACTTACTTCATTACAGTGGTAAGAAATAAGATTTCATTGGTTTTGCAGTAAGAGCCTTCTTGCTTAGCCATCTCTTTGGGCATGTCGTTGTTGAAAAGAAAATAGCCAATTGCACAAAACGACCCTGAAATAGGCCCCTCTATGGGTCTGTACCTGATCTATTCAGCCAACGAGCAGGTAGTAGACCTCGACCTCTGCGGAATCAACGCGGCTTAGAAGAGCTTTCAGAAAATTGCCTCTAAAGGTACCACGTCTAACCAAATACGTATAAGCTCTGCCCCTCGGATGAAGGCCGACAAAGTGTGCCGCAATCCATCTGTCTTCGGCAGCAAGCTGAAATACTGAGCGTGATCGGTCAACGATCAACAAAATATGACTTCAAGGTACATCCTCATATCCTGGGATATGTTTTTTTTACCAGTAACTTGTCATACTTGTCATAAAGCAACTGCCACTATGATATCCTGTGTTGTACGATCTCTTCCTGTCAGAACCTAACTTCCCGAGAGAGAGAATCATTCCCTTCATAGAGTTACCAAAAGATCTGGATTCCTTATCATTATAAAAATCAGTCCAATAGAAGTTTAGGAATTTCTGTCACTATGGACACCAGTCATCACAGCCCCCAACTCCATGGTAACAGGCAGTTCTAAGTGTGACGAGACTGAACCCATGTTAGCACATATGCAAAAAGTAACAGGATAAGGATCCTCTCGATTCTCCTGTGTTTGTCATCAAGCTTCTGACAAACGCAAAACCTACCAGCCATCAGCTTGTTTCGTTCGCCAATGTTGTCGTTCCATTCATGGATCCTCATGATGTGGAACTTCATGTGGACATGTGGACTGCAAGTAATATCTGCATTAAAGGATATACCAGTACTAGACGCTGCGTTAGGCTAAAGTAAAGATTCTTGTGGAAACAAAAAAAATTAAGGTTTACCCGTTACATCAATAAATATTTACATATAGTGAAGACTGCCCGATTGGACATGAGACCAGTGACGAATATAGCGGCTGGTTCTTACAAGCGCGTGTGCTACCACAGACAATTCCCTGCAATTGCTTCAATACTAGATACAAAGTAGCCAAGGGCAAAAAGCGATCACAAGATGAGATAGCTGTCAGATATCGACTTGGCAAACTTGCAGAATCCACACAGTCACAGGAGCTACTGCCTCTAGTGAGAGGAACAGGCTTTGCAGCCGCAAGTATCGGCCTGAAGATCAGTATCAAAATACCATCAACTCTCACTCTCACTCACTCATCCTCGCCGCATATCAGACTTCGCTGAGGCGGGCCGTCAACACGCTGCCAGGAAATGTGGCAGGAAAATTCACGTACAAAAGGGCCAATAAACAACAGCATCTTTGGCAGTGCAGTCCGGTGAGACCATCTGTGCGCCTCTGGAGGGTCGACGTCTGATGTGGCTCCTAATGTGACTTTGCAGCCCATTCCTTGATTTACATGCTCTATTACACGAAGTATATATGTGTTGTCCGGTCGGGGTGCGTTGTCTCCGTTTCTCTTCTGCAACTTCACTTCACTTCACTTTGCTCTGTGACATGGGTAGAAAAGGCCTCCGCCGACTGCAATCAGTTGAGCGAGATCTGAAAAAAGTGAGAAGAAACTGTCCCCTAAAACCTACATACCTACACCAGTCATGTACCGTTCAAACTCCTGTATTGTTGTGAAACCTGGAATATGAAAAGCAATTAACCATTAAAAAAATCGATATTTTGCAAATTAAGTGTTTTGTATTGGTTATATTGATGCAGTCGAGTAGCTTTTGGATTTTAGGTTACCAAAATTAGACGGATTCTTGGTTTAGATACAACAGTTTTCATCTAATTCCTAAGGCTTACTGCTGTACATTACCCCATAGGTTATGCAGAACACGAAAGGCAAAATACCAACTTTAGACAAAGAAGTACGAACCGATCGACCTGATTACCGAGAAGAAAAGCCTACAATCCAAGTGTAAGCAACTGATTGTGATGATCAAAGTGAAGAAAGGAGAGAAGTATGTTACTCTGTAAGAGTCGATATTTCTTACCACGGTTTACGCTTTTAGTCCTATTCAAGCGGTTTGAAGATAAATGATATTTTGAATAAATGGGACGATAATTGGACCCGCTCGGTTACATCGCCTAAGTCCTGGTTGAAGACAAATACCGCTCAATCGATCAGTGGGCACGTCGATAGACGCTTTTATCGCTCGTCATGGATAATTTCAGACATTTCTCGTGAATTATTAAATGTGAACCAAATGAACATGATCAGGTTCGTGCACCAGGACGCATGACATGATATATGTTTCCATTAAGGTGGAAAATAATCGATAGTCAAACTTGTCTACCCTGTATCGATCAAAACAAGGCATTTTTTCTGCTTAGTACCTGGAGCCATGAAAATCCGCCTTTTAAGTGCACCCTGAAAGAGTGCAGCTTTTACTCGAGTACATGATCTAGTATTATATATTTGATAATTACTGGAAATCACATTTCTATAGCCCTTGGGCCACACATTTTGCACGTCGCTACAGCAGGGGGCTAGTCCTCTGGCAGCAGTGTGTGTTTAACTCCAATACTCTCCAAGCAGCTGTTGGTGGGGAAAGTCGTGACCTTTTCCTTAATATGACGTATTTTTTTCCGCTTAGCATCCCCACCAGTTGTGATCTTTTTCTTACGTGACGTATTTTTTCGTACGAAAGAAATACGGTACATATATATATATAAAGAAACGGTCACGATTTTCCACACCAACCTCTTCTTGGAGAGTCAAACTCCCATACTCTTCCTCGTTAGTGCTGCCCCAATAAAGAACGGCTGGTAGCTATGAAGGCTCAATGGTCAACACAATACATCTACGGGATTTTAATAGTTTCACTTCCGGTTGAGAAGTCGGTGTGAAGGAAACCTAATTTCCCTTTGTTACTACACAATACACGATGTTTTCAATTTTTGTTCTTTGACTACCGATAATTACGTCTATGAAATACGGTCTGTGTCTGTTTTAAGGTGCGATTTTGTTACAGTTTCGGTGGATAATGTGACCTAAGTACGTGATAAGGCCACACCGACTTAATTTTATGGATGACATCCTCTGGAGATCCCAAAACTAATGCGAGAGGGCGAAAAAAAAGAAAAATCCAGCAAAAATAAAAAAATGCTGCTAAACCACAGGACTAAACATTCAGACCATTCTTTCCCATGCTTGGTTTGTCTTATGTTCACCTCCAGTAAGACTGTAACAGACAATCGTCGCCATTTCAATCATGTTTATATTGCCTTTCTTGTATAAAGAGGGAAGAAGGGCGCAGTGACCCCATGCCTCCCTACCATGGAAAGCAGGTCCTCCGGTAAGCATGAAATCCCATTGACCAGGGATGATATGGGGTGACACGTGGCCACAGTTTTTTTTTTTTTTTTTTTAGAACAGGCGTCGAAAATCAATGCGCGCGCGGATGCCATCCGTAAAATTAAGTCAGTGTGGCCTAAGATGTTGATAACTCACATAGCGACACCTGGCGAATCATATCATGTCAACATCGGAATGTTTTGCGGAAGCATTCATATCGATGGAGCCACCTTCCTTGAAGCTCAAGACATCGCCTTTTAAGTAAAACTTGATGTTGAACTCTGAAAATTCTGTGATAGCCGTCAATTTTGTTTTCTGGCCTTCTACCATAGCGCAATTGTCACTTTTCACATGATACATCCTGCAGCGATTAACACATACGCTAGATGACGCTGCAGATATGTAACGGAACGTAGACCGCTGCACCATACATGTGACAACCCATGCATGGTATACATAGGAGAATATATTAAAGAATGTCTAGACGCTAGAAATCCCACCGATGATTGTAAAAGACCATACTATTCACTATTTTAATCCCATACTATTCACCCTTGTATTAAGTAGATTTACTCTATAGAACTGTAGTTATTTATCAGTAGATGCCATGCTTTGTACCTTGTACAATTGTTGCACAATAAAGTTACTCTATTGATTTGAATTAAAAACGAGGGTCGAATCAATCTCCATGCACGTGCTAATGTGCTTAACAAATTCATAGCATTTATCCCAAGAACAAACTTGGGTTATTTTGAGCCAATTCAAATTATTTCATGCATAGCTAAAGGCTGCCTGCCCCGGCAGTTGTATGAATTTCATGAATTCTATATGAACGTTATGAAAAACACACGAACGGCTATATGAAAGCGTATGAAAATAGCGTGAAGCGAAAGCGTACTATGCGAAAGCGTACGAATCTTATATGAACCAACCACCTCTGCGTCACGTGCGTGACAGCACGCCACGTCAGAGATTAAACAACCTGATGAAATTGTTCACGAAGGTACATCCTTATATAGATGTAGGGAAGCATTGTAAAGCCTTTAGAAGAAGAAAGTGTCAATGTGTACCGTGACAGTTGTCTTTTAGTTGAAGTTACGCTTGCAAGCTTATTGTGTGTTCTTGCGCATCGCTAAACCTTAGTGTAGAAATGGAATGAAAAGCATTCAACAAAATTTACCCTCTGTGGCGTTGTCAGCTGGTGTGCCTGAAAAATGAGCAGATCTATTCAGCGAACAGGAAACATTTGCACATGTCATTGAGAACGACCCATTTGTGATGTGTTTTCAATGGCTGTAGGAAAAAAACTTGATTTGATTAAACATTCACGGTAACCAAACAGTATTTGTATTATTTCTTTGTTATCTAATTGTTTCGGGCTTTATGTTACGGCTTTATATCATTCTATGTCTTTTAAGATTATGTTGATTAGATAATGGATGACATACGTGCGCGAGCATCAATTTTTGTCTGTTACCCCAAAAAATGTGTCAACCTGTAAATCGTGTAGTGCAGCTACAAAATGAACAAATATATGCTGGTACATGGCGAGAGCAAAAATATCGAAAAACGGATATTAAAGTCGCACAATGCCAAAGTCAATCCAAAGTCAAAGAAGATGTGAAAGAACAAAAATTAAGAATATATTGTTCGGTATACCATACCTTGCACCGCCAAACCCCACCCCCCTAACGACCAGGAGGTTAAGGGACTATGTAGGTAGGTAAGTACACCATACTCTGTTTATTCAATTGCTCAACCTTCCTAACCATTTAGATCTCATAATGAAGGCAACTTCTTTTTCTTCGCATGCTCATATCAGTTCTGGAGTTCTCAGGGGATTGTTAAGTGGCACAATGCCAAAGTCAATCCAAAGTCAAATTATGATGCGAAAGAACAAAAATTAAGAGTATATTGTTTAGTTTACCATACTCTGTTTATTCATTTGTTAAACCTTCCTGACCACTTAGATCTCATAATGAAGTCAACTTCTTCTTTTTTTCGCATGCTCATATCAGTTCTGGAGTTCTCAGGGGATTGTTAAGTGGCACAATGCCAAAGTCAATCCAAAGATATTTATTCATTTGACCGTCTCCCGAGACGAAAAGAGCCGAAGAATAACCTTCCTGACCACTTAGATCTCATAATGAAGTCAGTTTCTTTTCTTTTTTTCTTCGCATGCTCATATCAGGTTTGGAGTTCCCAGGGGATTGTTAAGCGGCAAAATGCCAAAGAACAAAAATGAAGAGTATATTAGTTGGTTTACCATACTCTGTTTATTCAATCACTTAGATCTCATAATGAAGGCAACTTCTTTTTTTCTTCGCATGCTCATATCAGTTTGGGAGTTCCCAGGGGATTATCATCTATATAATCGAATCAATATGGCCTAATCTTAAGAGCCTTCACTGTCAATATCAATATGCAAATGAACCTGCTGGCATCCTTCACAACAGTGATTAATGACAGTTGGAATGTGTGCGTCGATACCAGCCCGACAAAGACCACCTCCAGGATGGGGAAACGACTGATCAATTTCAGTGCGTGGAGAATACAGGTCTACACGGCACAGCTCGGTGAATAATCTATGTCCGCCGAGGTGCTCGCTAATATAATAAACTTGTATTGACTATAGGTTTCTTACTTTGGCGTCCTGTTTGCGAGTGTGTGGCTAGGGAATATTGAGGCATAGAATAGCTGTTTTTTAAAGTCCTCCCGTTTTTGTTGTATGTAGGGCAAATCTAAAGTATTAGAAGGCGATGTACATTAAGCAAATGGAGTTCCATGACCTCATACCTTCGCCAAATGACCCTTACCTTTTGGAGGATTTTAACAAAAACGCTTCTGCGGTTCTAAGTTTAAGGCGGGGACAGATCCATATTACCAGGGTATTTCCGAAGTTGTCCCGATGTCAAAAATAACTATCTGCTACCCAATCTTGGAGACCATAGCTTGTCCATGACAAACGATACAAAAATGCGATGATCGAATTTCCTATGCGACTATTTTGCATAGTTTGTATTTTTCAGCACAGTAAATATGAATGTATGATTATTGAACTAGTTTAACTGTAATATCCAACACAAAAACAGCACAAGTCTTTGCCAAGGAATGAACAATCCACTGCTGTCGTGACGTCACGTTATGCAGATAGAACACGTGACTCAGTGAGCTGTGGATTATAGGTTGCATGAAGTCTATTTTTTGTGTTGGATATTACAGTTAAACTAGTTCAATAATGACTTCCACCAACTTTCAAGTTGAATATATAGAATATATAACGTAGTGGTTACCAGAACATTGCTAGATTTCAATTATGCAAATAGGGCCTCAAACTCTTATTCGTTTTGGCTAAATAGTAGGGCATCATATTTCCGTCATACGTAAGTTGACTATCACGGTATAAATTTAAACATTATTTTCATTGATTTATGAATAATTCGCTGCTACAAATTCGTAATAAAACAAGAAAGAATTCCATTGTTGCCTCGAAATTCAGTCCTCCAAAAATATGTGTCTCAATTTTTCATTCATTTTTCTAATATAATGCAACACGTACGTTTAATATCTTTCAAAGCCAACGATAATGCTGTCACAGAACAAGGCAATTCATCATGTGCATGAAAATGTTATCTTAACGATGACAAGAAGTTCCTTGTATTTTAAGGTTTCCTTTCTTAGACGCTGGTCTACTGCAACAGCAAACTGGGGCCGACTAGACAGCAGATAAGACATTCGTATCACACGTACAGGGCTGCAAATCCAGCCTTAATTAAAAGATTATCTGGCATGACATCAACGCAAACTTTGTGCGCACCGTCCACAGATATAATCAACTGCCACTAATGACATTAGTCCCCGTAAATGCGATCTATAACCGCCGGTCACGGGTCGATGCCGCGAGGCTTCTGTAATTAGAAAAATGAAGATGATGAATGCAATGCAAAGGTATACTCGACTCGACAAAATCTGAATTCAATTTATATGCATTTATAACGGATTAGGGTAGGGTATTACGGATTAGGAGTTGACTTTCTTCCTGTCATTGATCTATGACGATTTGCGTCTGATTGCCCTTAGAAGAGTCCAATTCTGTAGCTTGATTTATTATGTTAAAAGTCCTGTTGTAAAGCAATTTGGCATGTTTCAAAACCTGATATCCGTGCTGCCATTTTATGTATATATTAATGAATTTCCATCTAGAACTGTACATATTACATAAATGAGATCTCGAAACCGTAACAAGCCGCTGGGGAGCCCAAAATCTAATTATTTCGAGGTCGTATCAAGACCTACTTACCTGCCAAATATACTGAGTCAATACACCCAAGCCTACTTTAAGTACAGCGTAAGTAACTTAAAGGTTACCCTGAACAAGCTTGTGCACACACACTAACACTACCGATGACGTATTAACCTTCTCATTGGCAAAGGTAACAACACTACACAACATTTGATCTTTAAGCACACTTAAGGCATACCTTGATGATAAAGATGAAGGTATGCCTTCATGGACAAAAGCTATTTACACATACTTCAAGGCGTGTTCAAGCGGTATTTCGTGCACTGCAACAATGCATGTAGCGGATATCGTCACTTCGACTAGGGATAAATTAATGATGCCTCTCCAGAGGTACGCGCCAGCACGTCTGGCCGCCGTAGCGGTGCGACGTGTAAACTTTGTTTCTCGTTTACAGGTAAACTTTGTGAAGTACAAATATTGATTTGTTCTGCAGCGGCGACTGCACGTCTGGTGTGCCCCTTTATCAGTACATATCCTTCTGTGCCGCCCTCTCTGCTACTTAATAGAGACGTCCGTTGTTGGACGGTTATCTCTATCTTAATACTCAACGAAACACCGAATAGCAGTTACTCACGCAACTGGATATGATTCTGGAATCTTCAATGAAGGATAGACCTCCAGGTAATAAGATACGTCAAAAGGCAGTTACTCCATAAACTGGATTATGAGTTTGGAAACCGTCAGACGTTTAAGGTAGTATTCACTACCTTTCGTCAGTCGACACTGAGCAAGATCTGTTGAACAGTTTTTAACATAAAATATGAATAGGCAGATAAAGGCAATTGATAGTCAAATAGGAAACATAACTCAAAAGACAAGGTTAATGCTAATTAGCCAAGTGGCCTCTGTTGTTTGAGTACACAGACCTCATTTGTATTTGTTTTAACTGCTCTTTATCACGTCTTACTTTGCATGACTGAATAAAGGTACTGGATGCTTCCTGAAACGTCTCATCATTTCCCATATCTTATCCAGTTGCTTTATTAGTAAATGCTATTTGTTGTAATCGTATTACCTGGATGTCTAATCTTCAGCGACTGTTCATCAAAACAGATAAGACAGGATGTCACAAAATGCAAGGAATAAAACTACTGCACTTTTATTACTTGCTCCAGTATTCCAAGGAGGTTGCAGGAACTGCCACATGTTAGACGGCCCCAGCAGATGCAACTTTACTATTTGGAGTATTCTTCTCCTATGAGGACTTCCGTCCAAGGATGCAAGGGGTTCCTCCTATCCCTGATGACTCGTGTATAGCGGGTGCGCATGCCCGAACATGCCCTTAAGGCCTGCCACTGCCACTAGTTGAAGCTAGGTACTCATTTTCACTTGCTCCAGTAAGTCTAACCTAAGAGGTATAACCACCGAAGTGCGCGGTTGATCTACATTGTACTGTTCTTGCTAGGGAGCAGGCGTTTTCTTGGATCTGACGCAAACGTATATTCTACCCTCACCATTTACCTGCCGGGGGTTGCCCTTTGCTAACTGATAATCATGTGATCATTAGTTACTGTCAGACGCAGGCCAAAAAGTAATCTAGCCACGACTTGAACTTTTGGAAAAGGACCCGGACAATCGCTTACCGCTTTTGAAGGAAGACTAGCCAGGAAGCGATTACTTTATACAGATGAGCTGATAGATCCGCCTTGTCACCCTGCCCTTTAGCTAATTGCCCCTTAAGTAACACCTATTTGTAACTGTCCGTAACTGCCAGTAATGCTATGCCTAGTCATGATATCCAATTACACAGAGACGGTGGCCTCTGGTCTCCGCGCAATTGTGCCCGCTGGGCAACAGTTTTTCGTGGACGTCATTCCACCAAGATAAGATGCTTTTCACTAACAATACCATGTTCTTGTCCATATGGGCTAAATGCAGCAATTCTATTGTGCTACATGGAAAATTAAAGGCTATCTCTTCAAATTGAAGTAGCTTTCCATTTTTAGGGCCAAATGACCTACAAGGTGGTATTGAGTTAGAGTGGGGAAACCCTAGCCTCATTCGCAGTGCAAGAGTGGCCTAGGCGAGTAAAATATTCCCGGAATAGGAACCTGGCTCATATGATGGAAATGGCGAATCAGCACTTCCACAAAATAAACTAGAAGGATGGGAAGGAGACTGGGAAAACCCATAGACATCTTTTTTTTTTGTCATTTTTCTAAAAAATACCATTTAAATACTTTCATTTTCAGAACTAAATGTATATATTAGCCAAGCGCCTATACTTCGGTATTCGAATCAAATCACATGAAAATCGGTATATTAGTGTATGGGCGCCTTTTCTCATACAAAACTTCAATATAATTTGATTTGGGATTATTGTCTGTATTTTTACTAAAGATGTACATTTTAAGTTTCTGTGTCATGATATTATTGCCATATGACTTAAATTTATGTGATATTTTGTACTTGTAAGTCTGTTATGTAGGTATCACACGTGACTCGGTGAGCAGTGGATCATAAGTTGCAGGACGTCTATGGTGTCTTCTGTCTCTGTTAAGGGTTGGTTGTAAAGCTCTGATAAAGATGGCTTGTTTAATCCTTCTGGCCAAAACGTTTTGCTTGGTGTACAGGATTCTTAATCTCCAACCAGATCCACGGTGCGTAAATGTAGTATCAAACTTACCGTAGGTGCCCGTTTGACTCCCTTAGCCGGCTATACTCCCTGGCCAGCTTTAATATTATCTTATGGCACCGTAGGATCTGCTTGGAGATTACAGGATTCTCACTTCGTCCAGAGTGACCGAATATTCAAAGTCACGTGGTTCCCCATCACGTGGGAGACCAGGTGCAGCCAAGTTTGCAGCTAAACATGAAATATTACATTGACGGCAAACATTTTTTTCAAGACAATCCCCGGTAACTTCATGTCCGCATGCCAATATATTTTGAACCCTGGAGTTCCGTAGATAACACCAAGTCATTATTCACAAAGCACCCGCATCAGTACCAACTCCTGACACTATCAAATAACAGAGTGTTCGTGCTAGACAACTTTGAGAGAGATATCTCACTCTCTTACTCGACTCCTCTTGCTCCCGGGAGGAGCGTGGCGCCCCGGCATACTGATCTTCAGTCAGTTCTGTTCCTATTGCCTCCCAGGCTGCAGCGATGGTGATTGGCAACTTTGAGAGCAACATGCATTGGCATAATACCGGTCTTAAGCCTTATACCGGTCGATTAAAAATAGTGGAACTTAAAGAGATCTACACATGCAACAATAGTTATTTCTGAGGTATGCACACTTCAGACATCTAGGTGTCCAATACATCATTTACAAAGCATCGATAACAATGCATTCGAAGACAACAAGGCCAAAAGTTTTCAGGTCATTTTCGGGGCAGGCGAGCTCGTCGTGGGACAAACACACTGTCACGTTCATCGCCAGATTTGTAGATAATAATCACATGTGCTCACGGCACAAGACGAGCATGATTCAACAGCAATCTTGAATTTCTTTTGGTGACCTACAACTCGTGTAAAAGTGTGAGGAACCGTTGCATTATCGCCCGGATCTACGGCTGAATGGGTCAAATTGAACGTACGCCGCCATTTTCCCGCCATTTTTAATGCTACGACCAGCAGTAAAGTTTTACGTCATAGCGGTTGTGACGGACCAAAATTAAATAAAAATTCTTGTCAGTATACGCCCATTTTCTCATGACTTTTTGTATGCTCATGCAGATTTTTGTTTTGTGCAACTACTAACAGGAAAGAAAGGAACAACAGAGGATGTATAAAGGTACATAGCGGCAGTTAATTGTGCCGTGTTTCGTTCGGCCGGTATAGTGCACCCCCTTCCAACCACGCGCCCGTTCTCCGTGCAATTCCGCGGTGTGTTCCAATTACGATATTATGTTTTTAGCAGGACCAGAGAGACAAAATAATTTACACAGAAGAAGTGGCAAAGGTAAGCTGTAACAGCAACATGTAACTGGAGAAAATGATGCGTTGATCATTTGCCAAATTAGCATTGCTTGAGAAATTGCAGTAAACCGACCGGTATTATGCCAATGGATGTTAAATCTAGATGCGTAAATACCAATTTGTTTATCAAGAATAGTCAAAGGCATTGATGTCTAAACATTCCAAGACTTGGTATGGGTTTGAAAAATTAGAGATCACAAAGACACCAAACACAAGAGTACGTATAACTGCTGATTGAGGTCTTTCTTAAAACATTACCCAGCATACTACTATTTATCGATTTACCAAAGTGATGTCGTCAATAGCAGCCAACAATCGATTAACGTAACTTTTTAATAGCGTCAGCAAAATGACAGAATTCTGAATTAGTTGATTCTGTATTAAAACCGTTTCCGTGGCGTACTCTTTGCCATTCTACATGGTGTACTTTCTCTTCATGCTATGTGATGTATGCCGTTCCCCTCCTGTCCCTGACGGGGGCTTTGGTACCCCTTGCGACTGTCCGTTTGACGTGGACGTCTTATCGCTTTTCGGGATCTCGCAAATAGCGTCAACGCTAAATGACAGCGTGAGGGATTCCCGCAGTAGCGCCATTAGGAGGCTGCATGCAGGTGATTACTGCTGAGGTATGCATCATTCTATCGGCTGCAGGACGCTCCAGCGACCAGCACAACACAGTTTGGTGGCAACTTTCGATCAACTTGTCGGCGGAATGAGGCATGACTTCCCCCCAGGGACACAAGTTAAGACAGATACGTGAGAAGGACGCAAAGCAATCGGAAAATTAGGCCGTTATAGTCACCAATTTGTTGTCTTCATTTGTGCTGTCTGCGGTGGATGGCTGCGGAGATAAAGCCATAATGCCGGCGACTTTATGGTATACATTGTTATTTTACGTTTTCGTCTGAGAAAGGATACTTAAACTGCCGGAGTAATGAAGTCCCATGCTGTTTTGCGCATGAAAACTTCATACTACAAGCAGATCCGTGGTGGCATAATATAGAACCACAGCTGGCCAAGGAGTATAGCCTGCCAGAGGAGGTCAGCCGCCTCCTTTGCCAGCTTTGAAACTATCTTATGCCACCAGGAATCTGCTTGGAGATTATGAAAACTTTTTTTTTCACCTGCTCAGCTTTGAGGTCCATTTCCACATTTCAGAAAGAAAAAAAAACGTCTGAAAGAAAACCGGCTGCTGCATTTTTGCCAAATGTGACAGGGGTGTTATGAAAACTACCCTAAGCAGATCCGCTGTGGCAAAGGATAGTACCAAAGCTGGCCAAGGAGTATAGCCGGCCAGAGAAGGTCAGTCGCCTTCTTGGCCAGCTTTGAAACTGCTCGGAGATTTTCATATTTCAGAAATAAGAAGAAAATAAATCAGAAAGAAAACCGGCTACTGCAATTTAAAAAAAAGCCACAATTCAGTACCACTTACTCTCTGTCCCAACGACAAGACTCCAAAATTGGGAGAAGGAACAAAAAAAGAGAGCACACCACAACTACCCTGCGGAAGTGTACCGTCTTATCATCGATTAGTACTGTACGTCTTAACTTATCGATTTACTCAAGCTACCTTGGCAACAGAAGTAATAATGTAAAAGGAAAAAATCAAACCGGGTTCGGTATCGTTCCGTTGGATTTCTCATGTGGCTTTCCTGGAAGAGCCGAAGTCATATATCAGATTGTTTCTTGCTTTTCTAATGCACGTGGGTTTCAGGATAAGTTTGCTCCATTCGGAGACAGATTGGAAATCACTCTTATTTCGCACTTCAACTACATCCCCGCTACAAATTAGTCTGTTTGATAAATCGTGAGTCATATTTCAACAGGGGCATGTTTTATCAGAAGAAAATAAGAGGGCACATTTGCAAGCAAATATAGCATATTTCACTCCATCGCCCTCCCCATGCAAGAATGAGTGTTTTATACGAACGTTTACAAAAATTGAACAATTCATTTCTACCCATTGATATCATTCCAATATCAACCCACTCCAAATGAAATTTTCTGAATTAGAAACCCCATGACTCTCTCACGTTACCCTCACCCCATCTCTAGTACAGTATAAGGTCTACTCCCATAGCGAATTCCACGTCATCTGGCTTTAAATACTCATATGATGACATAGAAATCCAAAATATACTTTTTATCCATAGATAGCGAAAAAAATGAGTCATTTTAAAGCAGCATAAAGAAAAGGTACTTTGCACACTCGCCAATGTAACACAATGACACATTCATTTGAATATCCACCAAAGAATTTCGGCACCACGCCAAATTGCAACCAAACGTTCCTAAAAAGTATACTACAGAAGGAAGGATGTGGTCGATACATCAACTTGCACAGGATTTGTGTTTTGGGGACATGATCGACCTGTGTCGGTTTCTCGGCATTTTTCATGGCTTACAAACCCTGGTGGCGATACCGACACACGTGCCCGGCAGACACAAGTATGGAGATATCCGTGACCAGAAGGCGGCAGACTTTTGTGGGGCGTGAGGATGATGAATGATGTAGAAAATGGGTAGAGTAGTTCCTAGAGGAAATACTGTAAATACAGAAACTTTCGCGGTGGTTTTGTATTCGAGGTTTTCGCTGAATCGTGAACTTAAAGTCAACTTTAAGGCGAATATTGATAATACAGTATGCGACTACAGTATAGTACTGTAGATATTTCATTTCATTTATTTCGTTTTACCAGGGTTACATCACTCAGGCCTTGTGATGTGTTCGCGTGATAAGTTCGCGTGATGACGCTACCGCGAATGCAAAACCACTCCATTTTCCCGCTGCCGCGAAATTAAATCCCGCGAACTTCAATGTATTTACAGTAAACGGACTGTCTCCTGTAATATGCATATGCAGAACTGTTCTAATTCGTTCCATTTCCAACGAGAAATGAAATCTAGCACTTAATTTGTAGTGTTTGATTTCGGGCATTGACATTCTAGATTTCCATGTCATGCCGCTACGTTGCAGCCATTACAGGAAAATAAATCTAACTCTCCTTACGTTGTTTTTCCATTTTCCGCGACAAATAGAATAATGCTAGCGCTGCTAATGCCTATCGATGATAACCTTTTCAATAATGTTATTGGTAGTTTTACTACTCACATATAAAGTCTAAACCTAACTGTTTTACGTGGTGGATAATGGGAAAGAATCATGGGCACTTTCCTAGTGAAAATACATGTACCAGATGTTAATACACGCCCGCGGAAGCATAATGCTTTCCGGCATAAGACGAAATTATTTTCCAGGCGTATCAAATATTACCTAGGATTACCTTAGCTTTTTTGCAACTTAAATACGCACAGACTTGCTTAGAACTCGTTCAAGGACTGTCTTGTCAAGTATACGTTAAACGTTTTGTATGATATTCTAATTTCGAACTTGATGATAACACAAATGTAATGTACGTCGCAGTGCAATCGTCTTCTACTAGTTCGGGGGCTTGTATCTAGTAGTACATTCATTATAATGAATCTTTAATACAATACAGGAAAATACAGAAAATAAAGATTAAGTTAGAATAAAGTAATCGTAGTACTGTACAAAGGTCTAATGGACGTCTACGTTTGCAAGTTCTAATAGAGACTTTGAGACATACATTGGGCGGATAAATTTCATACATTAAACATGTTCAACGTATGTGATATAATTGTCAACCGCTATCTCCGTACACAGTTTCCAACTTGTTATTTCATTGCCTTGAAGTGGTCTTGTGACCTTGCTTTGAACAACAATCTCGTTGAAAAAAATGACACTTAGTCTATAAATGCGTCTTTTAAAACCCCAAAAATGCTACAAAAATTAATGTCTTTTCACGAATATTAATCTACATCATTGTATAGAATACATTGGTTTGTGCATTATATTCGACAATTTTCCTTTGAAATAGGAATACAATTGGTGAATGAATGGCTTTTCCTAATACAAAGCGTACTCCAAAGTACCATTAACAGTAACAAAAACTGGAGAACCTTTGGTGCTAGAATATCCCCAGTATGCTGAACCATACAGCCGGGACAGTATCGCAGGATCTGCCATAGATAAAACACCTGGCGGAAAGGACATTTTCAATCCCAGTAGCCATAAAAATAAGTTTTATGTAGCTTTCATAATAACAAAATGTGTCATAAAATCGTTAATGCAACTGTAAGTAGGTCACATACTAGAATACTGGACATGACAGTACTCCTATGGTCACTGCTCCTAACTCTGGACCCAGCTAATTTCTCATGCATATATCATTCATTCAGTTCATTTGACCAATTTTTACTATTTTTCTAATAACTTATACAGCCTGTTAGAGTCAAACATGAAAAAGTTACATATTTCTAACATTCAGATTACAATTGTGGTCACCTTGTTATTTATATATGTTTACATGTATGCCAAAAAGCAGTCACTCAAGCAACTGGATATGATTTTGGAAACGGTCAAACGTTTCAACTAGCATCTACATCCACATGTTTTCATGTCACTGATAATTCATCTGCTGTGCTTTTACACAGTCCTGGTTTCTGCCAAATAGCAAACTTCGAAATAAGCTAATGGCATACAGATCTACCTAGATGTGTGTAAACGACTACATAGTGCCAATCAAATTATCGTATGATCAAATGATGTCCAAAACGGGTCGGTCATTACAGATGGATCCTACTTTGAGAGAGAAAGGAAGACACACGGCCGTGCCCTGACCTGAGAGTCATACAACAGCCGATGAATAAACGCATAACAAGCGTCCCTCTCCTTTGCAAGGCCATGTACAATACATCACGGGCTTTAATCGGCGCAGGAAGGAAGTATTCCAAAGAGAACTACTGAATTGTGACAGTGATGGTACAGACGCCGGATTATAGCCCATGAAATTGTGGCTACTCTAGATTGGATTGGGTTCCATTCCGGTGAACCCTCTCAATCTCGTCATCCCATCACATCCATGTGATGTGGTGCCGTACGAACACATATCCGCTATTAACATGGATAAAATCAATTTTCTCTTAAGTTTTTATGAATTATCCATAACGCAGAAATGCTCTAAAGTTGAATATGATTACATGAAGCTGATCATGCTACCATAAACATAAGGATAGAACACTTTTTTCCTGAGTAACATGATTGTAGATGGGTGATTATGCTGGAAATGGATGTACTTTATCACTATGTGTTTTTAAATTGCGAATGTTTATGATATTACAGAAACCCAGACAATAAGCTGTGCAACATAACATTTCAGCACATATTTCAGGTTATCCCTCTACCCACAGATGGCGGGGTTGTGTGGTGTAACGGCAAAGCGTTCGGCTCAGAACCAAGTGTTCCCGGGTTCGAATCCTGTCATGTCACCGATCTTGTGCCCTTGGGATATTTACTTCTGTACTACATTTCTCACTCCACCCAGGTGTAAAAACGGGTACCTGACGGGTACCTGGGTTGGGGAGGTAAAGGGCGAGGGTTGGGTTTCGTCTCCCGATACCGTGTCCTAGACACAGTGGATAATAACTCAGCGCCCCTATGGTCGCAAAAAGGTTATAGAACTACCTTTAACTTCTGTCTGTCCTACATTTTCCTCGTCTAGCTGAAAGCATATAGATAAGAATATTTGAAAAAAACTACATATGGTTAATTTTTATTCTAGTCGGTGGCACTAGTGGTAACGCTTCACGAGATCCAGCTACTGTATGCACCTATGTAAATATGTCAAATTAGGTAAGAAGTTACTACAGACGTCTTGCCATGTCATTTCGTCAGGATTTTTTTTTTAACTGATAATTTTTTGAAAGTGGTTTGTAACTCCATGGAATAGACGACGCTTTCGTATTCAAATACTGAAAAAATATAAAACTTCGCATTTTTGTACTTGGTTTGTTATTAAAAGGGACCCCCACAAACGAACAAACAAACATACAATTCTTTAAAAACAATGTACACCGCTATACACTTCTATCTCCATATCTCTCCAACTTTCTTCAGTGCCTAGAAGTGACCAACACTCGCCTTGCATTGAGCAACATTGTTTTAAAACAACTAGGATTCAATTGTATCTGCGTCTCCCTGGTAGGAACAATCTCAATATAACATGATTTATGACGGTAAATCCCGGCCTGTCGCCGGGAGATTGTGGGTACGAGTTCCGGCTCAAGCGCCGCGTCATTAATGTGCTCTATACACGATCTGAAACAGGACATCAGTTGTGGTTGTTACGACTATTATGTTGGCGCCGCTGCAAAATGCCATTACGCCGAAGATCTATTGTTATTGTTAATACTGACAACAGCTTCATTCTGTAGAATGAACGGTATTCAGGTACTACTGCTTGAGGGTAACTCTACAATGTTGATTTAACGACTCAAGATTGAAAGGTTGAAAAGATTTGAAAGGTTGAACTAGACTACCAGGTTGTTCGAAATAGCCTATGCGTGCTATCTAGATATACTTTTTAAAGTTGCTTGACGAGAAAAAAAGTCTTTAAAAAACATGTTCAGATTAAGACATCTGCATAGTGGCAATTGCCATGTCTAATTGCGACGTTATTACCATTTTTGATCATGATCATATTCGCCGCATGTCCGCCTATTTTCAATTACTTCCGTTGTTTGTAACATGTTGAACTAACATTAATATATCATTACACATACAGTTTTGAAAACATGAATTAGAGTGAAAGCTTGGTTCATGTCCGTTTGTGTTTGTCGCTTCTGTTCCTTCACGAGCCTCTTACAGCATGATAACCTCCTTGCTTTCAGGAAGCCAGAGTTTGGGTCATGTGTATATCTGTTGGTCGACTGTTCCCGGCATTGGGTCCATGGTAGTCTATGGACCTTCTGAGGGTCTCTCGTTGAGGTTCAATTTTTTCTTTAAATCAATCTACACCCTATCCACTAGACAGGGAAATTCTTGTAAAGCCCGGCCTTGAACGATGCAGAGTTGTAAATCAGCGTCACATTTTGTTGAGGCTTTGCGGTTGAACCGATTACGCGCGCGCGTTAATTGACGCTTATTACCGAGAAGGACGTGTCTTGCATGAGCCGGCGCCATCTATTATTGCCAGGGTTCTAGAGGTCATGGCCATGTTTTAATGAGACAATGCTTTGTTTGGCAGCTTCTAAGATATACAGTCAACATAAGGCGGAACGTAAGTCGTTTTTAGACTATGGTTATGTTGGTGTTAGTCTGTGTAACGCAGACTCCGCTGTCCAGGGCTGTAACTGGCCCCTCCCCGCCGGCGGATGTTGGGCGGGCTGCTTAAGCGAGATTTAATCAGGCTAGGTTGGTATAATTGAATCCGGTGAGACGTACCCTCCTGTACCTGGAATTTATTGCCGTCTGACATCAAGTCACTGTGTAAACTGTCCAGTTTTAAACAAGCTATCTCAGACATTGTTACCTTGACCTTTGACCTCAAGCTTTTTAATTGTCAATACTCTGATGGTTCATCGTATTGTTGTACTCTGTATTTTCTTGTAGTTTGATAATGTTGTGAACCTTGGAAGATTAGCCTAATCGGGCTAAAAGGTTTCGTAATAAATGAAATGAAATCCCTATGAAGTACACGGCTGAGCACTTGAATTAGAATTGAGATTCTGACATTTATGTATCACAACTTAGTATCAACACCAGCAGGTTTCTTGAAAGGCTTTTACAGCAATACTTATTTGCATTGCAATAAAGACAATAGAAAACAAATCGTTATTAATGCCCTTAAAACCTTTATGGCTCTATCGGGAAATTATCATGCGCATCTTCATTTTTGTAGCAACAAACAGCTGCTGAAACAACTGTCAAGAGAGATTTCCTTATTAGTTAGGATGAAAGCAAAGCTTCAATATTCTGCCTTTGCAGTGACTGATCGTTCTCTTACGTCGATTATGCCATTATCCCTTAACAATGGCATAATGGAGGCATCCGCCTTGTTAGAATCTGTTACCCAGCTACAGACAATGCTACCCTTTGTAGTCATACCGAAGCTTGCATTTCACTTGATATAGGCATTGATTTGTTGTCAATGAAATTCTGTGTAGTCGTGCACATGAGATGTGGATATTCAGGAGAAAATTTGATGACATGTTTGGGGGTGCGGCTTGAGTTCCAAGCAGGCTAACAGATGGATGCCTGTGAGAACATGCGGCACATTCTCACAACAAACCCCCCTGTTGACGATAAAAGTTTAAATATTGCTAGATGTGAAATATCAACACTATTTCAAATTAAGGGAAATTGCTTTTAATGGTAGCAATATTTCATACATGCCAAAACAAAAACATTTTATTCTGATGGGTATATTCTCTTAGACATTAAGTAATATTCGTTTCCCCGTCTAACTTCTTCTAAACCAAATATCACGTTGCACTGTATTTCTACATAATTATCTTCTCTGCATTTTCCCATACTCCTAAGCTATGCAAACACCCTTCAGTCCCAAGGAGTAAGACTTTAATTGCGCTGACGTCTTGCCGATACCGACGGCACGCCTTCATTATCGATCGCTTTCCTGAAGAATGTAGAGGATTGGCCATCTGCATTTCCCTAACCTTCATTGCTGTTTAAACCAAGTTGTATTTGGTATTATAGAAGGAGTGTGCACAAATAGGTAAATATGACATTGTCAAAGAATATTTAGACCACCAAGGCCTTAAAAAACGTCGCAGTAACTTTTAGACCATTAGCCATATTTGTATTTTGTCTACTTAAACTTAGAACTGTCGATCTTAATCACACTGTTTCAAGTCTGTTTTCCACTGATCTTTTATCTTAGCTTAAGGTGCACTCTCACTGCACTAGCGTCATGCTTGAGTTTCTGTGGGGTCCGAAAGATACTAAACGAATTTCAGAGATAAAGGACGTATCTACTTACTTTTTGTGTATTTTGTTATCTTCTAAAACATACTTTTACGTATAAAGCAATGTCTAAATTATTAAAAAAATCGGCGATAATAACAGTGAAGCGGTGAACGAACCCCGCAGTGACGCAAGCTTGACGCACATGCGGTGAGAGTGCACCTTTATCGGGACACTCTACTTGTTTATTAAAACATCTGGGGTCATGAGCGTCTAAACAGCCTGGTTTGCTCCCGGGAAATCGCAGCTGCTTTACTTTCTAATCTTGTCTGAATCAATCTTGTCCAATTTGGTAGAAGTTTGTAGCACTGGTTTTTTAACTTCATCACATCGATATTCCTCGTATACAACAAAAGTTTACATGTCCATTACTTTACATGTCCTTCACCTTCTCAGCGTAGTATTTGGACACATTCTTCTGAAATTCACCTGAAATCAATACGGAATTTAAGAAGAACTGTTAGAAAGAAGTGGCATTGCCGACTTAACCGTTTTATTTTTTTAAATTTTTCTATTATTATTTTTTTCTATTTGCTTTTTGGACAGACGAGGACAATATGGCACTGCACTCAAGTTTTGTAACTTATATTAACAATGTGGATACACTGTACAGACATAAGGTAAAGGTAGTCTTTTACCCCGACCCAGCAGGTACCCATTTTAAACTTGTGTTAAGTGAGGAAGGTCGTGTAAAGTGCCATTCCCAAGGGCACAACGTCGAGGGCACGGCGGGGATCGAACTCAGGACCTCTAGATTCCGAGCCGAAAGCTCTACCAGTTACGCCACGCCCGAGGCTGACTATAACCGTTGGGCCGTCCTTCATAATGGAGTGTGGCGTCAGTGCTCTCTTCGCACCGAACGTGCGACCTTGAAACACATGAAGGTCGACAGACGAGGAACGATCACCGTTTTAGCAAAGTGCATAAAGTGAGAGGTCTAACTCTTGAGATGCTTGCAGTTCCCGATTGCTATTTTTATCCCTGCCTTTGATAAATTGGATAGAATTGGTCTGTACACGCCAGCACCATTAAATTGGTCAGACAAAATCAACTAGGAGGGGCTTGACACTGAATAGCCTATTGCCCAAGAGGACTACGTATGATTAGTTCTAGTGAGTCGGGACGTCAGAAACTCCGCGTAGTAAAGGTTATCTGCCACTGCAGATTTTGTGTAAAACTTGCGTTAAGACCGCAACAGTTTAGTAGCTAAGGACTGCAACATCCGATTATGTTTGTTTTTTTCAAGTTAACTATCGCTCTAGTAAAAGAACTTATATGTATCTAGCAAAGATTCTGTACATGTATCTGTTTCTATATATAACCACCCTTCGGCGTAACACACCAGCTAAGATTGATCTAAAACTTTGTTTTATTTCTCTGGCTGATAATGTGTGTTGTAATATCAGCAGGCAAAAGCTTTCTTTGTATATACTGTGAACGTGAACATTAATATTGGTGTCTGTATAACTGAACAAGCTTCCATTCTAATTTCCATTCCTTTAATGAAATGGCAACGAAGAGCAATGATAATGAAATCATAACAAGCAACGATTTTGATTTAAATGAGTTATGATGACAATGACAATAATTTTTCTTTGTGTTAGTCCAATTTCTTTGAGTAGGTCCAATTCGTGTGTTACAGCTTGATTTTCTTCGAAAGGATTTTCTTGCATATCCTTGGGTAAATGAATTAGATAACTAAATCAAATGTGTAGAGGTATATTTGTATTCCTAAATTTGCAGAGCTGTACTCCCTGCTTAAATATATGTAGAAAAATTACTATTTTACGATTTACTAAAGATATTCTATCACATTGTAGTTGTTAACATAATTTCAGTGAATATTTGGTTGTATTTATGGTCTAGCTGAAGAGAACTTACAAGAGATCTGCGCATATATGTGTAAATTACAATGATATATTTAATTTACGAGAGGCCCATAAACATTTGACTAATAAACATTTTATGATGTCGTATATTACAAAACACTCATTTGACTTAAGTGCATGGTCGATAATCACTATAAAGACAAATGGATTTTTTTATCCCCCAAAGTTACAAATTATTAATAATGGTGTCTACTTCGCAAAGACATGGTACAAGAAACAGCTTGGCAGAGTTATGTCTGAATTGCGCCGTTTAAATAATTGTTGTTAATCGACAATCATATA
Source organism: Branchiostoma floridae x Branchiostoma belcheri (assembly GCA_019207045.1). NCBI lineage: Eukaryota > Metazoa > Chordata > Leptocardii > Amphioxiformes > Branchiostomatidae > Branchiostoma > Branchiostoma floridae x Branchiostoma belcheri. The sequence goes on along the minus strand of CM033024.1, from coordinate 11,837,565 downwards.
ATCACGAATACTCTAGTAAGTATGCGTACTTTCGTAATTGTAAGACATATTGATTATATATTCTGAATATATTATCAAAAGTGGTAAAGGTTTCTTTTCCATCGGTATAAACTTAAGTTAATAATGTATTGTAGTGAAAAATCATGCCTACGTGCCTAGACCACTGACTGGTCCATTCTTCCTTCTGGTATGACTTGTCCACCATATATGAAATCATAAACAGTAGATATAAGTGATGTTGTATTTTTTCGCTGTAAGATACATTATTATTAAGCCAGATACATTGCCGCTTCCCAGCCAAATAGTTGTTTTTCTTGCAGTATCAATGGTTTTCATGAACTCAGATAGTGTTATGTATTGAACAGTGTATGCCTCGATTTATTTGGGAAAAACAATGTTGCATGTAAAAGTGAAGTAAGAATCTTTTATTCTATTGCAATTAGTATTGTTCTTGAACTATTGCGTTACAAAGGCAACAACCCCATAGCATGTCCAGGACAAAATATTAAAAAATGGAAGTTATGCTGCAGTAAAAACGTCACATGCCAGGGGGCTAAAATCGACACTACAGTTCTTGTTTTTGGTCTTCTTAACACCTACCTAAATACCAAATGTCATCACAATCCATCCAGAGGTTCTCCAATACTGACCACAAATATCTGAATACACAAACACAGGCACATAGTACAAAAAGGCAGACACACAGACAGACAGACCCAAAACAATACCTCCGCTTTTCGTGGAGGTAAAGAGTGACTTGCTTGCACTAACGCCTCCTTCCAACAATCCAATATTGAAGATAGATGCTCATTAATGCAGCTCACAGTATCACGATTGACGGGTTTACATTCCTCTTTAAACTGATTTGCTGCGAACAATGGTCCCTGCGGGGGTGTCAGATAATGTCAATCGTTTCAACGCAAAGTCTCTTGAATATGAATTGAGCTCACTTGATGAATGCACGTAAGCATATCGCTTAGCTAGGTTCAATCCTGCTTTTTATCTCATATCCATCTTCGTGTGCGTACTTGCTTGACAATCCCAGCCATGAAATTAAAAACTGAACTGAAGAGATGTTTAGATACCCTACAACGCATCAAGATCAGAGGTATATTATCAAATACAACCAAGGTAAACTAGAGTTCCACGACCTCAACCCCTTCGCCAAATATTCAAGGCTTATCATATTTGACCTGTGGCGATCACCGAATCTGGCCGTCGTTTTCAGCGTAGTTGGCTATGCAAAAGTCTTCAGCAAAAGTAGGTAACAGATGGTCATATGGGAGGAGAACAATTCCAGTCCAAATCTTCCTATTTAAATGCATTTGCCACCTGTTGCACTACTGGTGGTCAATGTAGCCTCGACGATTGCCGTGAGTGCGCATGCTGTAGTGATCGCCTCACCATAAATCATCTGTAAAAATAACTGAGGGTGGTCGTGACAGGTGATGATTTATGGTGAGGCGTCTTTTTTTAGCCTCCTTCGCAGACTTCGAGCGGGACTGGCTTTTATTCTATGGGGAGAGCGCTGGTTCGCTAGTTTCAATGTTGGCTCGAATGGGTTCTCGAATGCCGGGAAAGGGACTTTACCGTCGAAGTCGAGGCGGGCGAAACTCCTTGAACGGCAAATTTCCTTTCTCGACATTGGAGAATCTTAGCCAACTTTGTAACTATCGAACCCCCACCCCCCACGCCCGAAGTCTGCAAAGGAGGCTACGTCCTTCCCTGGACGAGAAAACGAGCCATCAAACTTTGAAATTCTGCTGCTGTAACGTGAAAAGCCGCTCGAAAACCCATTATAATATTGAACTCGGTAAATTGGGCTTTCTGTGAAACTGGTGGACCACAAGACAAAAAAAAGCCTGATAAAAAACATAAGACGTCTAAAACAAGCCAGAGCATGGCCTCTGCTTGCAGGTCCAAAACTGTAAAGCATACTGAACCGTATTTAGGGCATGGCTGCGTACTTAAACCTGCGTCAGACAGAAATGTCAATGCGCAACTCATGAGGAAATCAGGATACGCAGTAAGTACGACCGGGCCTATACAAACCTAACTACTACTCCATGACCTTTATCCTAGTCATCGACCGTCGTTTCATCTTGTCTTCATTAGAAAACTTTTTATTAGCTTCATGGAGAAATATTGACTATCGGATCAGTGATGCTCCACTTCTTTCATTGAGACAGTGATCCATGGGTAATAACGCTGAAGAGCCCCGGTGGGAGAGGAAGTCAAAGTTGATTGATAACTGGGTTACCGTAGCGTCTACGGCGGCGGCCTGTATACGGAGATCGGATTTGATCGTGTGTAAACAAAATGGAAACCAAAACAAATTGAGTAATACACTACAAATAAAAACGTTTTTTGTTTGAAGCACGGTTTCAAATTGTTTGGATGGCCACAATTCATCCATCCGAGGACTTCATAAAGAGACTTAAGAGGAATGCAAGCAAAAGTCTTCGTGGACTTTCCTGTCATCTGATCATGTGAAATATTCATATTCATTATGCAACTAGATAAATCCTATATTATTAATTACATCTGCCCTTATGTCTACAACTGTCTTAAGAAGCGAGAAGAAGTTGAACATGTACATACCAGCACATAGTAGTCTCTGTAGATGGAATTGTGTCTTATCGCTAAGACATTAGAGAACCTTAGCTTGTTGGAGCATAAATGTACAAAAACTGAATAAAGGTCTTTCATTCATTCATTCATTGTTAAACACTACCTTCTTGATTTGACAAAAAAGAATCCTGCCCATGAACCAGTCTGCTACCTAAAACTGAAAAGGAGGCCCAGCTCCAGAGGCAAGTGTTCTGTTTCTAAAAATGGCATTCTTCTGAATCCCAAGAAACACCTGTATTGGCAGCTTGACATTGTACTGGACTCTGCATTATACAGCAGCAACATTCGAATCCCCCCCCCCCCCAGTATCCTCCGGGCAAAATGTATTATATTACTGGATCATAAATCATTATTTTTCGTCTTAACCTCATATGACAATTTGCAAGTTTTGTTGACTGTGACTATTCATAAAAATGTGCTCCTTCCTTAGGAAATAGCACCCGATTCTGAGGTTGACTTTCCTGTCAGATTAACTTGGCTTGATTAAAACCAGTAACGTTACTAGGCAAATATGTGTTTTTCTTCGGTTTATGTGCTAAACTTCAGAGGACTCTGAAGGAGATACGTAGTATTGTACGGAGGAGTTGGCCCCTATTTTAGTATTTCTGTATTATTAGGGATCTGGGAAGCCATGATTATCCAGCTTCTAGCTCCTCAGTGATCAGCACCATGGACAGGGTGGTGATGAGTTAGTCTCTACCGGATTCCCGCCTGGCTGAATATATAGTAATAGGGGGCCTTCCCTTTGGCCAAGTTAGGAATAAAAGTCTAGTAGAAGTTAACTGGCCTAGGAGTGAACCGATTGGCCGTGGATAGAATGCAAAAGATTGACTAAAACCCCATGGCAACTTCGTCTCTCTCTCATCCAGCTGCCACACGTCGGCTTGGAGACTATCGGTGAGTGACTATCGGCCACATGGTGCCGCCTTGATTTGATGTTTCTCCTGTGATGTTTGTAAAGATTTAAAATATCCAACATGTGATAATCGGAAAAGTATACATTCCTTCCTCACCCAAAAAAAAAGAATCACCATGCAAGTTACGCGGCAGAAGGAATGCCCAATCTCGATAGAGGTGTGGTGGTGAATGTTATTGCATATCTATATATATAAGAAACGTTCAGCCCGACATCCAGAAGAAGAAGAAGGAGAAGGAAATCTTGGTTTTGACAGCTTTTTTTTTTAATTTCAATTTAAAAAAAAAGCTGTCAAAACCAAGATTTCCTTCTTCTTCTGCCTTCTATATATATATATATATATATATATGTCAGGCTGAACGTTTCTTGTGCGACAAGCTCACATGTACAAATCGACGATTATGGTGAAAACGATGTGATTGGTGCCTTCTCGTCCTGTTGTAATGTTGTCTGCATGTTGGAAATACAAATGCGGTTGGCGGGATCTTCTGTAACCATAGGAATCAATACCTCCGCTAAAGGAGCTCCTCCCGAGATGCCGATGGCTTTAATTTGGACTGAATCATTTATTACGCGTGAATACTTTCTGTTCAACATACTTTCGGAACGTTACCGACCGCACATGCTTTCGTCTTCCAAAGAGTTGAGGGGGTGGGCTGTTAAGTAAAGACGAAAATGACAAAACATATTTATTTTATTGACCATCGTCACATCCTCACATGTGTCCCTACAAATTACATCAATCTGAAAGCTACGTGAATCTAAATTTTCAAAACAATTTAATCAATCTTATATCTAATGTGTATGCCATAATGTGCAATCTTGTCACACCTACCATTTTTCTTGCAATTTTAGCATGAAAGTTCACCTGTGTTGGTGAATGACATTATGGATAAACTAATAATAAACTTCAACTAACCAACACAACAACTAATTTGGGACTTACCCCATTGTTGACGGAATGGACCGGTCTACTTTAGCTTCCGGAACGTGACGTCGGAGACGCGTGACCATAGCAGAGGGTCATAAATGCCAGATAGCCTGTGTCGCCCCCGTCTCTAGTTAGCGATGGGCGGTGGGCGCGGATGTACACAAGCTCGTTCACTCCTATGGGAAATAATTCCGGCTCAGAATCAATGATCTTAACGTTCCGAAAGCTACAGTAGACGGGTCCATTTTGTCAGCCGACAATTTGTGGTAAGTCTCAACTTATTTGTAGTGTTGGTTAGTTAGAATTTAGTTTATCCATAACAATCATTAATATTCCTTCCTACTTTGCACGTCTCCTGATGACCTCGGCGCCTTAACACAAAACATTTTCTCAGGGTAAACGGATCACATTCCCTGGTCGATGAGGCGTGTATAGATCGTAATGTTTTGTTGCCACCGGTAAATCCACAATGTTTATTTATGAGGTGATATCGCACGAAGGAAGAATACATAATAACATACCGAGAACTGCAGAAGTTTAACTGGTGAAAGGCTTTAAAATCCATGTTTAAGGAAACCTAGTAATCGATGTGTTGAAGAACCTCTTTATTCCAGTAACGTTTATTCTAACAAGGTAACTTTATAAATTTACAAAGCGTTGCATACCATCCCAGAACGACGAGTGAGGTTTATTCTAACAAGGTAACTTTAAGAAGAAAAAAACAAGGCGTTGAATACGCTCTTCATCCCAGAACGACGAGCGAGATTTGTTTTCACAAGGTAACTTTATGAAATACCCTACACGGTGGACGCGTGGCTAATTAGTCCATTTATCATGCGACACTCGTGTCCACAGGCACCGCAAGTCGGGAGGCCTACAGCCTACAGAAGAGTGCACACGAAAGCGATTCATCTTCCAGCATCGATGGCAAATGGAGCAATCAATGTTTCGGAGAAAACTTAAGCCAGTCTTGCACAATTGACCGGGCGTGTCTTCATCGTGTCTATCTCCTCCCTCGTCTCCTGCACCACGGAGTCCCGCCTTTTGAAATATGGATCAAAGCCCAGGATTAGCCGAGAGAGGTTACGAGCCCTAACCAGTCAACCAGGAGAGAAAGGTGATCCACCTCTCAAGTAATTGGCGGCTTCTGCTAAGCCATGGAAGCTTTTTTTTGCTCATGCATAAAGACAAGGGTTTGCTCGCATTTAACTGCAGCTCAGTAGAGGTGCCAATCATGCGTATGCGTTTCTGATGAAAAGGGATGCCTGCTTGGCATTTGGAAGTTGTTGTTTTTAAGTTTTGAATATCGATTAAGTCTCTGTAACTTTGCTGTATAATGCATTGCAAATACACTGGCTAAATCGCTTACATTTCAAGGATTAGAATTTGACCTGTGGAATGAAACTACGATTAAGGTATTACCAGAGTCAAACCATTTTTCTTTATCTTCGATGTCATCCCTAGCAGGCTTCTTTCAATATTAAGCACACAGTGGTTAGATCATAATCTATGCAATAGAAAAAAAATAAAACAGTGAGTTGATTTATCTCTTCAAAACATGAGAGGCAATCCCCTTTTGTAAGTTTGCAAGACGAATGTCAAGGTCGCAGCGGAACTACAGGGGAGTTTTAGTCAAAACTTCCAATGAATGACCATAGTATGCACGTATCTTTGGTAGGGATGTACATAATGACGTGCAAACTATGCACATTAGGACTTGATTTGCATATTTAATGAGGGAAGTCTATATTTATCACTGTTTTCCATTATCATTACTCAAATATATGTAACATGTAGTTTGCGGCAGGTGGAAGATTAGACGATACCTAATAAGTCCCTAATTTGCATAATCAATGAAATTTGTCATAATTCGTCTTAGTACATTTAGTAAATGATTGGATTGTCAACATTGTGACCTGTGTAAGTTAGTCAAAGGTGCACATAACCAAGAATAGATCATGCAGATGTTAAAATCATTAACATCTGCATAATCAGAATATTTCACGAAGATATGAGGTCTCTGATCTCTTATTGTTGGTTAAACAAGCTTGTAGAAAAAGTCCCAACCACAAAAGAAATTTCTGGCTCGGAATTCCGATCAGGAGTCATCCAGAGGCCAAGGGTCTGGTGTTTAAATGGAGTGTGTGAGGCGCCACCTACATCAGAGATCAGCAACGTTACTGAACTGAAAAGTAGGTCGGTGTTCATCATTTTCGGATAGTTAAGAAAAGTTTTCAGTATGCATTTTGTGTTCTTCTTTTCCTATTTTTTGGAGGCAGCAACGCAATCCAAGGTTTATAGAAAATGGTGGCAACCATCCAAATGTCTACTTGTGGGTATACCAACAGTTGTTAATTCGAGTCACAAAGGCAACGTTCATGAAATTTATAGTGATCCCTCCCCCCGGCCTGTGCAGCGAGCTATACAGCTCTGATCCCCTGACGGTAACGTTAATGTACCCTAATACCGACGGGGTCTTCACCTCACGAGGGAGCGTCTTATTACACAGACTCCCAGGACGCCCATACGTGCCCACAGCCGGCTGACAATACGCCGTTATTAAGAATGCATGCTCGTCAATTTTTCATCCCTGTGCCTCATGCGTGGAGATGCCAGGATCGTTGTGCAGGCTGGGGCACCTTTTCGGAACCGTTTATTCTATAACGTTAACTGAAGAAGGAAATATCAACAAGCTTCTGGCACTTGAAATTACGGTGCCATGCCTCTTTTTACACAAAAGTGCTTTAGTTTTAATCTGGTATTTTTTTAAATCATAAGAGGGCCACCTAGGTGTTAACCTGAAAGTTTAGCTGTGTTGGATGGAGTACTTTTGGTTAAGAGTTGAACTGTAATTTCCAAAACATACCCAAATTTTCTATTGTGCAGATAGAGCACGTGACTCGGTGAGCAGTTGATTGTAAGTTGCAGGAAGTTAATGTTCAGACAAGTTCATATAGAGTCACCTGGACGCTCCGTCTCACTGGACCAAATGAGAATGTTGGACACAGATTTTTTTTAAAGGAATTCAAGAAGCCATCTACTAATCTCCAGTCAGAGTTACTGGCGGCATAAGATACTAGTAGTATTAAAGCTGGCCAAGGAGTGGTCATCTGACTCCCTTTGGCTGACTGTACTCCTTGGTCAGCTTTAATACTATCTCATGCTGCCGGTAAAACTGCAATCTACATCATGGCTTTACTACCACCTCTCAACAGAGATTGGAGGCGCCATAGTCATACAACTTATGCAACTCGTGATCAACTCAATTGTCCATCGAGTCACGTGTTCTATCTACATAACGTGACGTCATGGAAGCAGTGGATCGAGAATTTTTGACCATGATGACTGGAGTTGGACAGTCGAACATTTTGATGATTGTGTTGATAATTGCAGTTGAACTCTGGCCCAGAGCCAGTCTGTTGTTCGTGCTGCAATATTTTGTAGATGGCAAGGCAGAATGATGAATGCTGCTGATGCAATATCAGCTGGTTAAGACAGACCGATGAATCTTATGCTGTCACAAAATTATATCATAAACCATCCAAGCGACCATTGGAGCCGCCACCATCGACACCTTTGTGTCAAGGGCTTCCAAACATTCCAATACATTTTGCGTTGGTGACCTTGCCCTTTGTCGTTACAAGTGACAGAATGATCAGCAGGATGATAGTGGTCATTTCAAACGGAAGAGGAGGAGCACGATCCATGGTCCTCACTTCAAAGCGAATTAAAGCTCTACGATGGTTCTAGATACACGACCGCACACATTTAGACGTAGAATTATTATACGTCATTTCTATAAAAAGACAGGTCACCCTGTCCCGTCCACTTCCGATCGTTCTGTTGCACCAGTTCATCTGGAACTCCGCGGTCGAACCCCGGACTTGAAGTTGACGTATTGCAATAGCAGCCAACGATGGCGATATCATCGCTTCTGGTGCCAATAAAATGGACATCTGATATGGAACAAAATAGTGGACAATCTGGGGCCACCATAGATTGTGTAGAGTGCGAGGAGCCGGGCTGACAGCGCCTGTCCTGTTCATTAACCTGCCCACCCACCCGAATGAGATGAATGCGCCCCTTGCGGCGGTAATACTCCCGTTTATTTCCCGGCTTGACTTTTTGATAGGTATACAAAGGATTGGTCAAGAATTATCCTTCTGGCAAGAATATAGCAGAAAGACACAACAAAATAGGCTAAGACGTAGAAATTTAAAGTAAACTTTATTAAAGATCTACTTACAAGTCACTACAGGATGACAAGCGCGAATAAATATCTTGACAGGTATACAAAGAATTTGTCAAGAATTATCCTTCTGGCAAGAATATAGCGGAGAGACACAGCAAAAAACGTAACATACGTAAGGTCAAATGCAAGCTAAGAAATAGAAAATTAAGATAAATCTTATTAGAGATCTACTTACAAGTCATTACTGAATAACAAACGTATAACGGAAAAGAATTGGTCAAGAATCATCCTTCTGGCAAGAATATAGCAGAGAGAAACAAAAAAACGCGGTGACTTTCGTACGGTTAGCTAATCAAAAATCTACTAACTTAAAGTCAGTAAAGGATGACAAACGCGAATCTGTAATATCTTGAAAGGTATACAAAGGATTAGTCGAAAATCATCCTTCTGGCCAGAATATAGCAAAGAGAGACAAAAAAAAAATACGGTGACATTCGCTCGGTCAACAACAGGATAGAAATTTGAAATAAACCTTAATAACAATCTACGTACAAGTCAATGCAGGATAACAACGTGAATCTCTAATATCTTGATAGGCATACAAAGGATTGGTCACGAATTATTCTTCTGGTGTGAATATGACAGAGTCGCAACAAGAAGTACAGTGACTTTCGCACCGTCAACTATAAACTATGAAATATAAATCTAAGATAAAAGTTCTACTAACTTAAGAATACAGTATAATCATGCGAATCTCTAATATCTTGACCCAATCAGGGGAGCTGAATATTAGTTTTCTTATATTTATAACGAAACAAATGTTCCGTTTCTAATCATTTTTGTATTGTGAGAGATTTGAAATCTTAAGATATATTCAAATCAGCTTGTGGTATCAAGCCTCTTGAAGTCTCTTGTTGTACTTAAAACAATGAAATGTGGATAGCTTATTACGTAAGACATTCTGTCTAAACTCTAGAGCATTCCAACCACAAGATGAAATGCAGCAGGAATCTTTGATGTCTGAGACCAACGTCATACATCACGTGTGTGTGTGTGTTCATCATGATAGGACAGTGACGTCACAGCTAACGAGATTACCGGTTTGTACATAGAAATATTGGGCTATGTCTGTCTGTCTAGTAAACGGATTGCCTCCAGTTGTACATTACATGAAACCAACGTTTATAGTTTACTACCGAAGCAATCATCAAATAGCCGAGCCCGTCTTTACGGAATTTCCGTAAATCGCCCAAGGTGTATTTTTGTTTCAGAATGTCGGCAATTTACGGTCCGGTGGGAGAGACGAAGAGCTCAGTCCATCTCCGCAGATATCACACTTGATGTGATGAAACCAATATATCTGTAGGATATTGGAGAAAGATAATCCCGCGAGCGCAAAATGCCAATAAGAACCGCTACATGAAGCATTGTAATATAGTAAAAAAATCTCCATGGATAATTGAATCATAAATCTGGAAAGTACTAAAAGTTGTTCGATACTGCAGACGACGAGAAAATTACTGTCCCTGTTTTGCAAGCTCGCAAATCCATCGTCGACATTGATTGATAAAATGATGATACGGCCCAGGCCAAACGCGTGTGAAGAGAAGTGAATATGCCTGTACATTCTCCTGAGTCTCTAGCACTTTTCCTCATATCATAGGTTAGATAAAGTTCAGTTATTTGTTTTTAATTGATATATATAGCTAATGTAACTTGAAACGTTATGATGGTCATTTTATTTCGCATTTATGACGCTACGTAATGCGTTCAAAATTCAGGCTGAATCATTATATTGTGATGAGACGGCACTGTACCTCTGCAGACTGGCAGAGAAAGGCTGGCATGGTCGTCGTGGGTGACAAAATTCAATTTCATCCGTCCCCCCAGGGTCAACAAACGACATACCCCATTACTCAATGGGAAGTCCGAACCACATGTTCAGCGGATCGACTTGCGATGTTCCCGATAGATTGGAAGAGCTGGAGGTCCAATCTCCGCAGTTTGCGAGTCTGGTTGGAAACTTTTCGGCGCCGCTCGCTACAGGCAACGATGTCGCAACGACAATTTTACTTACCCCTGGAATGAATTGGGCTTTCAAATAATATCATACTTCCCTAACTGTGATTGCACATTAGCTAGTGCTGGCCCGCAGCTCAGCTCAGCGCTTCATCTAAAACTCGTGGCAAAACCAAGGCAAAACTGGCGCCGCTCGATACAACGATGTCGCAACGAAGGGAATTGGGCTCTCAAATAATATCATACTTCCCCTGCTGTGATTGCACCTTAGCTAGTACCCGCATCTCTAGGCTTCATCTAAAAACCCTGGCAATTTGTACCGCACAGGCGCCACTTACCAGACTCTTGATCATGCCCGAGCGTCAATAGTCTCGTGATGTTCAAATCGTTACCCCCAAGAAATAAAGAAATACGACATTTCCTATGGTCGATATCAGTAACGAAATTATTTTGATATATATGTCCTGATTACTTTGTACCTTAGTGGCAAGCCGCAATTAAAAGTACTTCAAACCTATACCGGATTGACGCAGGTAAAGTGCAATCGTCAACAGTGTGAATACCGCACATAACTAGTAACAAATGGAAATGAAACTTGAGGAATCTAGTGTACTTACTTTTTATGAGTATCCACATAGTGATGACGTGCAAATCTAAACGCCAATATACATGCTTATATCTATTCATCTAGCTATACACGTAACCATAAAAGAATTGGTGGAGCGAGGAGTTTGATTATACAGATCAATTTCTTAGGCTTTATAACTCCCGTCCTCGATTGCCTCCATCCCGATTGCCGGGAACAGCTGCAATGTTGCCGCGATCCCGTGGGGATTCAAGGTCACTATCGTCATTAGCCGAGGTATTAGAGCCAGGCTGGCGCGGCCATTGCCGTGGTTTATTACTACTGCTCCATACAGGTTCTAATGGACGGGCCCGAGCCCAGGCGGCGGCTGCACCAGCGGGACAGTTTCACTGGCCATCAGGACCTCCCGCAGCAGTTTGCCTTCATTACGTCTTTCAGCACGTCTGGTGTTAACGATGGGCGGCCACGCCCGGGAAAGATTGTTGGTTAATTTGCTAATGTAGAAGCCGTGTAAAGCCTTTTTTGTGGCTTCTAGAGGTTAATTCTGACGAGGCACTACAGCCATGTTTATCACTTGTTACTGTGAGATTTGTCTAGGCGCCTTATCGCCAGGATCGTAAAGCTACATTAACATACAGTTTCCACCCCTCCTTTACAACTCTATACAACAATAATAGTTTATTGCAAATTCTTGCCCGAGGGCTAATTGCAGGTAACATGAAAGGTGACAAACAAACAAATAGTGTAGGATATGTCTACTCTAGTCAAACTTATTAGGTTCGACTTCTTTTCCTAAGGCAGTAGAAGACAAAGGTTCCCATCTTTTCCATAATATGTGGGTTCTGTAATGTTAGGAGGAGGGTTGTCACTATCTTATAACACAGTACTTTGTGTAGTACAGTCAAATCTGGTGACACAACAGGCCGCGGTATATAAAGATAAATAAACAAACCAATGCAAAAACTGGAAACACACAAACTTATATACTTACGTTTTTTCTTAAAATAAAATAAGTACAGAATAAGTTTTCGTGTCCAGCAAACTATGGTGCAGAGTATAGTTTTAAACTTCAAAATTTCAAAAAATTGTAAAAAAAAATGATTGAAGGGAACATATGAATCATTTCCCTAATAGTTGTTTGTGAATATTGTTGATATATGAGTTGTCTCAGCGTCTGGCGGTAACCTGCCTGTGCAAACTTCCTGTCTTTAGTGACCGGTCAGTGGTCGTCTTAGACAGGTTTGACTCTACATAGATATCGTTCAAAGTAACGAACGATAAACAGATTAATAGACATATAATAAGTAAACAACGAACAGTGTGTTGAAGATATTGATGATTTGCATGTTTTAAAGCATCGGGGGAAAATAACAAACAAGTATCAGGATATATATAGTTGTTCACGTTTTTAGTAAACATCAAGTCAACATCTGCAGCTGCTCCAAAAACCCAGTGCAAACTGCAGTTCATTGGAGTGTGAATTGATATTCATCGCACGTGCAGCATTTATCGGAAGGGGGCATTGAAAATGCCCGACAAGTGCTAGCGGTAAACCCTTCATTTTATGCCAGAACTCCAGTGTCTGTATTGCGTGTAAGTCTGTGTGGCTGAGCTCTAAGGAAATGTTGCTGCAAAGACCTATCAGAAACAGGAGAGGATAAAGACCCGGGAGCTTACGGCACGCCAGCAGCTGGCCTTTGCGGTAGATATTTATGTAGTGATATTTCCTGCTTTATTTTGGTCGTGGTATCGGATCGTTTCCTTTGCCGCACACCCTCTTCCGCAGCTGCCAGCTGGGACAACCATCGGGGATGAGGGACATGTCTTGCGCACGCAAATGAGGAGCTTGTCCAGGAGGCAATTACCTGAAGTGAAGCTTTGCTGGCCCAAACGAGGAGGGGTATTTCTTGGGTAACCTCGCGGCAATTCGTCACCGCCACCCGGGACAGCTTCCGCCGCTACGGCCAGTCGGCTTCGGTACGCAGTGAGCTACTTGGCATCGCGGCGGAAAAGTCGCTAACCAGAATAGATATGGTAGAAGCAAACTCTTCTTCGGCCCTGTCTCTGTCGGCTACCTGGTGGAACGAGACGTCTTCGAATGGCACTTTGCGCGGTGGTTCTCATCAGGTCTACGTAACGTCGCTCTACCTCGCCGCCTACTGCGCCGTATTTCTCCTGAGCATGGTCGGTAATGTTGCCGTGGTAATCATGGTATTGAAAATATCGAAGAACGGAGGGACTCGAGCTTGTTGTTTCATTTTCAACCTGGTCATGTGCGACCTTTTAGTAGGGATATTCTGCGTACCTTTCACGCTGATACAGGACCTTTTGACAGGTAAGGACTGACTCTATTGTAATTATCATTACATTGACTGCTGGTATTTAGGAGAACCTTTTAGAATGATTCTGTATCCGATAGACAAAGCCAATGTGGCTGAAATATTGCCAGACGTTAGAACGATGTATAGGGCTCGATGCCGGTCCTAAAACGTACACGGAAATGCAATTTCCTGTGTGTCAGAGCGAGTGATCATCAGTGGACATGGAGCATCAACGGGCTTGCTTATCAGGCAATCCTTAGCTTACGTAATCAAGCCAGTATGCTGCTGCTAAATGGGGATCCTATGGGCGTAGAGAAATACTTAGAAATACATGATAAGGGTGACTGAAGTACAGGATAATCGGATGTAATTGGGAAAATCTATCTAGTTTGAAGCAAGTTTGTTACTTTACATGATGAATTTATGTATACTGTTAAAGCTGAACCATGGGCCTAATCTAACGTGTCAACACAATCTGTCACCATCGGCGATATTTATACAGGTGCTTAGTTCATGTCCATAAGCTCGCACCACTGGCACCAACTGCCGCAGCCCGGAACAGAGTATGATCTAATACGCCGGCTACCAATACTCATTAGAGCGTTGAAATTAGTTTTGCACACATTCATCAATTCGTTCTGTCACGTCCCACAGACGGCGGGCTGGCAGATCTGATGTGCAAGATGACGTCAACAGTCCAGGGCATCGCCGTCTGTTGTTCTGTGTTTACTCTAACAACCGTCGCCATCCTGAGGTAACCGACTCATTTTTTTTTCAAATCTACGAGACGAATTATGACGTTAATTCGGGTAAATTTTGTTGGAATCCCTCTTGTGCGTAAGGAACTTTCCAATCATATTTTTGTGCTGTCAAATAACCTTAGAGTAATATTTTACGATGGCCCCAAAGGGCCCCCAGGGGATAGGTACCGTTTCAAATGTTCTAAATGAAAGGCGATGTTCAAGTTGGGTTTCTGGATCAGCTGGATGTAAGGAAAATGAGAATTGAAGTTTACGAAACGCCTATTTTTTTTGCTAATAAGACGTACCGCTGTGTCCACGACGAAAAACGAAACCATGAGCATTAACGAGGGAGGAGACGTTGTCGTCTTAGTCAGATGCGCAATAACTCATCGAGATATCAATATTGATCTTCAATTTCTTGGGCAGATGTTTTCTTTTTCTTTTTTACATTTGTATTCTTTTAGACAATATGCATCATTGTCCTCTAGAGATGATGGTAACCCTCTGGTGTGTATATTGTATTAGATATCATATTATATGTTCTTATAGATATTGTTAATAAGTTGATAACATTACCCCAGAACTGGATTCTCTCATGGCAATGGAGGCGTCTCTGACAAGATCTTGATATAAGCCCCCCCCCCCCCCGGATCATTTAGTCTATTGTGATTTTTATTTCATGGTCGGAAGCGAGATTCGATTTGTGTATTCCCATGAATTTGTATTCAATTGTTTATCTTTATGGCTCAGTATGCAATTAGCGCACCAGAGGAAACATAAAATTCATTTCTTTCCAATCTAAATATAATGATTACAAATCTATTTTACCAGGGCGCAGTCAAGCAATACTACTGCCAATCGCATCAAAGAACATGTTCAGCAATAACATTCTGTGCAATATTCAAATGCAATTCAATCTCGACAACTGCATAAAAATCGGAGATTTACTTTTTGACATTTCAAGTGACATCCATCACTCTTCTTCAGGGTTGCTAAAAGAAGAGTGATGCTGAAGAAGAGTGGTAGGTGTCACTCAAAACGTCCGGAAGTAAATCTCCGTTTTTTAATCAACTGTAGAGATTGACTTATATCTGGATATTGTTTTCCTGGATGTCTTACCTTCATAGATGTATTCTGTACAATTGTCTGAAAACCAACACCTCAAAGCATCTGAACAAGACACAGTGAAATCAAATCTCTAAGCGGCCAGTATATGTGGGCAGGCCCAAAGGCTGGCAGAAAGATTTAGGACCGCAGAAAAATTGCCGGATCTCTCTGCCAGTTGTCCTGTATCACCTGAAATATGAAGGTCTGCAAAGTTAATATCCAGCGGCTTTGCCACCTTTGACTTCTAGTGGGGCAATAAAGAAGGGCTCAAAGTGGAAGATGCCGGCCATAAACTTTCCTCAAGTCCATCATGGCCACCTCAGGTCGGTGGTGAAAAGGTCATAGCTTCAATTTCACACCTTTGGACCTTAGGTGCTTTGAAACTACACGCGCTGGCCTCGGGCCCTGTTGTAGCCTGACTTATTTGCTGTTAGGTGATTGGAGACACAAGACTGTTTTGTCTGATCAAAGCTGATTGGATTTTAAAGGGTTTTGTGGGTCAACGCCTGCCGGACACGTTTTCAGCTTTTTTCATTGTTCACAGGTTTATTGTATTTTAGAACTGAATGGTTGTTCTAATCTGCAACAGACAATATAAATGTTCAAAGAACGTCTAATACAATGCCAAAGAGTTATGCCAAAAAGCAGTTACTCCAGCAACTGGAGATGATTTGGGAAAACCATATCCAGTTGCTTGACTAACTGCCTTTTGGCATATCTTATTACCTGGATGTCTAATCTTCATCAACAAACACTGATGCGTACTATTGAAGGTTAGCTGTCATGCATTTTGTTCATTTTACCTTTTCCAAGAAAATTTTGTTTTCTATACCGTTTGCCTGCCTGTCCGTCTGTCAACAGCATAACTCGACAAACAGTGGATGGATCCTGATGATATTTTACAGGTGGGCGGGGTTGGGGAAAGCAAAGAACATCGATAATGGACCCCATAGTGGCTTTCTAAGGAAGCTGAAGTTTCGGTCAATTAACCAATAAGTCAATAAATGATTCAGCTGTTTATCAGATGTCAAAATCAAGTCACTGGTTTATTATGTTAACCATTCTGCTGACAACCTGGTTTGGGTTTGGCGGATTGTTGAGTACAGGGCAGCGTAAAAAGATATCTGTATTCTGTGTAAAGACTACACGATTTTGACATCTCAGACCTCTATTAAATATGTGGAGTTTGGTTATCAATTGTTTTGAATAATAACTTTGATACTAGATTACTACCGACATATCAAATAAGATAAACAAGGTAAACTACCCTAATTATGAACAGTAGAATTAAAAGTCCTTCTTGCCCAAATCTATGTAAAATGCATAATACTGTCCGCCTCAAAATTACTAGAATACGGGACAGGAATAATATTGTCATTATTATGTATCGCTAAGGACAGACAGATGTATAAATATCGCTTATTTCACCAAACAAACAAATAAACTTCTTGTAATGATAACCACTTAAAAAAGAATTTTCCAAAGAATTCTATAAATCACTGATTGGCATAATTTGCATCTTCTTATCTGCACCTAACCCACATACAAGCCAAAATTATGAAAACTATCCATCTTTCCCATAACCATATGAGGAAAGAGTGTAAAGGTCATTAAACCACTTCATATCCTCTGCAACTGAAGTGAAACCTTATGACATGAGGTTGGCCCACTGCGCTGTGATCGTGTCACGATCGACAGGAATTTGGCCAGTATTCAAGCGGCAAAAGGCCATGGTGATGTGACTTAGCCGATTCATTTTTCGTCAACTGGATTTTGCTGTTTTAGGGCAAGAATCGTGATATCGTGGTATAATGAGTACTCACTTATAACGAATTCGAATATATCATAACCCCATAAAACATTTTACATATCAATTGATTAGTTAGGACAAACCTGTTCTTAAACTGGATCTCTTTTGCATATCAATTCACAGCTAGGATTTTTTAAACCCTATCCAACAAGATTTCTCATGGATCACTGACGAAAAACAGCGGATGTTGTCTGAAACGTCTGACCGTTTCCAAAATCATATCCAGTTGGTTGAGTAACTGCTTTTTGGCGTTTAACATTTTACATAGATCCTCGTGTTTCTTGTTTAATTGAAACTCATTAATTATGCCTACATTAATCAAGCTTTGATTAGCATGTTTTCATTGGTCACTTCCTGCCTTTACCGAGAACGTGGCTGGTACATGTGGAAATCATAAAGTCACAAACAGGCAGATAGACAAATCAAAAACAATACCTCCCTGTGGACTAATGGGCCCTTCCATTGACCCTATGACCTCTATCTTCTGACAGTTGTCACAAAAGATTGATACGTCACTAACTCGGAACGCCACTCCTCCTGTCAACTCCCCTACTCTGACCTATACTTTCTGTCACATTGCTGTGAAGATGACTAGCATATTGAACATGCATGAAAAGAAAACACAGACTAATAGTAACAGCACGGTAAAAAAAACATTGGGACGCTTATCAGGGCATTTTTTGCATATTCAATTATGCTAGAGAGGATACAGCCAGAAATTAGATTTAGAATTAGAAAACAAATCACGAAGGTAAAGGTTTGTTGAATTTTTGTTCCGGTGGGTACCGCAGCCTTCGCCTTCATGCATGACTTCGTATGAAGACATCGCATTTCATACAGAAATTGTGTTCTGTTGCAATACTAATGGAAGTTACTAAATATGGATATTGACCTTCTCAAAACCTATCCATGTACTAAATATCATCGCAGTCCATATGTAGCCTGACCTCTCGAGTGAAGCTCACCAAAGTATGCAGTAACACAGAAAAAATAGTAAGAAGAATAGTGAGGAAGAACAATACCAATATTGATATGCTGTTAGTATGTTTCGATCTTTCCAAAATATAGTATGGAAAGGAAACTATAACTACCGGTAATCCGCAGGTAACATTATCCCAGAGGAGCAGAAACATTCAAAACAAGAAGGTGCATCTATTTGACATCTATTGGACATCTATTTGCCGCTGCACTCTATGCTTACCTTCATGATCGCTCACTAGCTATTTTATTCCTGATCGTTATCGAACTTGTCAACTTGTTATCATTCTTTTATTGTAGTTATATGTAGTTTTTTATGTTAGGCTATTTTATATATTTATTGTTTGTAGATCTTCTGGGGAGTCGGCCTCGTAGAGAAACTAGATTTCTGTTGCCGGCTCCCCTCAGATTGTTCCTGATCTGGGAAGTTTTAATAAATAAATAAATAAATAAGAGCTCAGAGACCCCATACCTCAATGGAATATGTAGCCATCTTGTCTCACAGATTATGAAATGATTATGATTCAATCAATCTTTGTTTTAAATAATTGTCTTCTCTACCAAAATTACAGTGAGAAAGTCATTTTGCAGAATTTCATCATGAATTATGCAGACGACTTGAAATTAACATAATCTATGCACACCTCTAACTGACTTACTTTGTCACAAGAAAGTAACTCCCTTCACTTAGGGACACTGACACTTTCGTATCAACTATGCGAATTAATGCTCATTTGTCTAAGTTGCATCTAATTTTGTACATCTCTATTTATCCTCTTTACCCTGCCCAAAAGATTTTAAGATTTTCACAAAAGCCTCAGCAAGCAACAAGGAGGCCCAAAATTTAAACCTACATTTTTCTTTCTAAAATCAAAATCAACCAAAACAATCAACACCACAGCATGACCAGGACAAAAGACACATAAACTGGAAGTGGTGCTCCAGTACCAAATAGAGAATAGTGACAAGGAGACTTTGATCATGCACTCCCGTTGACCTCTCCCCATGTACTGTTCATCCAATCGTTCGTAAGTTATGCTGGGCAAAAATGTCCTGAAACACAGACAAAAACGCCCCAAACAATACCTCCATTTTTAATGAGGCAACACGAGTTAAAATAACCATGGAATCTGCTAAGACAAGTTGGACTTCAGCTTTTTTTCAGGACCATATATCTAAATTGCTTGGTATTTCGGCTCTGTTGAAAGCTTTCTGCCGCCACCAACAGTTTACAATGAAAACGTCTTCAGCATCGATGTACATAATCCATTTACAGCCAGGCTGCGGCAAAAATTGTGGGTAATCTATGACTCTTTTGTTGCGACCGGACTTCGCTTGAATTCATATATTGAATGAATTCGCCTCGCAGCAGCGGCCTCGTATCAATCAAAAGTCCCAAATTATCGATTTTTTTTAGATCGCACCACCCACACCGTGTTTGGATAACAAAGAAAATAATGTTACCTGTATTGGGCGAGCCAAATGCTTCCGGTTTTCTTTCATTTCATGCATCATCGTCATATATTCTTTAAACCGCAATTATTTTCTGATAGAGAAATTTGAGATACGACGTGCAACGATCAAGACATTCTCTTCCGTGCAATTCATGTTAACTTACATGGTTTCAGAGAAAGTAAGAATAACTAATCTAAGAATTAGTGATTAAGTCCAGTTATGTGAAATTGAGACGTTAATGATATTGAAATACATTGTTCGTTTATTTTTTTCACGATTTACTACACCATGGATGACAGCCATATCTTATTCCAGTCATGATTTTGCCATAGAACAAAGAGTTTGCCAATTTTGTACCTCACACATGGTAGAAGATGAAGTGCACTTCACTGTTGATTGCGACATGTATGTCAATGATAGAAATACTCTATTTAGTTATATAGAAAGTAGATTCCCTCATTTTAGACATATGAGTAGCACTGACAAGTTTATATTTCTCATGCGTTTTGACAAACCGACAATAGCTAAACCCATACAGTCCTACATTTTCACCATTACTAAGAAGCGAGCAGAAGCCGAACTTTTGTGTTAGACTAGATTTGTGATACTTTATATCTTGACTTGTTGTGACCTGTACTTAGCTCGGTTGGGCAAAACTGTACAATAAAGGTCTTCATTCATTCATTCATATCTTCCAGGTATAGATGGAGGGACCATCAACAACAAATGGAGATATCAGGGACCACAGTTCTCGTCGTGTCCATCGCTATGTGGGTCGTGGCCGTTCTTTTCTCCTCACCCGAACTCGTGGTGAGAAGAACTATTCAACCCGACCCAGAAGTAGGAGGTAAACCAGCATGTGTCGATGTTTGGCCGTCATCGCAGCTGAAGATGGTCTACAAGGGTTTTCTGTTCGCATTGTGCTTTCTCGGACCATTTTTTGTCATCGGATACCTATGGGTGACTGTTGGAATTAAAACGTGCTGCGCATCCAGAGAGCCGCAACGAGATGTTGTCATCGAACGCAGCCACTCCCCGAGTGCCACTCCAACCAGACGAAAGGGAACCAAGTATTTCCGTATGATGAAAGTCATCGTCGCCATCTTCTGTTTTCTATGGCTGCCACTTTACGTTAGCTGGACCCTGGAAGCGTACGGCGACTATTCCTGGTTTCTGAAAGAAAAGGTAAAAGGTTATATTTATCCAATTGCACTGTGGACTGCCTTTAGCAATAGCTTGATCAATCCGTTCATATGCGGGTACTACATCAAGAACGTGGGTAAAACGTGCAGGAAGAAGCCTCGGAGAAGTCGGCAGGCCCGGAAAAACTGGGAAAGTTCAATATCTTCCAACAACTCCAGCTCGGACGGAAAACTCGGGCATATTGAGCTGAATTCCGTATGCGGCTCGACGGAAAAGCCCGACGATGTTCGCGACCGGATCCTGGTGCTACCGACCGACAAAGATGTCAGCCTAGACCCGGTCATGCGGTTACCGACCGACTGCAGCACGGAACCGTTAACACGAACAGAAGTGAAGGAGTGACTCCAAGGCAATTTTAACAAATGTAATATTCAATCTATTAGCTGATAAACATATACTACAACAGCGGTTGGAATGATAACAAAGAAAATTAAGCAACCGTACAAAGAAGAAAGACAGCTTGCATAATCTTGCGTGTATACAATTAACAAGTTATATAATCAACCTCGAGACCGTACAATTGCAAAGGACAATTTGAGTAGAAGGATATGTACATAATTGTTAATAGTGTTAAGTGATGGGATTCAATAAAACAAACTTTAAATTACTTTGAATTCACCGTCCTTTGCAACAAAAAATACTACAACGATCTCCGTTTAATTGACAAATCGTTCTTGTCACATTCAATTGCCCGCGATGCATTTCTAAACGTCTTTCTGAATATAATTATAGCTTCCTGACCACCGTAACATGTAATTATCAAACATTCATGTACAGGGATATATGCATACTCCGAGCTCTTGATCAACTAAGAGAGAGCCTTGCCAAAAAGCATTTACTCAGGCAACTGGATATGATTTTGGACACGGTCAGACGATTCAGATAACACCCGTTATCTTTCGTCAGTGACACTGAAGTCTGGGAGAAACTGGTCTTTCATACCATAACTATGAATGTAAACGAGCTGAAGACAATTTTGATGGTCCAATAGAAAACAAGGCAAGACAATGTCAAGCTGAAGACAATTTGGATTCCAATAAGAAACAACGGTAAGGCAAAGCTAAGACAAAATTGGTGAAAATGAGTCAATTAGCTCCTGTCGTTTTAGCTACCGGAGCTAATGTTTGTCGCGTGGGGAGGGGGCGCTATGTTTCAAGTGCCGAAAATTTCCATGGAGAGAATGTTGATTATGTATCGATCTTCGTGGCCACATGTCGAAAGATATGGGCACGACAGCCCGTAACTCTTATCGGTCAAGTTATCTGAACCAGATGTGAAGACATCCTGCCGTCACTAATCATGCTTAGTCATGCACTGTCGTGCGCGCAAGACGTTAATGCCTCAGCAGCAAAGTCGTACCGAGATATCGGCGCATTTTCTCAGCCTTGAAGAACCTGTGTTTGCCCCATCGATCGTGCACTCCCAGTGAGCATAAGCCATTGCTCAACAGCTCGTGTTGCTGAGAAAATTCATATTATGGAGTTCTTTGTTAAGCCATCGCCCCGGCCATTGTTTACTGCAGATAGACAACTCAAGGAAGGACATTTGTCAATGCCTGTTCTCCTTGGTGCAGTTTTTATATCCGTGTGTTTGCCCCATCGATCGTGTACTCCCGGTGAGTATAAGGTGTTCCAGATCGTCTTGTGGAGAAAATTCATACTCTGGAGCTCATACTTTGTCAGGTCATCACTCCGGCCATTGTTTATTACAATAAAGACAAAAATCTTTCACAGTTAGGAATTTTTAGAAAACCTGGATGTAGCGATGGTGAAAATCCAGTCATTTATCTTCGTTTCTGTCCCAAATGGTTAGACATTAATCCACCTCAGAGAATATCGACGAAAGTAACTGAAGACTGATGTACTGCTTATACGCTGCCAGCAATACGACACCTGGACGGCACAACGCACTTGCCTGAAGCCTTGACCTTTTTTATAACCTTTAAGTTAACTCTTAAGAGTGCTTCTACATGTAAGGTATATCTCACAGTAAATGGATGTATTTGATTCATGTGTCACGTGATTTACCAAAAACGCCAAACATGGCCTTAAGATTATTGCACCCTCCCCCCTCAACCATCAGGTTACCTAAAGGTCCACCAATAATATGGCTTGCCGTTATACCCCTGTCACATTTGGCGAAAATCTGTCGGACGACGATTCTGTGGCAATCGCCCGAGCCTCGCTTATAATAATAACTTTATTGCACAACAATTGTACAAGGTACAAAGTTATCCTTATATGTGACAGGAACGGTTTTCAGGAGAAAAATACGCGCAACCCTCTGTCGATCTGAAATATGGCCGATCTTCCATTGATAAAACGCCCGAAGTTCGTGGATAATGTGACAGGGATATTAGGAAACCTACTACCAGAAGTCATTTCAGCTGTGAAGGACATTTGCCAATGCCTGTTCTCCTTGGTACAGTTTCATATATGTTACCGGGCTATAGGATGAATGAAAATGACAAGTTGCTTTACCTACAGCCACATATTTTCAACGGCCGACGTTTTGACGACCGGGCAGTAGATCACCTTAAATGTATTGCCCTGGAGAAGATGACAGACGGTCATCGGAACGCAAACTCTTGAAGATATGTGGTTGTAAATAATAATTTTGCTGTTCATTCATTCAAAACCTGGTAAAACTATTCACGAAGGCTGTTGCTAACTGTAAACCATGTCAGACATCTGCAAGCATCACTCGTATGAAGGCACGCCAGGAATGACATTTGATACAGCGATCCTGCGCTTCTTTTCCCCGCCATCATCGATACGTGTCGTCATGCGTATTTTATCACAGCATCTTCGACAGAGTCATTCCAACTCACTAGTGTTCCATAATGCTCCCGTCCTTATCTGCTCACCTAGTCTTCGCTTTCGAAGTGCAGCCATTCTTCAATAATGATACCATTGCACCGAATCACTTGCAACCTAACGGACGGATAGGTCCACGTAACAGCTTCTGATGTTCGAAAATAAGGGCCCGTCTTCCACGCAGAGCTAAAATCGCTTTCAGTAGTTCTCCGCACTCTAAAATTATGAAATGGATTTTGTTACTTTGATATTGGCCATCTGGACGAAACTACCAAACCCACAACGTGTCCCTGTATGTTAAGATGTGGTTCTTTAATGCAAAGGCGGTCGGCAAAATTCATTCGTCCTTTACTATCTTTAAAAGGCTTGGGTCTGCAAATGACTCCCCAAATGTAAAGCACTCTGCTCTGTCCTGATACAGGGTATAATGGATGATGAAACAATGCATGGAGATGAAATGTAGCTGCGACCTTAGACAACCTTGTTCCTGAGTACGTCAAGGGCATTTGGAATGCATTCAAACCGTGGACCGCGCGTACCGCGTGTAGATATGTGGGAGACAGTGCCAATAATGGCAATTAATTGCACCTTTCTAATGAACCCCGCGTAGCAAGTGCGACCAACTGGTGGATAATGTGACTAATGCAAGAATCAATCAAAGCATGTGATTATGTCAGCACCCACAGCAGAGAAAGGGAATGGTAACGCGAGTTATGTTATTAAAGTTACATGCATCGCCAATTGCCTGGATGATTTTACAGAGGAAAGGAAAGCGATTGAAAGCTACAGACTGTGTCCGCGTCCGTTCGTTCGTACGTTCGTTCTTTCTCTCCTTCGTTTTGCCTGCTACCATGGCCTACGTCACATTTCCAAACCAAGGCAAGGGCCCGACCGGGCAGCTTTCGGGAACGAAAAGTATGATATAAAAGACACCAAACTACACAAGACTTAAAGAGAATAGCCGTGGCCATTATTTATTTGTGTATATTTGCACGTATACATTTCCATTTTTCGTTTCAACAAACATTCCGGCCAGGCTCCGGTCTAGCAATTACTGAGAATGAGAATCGCTCATTTCATCTCACGAAAGGAGAATTATAATGTACTTAACAGTTAGACGTATAATATAATATTCGAACATAACACAGGTTACTGACCTACATCATATAGTGATCTGGTTACGTACGCCATTCTCCATATACTTCCATCCATAGCTTGTTTCATTTCTTTTCTCCAAAGGAGCCTTAAGTCATTATTCATGTCTTAAATTGCCGCCTTGTAAGTTAAGACGATAATGGGTTATATGACAATAACTTTGAGCTTGGCAGCTGGTAGATATGGCAGAAAATAAATAACATACAGCTTATCAAGGGTTGATGATCTGCCTCTTCCACAGTGTATATGGTGTCATAACGCCTGTTTTTGTGCTATAACCACGAACCAGACAACTTGATAGTATTTATTTTGTTAATATCATTATTGTTTTCTTTAGTTTCGTACCATTTATTTTGTTAATATCATTATTGTTTTCTTTAGTTTCGTACCATTATTTCCATTCATCATTTGTATTGATATCATCATCACTAGCAGCATCTATTGTTATGATTAGTATTATTATCAGTTTCATTACCATTGTTATTTAATCATTTCATTTATTGCTGTCTATTTATGTTTGCCTATGTTTGTGATGAATATGTTTAATTTCTTTTTATGTAACACGCAGGGCTCCACTGAAAAGCAGTGCAAGAGCACTGAGCTTGGACCACCCTGGATAAAGATTACAGAAATAAATAAAAATAAAAAATAATAAAACTAACGAGTGAGCGAAGCGATCATTCGCCTCTGGTGGGTTATCTACATTTATCTCTCCTTCTGATGTAATTATACACCCCATCCTAATTGTTCAATGTATCATCAGAACATTTACCATATCGTATTTCTTTTGTGACAGGCAGCTTGCAGTTCCATTAGTCATCTTACTTCTAGTATGTCATTTGTTGAACAAAAGACAAAAAAACTCAACGAATACCTATTAGTATAACGGAAAGAATCAAACCGTAATACAAGCACGACAGGTTTTTTAAAAATATTTTTGCGCTTTTCTTCCTAATTAGCGAGAGAGAAATGGTCTATTATATTTCCCTCATCGCGGTCCATAACAGGAGCTGATTTTCTCACCCACACTGCCTTCGTTATCCTCAATAACATTTGAGACCGCATTCGTAAGAGGTACATTATAATTGTTGCACTGTTATCATTGTTACTGGACATTTATGTACATCTACATCTGCATTACACTACACCCAGATAACTCCATCAGGGGCAAAGTAGGGGAAATACATAATACGCTCCTGAACGTTTTGAGTCACAATAGCTATCTATGTAAATTTATATATGCGAATCCTTAACGTTTGGGATCGAAACTGTAAGCAGCGACGTCTACGCTGCAGTTCAATGTCGTAAACCAGTAAGAATTGCCCTGAGGAAGGTGACAGACGGTCAGAGAAACGTCGGTTGAATAAATACTCGGTTGTGTACACAAAAAATTGTTCAGTGACTTGCCAACCTGATGAAACTGTTCACAGATGCGATCGAAATTGCCATCATCCATTAGGAACCCCTTTGTACTGCTCCACTATATACGGCCCTGGCGTCCTTTGAAACTTTGCTTTGTTGTCTGGCATGTCAGACGGTCACGATATTACGTATTTTGTTTTTATACAAATGGCCTTTTAGCATGAACCCACAACAGGCCACAAATTCCAAACAGAACATCAACGCATTGGAATCTCCTTGAGATCTGTTTGCCGTGCCTTTGAATGTGAACATTGTCAGAATAGAGGCGGTTGGGTGGGTTTACGGACGTTTTCAAAATAGGGCCTTTTTATGAATGTTCGTAAGCCGCTGATTATCGTAACAAACGCCCATGATCACGCTACAGATGGGCACCTCAAAACATGTTGTTTGTTACCAATGGACTATCCTCAAGATTAGGGCCACTACCATTCTTCCACATGAACTGCACCATGTGATCTTTGTGAGCTCAAAAACAGTTTTGTAGTTATTTTGTTAAATCACTAGGAAAATATCCATACCAGAGTTACTCTGAGTAACAGATGGGCTCTGAAATGTGGCGGATTAGAAAGCCGTTATGTCTATCCAAGAGCTTTCCATATCTGCAATATAACTAAGAACTACACGGATCTTATAGTGATGAATAGAAGCAATATAGAAGCATGCAAGCTCGCTTTCCCTTCAAGAGCACTGATGTAGCATATTTCACACAGTAGTTGCAACATTTCATGCTTGATTAAATAATAGCAGGAGGTATTTCTGCAACGTCCTGTCTGCAATATTAAAGATCGATGAAGGCATCGTAAGGTAAGGTACGGAGAATATTCCCAATAGGTATCACCAACTATGAATGAATAAATCATCGCAATTTGCGTTGATTTTCTTATAGAACCATCTGATGATCCCTTGAACGTACGAACTATCGTCGGTTACCATCAGCCGATCACGCGGGATTACAGCGTATTTTACATAAGTGGTGAATAATGGGCAGTAAATCAGAGATCATTGCCCAAGTACCATGCCCGTATTTGTGGTTGTCCTGCTTAACTGATAGAGAAAGCAATCTGATGGGATCGATATTTGACAAGCTGCGCGAACATTTCTAGCGACTGTGGAATTCTGTTTGGTACAATTCATTATATCGATGCGGGAAAGAAATATATTTTGTGCTGCCGCTTCTTCTACTGAAAGATGTGAGATAGATCCAACCAAATGGCATACGGTTTAGCAAGGAGATATCGTACGCAAAAACCCCGGAAGTTTTCTCCTCAATTAAGATTTTTCATTTGTTTTTGTTTTTTCTACAGACCAAAATGTACATGTTGTCCTTTTATAACTCTAGTAATGAGACCAAATCCCCTGCAATTCTGTATGGGGGCATATCCACATGCACATATCCACTCCGACCCTTTTTCTCATTCACTTCTTCAAAATTGTTCGTTTTTTAGTTCATCTTTATTGTGTATAGAATAAAAATAGAATAGACAACAAGCACAAGATGGATGATTAATAATTCCTAGGAACCCATTGATGTTCTTACATGATTTGATTTCTAAATTGATATCAGTATATGTTTCCTATTATGAAGAGAGCTCTAGGTCAAGTTTATTGCCGTGGTAACAGGAACGTTTTGAATAGATAAAGCTAAAAAGCAAATACGAATGATTATTCCTAGAAAAATGGTACTAAGTAATAGAATAGTGTTTTGGTAAGCTTACAGATTGTCGTCCATTTAACGGAAGGTAGACAGTTGGTAATGAAGAAAATCCGTGCAGTGATTAGTGAGAATTGGGGCGTGCAAGCCCGCCGTTCAGAACGGGAAAATGTGTTGTATCAATAGTCGATTAAGCCCATTTCTGCACCCAAGCGTTGCATACATGTAAAAGGTTTCTGCCTTGCCACATTTCTTTGAGAGGGAAGTACAGAAAAGAATTTTTGTCTTGGCTACCAATAGAGCTAATTCTTGAATAAAGAGACGCTTTTTACACAACCATTGCGTTCACATTACCCTGAACAATCTGACAGACGGTCACCAAATTGTTGGTGAGAATAAAGCAATGGCTGTATCTCTTTATTCAGTGACGTACCAACCTGATGAAGAGCAAATTCTTGAAATGACATGCCAACACCAGACGTATGGCAGCAGGCATCTTAGGCAGTTAGTTCTAGAACCGGATTATGTTGAAAAAGAGAAAAAAAACACTTGTCAACACATGTACATCTTTTGTTTAGTTCATCAAAATCTGTGTATCCGCTTGTAGAAATTTTCAATCACAATGCTGAAGTGGTGAAGGTATAGACTTAAATGTGAAAAAAATGCGATCATTTTTCCGTTTCTTTTGAACATCTGCACACTATGTGCAGTAGCCCTAAGCACTGAGTTTGGAAAAAGTAAGGTTTCAAATGTGAGTTCATTATTCAAGAAAGAACTTGACATAACCAATACTGAAATAGTTTGAACTTACCCAAGCCGTAAGTTCATATTTATATGAATACATCAAATACTATCTAGAAGCAATTCAAACTATTGAAAGTTAAAGAAGCAACCATCATGTTCCTAGGGCCAGTATCGTGACTTAAGAGCACCAGTGGTGTTCATAACCTGCCCGTGGTGACGACAGGCGAAGTTGGGGGTCTGATGGCTGCACCGTGACAGATATAGCCTTACCTGCCACCGGTGTACATTTTCAGAGGCACAGAAGCAGAAGAGGAGCGAGTCCGATGACTTATGACGGGAAGTCTGGGGCATGATATGGCTGGAGAGTGAAAGATATTGCCTAACCTTCCGCCGGTGTACACTTTCAGAGGCACTTATGTCATAAATGAACAACAACTTACCTTAACAGGGAATGTTCTTTAGGTTAGAGATATAGGGTCTCCAAGGCCCAAATCACCCTGGGTGCTTCACACAGATACTGACGGTGTCAAGGGGGCTGCTTTATGTTTCTGAGCATTAAAGGTACCTGTCTTTATGTCTGGGTGACTTATGGCGGTGTGTTCGTGTATGAAATAGCCGATAGGAAAGATTTACGAGTATTGGAGGTATATTTCCTTCTTCAGAAGCAGACATCGCGATGCCTATTCTAAGCCCAAGCCACCCAAAAGAGCAATATCCCCCCGGTGATGCATCGGACTCGCTCCCCTCCTGATAAAAGAGATAGAAGTCGACTCGTTCTGCGTTCCCACTCGTATCGTAATAACTTACTGACAGCTCTTTTGAGGAACGACATAATGAAGAATGCAACTGTCTTACCTACAAAGGAATTCTGCATCCCATTAAGTCAAGTAAACATTAGATGTACCACAGGTTGTATGTGTTTACATGCTGACACGGAATATTTGATACAAACGTCATACATAAAGAAGTACCTTACCTACAAGCGTTAATGGACAGCGCTGACACTTGCAAAATAATATCTATGAAACAAAAAGTTTATCATCTTCATGAAAATTTGTGATGGTGTTGCTCCATCGGGGTCAATGAGGACCTTGACTTCACCTTCAGTCGCCCTTGTGAGTTCGGGCGTGACTGACTGACTGAGTCATTTGCGTGCGTTAATTCCATTCTATTCATTGTTATTGTGAGTAGATCATTTGCTGATTGGAAATGTTAACAAATAGCAGTGGACCAAGGCAACTGCTCTGGGATACACAGCATTTGCTAAAGCAGCAAAAACACGACAACTTTATTTCGACTATATGCCCTATAGGGACCCCTTTACTATAGTATAGCAAGAGATGCAACTACATGCAAAAGTAGTAACGTACCATAACTCTTCTGTGAAGTATGTATAAATCACAACTCCTTATCGCAGCATAATGCATATAGCTTGCAAAAGTAAAAATACCAGAGCTCTTCGCCCATCCCCTCAGACGGTACTTCGTCTTGATTGATTCTAATGTTCAGAATTTCGGTTTATGCTTTGCAGAGAAATGTTCTTAATGATTTACAGAACGTAGAAACAAGATTTTTTTTCTATCGTCTTTGTCATTCTGCTTATTGCAGGCAGTTTTAAATGTATTTTCTATTTGAGGCACAGAAAGCCAATCTATATTGATATAGGATAGTAACAAAGTCAAATTGTTGCTAGGGAAAGCTATATTTTTTGCTCTTTATGCAGTCTAATGATACGTGATTCGACTCCCAATCTTCATATTCATCACTACATAGAACAATATTTTGTACAATGCCATCGTTGATATTAACTGATTTATCATATATATATATGTTGCAGAAACCTCATGCACACTTATCTTGTTTGTTTGTGAAGTATGTTTGTGTATTTTTTTCCTGCCTGTCATGTTGTTTTGTAGTTAATGTTATATGTGTTAATGGTCGACTACATGAAGAATACTGCAATCTAACATGACATTACGAAGCTAATTGTGGGTCGTAATAAACTCAACTCAACTGCTGTGATGTTTTGGCTTGAATACGATAGTGTGTCGGTAAGCAGTATAATACAATAGATTCGTGTTCTTGCACGGGGTAGACATTATCGTAAAGGTGCAAGTTATGGTTTTTCTATGCCCATTATCCATTCCGTTGAATTCTACTCGAGTCGTGTCACAGAAAATATAGCTGAAGCACTGCAATGCGTTCTGCAACTTTATGGATCTGTCGCATTATCTGCATCATCGCTAGAAACAAATGTATATAAAACATACAGTTTTGCTGTTGACTCTGCTGGTCGCAGCTGATTCTGCTACGTAAAGAATCACTCTAAAGTGTGTATTTCTGCAGCTATCGTTTAGAAAAGAGGAAACTCATAAGGTATTCGTTTATTGTCACGTCATCTACTCGAAGAAAATCAATGACTCCGCACATATAGATATGCTAACACGTCCGATTCGGCATTTCTATATATACGCCCAAGCCGCTTTCATGACAGCTCTACCCTTTCTCACATAAGGTACCATGGAGAGTATTATTTTTCCATGTAATGATGTCGACAGGCAGGACGGTCCTATCGTTGAAATGATGAAAGGACACACCCCTGAGACGCTATACCTTCCGTATATTTTAATACTTTGAAGGTATCGAAGCGCGTCATTAAATAATATTGTTTGAGACTACCAAGATATTATTTTGTCACTACAGCTACAATTTACGATGCGATATTCAGATTGGGTTTGCGGACAAAATCAATATAAATGTACGTCTGTCTCCAAGGTAGCGCCCGGGACACGGCGCACAAATCGGCTTTAATTGTGCGAAAGGGGGCAACTTTACCATGGGTTTATATGTCTCTACATACATGTATAGAGAGGGGGGGGGACAGACTGACAGACAGAATAATGGGTTTATGTGGAGAGAATTAACAAATGATTTTAAAAGGGTAAATACTGACACTCAAAAGATATCGATCGAAGATGAAGATGCAAAGCTTTGCATGATTATGTAATGATGATATCTGTACAATTAGAATGTAACTTTATAATGTCTGAACAATTAGTATGTAAGTTATTGACAAAAATGGCCGTCTAAAGTCTCTAGACACACGGTATCCCGACGCAGTCTTGTTGCCAACTGCAATATGCCCGGTGTGTGTCATCCCCCTGCCGAATAGATCGATACATCATAATTCACCAGGGGCGTCGTCATGTCCAACGTCATGATAGATCAGCAGAAAGATGCAAAACTTTGTATCATTAATGAATGATAATGTCTGTAGATTATAGAATGTAATTTTGATAATTATTTCTGTACAATAAGTATATAATCTATTGACACAAAACGGCCTATTGACACAAAACGCACTCTTCTTGCCAACTGCATGCAATATGCTATGTGTATGTCATCCCCCCCTGCCGAATAGATCAATACATCACGACTATGATGGTCCGTACTTTCTCGGAGTTTTTTATTTTTTTATTTTGAATAAATCATTGTTGTTAAACGTATATATTGTATTTTGTGGTCATGGTGCCTGAAAGAAACAATAAACGTATACATAGAAAGAGAGGGAGAGACAACCAGGAGGATGTACAGAGGGATATATGGGGACTATATGGAGGGAGAGAGAGAGAGAGAGAGAGAGAGAGAGAGACAGAGAAGGGTTACAACCAAAGAGTAAATACTCAAAAGATATCTACATTACTTGCAAATACACTTCTTCTACATACATACATACATACATACATACATACATACATAAATCTTTATTTTGACTGAATGATTAATGAATGATAATGCCTGTACAATTAGTATGTAATTTATTGATATGACAAAAACGGCCGTCTAAAGTCTCTACACAGTACACACGGTATCCCGACACAGTCTTGTTGCCAACTGCAATATGCCCGGTGTGTTCATCCCCCTGCCGAATAGATCAATACATCACGACTGTGATGGTCCATACTTCCTCAGGGGCGTCATCATGTCCAACGTCATGATAGATCAGCAGATTCTCGCCATGGGATCTGGTATATCACCACATCCCCATTATCATTTCTGTGGTGAGCCCTGCACATCACTAATTTATACATCTAACACGACCGAAGTGCTGTATCCCGTTTTGCACAAATATCCTGGCGCCATTAAGCCCATCGATCGTGGCCTGGAGGAACTGAGCATATTGTCCTTGTCCTGGCGCTCTCTGATGGCTGAAGGTGGACTCTCACTGTACTTGGGGCACCGGTGCGGCACTGCGGGGTTCGTAGATGACTCAACAAATTTAAGAGATAAAGAACGAATTTTCTTCCGTTTTGTGTATTTTGTTGTCTTCTAAGTCATACTTTTACGTATTACGCAATATCTAAATCATTAAACATCGCCAAAATAACCAAACAGTGCCGCAGGGAACGAACCCCACAGTGCCACACGGTGCCCCAAGTGCAGAGAGAGTCCTGATCGATCGTGGCCTGGAGGAACCGAGCATATTGTCCCTGTTACGCAGCTCTATAGCCTGCCGACCACAAAGAATGCGGTAATACCCCCTTTCCACTAGGACGGCGCTCTCGCCGCGCTCGCTCTACGACCTAAGATTTGACAGATCGCCCAACGAATTGTATAGAAAAGAAACGAATATTTTTACAGTTTCTATGTTTTGTTGTCTTCTCAGTCAATCTTGTACGGTTTGTAGGATATACACAGTGTGAAAATGAAGGTTACACATAAACATTTATACATATATATCCTATTTAGGTCGCAGTGAGAGCGCAGCGCGATCGCCATGTAGTGGAAAGGGGCCCGAACGTACTTAGGTAAATCTCCTTCCCTGGTGATGGATGGCCAATTTGCCTCTAGCCACTTAACTTTCTGGCCGAGTTTTGCCTGTTACATGCCAGAGAGTGAGTCAATTTGTTCATTTGGGTATGTCGTCTGGGGCGTACATATTTGGAAGGTAACCAATTTTCCCACATTTGTTTTCAGATTGATACTGATCATCCGCTACGAGATTAGATCAAATGCATCTAGGTTTGGCTCTAAGCTCTTTAAAACGGCAATACCCATTACTTCTCTTTGCATACCATCTCTCCTATGTGCTTAAAAATACATGTTCTCTATGTTCGAAAACTTTAGGCAGTAGAAGCCCATGCAGTGTGGAAGAACTTTACTCTCCAAGCAGAGCTTAGGCTCCGGCTTTTTTTTTTTTCCTTTTTTTTTGTATTATCGGGATTTTTATTTTGTCATCATCATCTATTTTGTATTGTATCTTGTATTGTAGGTTTTTACAATACAAGATACAATAAAAAATAGAAAGCCTGACTAAAAACCGTCAAAAAAGAGCCAGAGCCTAACCTCTGCCTGGAGAGTAGAAGAACCTTACTGAGACGAGCATACACAGGGGCCAGTCCCTGTTCTAGGTACTCAAGCAGATAGGCACTTATGATTCAGAGGAAACTGTGATCATTAACGCTCAAGCCACCCATAGCCACATTTGCCTGCGTGACATTTTGTATCAATTAATATGAATTATCAACATTTTTCAACAGCGAACGCCGTCATCTGAACGTAACAATTTGCCCTGAGGTAAACCTATGCTTGTGATGGGACGATCTTATGGGAGAAAATTAGAGTCGTTCTTCGTTCTCAGCTTTACAACTTTATCTTCTACTTATTTTTCCTCCTTCTGTCCTTGAAGACATTTCCAAAGAAGATAAATGCCACCGATCCGAAATGACAATCAAGGATTTCATAAAGGATAAAACGCATCCTTAGCTTAGGTTTTATAGAGAGTGGGTGTGCATAGCTGTAGTTTTATCGGGAAAGTGAGTATTTTTATCATCCCAATAATGGACTGAAAAGATATATGGCTCCTTGTTAGATTCCTTTGCGCAGAAAGCATTTCTCGTAAAAAGAACATCACATTTCTCCCTTTTATGTAATCCTTAGCTTCTAGTCCCTGACGGTCCATGACAAAACTTCGTGTGATAAACTCCATCTTTGAGCATGTCCAGATGGTAAAACTTCCTTAATGTCTTTAGGAACGATGCAACTTGAAATAGCACGCATTCTATTGGGAAGGTGCAGTGTTTTCCTTGTGCCTTTCTTCGGTGTGATACTCTCTGTAGGAGAGACAGAGAGAGAGAGAGAGACATGCGAATTTCTTCTCACTCTGATGATACGTGAGATGAAGCCTGTATCTACTTCGTTTTGTAGATAATAGCCTGCAATGTTGGTATGTGATTGATGCGACTGGACCATCGAGCCACTGGAACACTCATATAGTCGAGTGTGGGAAGGGCGAAGTATTATACATAATCTTACACAATGTAACTTGGCGAACAATCTTTCTGTGGAGCTCCAGGGATTTCAGCACCAGCCCAAGTTTTTCAGCGCCGTGGTAACTCAGCTAATGTAGTCATTGCATACATAGGGGTTTGCTCTTCGTTGGTACATCTGCACCCTACTCACCTGGTCCTTGGTGTGGGGATCCTAGACACAGCACAGCTATAGTCTATGTATGGTCTTACAAGAGCTCTCCTTTTCCATGGTATTTGACTTGGCAGGGTCTCAGCATTCGTGATGATCTCTTTACCTTTGATGCTACCCTTTCTCTAGTGTGTCTGATCGACTATGTCAGGTCTGAGCCTATGTTAACACCAATGGATTTGCTGGTCCTTACCATGGTCAGAGTGTAGCCATGGAGAATATATATGGAGTGTTATCGGGTTTCTTGAGGATGGTACTGACACTTCACACTTTGATGGACACTACTCAACCTGCCCTTGCATGATACCAAATACTGTGTGATGTGCCTTTAATGGCACTACATTGTGACTGATGATGTACATTTTATATGTGAAAATATTTTAAAAAATGGCAAAAATGAAAAGTATTTCCAAACTGAGATGCACAAAATTGAAAGAAGTACCTAATCATATGTTCCAGACTTATTCTATATATTCCAAATTTTATTCCTTTGGCTGAAATACCATCGAAGGGCATTTGTCTTTTAGTGATTGTAACGCTTGGCTCCAACTTTAAAATATAGCATCGATGTCTGAGAAAAGTGGGCACTGACGCTGAGTTCTTTTTTACGAAGATTCATTTATCACATAAACTGAAATGCTTGTTTCAGATATGACAAATCGGTTATAAAGACATTCCATTCCAAGTTGGTACATGCATGGTACTTTGCCATTCCTCTTTTGGAGTGCGTAAACGTAAGCTGTCTTTCCTCCGCGATTTTAGCAGAGACTATCAATAACCAGTAGCGCGAACTCAATTTAACAGTCTGTTTGATCGTTGGGTACGACATCTGCATTCGAAAACGCCTCAAACCATTCCCTCGGGTCTCTCTCTGATAGAATACACAAGCGTGTGATAATCGTGTATGATTGGGTGGAGGTCTGGTCTGTTGCACAAATCTCTTGTGATCTCTTTAGATGTCCGATTAATCGTGCTTAATCTCGGAAACAGTACACACAATCTTGCGGCGAAATTACGTCTTAACAATACACTTTTAGATATGGTATTTCCCACTCAAATCCACCGAACCCTACTCCGACGATCTGTAATATACCAAGCAAGTTTGCCAGACCAGAGGGCGCCGAGGAATCCAATAAAAAAGCAACTCATGAAAGGGAACATCAACTATCTATGACGATAGGCGGGTTAGATAGAAAAGACAAAGCTATGTTTTTGAAAGTGAATCTTTTATCAAAAGACACGGACATGATGGCTTTA
Source organism: Branchiostoma floridae x Branchiostoma belcheri (assembly GCA_019207045.1). Taxonomy (NCBI): domain Eukaryota; kingdom Metazoa; phylum Chordata; class Leptocardii; order Amphioxiformes; family Branchiostomatidae; genus Branchiostoma; species Branchiostoma floridae x Branchiostoma belcheri. The sequence goes on along the minus strand of CM033024.1, from coordinate 11,801,148 downwards.
CACGCCTTATGAACTGTATTTCCAATATTTTCTATAAGTTTGTCACCACCAGCGATCCGGCTTTTTCTTTGATCACAGTTCCATGATATAACTCCATCGTGGCACTGCAGTGGCATAACTGGTAGAGCGTTAGGCTTGGAGCCATGTTCGATACTCACCAAGCCCTCGACATTGCGCTCTTGGGAAAGGCACACCACTTTCCTCCCTACACCCGGGTGTAAAATGGGTACCTGACTTCGGTTGGGGAGTTCCTTAGTACTCTATGTTGGGGGACCACTTTATCTATGTGACAATACTTTAGGCTTGGGACCATTGCTAACAACGACACCTAGCTGCAGTGCAAAGTGATTCAAACAGTATTGTCCTGAAGAAAGTGACAGAGCGTCACCAAAGCTTTGACTGTGCGATGTTATTTCTACCATATTTTGACAGAGCATCGCTATCACCCAGTGTAATAGAGAACGTACACTGTCGAGCAATTCAGCCCCTAAAAGGCAGTGAATACATGGTTACGCTTTAGCATTGTTTTGTGTAAGAATTAGCCGTTGGAGTAATCCTCATAACCCAAATAGAATATTTCTGCACAAGACTCAGCAGTTCAGTAACCCATTACTATTGTACTCGTAACTACATTCAGGTGAGAAAGTAGGTGGGCAAACAATGCTTTACATCAATGACATTTCTGGAATGTATGGCATGTATTAGATACAAGTTTACAGATTTCAACTCGCGTTCAGCATTCTGTACGTGTTGACCTCCATACGTATGTTGCTGACACCATCAGCACGGCACCAAGAATAGTGATGAGCATGCCGATTCCTTTCAACAAGATGAAGTGACCATAAACGTCCTCTTCTATCATGTGGATTGGTCTCTATATGCCTTATTAACCTTCCCATGGTGTGTGTCACCCCAACCTGAGACCCGGTCGACACCCTTCGGCACAGGCTAATTTCAACGTTAGCAGGTTTGTTTCCTATTTTACATACACTACTAGATTGTACCCATAAATCAAGAAAACATAAGTGTAGGTGTGAAATAGTAGACTTCAACAAAGTGTTTAACTTTGCATGTTAAAAAAATGTATCCTGTACAGTCGCAGCGTGTAGGATTGATACGGTTCTGTCAAAAACGATTTTGTTGTAAATTCTTTGCTGCGCCATGTAACGATGTATAAAAGAAAGCTTCTTTTAAGTCTCTAAGCCCTACACACAACCCCGGACCCGTGGTATGCGCCACGCTGTGGGCTATTGCTTACTTTGCATGTAAAAAATGTATTTAATACAGTTGAAACGTGTAGCTGTAGGATAGATACGGTTCTTTCAAAAACGATTTTGTTGTAAATAGTTTTCTGCGCCATGTAACCATGTAAAAAAGGAAGCTTCTTTTAAGTCTCTAAGCCCTACCCATAACCCCGGACCTGTGGAATGCTCCACGCCGTAGGCTATTGCTGCAGCACATAACAGAATTACTTCCAAGTACTGTCTTCTTGCAGGGAGACAATCCGCCTACGATGAGTATTAGCATATCAAGGTCATCACGATTTAACACCCCCTGGTTGACACTGTCATTAATGGCAGAACCAAATCCGCTGCTGACGTATCAAGGTGGAATTTAAGCCATGCTATAAACACCTGATGGGAATCTTTGGTGCTGCCTTCGGCAAACTGACGCACACATCTCTAACATCCGCGGCACAATCCACCCTTATACATATTCTAACACTTAAACACCTCCCACGAAAATCCATCTGATAAGAATTACTTTGCTGTGTTTCATGTCTTTCCAAGAGCGAATCAATTTTCTCTGCTAAATGTCAACACATCTAGGACGCTGGAAAGATCAGGTGTTCGCATTCAATTGTTGAGTAAACCTTGGTGATCAAAGAGGGGTGGAAAAGTTATTGTGAAGATCGCTCAAATCTAGGGCATGACCTACTGTGTCTAATACACGGCTGTATGTTAGGCTGGGTGACAGAGAGATCCACCAACGGCGAATGCCTTGTAGTGGCAAAAAAAATTGATGATAAATTAAGTCTTAAAAGCTTGTCATATGTATTGGTTGTGTGCTCAATGAGCAATGGCGTCCTACCTTTCCTTGTAAACTTCATACTAAAGATCCCTTTTTGTCATGCTGAAAACTTTCGAGGTGCATCTGAAGTGTAGAAATATCGAACGGCATTCAAAGTATGCGGTATGACCGCATTCGACGGCATTCCGACATTATTCGAAACATTCTGATCTCATCCGATGGAGAACCGAAACGGCAAGCCACTTCATATCCTGCCAGAATGAGGCCAAAGGATATCTGGAATGCTGTGAGAATGTCTGGAATGCTCTTACTACGTATACAAATATCCAGGGATAGACGGAGTTATTCTGACGGCATTCCGTCTCATTCCTTCTCGTGTGAGGGGATATAAGGTCAGGAAACTATTCTGGGTGCCATCTGGGTACTACCTTGGATCCTCACGCTCATGCTCTGATTTTGTTCAGGTTAGCGAATGTAAGTAGCCTTGGAGGTAATCGGATGGCACACAGGCTATCATGAGACCATCAGTAATACTACGCTGTGTCCCAGTTTATAGCGCCTTCTGCAATAGGACTGATAGAAAGTTACACCACATTTTCCCATTTTCGGTGTGCTGATCATTTTGCCGGAGGGTAACAAAATTTATTGTGTTTTGTCAAAAATCCAGCGAAAATCAATGCGCGCGTTGATGTCATCTAAGAGATTTGCCCGCTGTGGCCTTAAGATCGGATGTGTTGGCGCCAAAAGGCCGAATGGCTTATAGTGGTAGCGGACACAGGATGGAGAGGTCACGCGGGTTCCTAGTATTCCTGGCTAGACGTCTTCTCCCTACCCGGGAAAAGCGCTAAGGCCACACCAATTTCATTTGTTGCTTCTCGGATTCGCCTGTCCATTTTTTTTTTCATTTTCAAAAAAAAAAACTTAATTCCTGAGAAAAAAATAATACAGGTTTTGGTATCACAAATCTGTAAATATTACTATTTAGAGCCATATACACATGTCTCAAAACAATGCCTTTTATTCAGAACATTAGTAACAAATCAAGGAAGGGTTAATTGTATGAAACGTGCCATTAAATTAATTCCCCAGGCTGTTTTTTGTGTGTGTTATCAAAGCCGTATATCTTCACCACAGACCTTTTTAAAAAATATCATTTTTTGACCTGTCGGTCCATTTCTTTCTAAAAAAAATTCAAGAAGCCACAAATAAATTTGGTGTGGCCTCATCACGCCTTTCCTCCCTCCACTCCTTTGGGGAGGTAAAAGATGATGGGAGGCGCAGGTTAGGCTCCGCCTTCAAATATCATGCCCTAGATACATTGGGTAACAGCCAACTGCCTCTATCTGCCCTAGAAAAGCCATGGGGGTACCTTTACTTTCCATTGTAAGGTCGGTCGATGGGCCCCTTAAACCATAACGCAGAGGGAACGTTCTTATGTGGATGAACAATGCCCCGTAACCCTAACATCTGAACTTATATTTTGTATAGGTTAGGAAACGACGTTGTTAGGCATGTATACCACAGATTTCAAAATTTTATGACGAACAACTGTGTTGGTCAAGATAAACATAACAGGTACATGCTTTATGTGTGCGAGTATGTCTGACGGCACCCTTGACCATATATTTTTAGGGATGTTCCATCACATGAGCAGAACAAGGTTATCATCACAGCATCTGATGTGCGTGCCTGGCATATACAATATATCTGTTTCCCTCAGGCACTGGAGTGCGTTATTCTGACAACTGTTGGCACCCTCATCCTTAAAGTCGAGATAAGTTTGCAGGAAGAATTATAACCTTTGAAAAAGAACCGTCACAAGAAGCAGCCGTGCAGTAATAAGATAACAAGCCCCACAGCCGTATCTTTTAATAGCAGCCCAGATTTACTACTGACGGCGTTATTTCTCGTGCGGGTTTACTCCTTTAATATAACGGTGCACATGGGACCCACCCCCTCAGTGTAACAGCCTCAGGCTTAAGTTTTCTTAAGGCGATATGTGTACAATTACACTCACAAATCCAGCAATGCGTAACGAGTGTAGTCACCAAATCCATACAAATAACACTTGTGCTACGTCTTAAGTGCAGTTCCCGACAAACTTTTTGTAAATTGGCTTGATCCAGACTCAAAATAGGCAGTTGTTATGGTTTGATGTAGAAAAGGATGAGCGGCGAGGATGAGTGAGTGAGTGAGTGAGTGAGATGTAGACACCGACTGCTGCAAATTGAAAGCGGTGCATCGAAAATGCGCGTTTAAAAATGTCAGTCAAGTCTAATTGGCCAAACGAGGTTTCTCTGGCGGACCAGATTTTAGCTAGCACGGCTAGGTTCTCTAATTGCTTTCTGCGAGTGAGTGATAACAAAGTCGCTGCAAGACTACATATTAATTTGTACCGTGGAATAACATGATCTATAAAACTTTATTGTCTGCTTATCACTATTTATGATATTAATGCAATAAAGATAAATACAACAACGATTGTATATCTTCCTTACTAATTGTTTTGGTATGAACATCGTCAAAAAGACTATGCTTTCCAGCAAGTATGCGTCTGTGTGGATGCGTGAACGGTTTAATTGATTTTGGACTCCCTAGCAGCTTTTCATGGTAGCAAGACTTTGGGTTTGGGCCCTGGTAACTTGCATTCATGCAGGGGCTGATTTTGTTCAAAGCCTTGGAAGTGAAAAACTTTTAAGAGGTTCACGGATTGTCGTTTGGCATGTAGATAGCGTAAGGGATAATTGACACAACAAAATGACAACTATCATATAATTAGGATAACTTTGCTTAAGTTATGAGAGAATTTTCTAAATCTGCTACATTCCTTGATAGTGCGTCAAACATATGGCAGAGGCAACTGAGAAAGACCAATAGATGCCAACCAAGTATCAGTTACGAGAAATACTATAATATCATTATGACAAATAACTAGACTTTCATACTTCCTGCGTTAGGAGGTGAACTAAAATGTGAAAATTAGACATTTATCAGGAAAATCATGACCTAACTAGTACACTTGATGACAAAATTCTACAATTGCCATCTTTGCTATAATGAGAGTTTCATACTTTGGAAAAACTACATAATTTGGGTAGGAAAGATTTATGCAAATAATGGCCTTACTGGCTTAATCAATGAGAACTCTTTGGAATACGTCAGTTATAAAGGTTCACATCATTTGGCGAAGGTGTGAGGTCTTCTTTTTCTGCTAATAAAAGCTAACATTTAATAATTTGCAAGCAGTTTCAGACGATACGTAGCCGGTAGGTACAATCATTTCGGTTACAACCATTTATTAACGTCATTGCTAAGAGTGATGAATACACTTCCACCCTCAAGTGATCACTCTGCAATATAACCACGCCATTTACCATAAAGGAGACTTTTCGTGTTGGCTACATTTTCAATACGGCATGACTTATCACGTAGCTAATAAATGTTCCCTCTTCAGTATGAGCCACAGGGCAAATTTCAGTATTCCAGCTCAGGCGCAGAGTGGCCAACATAGCAAATTAGTTACCTTTGACAAAAGTGGCTGTAAGATTATTTTTTTGGATATGATTGGATTTTGGTGGTGCATGTTACAGGTAAAGGGTTTTTACCTTTATATTGTGTTCAAAAAACAGATTTTTAGCAATGTTTGTGACAGGCTCTGGAAGGTGCTTTGATATTCTTCATAGGCAGTGAAGACGTGGTCAAAAGGTCACCATGCACTCGTATATTTTGGTCATAATTCACGTGTTGCGCCGTATACTTTTTCCTGGTTTAGTGTTCAATTTACACTTTACAGGCTGGACAACCATGCCAGTGTTTCATGGTCTGTCTAAAACTCAGATAGGTGATTTTGACGGCCTCTATTATAAGTATAGGCAGCCTGATACTCTACTGTGGCCCACACAGAAGACTCACTGGGCAACCTGTCAAAACAAATTTTTGCGCGCACTCTTTTCAAGTTGATGGTTCAAAACACTCAATAACGTCAATACAAACGAGAGGCCGGTCCAATCCGTGTAGCAATTGGGCCATTAGTGGGGCTTTTACGTATTGATGACGATAACCGTAGAAACAAGGAGCCATGATTGTCCTCTAAGCGGCAGTGACAGCTGGTGAATGGGGTAAGAGTAAACGGATGGCCCACATACAGTAATCATTTGGGGAGTCAGGTAAAGAAATTGATAGATTGCAGCAATCAAGTGAGTCTATACTATTATAGCCAAACGCCGCTTGAATATATGAACCCTGTAAACAATTTGTTTAGTAACATTAGACGTTTGAAGGTAAGTATATACGTATCCATAATTTGTCAATAAGCACCGCTCATTGAAATCGGCTCAAATCATTAAGTGCAGAAATGGCGGTCTTCACGTCAATGCAGCTCAACGACGATTTTACCTAAATAAATTTCCTTTTAGATTTCATTGAGGGATTTTAATCTAAGGAATGCTATTGCATACAAGAATTATTACATTAAACGTTAAGTCTTTGCTCTACTAATGTTTTGTACCATGTATATGTAGTGATATATGTTGATAAATTTATTAGGACTCGATGTAATCTGTATCTCTGTTATATTTTTATCTGACCCTTACCTCCCTCATGACCTCAATGAAAAGCGGCGTGCAGGCCAATTTAGGCAAACAAACAAATATATATATATATATATATATATATATATATATATATATATATATATATATATATATATATATATATATATATATATATATATATATATATATATATATATATATATGAATACTAATTTCAAAAGATGACGTTCTGAAGTGTCATCTTGCCACAATGGTTATCCCTTGCCGCTGGCAGAGCGGCATGGCGACACGCCATCCAAAATTCTCCTTCTTAGAGAAGACGCTAGCGGCTTGTTTTGGAACTGCAGGGGCAAATTAGCTTAAGTTGTTGTTGACGGGAGAGGGCGATTCGCGGTTTTCGAACGAGAAGGTTCTGATGCCGCAAAAGGAATATATGCCGGAACGCTTGTAGCCTTCCCACCGCTGTGGGCATATGTTCCATTCCCGGTTGAAAGTCGCAAATCGCCCTCCCCTGTCACCACCCCCCACCCCTCACCAACAACTTACGCCAATGTCCACAGAGAGGCCGGTGAAGGAGGCTAGTATTTTTCATTGACTAATGCGTACAGCAGTTGTCTTCTGTGGAGTCCCAAATGTCTATTTCATGACCGGATCGATCCAAAAAGCCCATAGGAGGTCGTTTAGAAGCTGTATTAATCAAAACTGCAAAGTGATTCAATTCCCATCTGACGAAATGTAATCCCTAACAATCAGATGGACATGTGTCTCTAAAGGTTATATCAACGACATATTAATGCAGTTTTTGTCTTATCTTAAGACAATATGTATTAGAAATAACATACAATACTATAACTACCTAGTAGAAAAATATATCTTATATACTAATATTTTGCGACATCTTAGAAATAGTAGACCCATTGATTTATTTCTTCGACCCTCTCATTTCATTTCATGATATTACCATAAACAGATATATTCCATAGATACAAATGAATGTTACAGATTACATGTACAGTAATGTAATTTGGTATCGTCATAACGCAGCAGAGTTATGTGAAAACTTAAAATGTCAAACGTTGCATGTATTAAATTTTTGTTAGCGTCTTTCTTTATGTAACTAAAGGAAACTATGGATAGGCTCGGGCTAAATTGAAATATGACACAAAATAACAATAAAATTCGACCAACATCTCCCATCGTGGCGCTACAAATAAAATGATGGTGGCCAATGGCACAATTTTGTTGGAAAGTATGCCGCACTACCCTTTGCCTGTGTTGAAATGTTGAAAGTATTAGATTTCCAGAAAATAAATCCTAACTTCTTCAACGTAATCAGTTAAGCAATAAGCAGTTCTTAATACTCTTGTCACATTATCCACGATCTTCGAGCGATGGAAGATCGACCATAGTTAAGATCGACAGAGGGTTGCGCGTATTTTTCACCTGAAAACAGCCCCTGTCACATATAAGCCATACTTTGTACCTTGTACAATTGTTGTGCAATAAAGTTATTATTATAAGCGAGGCTCGGGCGATTGCCGCAGAATCGTCGTTCGATCGATTTTCGCCAAATGTTACAGGGGTATAAGGGCGCGGTCACATAGGTCGTGCGATCGTCGTACGATTTTGATAACATAGGATTTTTAAGCGGGCCGTGACAGAACCAACCACCGACCTTCATGGATCCAAAACAGCATTTTGTGTACCAAGACGTACATGATTGTCCTACAAAATGCCCACAGTTAGCGATCGTACGACGATCTCACGACCTATGTGACCGCGCCCTAACCCGGAATACCACGTTGTTACATTAACAGGTTTGGGTTATCTACTTCACACATAAACCCAAGGTCCCGTGTAATGAATTAGATCCCCCCAGCCACCTACGCTCTGTATCACGCCGTAATTGACTGTAATGAAGTTTTACGACACTCAGCTTACCTGCCGATAGTTTCACTCCCGTTCCAGTCGTGAAATACGCCGTGTCAGTTGCAGTTAATTATAAAGCAATGTTTATTTCAGTAGTAAGGGCCATCCTTAAGTTCATTGCTCTTTCAAGGGGTCATATTTCCCAGCACTTTGTCAAGTAGAAGCGGTAATGACCATTATACAGCTCTACTGGCACCTCTGAAGTGCTAGTTTCGGCAGTGACAAATTTTAATTACTCCTCATGGTGGTATTTGCGGTGGTGGAAGGAGTTTTACTACTTTGGGGTGCTGCAAGCTGTGTTTATTGATGAGGGTAGCAAAAGTCGACAGTAAAATTATGTGGCCCAATTTTAAACAGTCCAAGATGTATAGTGAAAATTGTTTTGTGCATAGCCTAGAATATTGATCATTATCAACCATCGGTGTATTTGCAAGGTTGCGCAGTTATAAAATATGTTTAAACTATGATGTCCTTAAACCAGTATTCGTTTTTCTAATTGATTCAGCGTCAGGTGAGCTGGTGGAGACTCCAACAGAACGTTGCTAAGTACTTTACAGTTCTTCTCTGGTACGGTTTCACATCAAAGTCTGCAAAGCACCGTATCGACCATTTACTTCACGTGTGGTTGGAATAAATGCATTTTGATGAAGGGATGTTTGACATGGTTTAAGACCCGGCACACAGTCAGAACATCCATCTTTGCACGGATGAAAAGGGTGGCTTTTCGCGCGGCAGTTCCCTGACACCCCGCGTACTCATGCCTGGTCCGGCTTCTAATGACAAATGGATATTACTTAAAACCCTGTCTCCAGACATACACATCACCTCTTTGTAGTTGTCCAGGTGGCTAAAAAAATGCATATTCAATGAGGTTTTAATATACCTAAAAGAAGTATTTAAGAATCCTTGCACATATTCCATATAAAAGCAGATACACATCCGTACAGTATGTTATGAGCAGAATTGGGGTCCACGTTTGGGAATGTGCCTTGAGCACGTTTAGGGAGGAGAGCTAGCAACTCCTTCTGTAAAATATACCCTGGTACAGAAACAACAAGGACACTTGTTGTTATGCACTACAAGGATCTTAAAGACGGAACATATCTTTAGTACGATCACGATCTGAGTTATGTCCCCGGGCTATCCCAGTCTTTGACAAGGTAATTAGCAGACTGTAACATAATCGCTCATATTCCCTGATGCCGGGCCGCCAGACAGACCGCCGACTGCTCTGCAGTTTCCACGTGTGTGGAGAGTAAAACATGATAAAGAGTTATTAGCCTGACATCAGGTGGTGTAAGATAAAGCCTCTAATTTTACTCCAAAGTCTGCCTATGCAGCTTAAGTAGCTTTATGAACAAATGAGCTCAATCTCTGCAACTTATTGCACACTCTCCGTGAACAGTTTCATCAGGCTGGTGAATGACCGAGCAACTAAGTTCGTTATTCACAACCGCTTCGATGACCGTCTGTTTTCTTCTTCACGGCAATAATGGCTGGTTCACTTTTCACTGACAACAATGGAGTCAAAAGAGTATAGAATTGTCACATACGTAGATATTGTTAAGCAACAATGCTGAGATAGTTCGGTCCCAAACACAAAGTATAAAGAATTCAATTGCAATTCTATAGAGTGCTGAACATGTTACAAAATGTTACGATGATACACTAACTATTTGATTATAGTCAATGGATTGTATTCAAAATATTTCATTTTCATTTATTGTTTATTTGGGGCATATAAACAATAAATTAGATGTAGATTTGTAAATGTAAATTTTTTGGCAACCCGAAAAATGTTACATTAGGTACATTACAATACATGATAATACAAACAAATGAACCACAAAAATGGAGAGCGTTTTGGTTCTGCAGTTATCTCAAAAATAACTGCACTGGCCACTTGATATATTACTTGATAATTAATTGGGTGGTTGTGCACACACTCCTCCGTGTTTCATTGCTTCGTTACCGCCCATTATCTTTTAGGGGCCAACTTTAAGGAAGACAATACTCCCTGTATCGGGTATTGTGGCCGTCATTCCTTGGACTGCAAGCGATCAGGGCAGCAGGCAAACATAGAACGGAAAACAGCTCGTGCTAGTCCAAACCAACGGGCACGGAGCCTGCTGGGGGCTTTATATGACTACAGACGTATATGCTCTTTCGCAGACATGTTGGTATGATGCAATGATTCCGCCGTCGTATGAAGGGTCACTGCGGTGACACCAGGGGTGAACCTTTGATCCTCGCAGGTTCCGATAGAGAGCCTTGCTAAGATCCTCATCCGGGGAGCTGGCAGGAGTCCAGGGATAACTGTGGGGTTTTCTCGGTCCTGGGTCGACAGGAATTACCTGACTATTCTGTGTAACACAAACTCTGCTGTCCGGGGCTGTAACTAGCCCCTCCCCGCCGGCGGATGTTGGCTGCTATAAGCGAGATTTAATCAGGCTATTACCTGACCAGGTACGCGCTGCTCAGCCTACGTAGGATGAGTCGTCAACAATTTTTTAAGTAATCTGAGTGGATAGATTCAAACAAAACTGTACATTTGATCATAAAAATACATGTTTCGTTGAAATTGTCAATGAAGCAGAATTCGACGAGGATGCAGTAGAATGCTAAAAGGTGAATTCCATAAAAAATCGTATATCATCAACGTTATAGCAAACTGGATGGATAAATTCAAACAAAGCTGTACAAAAATTTGATCATGAAAATGCACGTTTCGTTGAGGTTGTTGATGACTGCCAATGAAGCAGCATTTGACGAAGATTCTTCAGAATGCTAAAAGGTGAATTCCATAAAAAAGCGTATATCATCATTTCATCAAGTAATATGCCTCCAATTCAGAAGGGAATGGGCAACATGGCGTATCTCGCGGTACATTTATTTCCCGTGGCACTGTTGGGATCACGTTTCTCCATACTCGTTACGGCGTAGACTGCACGTTTTTCAAATTGAATAGTTCCCCTTCCAGATACGCTACACGGGCCATTACAGTCATACATTGACTGTGGACTGTACGCAATCTGCAGTGCATGACAATCATTTTCTATCCAGCAACTTTCACCAGAGAAATATAGATGCCCAGTACCATTCATCACAAGTTTTAAAACGACTTAGATAAAGTAAGAAATACACTTAAGGTTGCCTCCCCTCACATCTAATTGCTTCACGTATGCTCTGCTGTCCCACTTTGACATTCCCTCCGACGGAGGGTGTGTGCCGGCGTGAGTTTGCAGTGATATGTCAAGATATGATGGATTTGTTTCTAATATATAGCATGTCGGTACGTATTGAGGTGCTGATGGTGCACGGACACCATAACGGAATTTTCAAGTGATGCAGAATTATAGAGAGACACCGCCATCTTGAAGAAGCGTGTTCCAGCCATTAAAACAGCTTCACAGAGGCTTGTATAGAGGCATATATACATATATATATATATATATATATATATATATATATATATATATATATATATATATATATATATATAAGAGAGAGAGACAGACAGACAGACAGACAGACAGACAGACAGACAGAGATTCCCTTATTTCAATCAAACATTACTTTATATAGAAATACACATAATACCCACCCAACCAGCCCCCGGTATCGTGACTGTAAGAGCACCGGCGTTGTTTATAACCTGTCCGTCATTACCTGAGGGAATATTTCTCTCCTGGGTGACTAGGACTTAGGGCCGGCATCGCGATGTCTGCTTCTAGGGAAGACAAATGATATCGAGGACACTCGCAAATCTTTCCTATCGGCTATTTCATACACAAGGACACTGCCATAAGTCACACAGACATGAAGACAGGTGCCTTTAACGCTCAGAAACATAAAGCAGCCCCCTTGACACCGTCCATAGCAGTATCTGTGTGAAGCACCCAGGGTGATTTGGGCTTTGGTGACCCTATATCTCTAACCCAAAGGACATTTCCTGTTAAGGCAAGTTGCTGTTATTTTATGACATAAGTGCCTCTGAAAATGTAAATTGCTGGAGGATAAGTCAATATCGTTCACTCTCCAGCCATATCATACCCCAGACTTCCCGTCATAACTCTTCGGACTTGCTCTTCTTCTGCTTAAGGAGACGTAAGCAGCGTCTCTTTATGCCTTCTACATACCAATACGCACTCGAGTATTGATGGATTTTTTTGCAGGAACGACATAATGAAGAACAAAATCATTTACGATTATGTTAACCTTTTTATGCGTACAAAGTTAGAAGCCTGGAAACCATCTTATCTTGCTTGAGAAACAGATAGAGCAGTGTAAGATCCACGTCATTATCTTAACTAACATATATTAACAAATATAATGAAATTTTGACATTTTGTTCGCTGCCTGCATATTTTGTTTCCTAAATGGAGAACGCGGAGTCCCTAGCCAACATGGTAGATGTACCAGTCTCAAAACAACTTTTTTTCTGAAACAGCATCCCAAATGAGACTAGCGTGGTCTTCGTTGTGGTATACGATGCAACAATTTTGCCATCACCTAAACATATGTATGATATATATATATATATGTATATATATATACATATATATAAATATCGATAATAGCTCGTAAGTTATGCTGACCACAAATTTCTGGAAACACAATCACAAAGAGAGAGTGAGAGAGAGAGAGACAGACAGACAGACAGACAGAGACACTCAGAAAAAGAGGTGGACGGATAAAGATAATACCTTCATTTTCATGGAGATAATGTAATTCGTCCATCATTGAATGAGCAGCAAACAGCGTATTCGTCTTTAACATGATGCAGGCAAAAAAAATCCGTGTAGAAATTTGGGCTTCGATGTGAACAATTTCCGAAATATACAATCCCAGAATAAAGAAAGCAAAAGCCATTTATCACTGAAAATCAATGCCCTTAACTTGAAAGTTCACCTGTGTTGGTACAAGTCATTCTTGAAATAGTTGAACTGTAATTTCCAACACCAAAATTGGACTCACCAAAATTTTCGACTGTACAGCATCAGTCTTTGTCAAGGAATGAACAATTCACTGCTGTCATGACGTCACGTTATGCAGATAGAACACGTGACTCAGTAAGCAGTGGATTATAGGTTGCAGGAAGTACCCTTGTTGAAATTTTGGACACAGAACCAGACTTTTTCGCCAGAGGGATTAAAGAAGCAATCTACATCCGGGCTCTACAACCATCCCTGAACAGAGACGGTGGGCGCCATAGACTTCCTGCAACCTATTATCCACTGCTTACTGAGTCACGTGTTCTATCTGCATAACGTGACGTCATGACAGCAGTGGATTGTTCATTCCTTGACAAAGACTGATGCTGTACAGTCGAAAATTTGGGTGAGTCCAATTTTGGTGTTGGAAATTACAATCAATGCCCTTGTTCTGACACACAATATTGTATCTTTTTCTTGCCTATGGAAAGTGTTGTTTTCCCATGCCAGGTGTTGGTAAGTCCACAATATGTAAGCCGGATGTAAAACCTCGGGCTTGACATTTGTTCGAATAATGCCTGAGGACCGAGGGCACAAATGACCCGTCCTCCAGCCAAGCATTATGATTGAAACTTCTACCCGGAAGGTCACGAGGTATTCGTATAGGATTCGTGAGATCAAACCGTTCCGGGCTTCAGTAACGTTATGATATGATATATTTTCATCACTAAGGTCGCCTGTGAGTTACGATGTAATATCAAGATGGGGTATTTCGGGGCAAGATCGATACTGTCTGTCTGTCTTCCAACTAGTAACCTTGACACAACAGACTACAAATCCGCCACATCTGTCCACTGGTGATGATTCAAACATGGATTTTGTACAGACAGATCTTGCAGACATATTAAAAGATGTAACGTGTCAGATTTGCACAGTACCATTTATCATTAGATATGATCAGAGCTAGCTGGATTTGGAATATTCTGGCAACGGAGTATTTGAACTCTTTTCTTGGTCACGCGCAACAAGTATATTCTATGTATCAAGGACACAATTAGTATTTAATGCCATTTTTTTCAAATTCATCGACTACGATGGACGAACATCACTCAGTACCTTACATTCAACAATTTCAATCAATAGAAGGTGGGATCTCTGAAGTTGTAACTGCAGAGAATACACCTCCTATTGATTGAAAGTGTGCGTCCTCTATAATTAAAACTTCACAGATCCCACCCTCTTTTTTGCATGGTGCCCTCAACAACAACAAAATGAGAGTAGAGCACAGTTTGATTTGAATATTGGGTAGCAATCACAACATATTTGTAGTACAAAGCGCAAATCTAATCGCATTTTACCAATGGCCATATGTATGTTACATACGAAGCGTATAGTGAATCAAGCTCATACTGGTGCAGGTAATCTTGTTCCCTTTGATTGGAACAAGAAAGAACGCTATTCCTTCCCTATAAGTTTAAACAAAGACATTTATTCGCAACTAGTTCCCCAGATATTTACGTACTATTGCCCTCAATCATTTTCTCACATCTCTAGCATGGGACTATTTTAGTGCGCGCTATCTCGTATGTGATGATACAAGTGATAGAGCTGGATTGTCCTATCGCTCACGGATAATCATGTTCTATTATAGAAACAGTTCAATACAAATCGTCTGACCTAACTTTTCAGGCATATGATTTCCCCGTCTTTAACACAATGAAACCTACTCAGACAGTCCAACTTTGCCAGACTTGGAGGCGCCACCATATCAACTACAGAACCAACATATTAAAGGGGACATCAACTATCTATGAGGAGGCGGAATAAACGGACGGCGTATCAAAAGAAGACAAGGCTATTATTGAGCTGAGTCTTCGATTGAAGCTACGGTTATCACCCGTCTTTACACGCAATATGCACCAACTGTTGTAATGAAAGGGAGAGATCGGGGGATTTTTTTGTATGTTGACTGAGGGAGATATATACAGCTTTGGTTCGGTTCCATATAGCCATAACCAGTTGCCACAGCGTGGTGCCTACGAACCTAATATCCAAGCGGATCCTACAATTGCATAAGATAGTACCAAACTGTCCAAGGAGTGTAGTCAGCCAAGAGGTGTACATTTGCCATGTAGCCAAACACACTCCTAGGCCGGCTTCACTCCTCTGACAGCTTTTAACACTATATAATGCTACTGTAGTATCTGCTTGGAGATTACTACGAACCTGTTATCCGGCATGGAGGTTCTGCTGATAGACAAATTCAGACTCACAAATTTACTTATTTCTATTTCTGATAAAATCTAACTAATAAAACTAGAGTTCGGGGACCTCATACCTCCATGAAATATTTATTGCTTTTTTGTGGATGGTATGCATGTTTATAGTCGGTTGTATTTGAGAGAAATGGTTATAGATGTTATGGGAAAGTAGTGGTGTATTTATTTAATGACACAGAGGATGTCCATCTGATTAGTAATTATCAAAATGTGACACTTAATTGTGTAATGTGCGTTTAAGAGGTCGACGGCATATGGTAGCGTGGTGTTCCTTAAGCTTGATGTTTGGCATTTAAACTGTCTAAGGTTGTCAGCATTATTGAGGTTCGACTATGTGCCTCAGGGCGGTGTGGTGGGAGGAAGTTGGGATACTCAGAAAGAAGAAGGGATGTGGCCAACTTAAGTCAGATGGTGATTTGATTTTCCACCAATATGTCATAACATCAGCTGTTCACATGGTACAAAAATAAGATGCACACTTTCCTCTGACAGCCCTACATCAACTGTAAGATGAATACTTGGCGCCAACCCCATCTGCTAAAAAACAAGTACCATTGGCTACGAAAGAGACAACTAACAACTGTCCCTTATCGTAACGAAATCAGAACATCTGTATCGCCCATAAAACTTCTGACACCCAACCCATCTAAGATGAGAGGACCTAATGGCATTTTAATCACCATGTCACTCAAATCAGCAGTACAGTATGTGAGACATCCATACCTGTTAAGCATTACCGTTAAATGTACCTCAACTTCTTACAATTATACTTACGCTTCACATCTCCATGATATCCTAAGCAGACATAAATAAAACTAATTATCATATTAAAAAAACTCGGGGTTCCCCAAACAGCTGTCATACAAATCACCTCACTATCTGCTTGGAGCTAAGCCCATTAACAAACACTTAAAGCACGATGCCTGTTCCAATATATCGCAGATATAGGGGGGGGGGGGTTCTGATATTATTACATCGATTATAACGACAGATACGGCGCCCAAAATCACATCGATTCGAGCTTTCATCACAGCCCACCAACACAACAAGTATGAAACCAATCCATCCAGCCGTTCTTGAGTAATCTTGTACACAGACAGAGACACATAACAGAAAATATAACCTCCATGACATTTCATGGAGGTAACTACTGTCACAGTGCCAACTGTTACAAATATTTCAAACAGTCCTAAGCAGACATAAATAAAACTACTGGGGGGTCCCCAAACAGCTGTCACCTCACTATCTGCTTGGAGCTAAGCCCATTAACAAACACATACAGCACGATGCCTGTACCAATATATCTCAAATATAGGGGTGATTTCTGATATTATTACATCAATTATAACGACAGATACGGCTCCCAAGATCTCATCGATTCGAGCTTTCATCACACCCCACCAACACAACAAGTATGAAACCAATCCATCCAGCCGTTCTTGAGTAATCATCTACACAGACAGAGACACATAACAGAAAATATAACCTCCATTCCATGACATTTCATGGAGGTAATGACTAAATCAGCTCTCATACTCATCTGGTCGTAACGGTCAATCTATAGCTATGCACAGCCACTATGCAATACAAGGTGAACAAAGGTTCGTAACCACTAGGTATGTTTCTAGAGATACATGACTAGTATCGTGAATATTTCAGTTGTCAGTTTGTTCCACCACTAGCTGAGAGAACACTGATTTACTCCTGCGCCACAGCAACTGCATACAGCAAAGTTACAAGGTAATCGCGCTCAGAATCAGATTCTACTGTTCTTAAACGACTCACTGACGGGCTGCTTAAATTGACCCGCTGGGTTAAAGACCGCTTATATCATGACAATCATTTTCCCTCTTACAGATGAAACCCCTAAATAGAATGTTCTCCATCAAACCAATGATATCTTGTCGCGGGTCTAAATCATGTGGCAAAGACGTGAGCTTATATTACTATCGAATCACTGCATTTAGCCCATGAGGGCAAGAACATGCAAATAAAGATTACCATTATATTACACCACCGTTATGACTGCAATGATATATACATTTATATCAAAGGAGATATAGGTCACTAAACATCGCTCTACATCAATCAAAAACGTGAATGTTTTGATATGTAGTAGATACAGGTTTATATAGTCTAGCTAGCGTTCAGCATTCTGTACGTGTTGACCTCCATACGTTTGTTGCTGACACCATCAGCATGGCACCAAGGATAGTGATGAGCATGCCGATTCCTTTCAACAAGATGAAGTGACCATAAACGTCCTCTTCTATCATGTGGATTGGTCTCTATATGCCTTATTAACCTTCCCATGGTGTGTGTCACCCCAACCTGAGACCCGGTCAACTCCCTTCGGCACAGGCTAATTTCGAAGTCAACTTTTTCTCACAGCTACTTCCCGACAAAAAAAAGCTTCTTCCATATGCAACCCATGAGCTATGGCATACATCACGCGGCTGGCCATTGATACGACATAAGACCAACACAATTACTTTCAAGTAGTGTTTTCTGCGAAGAGATTACCCACCTACGTTGAGGATTAGCATATCGACACATTTCATCACACTTTACGACCCCCCTGTGACCCTGTCATTTGACACCACATCCGCTGCTGACGTGTTACGATGGGAGTAAAGCCGCACCATAAACACACCTGATGGGAATCTTTAGTGCTGCCTCCGGCAAACTGGCGCACACATCCAACATCCCAGGAACAGTGTTAACCTTAAAGATATTCTAACACCAAAGCACCTTTAGGTGCACTCTCACTGAACTTGCGTCAAGCTTGTATCACTGCGTGGTTCGAAAGATACTAAACGAATGTCAAAGATAAAGAACGACTTGTCTTACTTTTTGTGTGTTTTGTCGTCTTCTAAGTCATACTTTTACGTATTACGCAATATGTAAATCATGAAAAAATCGAAGAAAATAACAAAACAGTGACGCACTGAACGAACCCCGCAGTGCCGCACCGGTGCCCCAAGTGCAGTGAGCCCTGACAAATACATATTCTAACACGAAAGCACCACCTTACAACTTCAACTCTCAACAACTGTTTTTTATTGTATAACATCCGTCCAGGACGATGCACATTAATCATTTTTTCTGGCATATCAAAAAGCCGGATATTTATCAATAGTGGACGCGTTAAATTGTCTTGGCTACAGGTGCCGATACATCTCGGTCACTGTAATGACGGTGTGTTTATTGAAAAAGCAAATAAACGTAGATGATCAAAGAGGAATAGAATAATAAAGACGGACCAAATCTAGGCCATGACCTACTGTATCTGATGCACGATCATATGTTAGTCTGACAGAGAGATCCACCAATGGCTGCCTAGCGCCTAGGACTGTAGGAGTAGGATCGACGCTTTTTTGTGCCAAGGCTTTACATTTTTATATGACCAATACACAAACTGGTGGGCAGCTTTGAATATAGAACCATGTCATAAAAGCAAACATAATTAATACCTAGTTCTTTATGATTTTAGAAAAAGACTGCTGTTTACCTTCCATCAGCCTTGGTAATAGTTAGAAATGTATGCGGGGTCAAAAAAGGATGTTGTTAGTTGTAGATTCTGCACATTTTAAAAGGTTCCAAGAAAAGGTGCTGTTACAGCACAATAAAGATCACGGATATGGCCTCTCTTTGTGAAAATACCATGTCGTCAGGACCACCTGCATCCCTGACTTTTACGGGATGTTTCATCACGTGAGCTGAATAAGGCGCCTGACGTGCCTAGCATAATATTTCAAATCGATTCTTGATATTGAAGAATTCTTTGATATTTTTTATGTTAGTTAATACATATATCAAAGAATTGACATTCTACAATTCTCTTTCTCTCTCTCTCTCTTTTATTTCTCTCTCTCTCTCTCCCAACATGTTGAGTTATTCATACCTGTATATCCAATACGTCTGTTAAGTTGTACTGTAAGTAGTTGTTATAGACCTTACGAAAGTCGCTGTACTTTGGTCTTGTCAATAAATAATTCTTTATATATACGAGTACATCCCTTAGGCACTCGAGTGCGTGATTCTAGAAACTGTTGGCGTCGGCACTTGGCACCCCTCCTCTTCCTAAAGGTTTATGTAAGTTTGTGGGAAGAGCCATAACCTTCAGAAAACCTCACAAGAAGCAGTCGTGCAGCAATAAGATAACAAGCCTCAGCCATATCTTTTAATAGCTGCCCAGATTTACCTCTTACGTCGTTCATTCTTACGTAGGTTTATTCCTTTTACATAAATGTGCCCTTGTTGGAATAGCCTTGGGCACTAAAAGGCTATAACCGGTTATCTTGGGGCGTCAATGCAGAATTACTGTCACAAATCTAGCAGTGCGTGACGAGTGCAGTCACCTCATCATTCTTCCTGGTGCACTTGTGTTACGTCAGATTCAGATCAATCAAGTCCCCTTCAAACTCTTGTGAATTATATTAGTCCATATTGATGGACAACCTTGACAGATGTAAAGGAAATCCAGCCTATCTTGATGAAATATAGGGTGGAGTGGAGACAACTTTCAAGCTTTGCTCGAGCAGGAGCTCGACATAATGAACTTTGTTTAATGCAACGTTATACATGTAGCTGTGAATTGTAGTAGATTGAACGCACTGCAATGTAAATGCAGGTTTTAAACATCAGTAAATGTGTAAATAATTGACGTGAGTAGCGACACCTTCCTGTAGTTTGTAAACGTGAGAAAGTCATAAATTGCCCCCAGGAAGGGCACTGAAACGTCTGCCTTGAATCAAACACTGGGTTGTGCACAAATAACTTTGCTTTCCAGTGACTTAGCAACTTGATAAACTGTTCATTGATCCACAACATCTGTCTCTCGTGTTATTTGTATTAGCTAGCTCATCTAGCTACCTTCTGACAGTGATGGAACATTCCGATGTCATCACTCTGAAAATGTCTACCTCTTAAACCTGTCGGGGTTCTTGGGCGTTGACAACGTTTTCAATGCGTCACATGTACCGTGCAACTAATAAATGGTTCTTATTTCATACCTGGACATGATAACATTCCATACGGATATTCTGGACCGGCTGATAACGTAGGTTATTACACGGCTTCAACTGTTATCACACGGGCTTCCATAGAATCGTTCGAACGCCTTTCGAGCGCGCCCTTGTCGAAAATTCGAATACCGGATTCTGAAGTTGGAATTAATGTTGTTACAATCTTTGTTGATAGACACAAAAGTTTTGGCGCATTTCGCATTTAAACGTGTGTCTTCACGGCTATGTATGACATAAATAAAATAGGACACCTCGGTCCCAGGCGATCCTACCCGCATGCGTCGGTCGGGCTGGTAGCTTCGGTAAAACGGAATACATGTCCTGTTTTCTGTGTTCTGTATACATTTTGATATGAGACAACCTCTGTATGGTATCATCATCATCATCATCCGGGCGTGCTGGTTGCACGGATGGACATGACATGACATGACATGACATAGGCAAATACGCTAGAAATCCCTCCGATTATTGCAAAAGACCATTTTCATCCCATGCTATTCCCCCTTGTTGTAAGCAGATTAGCCTTTTCGAACTGCAGTTATGTATCAGTTGATGCCATCCTTTGTACCTTGTACAATTACTGCGCAATAAAGTTATAATATCTTCCATTCTATGAGCCCGCCAATGGCCTCGATGGCCAGAGAATAGACCATCAGCCTGCCAGAACTGCTTCGGTATGTCATCTTCTTCGCTCAAAGATGCGACACGCTCAGTAACATCATTACTGTAGAGTTTGGTTCATCCCGTGTTGTAATTGAGCCATTAGTAGGGCCTGTTACTTATTGATTACGTTGCCTATAGAACAAGAAGCCATGATTGCCCTTTTAACAAAGGCTATGTCTGGTTCAATCTCTGGGGATGACCCACCAACAGAAACGGGGAGGTCAGACCGAGTTGATAAATTACAGCGGTCAAGTAGCTTTATGCTGCTAATACTATGACCGACCACTGCTTAGATGTTAGAGCGTACTGACCGTTTTGTACATGCTTTACAAAATAGATATTTTACGGTAACTATAAGTGTATCCAGTGTGGTATGTAACTATATAAGTGTAGCTTGGTGATTGAATTTATGCACAGAAAAATTGCTTGTATTTATTATGTATGTTAGTTAATGGAATGCATATTAACTAATGGAGTGAAAGTATCTAACATGACGTATCTACCAGAATTGTGACGGTTAGTGAAACCTCGGCTTTGAGAAATATGTGGTCATCAACAACTTTGTTATTCATGCTTTCAGAATGGACTGACCCGGAAGGACCAATGCAAAACAGTCCTTCTGACATAAATGACTGTCAAAGATATGTAAAAGATCAGTCAGCAAAATCTCCGGGCAATGATTCATGCCCATTTCCGTGTAAAGAATCCGGCGTTTGAAACGGGAAGTCAATAAACCTGTATGGTAATTGATTGATTGCATGGAATTGATACACCGGACGACCAATTGCTCAAAGGATTGCCGGAGTAAAATCGATAATATACATTAGATGTTGCTTCCCTTCGTCATGGATGTCCCTGTGGCTCAACTGGAGGCAGTCTCCAGGGTTGGACAAGTTTTCTAATCTTCACTTGTCCTATCGGGCATGCATATATAAATTCACTTACTCAAAATTCAAATGTCACTTTTATATGCACTTTCATTTCCAGCAATGGAATTCTTATTATTGCCTCTATTTTCGCATGTTAACCATAGACGTTATGACTGTATATCAAAATTTCTGTCGATGGAAAAATCTTACTTGCCCAATCGGGCAAGTGGGGTATAACATACACTTGCCCGATCAACACTTTCACTTGCCCTGGACAATAAGGCTAGTGGACTAGGCTAGCCTAGTCTCACAGATGGGCCTTTGTTTCTTATCACTTGGTTTAAGTCCTGGGAAGGGCATCTCGTTTTGGGCTGTGTGTACCAGGCTTTTAAATGGACGTAAAATGGTAGGTTCGTATTCGTTGAGGTGCCTCAAGCACGTTAAAACGGAAGAAACTCCTCCTTGTAAAGTTATATGCTGATGAAACAGCAAGGAAATTTGCTTGCTCCGCGGCAAGCTTAAGGGTCTGAAAGTGTGAACGAACGAACTACTGCTTTGTGGTATACTTGGAAATCAAGGATATGAACCGGCAGAATTGGCAAGCGCACAATCATACTCAGTTAAATCACTTGGCGAGAAAAAGAAGATTTTGTCCCCCATATTCATCACATTTATCTCCGATGATTCAGGTGACTCAAAAGCAGCGGAATATGTGAGGAAATTTCAATGTAGTTCATAAACGATCTTTAGCTACAGCTATGCAATATCCCAGACCTTTAAACATAATGGTAAACTCTAGTTTAAAAACAAGGATCTAGTACCTTTCGATAACGGCGCCGTGATCCATAAATGATACAGTTGACTAGGACTAATTTGTCGTACTTTGACATCAAGAGATATTTGTCACGGAAATGACATTTGTATCTAATAGCTGTCCGATAACAGTTAGGATTTATTGTAACTCTGAATGGGTTCATTCAATCTTCAAAATGGGCATAAAATGCACATTTACGAGTAGAAAATGTTATAACTCTATTACCTCGATTAAGATATATGAACAGTCATCAGCTATTGTTCATTCAGCTGTGATAACCCAAGATTACGGTTCTCAATCAATATGATAACCATTATTACAGTAATGCAATTTGGTATAGATATCATATATCGCATCGAAGTTACGAGACAACTGAAAATGTCAAGCGTTGAAAGTACGAAATCTGTATTAGACATATAAGGAAAATGCATTTGGAACAATCCAAATGCATATTGCCCAGATGCCAGTATGTATGGGTTTTATCTGTGCGAAATAAAGAATAGATAATAGAATAGATTGCTAGCGCCCTCATGACGACGCCCTTTTTCTGAGGTTCTGAGATGTGATTTAACTGCTTACACCAGAATACCAACCCGCTTCTCCTACTGTAAAAAAAGTCACCGGCCAATGATCTCTTGGGAAATAGGATCTCTCAAAAATAAGTTGGTGACTTTGAAGTTTGAAGGTGTTTTATGGTAAAAGTTATACCATTTCAGGAACTACATTAATTGAGCAGGCGGGAAGGGAAGGAAAGTCCTGCAGCGACGAAAGACATTTCAACACGTTATGTGGCTAGCAGCAGCAGCTGTAGTTCAGATACTAGTATAACCTGCACACGGGCACATCAAATTATTTAATAACAAAAACAGTGGAGCGCCAAACAACAATGAAGGAATACGGGACGTATTCTGGCACGACCAATGGGGTTGATGATAGTGGCGAAAGTATCATAGTTCTAGTAAAAACCTTTCGTCTTCAACGTAATCATAATGGCGTCGTGTGTGGCGTAACTGGTAGAGCGTTCGGCTCGGAATCTAGAGGTCCCGAGTTCGATACTCGCACTCTTTGGGAAAGGCATTTTACACGACCATCCTCAAATTACCCAGGTGTAAAAAGGGTTTGGAAGGTAAAATAACTAGAAAAGACAAGACTACCTTTACCTTCTGTCTGTACTGTGTATGTGACACTGATAATATGTGTTCCTAACTTGAGTGCAGAGCCACGTCTGTCCAGAAAGCAAATAGAAAATAACGTAATCATCAAGCAGGTATTAGCAGGATTAAACATGAACAAATTGGGGTTATCTACTCCATACATAAACTTGAGGTTCTGTGTGATTGATAAGATCCCCCACCACCAACTACAAACTGTACACTCTGTATCGCCCCGTATTTGACTGTAATGACGTTTTACGGCACTCAGCTTACCTGCCGATAGTTTTCCGCCCGTTTCACTCGTGAAATACGCCGTGTCAGTTGCTCTTGATTATAACCAAATGTTCTTTATTGGTAAAAAGGGCCGTCATTAAGTCCCCTGCTCTTTTAAGGGGTCATATTTCCCAGTACTTTGTCACGTAGAAACGGTAATGACCATTATGCAGCTCTTGTGGCACCTCTGAAGTGCCAGTTTTGGCAGTGACAAACTATAATTACTCCCTCTGGTGGTATCTGCGGTGGGGAAGAGGTTTTATTATTTCAGGGTGCGACAAGCTCTGTTTAAACTCATATGAGGGTAGTGGAATGGAACAACGAAATTTTGTAAAACAGTCTTTGGCATCCCATAATACATGTAACGTTACCATTGCACCACAAAAACACGAATTCAGAAATTCAGCAACACATTTGTGACGGTTTCTGTTCGTCGCATGATTCATGGCCCAAAATCAAGAATTATTCACGATGAAAATGTCGAAAAATGAGTCACAAATACAGAACAAATCCATTCCAGTAATTCCATATCCGATAGACAACAATTAAGCAACTGGCAATTATCACATAGCCAAATGACCAGTCAGAAATCACCATTTTATATTGGTTATGGCGCCATAACGTCATAGAAGTGCAACAAGTGTTGAACAATCAATTTCAAACGATCCGATAATAGAATAATTGATCTGTTTGCCCTTTCCATTATGTAGGAGGTTACGATTCTTTTACACTTAACATGTAGTTCTTCTCGGGTACGGTTTCTGCATAGCAAGGCATCAACTATTTACTTCACGTGTGGTTGGAATAAATACATTTTGATGAAGGGATGTTTGACATGGTTTAAGACCCGCCACACAGTCAGAGCATCCATCTTTGCAAGGATGAAAAGGGTGGCTTTTCGCACGACAGTTCTCTGTCACCCCGTGTACCCGTGTCTTTAATGACAAATGGATACTACTTAAAACCCTGTCTCCAGACTTCTTAGTACGCCCTTTGCTTTGAATTTGTCCAGGCTGCCGGAAAATGTACATTTAACATTCTGACATTCCTTATTCAATAGCAGTACGTGATATCCGTATCATAATAGCGACATTAATTTTCTTGCAATTTACTAAAGTAATGGGCATGAAATATGGGACATAAGCATAGTTAGTGCACAACGTGGGCCTTCTGTTGAGCTGGTATCATCAACATTTAAACACGCCAAATTATTTTCTCATGTTGAAGAAGCAATGTATGTACAATCATTACGATGTCGATGGTTAACAACAACAACAACTTACAAAATTATAAATGAGCACCAAATCGTGCGGTCCGTTTGGTCATCTAGGCCGCAACGAAAATCAGAGGTGGCTAAGGGTTTTTATTTTGACAAAACGACGAAAATGGTGGATGATTATTTGATAACGATTAGTCCCTTGCTAACGAAGTCAACAATGCCATTAGCTAACAGTGAGGTCAGTATTGGGGCAAACTCGAGCTCTTCACTCTAGATCTTCATCACAAAACCATTTTGAAGGTGGTGTTTTGAACGAAATAGATGCAGTCATCTTTGAAGATGATGGATATAATTGAAAATGTATGTTGATCGAATGAAGACTCGGCTTAAATCAACATGACACTTGGAGTATACGCCACAATATTTATGACATAGACCTCAGTTCATCATAGTCGAGAGGAAGAGAAAAATCATCAGAATGACCATCGAAAGACCGAACAAATGGGCCGAAAATTAACCCTCATACGACCACGCTGACCCAAGCACTATATCTCTTAATGTTTCCAATATCACTAAAGCTATCTGTCTGATATTCTCTGAAAGTTGTCACCCCGCACATTGTACATTATCGCTTTTCACGCATTTATACAAATGTTAGATTGATTTCTATTTGGGCCTAAGGAGGAAAGATGTTGTTGAAGCTCTATTCATAGAATCAGGACCAATGAAGTAGTCTTCCGGTCACACCTTGGGGTGGCCTCCGGGTTTTGTTACGCAGTGACCATTGAGTAAAAACAATTCTCCATTAAGCCCGCCCGGACATACCCCATCTCAACCTTAACGATGTAAACCCGCAGGACAGAGGCAGCTGGATGTCTGCCATCAAACTCAGGCATCCAAAGTTTGAGCACGTCTATCCTACACAGCGTTGTCTCGGAATAATTCTTCGTACCTGGTGGTTTCATCATGTTACCAACTTGAATGTCCTACATCAAGCAGAGACAGGAAGTTAAAGCGGCCAGCCGACTCAGATGGCTGGGACACATCCTCAGAATGCCCGAGGAGCGGCTTCCCATGTTTCTCTTCGATTGGACACCAACCTGTGGGGAGCGACCGAGGAGAAGGAGACTCAGAAAAACTTGGTTGAACTCTAATATTGATGGTAAACTGTCAATGGGCGCCACGTATGTTGGTTTATGATATGTGTAATCAGACAGCATAAGTCTGCAGGATGTGGAAGTATTGGATGAGTACCACCAGGAGTGCCGCAGGGTGGCAGTGTGGACGACGAAACCTTGACGCAGACTACTTCACGATAACGCACAGTTGAGAAGACCTCATCAAGTAACAAGTAAGTTCTTACATGGCAGGTTCCGTGACCGTTCGTTGTTCTGTCGACGACAAACGGCCAGGCCACTGTATCGATAAAGAGAATTGAGGTTAGCTGTTTAAATATAAACTTAAAGCTATGCATCATTCTACCCTTTGGATGGGTCCTTGATATGATAGTAAGGTTTTATTGCAAATTCATGCCCATGGGGCTAATTGCAAGTGAACAAAATACGTGAAGTGATTGAAAACAGTTAAATAATCTAAATTCTAACATACAAAGATTAACTGATTGCATGTACATACAGACTATCGATATAACACCACCAGCGACACTATGATCCAATGTTCCCACAGAGAGTCTCGCTTAGAATATTAGATCACCATCCGAGCAGTTGGCAGGAGTCCGAAGATAACTGTGGGATCCATTTATGACGGTTAGACATCCAGGTACTAAACAATATTCAGATTTAATTCAATCTTTACAACTGGATTTTTTTTTAAACGGAGATTTACTTTCAGACGTTTGGGGTGACATCCATCACTCTTCTTCAAAGTTCAAAGCAAAATGATGCATTGGACAACAAAAACAAGCGTTTCTTTGACTGATTGTAAACGAAGCAATGTACGACGAAGATGCTGCATAGTGCCAAAAGATGGACCTGATCACAAAACGGTTATCACCGTTCAAGTAATACGTCTCCAATTCAGGAAGGAATGGACAGCGTGATAACATTACATTTATTTCCAATCATAGAGTTGGAATCACGTTTCTGCATCCACCGTTACGGCATGGACTGCACGTTTTCCCAATTGAATTGCCGGTACATGGGCCATTACAGCCGCACGTTCTCTGTGAGCAATCTGCAGTGCGTAATGGTCATTTTATATCCAACATCTTTCAACAAAGCAAAATAAGGCGCCAAATAGTAAAGTGTATCAATCAGCAAAAGTTGAAGACTAATGATATGATGCTGACTGTTACTTATAGTCTATTTCAAGGAATTCTAGCTGTCTCAGCAGCTAATAAAGATCACTTGAGGATGATAGGTACATACTTCGCTCTTAGCAACCATATTTTGACTTGCAAAAGACATTGATGATTATCATTTATAGATACGCTCGCCATATAGCAATTACTCAGGCAACTGGATATGATTTAGGAAACTCATGATTTTCCAAAATCATATCCAGTTGCTTGAGTAATTGCTATCTGGCGTATCTCATTACCTTGATGTCTAGCCTTCATCTACCTATCATTTATAGATCTTCAATGTGCAACGTTATTTTGCCAATTTCTATACAAGTTTACCAGCGATGTGTCGCCACTTAACAGTCCCCCTTACAAATCTATTTTACCCAAAACTCTCTATCACGAAGTAAAGAATGACAAAAAATCATCACACCCACATTCTGTTGTTACATTGTCGTCAGAAGACAAATGATCCATACCTACCTGAGAGTAGAGGACGTATTCTCATCACGCATGCGAGCTGCTGTGTTCTAGTCCAAACCGGCGCAGCTGCCTCCTGCTCCTTTATCACTCCATTTCTCACCGTACTTTGACGTGGTGACAATTAAGCTTTTGCAGCCCTTGCTGCTTTGGTACTGACCATGCTCTTAACGTTAACACAGCGAGAGGATTATTCGGTACAAATACGTATGTGTAGATGATAATAAAAAAAATAATGTTTGAGTAAGAAACAAAGTGATAGAAACGATATTGATCCAGTTTAGCTCACAGAAGATCTTTTCTTCCACTAGCCGTAACAGGAGACAGGTGCTGCTTTGGTACTGACCATGCTCTTAACATACTCCCAGGCGAGAGGATGATTTGGTACAAATACGTATGGGTAGATGATAATGTTTGAGTAGGGAACAAAGTAATTGAAACTATATTTAGATCTATTCTTCCACTAGTACTGGCCGTAACAGAGAAAGTAGACAGGCGCTATGTACAGGTTCATTGTACTTGGAAAATTCCCCTAGCTCTTTCCGACAAGCACAACGAACCTTCGTAACCCCTGTAATAGACTCATATAGTCAGTTCTTATCTTATCCGACTCATTATTTGATTATCGTTGTACCGCTATTACATTCTTTGTATTACTTTACTTGATTACTTATCGTTTATAATCAATTTTGTGTATACATGTAGAATAAGGCATGAGGCTTAGTTTAAACTACATAGGCTTTTCCCTCCTCCTGCAAATGTTTCTGTGTATTACTTCTTGTATTATGTATCAGGCATTTTCTTATGCAAATAAACAGCCAGTGGACTCTACATCTCCCGCCCTAAGGGTTGTTGTAACGCTTTCCGATAGCGTGCATGTCGGGTGAGCGACCCAGCCGGAATCAAAGTCACGGCTTCTAGTTCTAGTTCCAGAGCCAGGGCCGCTAACCACTGGACTACGCACGCTACATAGAGCAAATAGATAAATAAAACAGAGTAAATGTTTCAACCAAAATGTAAATCAGAAGTTCAAGTTGTTGGAGCACTTGAAAGATAACCTGGGTACCATCAGGATAGTAGTTCGCTCCGACTTTTATCATACACTATAAACAGTCGCTTCCCACTTTTATTATACTGTAACAGTAGAAGCCAGGTAATTGCACAACAGACAATCGCACACTTCTGTTAACTGCACGAAATCCCAAAATTCCATGGCGGTGGTGCGGTCATGCTTCATAACTTCGCTTTGTTGCACAATTTAGATAATGGCACAAAATGCACCGGCAAATGGTGTGTGCAACTAAGCGGAATCTACCGTACATTATATAACAATCGCTTTTCTAGATCTGTTATCCGAGTAGCGAACTACCAACCGGATGGTACCCAGGCTACCTGAAACAAGGGTGGGTGACAAGACGTGCGTGTGACCTTGCACGGTGAAGGTGAATCATTACCAGACGTCTGTCTGCCCATGTAGCAGCCAGGCCGGTCTATACTTTATACCCGCGGGGCTTTCATAGATTAAGACGTGTAGCAATTTGTTTTATTATTGAAGTTTAAGGCTATGCGACAAATCGAGTTTATTGAATGCTCATATCTGTCATGTAAGTGAATACGATACAAAATGTTCTTCTGTAATGAATCAATAATGAATCGATGTCGCATGTCCTCTCAAAAGTTTTCACTAATTTGTTATATACGTGACAGTTTCCATGGAAATTACTTCTCCACGGGGATAAAATTAGACGTGCTGTCCTCTGTTTCTCCAGAGTGATAGAGATATATATGCTGTCCGTGCACCTCTTGATAGGGGGTCTGGTACCCTTCTAACTTTAGACAATACCCTTGACAAGTAGAGCGTGTAAGTGTGAAGCAAACTTTTATACGCAAGCATGTGTTCGCGTTTTCTGATTTAGCCTTCACCTCAAACTCACCAGTGAGCCCCTTCCTCCCTGCACCAACCTTGTCAGGTCCCAGTTGTACGTAGATCTGCCGTCATTAACACGCATGAGGCAGCCCGGGACAAACGGCCAACAGGAGAATACACTAATGGTGTCCCAATTGGCATAACGGCGACCTGTTGTACCCTATTATTATAATCAGTGCTATAAAGGCCATGGCAGATAGACGTTAAAGTAGCCAAGTTTTAAGGGCAGGCGCAGCAGAGGAAGACACCATTAAACTTTGCCTCTTCTGTACTAATTGACACAGGTGAAGTAACATGAAAATCATTTTGCCTCACATTTCACTAAGCAAAGTCAGAGGCTAAGTGTTTCCACAATGTACGAATTGTCTATCTGTTGCCAGTGAACGTGAAGATGATGGCCTAAGAATCAGTTGATTGGCGCGTTTATTGGATCCCATTTTGTACCTGCACTTTTCCTGCCAGTTCTATCAAGCTCTCTTTTAGCCGACAAACCTGTGTGGAGAACCACCTGTGGAGGCGTTACGCTCCTTCGCTTCCCGGAGCATGCGGACCTGAGTGAGTGATTGAGTGAGCTAGGTGGAAACTTGCCAAAAGTACATGTAGGCACAGGAGGGCCTACGCATGGTCTAAGTAAGGTATTTTTTTAAAAGTTCTATCTTGAATTTATACACTTGATGATATCATTTGTATTCCAAAAAGTATTTACTCAAGCAATTGGATATGGTTTTGGAAACGGTCAGACGTTTCGGATAGAATCCACTATCCTTCGTCAGTGACACTAAAGTGACCTGGAAGAAACAGGTCTTTTATACTCTAACTATGAATGAAGACAATTTCAGTTGTCCAATAGACGTATCATTTGTATTGATTCTACTTCTCTACCGCATGCCTTATGGGCTGAGACGCACAAGCTCTGCCATTGTATTTGCCATTTTGTGTAATTAGATTGGATAAACGATGGGTTGGCAAGTAAATGACTGTAAATTAGGTTGTCACTCCGGAACCACATAAGCATGTAATGTAAGATTTTTGAAGGTAACATGAAGATTAGAAGACTTTCATGAATACTTATTTGAACACCTGCACATCTATATACTCTGAAGAGAGTTCTTAGATGACTTAATGAGGCCATCTGCATCAGAGCCCATCGACCATTCCTCGACAGAGACGGGGGCCGATACCGACTGCCAAACACCAGTTGCTGACGTGCAGGTTACGTGACATAGGCTTCATATTATAGCAGCGAACTTGAGAGGGGTCAAAGAACTGACCGAAAGCTTGATGGCGAGTGCTTTATAATTAAATACCGTGTAAAACAGTTATTACCTTCATATGACTATTACTCTTCATTTCTTATATAGACTGAACCAGTAAATGCCAATGTATGTAAAGGCATTTGTTATGTTACTTCAGTCGTTCAAAGGTGTTTCTTATTTCCTAGCCCGTCGTTTATATGGACGTTATGGACCGAGAGTTATTAGCTAGTTACATCGCCACCTGCGGTCAACAGGCAACAATAACGTTACTGCCTGAAAACACCTCCTCCAACAACAATAAAGGGAGTGGATGACAGGTTTTTTCATTCACAACCAAGAAATAACATATCACAGCCGAAATTTTGGTGACCGTCTGTATAATTTCCTCGGAGCAATATTGAATGGGGGGTTGGGGGTGTACTATTCTATACTGCAGCTAGGTGTCGCTGCTAACAGTACCGTCCGTCATATCGTGATATACATTATAGATCATTATACTGAAGTTCAAATGCAGTGTGGAATAGTGGTATATGTAGTTGATATTGCCCGACCGGGGAAGTTGACAAATGGTCGCTGAAACGTCGGATGTGAGAGAATATCTATGTTGTGAACCTTGCTATCTAATGGTCATGATCCTTGCTATCTAGTGATTCTTCAGCCTCATGAAAGCATTCAATATCCACGAAAACATGACACTTAATGAGTATCTGATTGTCTGAAAGTTTGCTAGCGCTAACGCAGCTAGCATGGATCGATCGCGATAGAGGGTCCGGAAACCAGGACTATTGCATGATGCGCACCACTATGTACCTAGGTTTGCTCAAGAGGATGGTCAAAATTGTCTTACAAATTACTAGTATGATCAATAACGCAGCAACAACCATAGCTACCGGATACGTATCTAAACCGTACGATATTTGACGCGTTTAAAGTTGTAACGTTAAACATATGTAGACAGAATTTTATAACGATATTCATATTGACATCGTCATACAACGCAGGAGTCTTTTAGAGCAGTACAGAATTGACCTAATCGTGCTGTTGACTCTACAGGTCTATCGTGATCCTAGACCTATGAGCAATGTAACCACGTTTAATACTAGGCTGGAAAAATAGCACCGTGAGACTGAGACAGAGGAGAGAGGAAAATACTAAAGTATATTATACAAATTAGCAGATGTGTCTATGGCTCTGACGGTGACAGCGTCTTCTGTGATATCGATTTTTGTACAAGTGCAATATGAAATATTTTGGAAAGACCTCTAAAAGATCCTAACTCCCCTATCAACGGTTGTGGTGGGAGAAACTTCTTTGCTCCGCGTATGGTTGACTGACATATATAGGGCAGCAGTGTAGCGACATCTACTGAGTCTGATTGATACTGCAGCGTCAACGTTAATCATCTGGTGTATTTTGCCAGCCAGTAGGTACCCCAAGTATGAGTAATGAGGCTGTTAACGTGGTCGAGGCACCTCCTCGAGCACGGGACCCCCGTTTTACGTCCCTCCCGGAAGACGATTTCGTGGAAAACTTCGTGAGGCTACAGCAATCCGGACGTCCTTGGGTGGGGGACTCCCATCCAAGTACTATCCGGACCGCTCGTTGCTTAACTTCCGAGATCGAGGGATCGGGTGTATCAACGCGCCACGTGGCCTTAACGTTTGGTGGAACTGAAAATAAACACTTAAAGGCCACAGCAAGTAAATTCTATGGATGACATCAACGCGCACATTACTTTTCGCCTGATTTCAGAAAAAAAAACAAGCCATCAACTTTATGGTGGCTATTTTGAAAATGTAGCCATCTTGTTGTTTTTTTCACCCATCTTGTTTTTTTCGCCCTATCGCACTATTTTTGCAGTCTCCAAAGGATGTCATCCATAACATTTACTTGCTGTGGCCTAACCTTATGTCACTTGAAAACTGAACTAAACTTACATGCATGAATTAAGGAGGTTTGCATGATTAAATCCTCAATGATATGGCATTGAATTGCATAAATCTCAACAATAAACGAGGAAACTGTGCCTACCTGGCATGGCATTTGCCAAGATATTGTTCGTTGAGAGCTCGGTCGAGTCGATTCCTTGTCATTGTAATCACAGGTCGACACAGTTTCTTCCTCGATGATCTCAAACCCACTCACTCAGTCAAGTCTGCTTGCTCCGGGTGTCAACTCAAACGCCGATTGAGCAAGCACCTTGACTATCAAGAATGTAACGTTACAATCCTTGGACATTTAGATATCTCCTCAGATGATCGAATCAGCAAAGCTAGTAGGAGTGGGACTCTCAGGAATTCCACAAAGTTTGTTTGTTCTTTGTTGCCTTCCTCACTACTTTCGACAATATGATAACTTGCAAGATTTGGAAATAAATGATGGAAACAATGCCAAACATTCCAGTTTCGTCGCCAATGTGTAGAGGAAAAGGAAACATGTACAGCTCATCTAGAGTATACACCTTTCTCACGCGGCGGCCATGATAGATCGAAGAAGAGGTCAATGAGGCAAACAGACAAAACTTATTTCTAAAATCAGGTCCCATTTAGTTTTCCCCCAAATTTTCATGATATAAGATAGAATAATAAATATTACTTGAAGTGTTATGCACCGAAATATGTAGCAATTTAGAGTAGTGTAGACTGACCCCATAGTCCCTTAAGAGATGCAAAATAACAACATGATAATGCAAATTTTTAATGAATTTGCAGCCATTCACTTATTGGTGGATTTCCTAATTGGCAGGCTACCATTGGTCGAACTGCTAATTATGATGGACAGCCTTTTGTTTGCCACATTGAACTCGTTTTAGATCTATCATGGCCGCCGCGTGAGAAAGGTGTATTGTGTGTTGTCTGGTGCATGTCATCTAGTTTACATGTCTATCTTATCAGGCCCTATTATTAACAGTTACACAGGTCAAATTGGTTTTCGCGCCAAATGTAAATGTAACATTTTCGCGGAATGGTATTATTTGAGGTAAATGATACATTCACGACCCACATAAAGTACCATTCATCTCGACATACGAAACATCATAGTATACCAAATTTCTCTACATAAGTGGCGATATGCCTACAATGAATCAAGTTGAATCGTTTCTATTGTTATTCCTCTGAATTGAACAGGACTACTTTTCCTAGCGGATGGCGAAAATGCGTTCTACGGCTCCATTACAAACAAGCACTTCCCGTACAGCAGACAATGGCTGAAGTTTTTCTGTCAATTCCGTCAGAATTAGAAAATATGTTGTCTCAACGAGCTCAGTATCTAGTCTAGCAGGTAAATGGTCGTTGTTTTCGTATAGTTTGTTGCTCCCTTGTTACATGTTTCAATAGCAGCTGTGGTTTTATTTTAGCTGTCGCAGACGAACCGTTGGGGGGGGGGGGGCATTTGTTGTTTGCTCGCTTGCAGCCATTTGTGATTTCTGTTTGCGCCATTCTTGTCATAAGTTCTGTTCTAAGGTTACTGTGTTACTGAGTATTGAGCTGTCTTTCTGCCCCTAACACATTTTCAGCTCAGTTTTATGTATATCAAAGCTGCAAGACATGTCCTTAAGTCACTGATAATGATCAAGAAACAGGTGTCCTAGATTTGTCTTACACGGGAATTAGCCAAAAACGATTTCCATGCCATGGTTGTCCAATTTGGAATATTCACGCCTCCAAGGGTCCAAGTACTTTTTTTAATGTCATTGCAATATTGGAAGTTGTCAGAAATTTTACTGGTACGTCGGAGAAAGAAAAAAACAGAGCCCTCTGTTTCTACCTGATTTCACATATTTCATTCAGTAGTAACATAATTTTTGTAAATCAGCGTTATTTGGGATTCCTAACACCATGGAGGTTTAACCTCCTTGCTAACACCTCAAGACTGAAATTTGTGGTCGAAAAAATGGCATATTGTCTGTGATCTGGAATTTTCATTCAGTTTGAAGTTGGTCAGTACAATTTTTAGTTTCTTGTTCTTGTTTTTCTACAAGTAGTTGTAGATGAAATCTTGGCTACCTGACCATTACATAGATTCCCTGACACAATACAGTGTAATACATTTTTGTAACTTTAAAATTTCATATGCATTGCACCTATCACTTAATTTATTTTCTTTATTTTCTACTGTTTATTGTTTCCTGTCTAGTTAGGTAGATATGGATGGTGACACTGTAAGCAGCTCCTTCTCCAAAGTGCCAAGGTAAGGTGTCAGATAATATCTGTTTGGAACATTTTTTACTTTTATCAAAATCATTCTTTATAAGATTTTCGTTTGTACTGATACAGGTATTTTGGACAGGCCCATAT
The DNA here is from genome assembly GCA_019207045.1 of Branchiostoma floridae x Branchiostoma belcheri. Lineage (NCBI taxonomy): Eukaryota > Metazoa > Chordata > Leptocardii > Amphioxiformes > Branchiostomatidae > Branchiostoma > Branchiostoma floridae x Branchiostoma belcheri. The sequence goes on along the minus strand of CM033024.1, from coordinate 11,765,140 downwards.
TTTATGGTATTACATGTAGGCTACTTGTATCACATATTCTCCCATCGAAATGCACTTTTTGTGCGCTGCATGGGTTACATTGACAGTCAAAAATTGTAATAATGGCTTCGAACATTGGCATTGCTATTGTTACAAATTTTGCAGCTTTCTGTTTTTAAAGGACAAAAAAATTTTGTCAACTTTTGGCACATTTCACATTGTGTTTTCTCAGATGGGTATTATATAAAAAAATACAACTGTATTTTTTAATTCTGTTTCCTTTTTAACGGTTACACTGTTTGAACTATAATAGTTTTTTCTGTAAGAAGTGCTGCCATGCTTTTATAAGTTGCAGGATTAGAATCTCGTCCTATTTGTTGTTTTTTTAGGGAGGAACTGCTGTCAAGACTGAAGACGTACAACTTGTACCACTCCGAGAAAGGCAGCACTGTGCAGCTCAGGTCCACACAGGTAGACAGTCAGGTGGGATATTCTGAATTTCTGTCATCTTGTGCAAAGCTACAGTGTGGAAGGGCCACTTTTCACACAGGTTATCCCAATATTCCGGTTGTCAAACTTATAAATATAAAGAGGTGGTTGGGCATGCTTTACTGTACTAAAGGGAAAAGGCCCTCGTCCAACCATATAAAATTTGAAACATCTTACAAGAGGGAATCAATGATAGAGGTACCATGTACATCTAGGAATGGTTACCTGTACCATTTACTGTGCGCATGAAATGGGCCTGTACCTTATTTTTTCTGGTAAATCTGTGTTTTTATCTCAGATCTGGATGAAAATTGGATGAAATGCCATTTTAGCATCATATGACACTTTCACATAATGTTTTTCTTGTGGTCCAGGATGGAGACACCTTGGCAGTAGAGGGCATGCTGAAGATCTACTGGGACGTGAAGAGGCCCATCAGACTAAAGAAGGATGACGATTCTTTTCCAGAGAAGTCGCCCCCTCCCAGAGTTCAGCCCGGTCTGGACAATGCGGGGAAAAGTTTCAATGCACCTGGTCTTTCCAGGAGTGCAATACGAAGCAGATCTTACAAAGCAGGTGTGGAAACAACATGGTTAGACTAGTCCATTGGCTTGGAGTAGGTGAAAGTGCTGATCAGGCAAGCACATGTTTGTCTTGTACTTGCCCGTTTGTTTGACGTGGGTAGATATTGGTATACTAGCTTGAATGACTTCTGCTGAGCCTTCTAGTTGCCTGCCCGGTCTAAGACTGGTAGTTTAAACATCGTTATATGCTGGAAATACAGTGTTGTTTTATTTTCTTTCCTGAAAAATAGAAAGAAAGATTTGTTGCTATGAATTCAAATGCTATCAGCCAGTGAAAAGTTTGCTTGAACAAGTGGAAGTGACCCTGTACTTGCCCAGTAGGGCCAGTGATCATGAATCTTTGTACACTTGTACACACTTTGTACACTTGTACAGCAATGGTTAGCTTGCTGAAGAACTAGCATAGTCTTCCACTGTTCCTGACAGAGAAGACAGAAGCCATATACAGTTTTTACAGGTTGATTGTACCAGGGAAATTCCCCTAGCTCTTTACAACAAACACAATGAAAGTCTACCACGGCTTGGCACCCATCTTAAAAATGTGACCCTTTCCAGTAAGCCGTTAACAGCCAGTATTTAAACACCCAACCTCTTGGGCCAAATTAGGTTAGAGTAGCAAACCTTGGGTTGCAGCCAGCACCTGTCCTTCCGTCCTTTGACTGAATTTTGCAGCTGAGGAAGGAAAAGAATTTTGCCCATTCCGTCCTCTGTTACAGACAAAAATTGATGTTTAAACAAGATAAAATAAAACTGTAATTTTTCACCAAAACAGATGCTGCTGAGCAGTCTAGTCTACAAGCAAAATTTACACCTCAAAATGCAGGAATTTCAGAGGGTCCAGATTTTAAAATTTTACTGCGGAGCATGCCCTGGACCCCCTAGGAACGCACCTTAGGCGAACATAGGATTAAGAATCTTGGGGACGGAAAATGATTTCAGGCTGGCTACAACCCTGAGCAAACCACTGAACTACATGTTTGCACACAACTAATATATATTTTGTCTTTCTCATTATGATCTCACAGCTCAGAAATCTTGGGATCCTGAAGAGATGCCAGCCGCGACAGTCTCCCTGGACTCTGGCTTCCTGTTTGGCAGCAGCTCCCGCCCACGCCTCACCAGCGACTCCAGCGAGCCTGCACACGCTCGCACGCAGCCGCACACCAAAGTCCTGGGGCGACCCAAAAGCGACCTCTGGGACATCAAGCAGAACCGCTTGAGGAGGAGATACTCCATCAACGGCCACATCTACAACAGCAGGGTTGGTTTGGATGTTTAGACTTTACATTGTAGAAGGAAAAACATGGTGTGTAGAAATTAATGTGCTCTTGTAGCCATCTACTTAAATGGTTAAGTACTTTGATGTCATAAATTTTCTTGTACACTTGTAATGTATAACAGTGACATACTGATTACCGAGTAATTGTATGTATTACTGTCTGCTCCTTATTGTATTTGTTAAATCCCGAAAATTAGCTATTCTGCCAACAAGTCAGTATAATGTATAATTGTAACATTTGGCAATAAATACAATGTCGTAGATAAATGTGTTATATCTATAACCATACGTAAGTTTTGATAGCATGTGAAATGGTTTTAAATGATATGTAGAGTAAGAGAGGACATACATCGTTTATTCTTATTTTGCATTTAATTGCTAGCTATGTTTTTTTTTACCTTCCTGTGCCAACTTGCACAATGACGGCTAAACAATTAATATTATGACATTTCAACATATCCTCGATTTTGTGTCTGAATATCCACAGTTGCCGGGCAACTGTGGATATTCAGACACAAAATCGAGGATATGTTGAAATGTCATAATATTAATTGTTTCATATTTGTTGTTCCACAGACTGCAGTTTTTACGCCAGCCCATGGCAGCATGACCAATGTCAGACTAAACAGCAGAATGAGAACGCCACAAGTTGTTGAGCTGCTCCTCAGCAAGTTTAGAGTAAGCTTTTTTTGGTGTTTAAAGCTTACCTTTATTTTGTGCAAGCAAACTTTAAGGTTCTTTCTATGTTATCATCACATTCTATAATATTCAGGGTTTGACACTTGGTTTTGAAAATTCATTTGCCTTATAGTGTAGGGCAAGCTACCACATAGACACATAGAAATCCTACTGGACTAAACTAACTTTTTATTGGCCCAAAATATAATGTATATTGTATTTCTGCACATTTTTATGTGCAACATGGGAATTTTTCAGTTAAGAAAATCACCTTAAAGCATGTCACAAGGTTTCAACAAGATTAAGGTGTTAGGAATCTTCCTGCTTGCTGAATTCATTCTTCTCTCATAAAATTTAAGTTGCTTTGACATCATAAGGTTTATATTTACATTTCAACACTGAACATGCCAAAAAAGCAGTTACTTAAGCAACTGGATATGATTTTGGAAACGGCCAGACATTTTTGACAGCCGTCCGTCCGTTGTTATTCAGTGAGTAAGCACAAAGTTATAAACCAGACATTTGGAAAAGCATGTGTGCTGGTAATGTCTTTGGTCAAGGATGTTTCTTATGTGGCATTTTCAAATTGTCTTGAATGTTGTTTTGGATTGCCTTTCAGGTTGAGAATGATTCTGACGACTTTGCTCTGTATGCTGTCCATGCATCTGGAGGTAAAAAAATCCCCTTTTACTAGAGTATTAAGTATTTAATTTCAGTTTGTTTTTAAGATCTTTTTATTTCACTTAAACTAATATATAATGCCACCATAATTAAAAACTTAGCCTCTGACAAAATTCTTTTGTGGACACATACACAGACTCTTTATTGGGAAGTTGTCCACTACATTAACATCTTAAACATTATGTTGTGTCATACCCATTGAGGGTATCACAATAAACTCCAATGACGAGCGAATCTCCAATGTCCACAGAATTCCGTCGACTGAAGGACACAGACACTCCCCTTATTGAAAGAGTACTCCTGGGACCAAGTGAGGATGTAGCCAAGATATTCATCATGGAGAAGTCTGCAGAGGAGGACATTCCTTTAGAGGTAATGACTCAGTATTCAAGCAAATCTTAATTTACTGATTAGGCCCAAGAAAAAATGTTGTGCTTTTGATTAAAGTCCTGAAAATATAGGGTTGTTAGGTAGGGATTCTCTTTTTTGCTACTTTTTTTTATACATTTTGTGATTCAACATACACAGTTTGACAGTCAAAAACTGAAATACATGGGGACATTGGTATTTTGAACATCATTATGTAAATTGTACTATTATGCAGGGTGTCAACAAAAAGGGTAACTACATGTACATGTAGGTTCAGTTGGTCTGTTGATATCACTTTTTCTATGGAACGAAAATGAGAAGTGTTGGAGGATGATTCTACAACATTGTCTTACGGGATGGACATAAAAGGGGGGTGCTAGAAGAGGTACCTAGACCACATTAATCAGCCTCATTACTCAACACATTGAGTACCTACTGGCTGGTAAAATACACCAGATGAGGATTAAAATTATTATTATCATTACAACTTTTTTGTTACTCAGATGCCAAATCAAAAATTTTATTTAGGTGGACCCAAAAAAGCTAGGTTCATCAGGTTTTGCTGGGTCTGGTCATCACAACATTTTATTCCCTAGGCCTTACCATTTATTCTATACTGAACCAGACCTCTGTGACTCTTCTGAGTGTTGGTTTATATGATCATCTTCCTTAGGTTGGACAGTACATGAAGTTCCCTATTGCTGTTCTGGAGAGTATCTTGACAAAGTTCACCGAACAGGAGGAGAGAGAAATAGAGGACATCAGACAGAGGTAGAACTTTTGTTTACTGCATGAACATACATGGACATGGTGTAGTTGGTTTAGCCATTCTGTAATGCAGGAAAAATTTAGTGTTGTGTATTTTCCTTGTATGGGCAAAGGCTTGTGGGTGCAGTTTAGAAAAGCACAGATAGGGGGAGCCCTTACCATTTGTGTTATTCAGTGATTTATAATGGTAGGGCAGTTTATCCATGATTGTTCACTTTGTATCACAATCTTCACAGTTACTGTAGTGGTTTTGACATATTTTTATCTCAATTGTATTTTAGTATAATATGACAGTTGCAATTTATATACTTAGGCCATACCAATTCAATTTCTTGGTTCTCAGATATTTAAAATTGAAAAATATAGCAAGGACATCATAAAGTTGAGGGTAGGGAGGAAAACTTGAATATGACTGTATTCACCCCATAAAACTGAGTGCATAGACCTGTTTCTTAGGCTTAATTATCATTGTGTTTTTCCAGCCAGGGTTTTTTGGGGAAAAATAAAATTTAAATCTGAGAACCAACAAATTAAACTAGTGTGGGCTTACGACAGCTTTTATGTATTCTGATTCGAATTTGCTTTTTCTTGCACATAGATACGAGGCTGAGAAGAAGCGGTTGAGAAGAAACATGTCTGTCAAGAGTACAGCTGTCTAGCTTGGCCCCCGGCAGTACAATGCAGTAAGATGTGTGTATCAATGCATGCCAATAGGCAGGGAAGGTTCGAGGGTTTCAAATACAATTGGAGGTACCCAAAAAGACAGATCATTTACGAACCTCTCTTGACAGCCCTGTTGTCAACAGTCTCAATTTTTTTACCTTTAAGTCCTCAAAAAAAACTAGCCTGAGTATCAGCTACAAATGTAGTATGTTACCTGGTTGATGAGGGGGGGGGGGGTATGGGAGCCCCGGTAAACTAACCAGGCTACAAAAAAAAACTAGTAGGAAAAAAAATTACAGAGGGTTGAATTTTCAATATTTCTCAGTTACCCCCCAGATCCCATAGATAGCTTGCATCCAAAAATCTTCAAGAGGATTCCCCTATACAAATCCTGCCTATGGGCATGCAATGTGTCTGCCTCACATCACCACTAACTGTGGCAAACTTTGCCATATTGTCACAATATCAGTCTAATTTTGTCAGAACCTTTAGCATGTTACTGGCCACATTTGTTGCCAACACTGTCTGTCTGAGGACGTTCATGTGTCTGAAGAAAATACCACATTCACTGGTTTGTTCATCAACCTCTTGTGGTTTGTTGTTGGAGAGTTTTTGTGATGTAAATTTGAGTGAGTGAATTTAATTGCCCAAATTTGCTGCCAATTTGAAGTGGTGAGAGAAAAAAGACCGAAATGAAATTAGCATGCCAAAGGTTGCCCTTTAGATTATTTTATAATAGTTGAAACACGTTGAAGGCCACAAGTAACAAAGCACTATTAAATTATTGTTATGTTATGTTATGTTTTGTTTTGTAACCTATTAAACATTCAAGTAAATGTTTTATTACCCATTGTGTTACTTGCACATAGTTACTCACTTTGTAACCATTCCTGAGATATTAAGTATGAATTAAGTGTAATGAAGCCACTGCATCATCTGTTTGTAAAATGTTGTCTTGTCTGTGTTGTCAATTATCACAAAGCCACTTGCACTGAGCAAATTTTCAGGACAAGATGCAATACCTTTACATGTAAATGGAAAGGAACTGCACACCTACCCTACCCCAAGGTATGTAGCTATATTTTGAGATAGTACCATGCGAAATGTCATTAACAAAGACTATGTAGGTTAGATATGCGGGCAGAGACATGGTGACAAGACTTTACTGTATTGCTCCCAACATTATTTTATCTGACAAACTAAGCGAGGACAAAATGTAAGGGAAAATGGATATATACATTTAGGTTTTGATCCCACACTTTTATTAATTTTAAAGGTTTATAAATCAATATAAATGATGTTATTTTATCTTCATATATTGTTCAGTTTTATGTTTGATGATTGTAATGTATTTTGATATAAACATGACAATAAACAAAAAGGGTTTTAAGATTAATATATTTTTGTTTAGTAGACCAATTTATTAGATTCTTAGAAGCCGATACAGGGTATCCTGGAAAAAAAGAAACTAATGATTGCTAATGGTGGATGTAATACATGTAGGTTAGATACTTAATCATTATAAAAGAATGGTACTTCTTACTGGGCTTCATTTCTTGTGTAGGGTATAGATATATTGCAAACTGTTGTGCAATGATTCCATATTAATCATGCAATATTTCTTGTATCAAATAGCTAGATCAATTTAGTCACTTTCCCACTACATAAGACATGGGCCATTTAACAGTTACTATAATGATAGTTCCTTATATACATTTTGTACAACATACTTCCAGGCAGTATTAATCTAAAGGAGTCATCTCCATTTTCTTGAATTTGTAACAATAAGGCCATATATTGATTTGATTTTATGGATGACATCCTCATGTACTTAAAGCTTTCAAACATAATGCAAATGATAAAAAGCAGCTGCAAAAGGTGCAAACATATTCTATGAATTGTGACAAAACGGATATTTATGTCATAATATATCAAAGTCAACGAAAATGTGAAAGAACAAAAATGAAGAATATATTGTTCTGGATCAGGGCTCTAGCCAGCATCCGTTTTTTCGTCGACGGAAATTTGCTGCGTGTGACAGAAAAATTTCAAAACCAATCCGTCAACCTTGACGGACAAAAATCCTTGGTGGAAGCTACAGGCAGCTTGGGGACACCGTCCACGGCCGTAAAGGCCACACACTGTTTGTTTGCTATTGTCATAATTGTTGACGATGTGTGTTGGCGCCCTTTAGCGTACGATAATCTCATTAAAAACCAGTTTTTCAAGGTCTCAGTTCAATCTTTCTAACTCCTCGAATAGTGTTTTCGCAATTTTCGCAACAATGGGAATTGGCTGACGGAAAAAAAATTCGATCTGGCTAGAGCCCTGTTCTGGATACCGCTGTGTTTGGTCATTTCAAGTTCAACATTTCATAATGAAGGCAGCTTTTTTTGCCAAGATAGCATCAGTTTTTGTGATAGCAGAGGATGTCATCTATACAATTGAATCAACATGGCCTAGTAAGATGTACAGATCATCATACAGACATGGAGACTGAAGTAAACCCTGAAAAAACACAACACAACAGTGTAACAGTGAATCCTTGTGATGTCTTCTGTTTTTATTATTAACAAGAGATACCATTACACAGATAGGTACCAACAAACAAGTGTGCACAAGACGAGACGTTTTCTTATTAGTATTGAAACAGAGATTTTCTCTGCAACTTTACATGTATGTGAAAGCTTAATAAAATTTACAGGAACATGTACAAGTGTAAGAGTCACAGACCGGGATGGAGTTTAAGGGGATTAGTTGAAACTGTGTTACATTTTGTTGTATTCAGTTGACAACTGACAAATGAAGTTGTTGACTACAAACAATACGACGTACTACCAGTAGTACCATTTTATCTTGAATGTACACTCTGCAGTCTTTATCGGACAGTACCCTTTTCCCAGTCTCTGCTATTGATGTGGCTGATAGTTAAGTGCTGTGTTTTTCCCTGAGACTATTGGTGCAGGAAATATTAGGAGTTTCACCATTTCTTATCAGATCTTTCAGGGAGTATGCACATACTGGGGATATTTTACTGACCAGCAGCTTAGTTTAACTTTCTTTGACAGGATGACTGCCCAAACGGTGCCAGAGTAGACCTACCCTGGGAGCCAGCTGGGATTGGGCAGCTAGGACAGTTTATTCGGTGGCCCAAGACAGTCAGGCCCGCCCGATCTCCTATTGGCGCCCCGTGGAGTTTAAGCCCGATGAGGTCTGCCTGCCCTTATCCAAGGGTAGCGATAACTCCTTCAGGCTTGAACTCCCCAAGCGCTTATGTGAGATCGGCAGGCTGACTGCCTTGGCTCCCCGAACAAAACTCGCTGGCTACCCGGTCCTGGCTGGCTCCCAGGGTAGAGTAGACCTAAAGAGCTCTATATTTACCTGTGAACAGCCATAATGAACTGAGGATCTCGAGTGGGTTTTATCTACACACATGTTGATGCTAGACAGGTACATAACTCCAGACCTGTCTTCAACGTTGTAATAAGTTTCAGTATGTCTGTGCTTTATGCAGGTGGGGTTAGATCCATTTGCCCACAGCATGTGAAAGTGGATGTCCTGCCGTACTTGACCAGTCGGGCCAGTGCAATGAATGCATTACACCTAAAACTAAACGTTTCATTGAAAAATAAAAGGATTTCCTTGCTGCAAGTAAAAATGCCAAAGAAATAGCATCATGGTGTGTCATTCAAATTTCTGGCCATTGAAAAGTTGGTTTGGGCCAGTTAAAATGACCATGTACCTGCCCTATGGATTCATGTTTAAAGACTTGTCCAACTCTGGGTTTGTGTTGCCATTAGAACTGCTATAGAATTGCATCTGAAATCAATTTTACAGGATTTTGATAAATCATATATACATAACCAACAAAAGGGTAAATAAGTAACACTACTACTCATAACTGCTATCAGATATGACTTGTTTTGCTCAATATCATGCATTTTGTTGTTTTTCGTAAATTTACAAGTTGTCTTTCTGATGCATTGAAAGGTCAGATGTTATCTTTCGAGATCTGTACTTAATTCACTTGGCAGTTCACTCTGTAGTGTTTGGGGGACATTTACTACACAACTGCTTGATAGTCAGCTATAGTAATATTGCCCCTCATGTTACATCTTTGGTATTCTAGCATTTTGTTCTTTTTCATCAGTCTTTAGACCTATGGCTTCATTCACAGTCCAAAAGTTGTTTTGCTGTTGTTATGTCTATGATATAGCCAACCTTTTAAGGGGTAGTATGTCAGTCTCCTTGGAACTTGGTTAGGACAGTGTATTTTGTACAGTAGACCACACTGACTTAATTATGGATGATATCCAATGGAGACCCCAGAACTGTTTATATTACAATTCTTGCTTTGAAGAGGGCATGCCTTGACTATTTGCCCCTTACCCTGTAGAGCAGATACTCTGGCAGGTATAAAATTCTGATTGACCAGGAATGCTATTGGGTGACACAAATTCAATTCATTGTGACCTAATGAATAAAAAGCCGTTCCACTTAATGCATCCCCCCCCACACACACACACACTTTCCCCACATAACTAAAAATTTAAACCATGAATATTGATAGCAAATTTTCAGAAACTGATATACATCATGTACAAAATAAAAAGAAATAAAACAGACACAACAAAATCAGCTGATTCCGGAAATAAATAAATAGATTTAATAAAAATGCCCACTACACATCACAGTACATTAATAACTGCTATAGTAGCAGCTCATCAATTAAAATTTCCAAGAGTATTTATACCTCTAGAATGTGAATTATGACAAATAAACACAATATTCTGAGGGAACTGATTCTGCCTATCATTTTTATGGTAGAATTGACCAGCACCAAAAGTAAAGTACAAGTCATTATGACTCAAACACACAAATCTTAATAATAGTAAATATAGACAGAAGCTGTACATGTATGGTAGTACCCTGATAGAACTTATACAAATCATGGTCTTCTGAAATTGCAACTATGCTATTACACTAACCAGTTTCGACTCAACGTAACCTATTAGATGTACACATCTTTTTCTCATTCTCTACATTGTAGCTGTTGCAGCATCCACACAAGTAGGTACATCATATGTGTGTGTCATCCCCTCTTACTGTATTGTACAGCTGAATGTCATGATATACAACCACTAATACTTCCTCCTGTATCCTAAACACACGGTCAATTACTCGAAAATTAGTTTATACACTACAAAAACCACAGGTGGGCATGCTACTACCATAAGAGTGGAAATGGATGCTGTATAGAAGTCGGTAGAAAAGTTTGAGGTATGGATGTGTCAAGTGGTCCTGAGGCTTTAAGAGATCCATCCATGCTATATTATATGTTTTAATAACTGTTATATCCTAGTCAAGCACCAAAAATAACGGTTTGTTTGCCTTGAGAGTACAAATTGGTCGTCTGTTTGGGTAGCATGCCCACCAGGATTTTCAGCGTGATTACAAATTCTGACACATCTCATCAGCTACTAAAGGTCCACTCATCACCTGTTACCATTATGTTCCTATCAAGCTTCACAGCACACAAAAAAGTCCACTAAAGTTGGCAAATCTCTCACACTATTAGAGCTAAATACAATTGAATATAGCAGTATAGATTTCTACTATAGCCGACTAACGAAAAATTCAAAGCAGCACAATTCTATCCATCAACATTTGTATAATTACACAATAGCTGTATTATTAATGATATACGACACAAATAATCTATCATAGCACAGTTACATTTACAAGGGTGAACAAAAAGTTGCAGCCACCTATACAAGGCAATTTTAATTATCATTCTTTCTCAGACATTATGGTTGTCAAAACTATGATTTTGATAATCCAACTTCTGTTCAAAGATGAACAGAGTGTTGAGAAGCCTCGGTCTGTATTTTGTTCCTCATTTTTTATATCTTTTAATAGGTTGAATTTTCCAACCTAACTAAAATTGTCTGAGAAAAAATACAACAAATTGAGTAGCAATATGCTACATGCACACAACACATCACAACAGAAATAGAAAGCTCTTGCAGACAGTGCTTGATTCATCTCTTGATCACAATGTCATAACTCTGTGTACATATTTACAAGCCACACCATACCTACTTCTTTCCAAAGTCAGTCATACACAGTGGTAGAAAAAATACACAAAACCATGCATCTTAGAATACTACATACATTTGACATAATTTTGAACACGTACACGGCATAAAACCTACTTACACTCTTCCACTATTATAAGTTGTCCACACCCCTTGACCATATGCACAATTTGTACAGGTACACAATTAAAAGCAATTGGGTTGTATTCATTTTCCTCAATCTAAAATCTTGTCATACAAGTCATGTTAGCTATTGTGTAATGGAAAATTTTTCCCTGAATGTTGTTGACACTACTTTCATACTGCCTAAAACGACAGTAACCAACATACGGAATGAGGTGGAGCATCTCCAACATCGTGCCCATCTTTTTAACTAGTTATGGGCAACTTTATGCATAGCTCAAAGTGTTTTTATGGTCTTTTCCAATGTTTGAGCAAAAGATCGATTTCCTGCCAAGCTGATGCTCCACCTAACCCGTTCCTCTGACTCAATGTAGCAGATCCTTGTGTCTGTGATATGTTGAGTGGGAATGTACTGGTAATGAATATTATGTAATATCACATCATTTTACCTGACTAACATGTAAAGGTCCGGATTTTACATCAACACAGTTACATAGAAAAGACACATAATGGAGAAAAGGATGTTTTGTTTTTTCGACTGTAACTGTTAGATTAAAAACTGTATGTTTAGCACCACCAGAACTCGAGGATGTCCCGAAATTGTGTAGCTGCATCATTGAGGGAAAATGCCTGGAACCAGGCAAGCAATTAACATTAAGTACACATCACTTAAACAATGACATATTCAGAAACTTCAGTGTCATAACTAGAATAAAGAATATCCAGCACCAGTTGTGAACATTGTGTACAAAACTGCACAACTACATATACGGCAGTTCACTTTTGTTTCTGAATCCTGTAAATACACTACGATGGTGTTCATCGTAACAACAGCACAAAAACCAGTGTGCCGACAAAATGCACAAAACCAGTGTGCCGATTAAAACGCACAAAAACCAGTGTGCTACATGTAGGTATACACCAAGAACACGTTCTACAAAACAGTAAAACTTTTCTACAGATCTTCACACTCACATTCAAGTACAGTCATACCACTGCACTTATCACAGTCATATCAACGCACCCTGTAACAACAAATACCTGTACAGTAAACACTTATTTTAAGTTGTCAATTCAGCACAGATCATCTATAAACACATTAAATGTATATCCCAAAATTAACTACTTTTATCCCAACCACCTTGCATTGTTGGGTACCGAACTGTGTTATAACTGTTGAAAGCACCTGTGTAGTCAAGAGTAGGGTCTGATGTAGAAAATGTTTAACAACATGTCTTAAAGGGTACCTACTGGCACATCTTGCACTGTTTACAGGAGAGTGAAAAGTTCAAAGATGAACTACGATTTTCTCAACAACAACAAAATCCTGTAAGATGTTGAATCTTCAGACAAAACATATGATTTTTGTCATTTGAAGTTGAGGTTTTCAACAACAATTGTGCCAGCACCCTCTATCAGTGCATCAGGTGCACCAGCAGGTACCCAGTGTAATGTCTTTGCTTATTACTTCACCAAACTGGGTAGGTGGGATAGGAACCTCCTAGTATCCCTTTCATGATCTATACTCACTCTGAGGTAGGTGGTGGATTTGAAGGCCATTGGCAATCTGGTAGAGAGTCATCTGTAGTGCCAAAGAGGGCTTTGTGTCCCATGTTTTAAGCCAGATGTAGGCATCATTATAAGATCATTGATCTTTCTACCTGTACTTTGTACCTTCTTGCAAGGTAACACACTTTTCTGGCCATTTTCATGACACACCAAAGACTGATTCGATTTCCAGCTGTCCCTCTTCTTGCTACCAGAGAGTTTCCCACAAAATGTTGAGACTGAGAGTAGCAGCTGATAGTATTTAGTTCTTCATAGCACCACTTCCTTTCCTTTTGTCAAGGTGGGAGGCGTTCACTCTGTGGGAAACAGGCGGTAGCAACACTACGACTCGTTGTACAGCTGAGCAAGAGAAGGAGGAGCCACCTTTCACACCCACTTCTGGTAGGGCCCTGTCACCTGAGGGACTGCCACTGACCAGAGCGTTACCACAGTGTCCGTAGTCATTGTCAGGGCGTTATTAATTGCTGGCTTTGTAGGGCCGGTTTTCTCAGCCACCTTCTTAGTTGATTCTTCAGCAACTGCTTCCTTGACAACACTACTCTCTACTTTGCGCCCTCCTTCCGCGTGTTTTCGTGCCTCCTCCTGCTCTGCTGCCTTGGCCGCCATTTTCTGCTCGTACTCTGCAAAGCCGTGCCGAGAATAGTTCATGTTCTTGTGTTGGTAAAAGACGAGGCTTATTCTGGTCGGACAGGCACGGTTTGGCTTCTTTATCGCTGTTGTTGCATGTAGCTCGCGCTTTGCACACTCGATAAGCACAGAGCCATGGGACAGAGCGATTGCCACCCCACCAATGTCCTCGTCCTGGAAGCAGACCTCACTGTCGGACCAAACCTCGTCATCCTCCTTCCTATGTAAGGCGTAAGGGGGAGGCAAGTGGTCTGTGAGATCCGAGTCACAGACCATCGGCTCCTGTTTGATTCGAACAACCCCATCCTTGTCTGGCTTCATAGCTGCATTGAGCTTCTGGAGAAGCTGGGATCTCAGGCCATTCAAGGCAGGAGGATAGGCAGCGTTGCCCAGGATGTCATTCTCTTCAATTCGAGGCGGCTGGACTTGGACTGGATTCGGTCGAGACAGATTGAGCGGCATCGGGCTTCTATCTGGTTGATTGGAACTTGTCTGTTGGGGTTCGAAAGCATATGGATCATCAAGTATTGGAGGTGGCTGCTTTGCTGGGAACTGTAGAGGCATGTTTAGATTGGCAGCAACATTGGGGGCCAGAGGTTGCTGTACTGGGACATGAGATTTTCTGGAGGGTGGCCTCTGTTCCGTGGGGGTCTGGGGTCTGAAGGAATTCTTGGCAACATCTGTGAAGCGACGACCAGCTAGACCTTCTTGGAACATGCTCTGGTCCCTTACCTCTTTGGGCAGCGTTAAACCGGAGTCTCGGAAAATTGACTGAATGCTTGGAAGTTGGTAATGTGACTGCTGATGAACTTGGGGACTCTGAGCGCCATTGAGAGATCTTGCACTCTGGGGTCTGCTCTGAGCCTCCTGTGAATTTGCCTGTGGCAACTGAACTTTAGAAACGTGCCTTTCACTGCCAATGTTGGGGATGAAGGGACTATGTACCTGGTGGCCGTTTATAGAAGGAGGAGGAGGAGGATTGGTCTGAGGAAACTGGTTGGTCTTGTCTCCATGAGGGTAGGGTGGAGGTGGTGGGGTAGGTAGCCCATACCCCATTGGAAGAACACCGGTGGGGGCAATGTGCTTTGAACCTGGCTCTTTGCCCGGTGCAAATAGATGACGATCTCCTTGTAATGGAGTTACCTTGCTGTTTGCATTGGTTGGAGGTAGATTGGCTTGGAAGGCCCCTTTGTAGCTGTGGGGTGATGGAGCTGGTGTATTGGGTCCTGGTAAAGGTGTCGTAGCTTCACGAGCTGCATCCAGGTCTGGTTTAAGTGGCTGCTGCTGCTGCACCTGTAAGCCGCCATTCTGCTCAACGTTGGGCCTGCCCCGCTGGAACATGTCCAAACCTGCAAACAGTTTTTCGAAACGCGCGCTCTCGAATGGATCTTGCCACGATGTCGTCTGCGCCGCCGCGTGCGGCTGGTTCGCCGCCTGGTTGAATGGCCCGACTGCTGGCTGGACCAACTGGAATGGATGCTGAACGTGATGAAAGGGGGCAAACGGAAACCAGGGCTGTTGGAGACCCAGGCCGTTCTGCACGATCGGCCGCAGCCCGATCTCTGTCTGCCAACTGGGGATGCCAGGGTCCTTGGCGGTTGTTGGATTTCCTGATGATGACTGTTGAACTGCAGCATCTCTAGGCAAGTTCTCTGCCCATGCCTTCATGAAGGGGTTGTCCTCCCGGGCATGATGGTGGGCCGCCTGTTTTGCAGCTGGACCATCACATGACGCTGAAGCGGGTCTCTTTACTGCTTCATGTCTTGCAAACTGATGATGACCAAGCTCCGGACTTCCATGCAGAGGTTGTCTCTGAGTCATCCGGTCCAGCTCTTTCGACTCCGGCTTCTTCGTCTGAAAGGATGGCTCACTGTGCATGGGATGGGAAAAGGGTCGAGACTTGTCCATTGACTGGGGGTTTCCAGCTTGACTGTGGGCAAACAGTTTTCTGTTCACTGCAGGAGGATCCCTCATGGCTCCATTCACCCCTACTGCCATCTGCTTCATACTGTGGTTGAATGCTGGTGAAGCAGCATGCTGAGATTGCTGGGGAACGATCTCAGGAACCTTGGATTCTACCTTCTCCTTTGACTTTTCAGTTGCTGGGGACTCAGTGTTATTGTTATTGCTGGAAGATGCATTGTTGTCCCTCTGCTTCCTTCCCTTCTTCGGGGTCTTAGGCTTTGACGAGATGCGGATCTGGTGAGTATAGCTTGTCAGCATCTCTAGAGCACCAGTACGGACCTTTTCCTCCTGGCCTTCTTCGCTGTCAAACTCATCAGTTGGTGCCATCTTGTAAAGGGGCAAGACATGGAGTTGTTCGTCCTCTGGAGGTGGTCCAAGTTTTCGATTTTCAGGACAAGTCAGCGTGCACACCTGTAAAAGGCATAGAAAGTTATTCCAACTTAATGAACAAAATACACTTCACCTGGTACCTTCAATCAGTACCAGTGTAACAGTTCTATGGTTGAGTGCTCCTTTTTGCATCTGGCACATCACAGGTTCAATATCCATGGACAAAAAAAATTGTTCATACTGCTTTCTTCACACTTAGCACTTATATTATAAGAAGGAGTACTGGAGTTGAACACTTACTGCTTTGTCTTTTGCTGAGGGCCCTGGCAATGAAGATGAGCACCACCCCTATACATGTACATCTGTTCAAGATTCATGGGTGACTTTTAACTTTAACCTTTGATCTTTACATTTTGCTTTCAGAAGTGTTTGGACATGACATGGCAATATTGAAGAAAGTAAACTTACAATTGTGCTGCCGTTGTTCATGTTGTGTTGATCACGATGAGCATGAGCACAGAAATCCACACAGGCCGTCACGCCAGAAAACGGTCTGGTGTTGTCTGGACCAAACCCTAATCTGCAGTCACTTGCCACTTCTGAATATTCCGTCTGCAGAATATGAAAAGAAATGAGAGCTTAGAAGTGGAAAAAGTGAATTTCAAGTGATATCAATCCAGTTTAGCTCACTGAAGATCTATTCTTCCACTGGTCGTGACAGAGAAGGCAGGCGCTATGTACAGTGTTTAAAGGTTCATTGTACCAGAGAAATTTCCTAAGCTCTTTTGGACAAGCACAGTGAGCAATGTACAGTGGGCAGGAGCTTAACATCCTATCCTATAAAGACTAAACCCTTTACAGTAGCGTGCATGCCAGATGCTCAACACTGTCAGATTCAAACTCATGTAGTTCCAGAGGCAGGGATGCAAACCACTGGGCTACGCACGCACACGTATCTAATTACTTTGATACTGAGTTTGACATCACAGAATGGCAAGGAGCATGGCCATGTGTCTGGGTCATCGGGACTAGTCAAAACTAGTATCACGTAAGGAACCATCCAGCGAGGAAGAAAGGGGTAGGCAATGGAAAAGATGTGGGATAATCTCAGAGAATGGACAGTCATGACATTACGCGAAACTTCATAATTGTGACCGAGTATTTCACTCCACAGGTACACTGATTTGTTTTCTTTGTTTGAACCTTTATTTATGCATGAGAAGCTCAAATAGGCCAGCAGGCCGCTTTTCATTGAGGTCATGAGGGAGGTTATAATGGTGGTTATAGGAAACCTGTGATGCTGGAATCACCAACCTGATTTCTGAAGGCATCCGGAGCCAGCTGCTCATACACAGGACCGACTTCACCGGCCAGCCTCTGGAAATGGTCCTCAATGATTGCTTCCTGAAAAGAACAACATAACTTCTGCGTTCTTAAAAGTTACAGAACTCGTGTCAAGGACTGCAGCAGTTCCCATCCAACTGCTATTAATGTTACTGCTGGCCAATTTTCTGCCGTTCCATTCCACGATGTGGAGTGTGCATTGTGTGTAAAGGTGCACTCTCATCGGACGTAGGGCATGCTTGCGGCATTGCTGCGTTCGTTCACTGCGTCACTGTTTTGTTATTTTCTCTGATTTTTTATAATTCAGATATTGCGTGATACGTAAAAGTATGGCATACCTGTAGAAGACGACAAAATACACAACAAGTAAGAAAATTTGTTCTTTATCTCTGCAATTCGTTGGGTATCTTTCGAACCCTGCAATGCCGCAAAAGTGCCCCACATCCGGTGAGAGTGCACCTTAAGGGTTGGTGGGGGAGACTGGGACCTTTAGGGGTGGGTACCGGTACAGAAAATTCAGGTCCAGGAATGTTCCAGGTCCAGAGGATCAGGTCCGAACCCGAACCTAGACCTAATTATCTGTGAATGGACAATACTCAAAACAATGGTCCATTTTGCTACAAAGGAATCTGTTTGGTAGAGTGTCCTATCTTCGCGTAAACCATGAGTCCAGCATAGATTGGTGTTTCACCATGTATAAATAAAAAATTAAGGAAAAAAATTGTCAGAAAGTCCTACTAATGCACTGTGGTCATGTGTCCAAAATAATAACTAGTTGGCACTGCTATGTTTTCTTTGATGACACAGGCCAGGCCAGGGGATATGGTTGAGGTACATGTGCCTAGGGAAGACAGGTTAGATGTACAGTAGTGGATGTATCTTGATTGATATGTGAGGGATTTTTACTATCTACATGGTAGTCCTCTGTTGATTCTTGCTTACAGCGGTCTGTACAATGTACATCCAAATGTTCAGGCATAGAGTTGAATAATATATCTGTCGGGAATTAAGAGGGAAAGTAAAATTTAAAGAAGAAAAAATACACATAAAGATACACATCCTGACAATCATCATTTTGACCAGAAGTAATACGTTCAACTTTACCTCTCTGGCTCTCATTTCCTTGCTCAGATACTTCTGTAATCAAGAGGGATGTCTGTTAATTAATCTAATGTCATCATGATCATACATATAATTCATTTTAGACGAGTGCCAATGGTGCAAATGTTAAAGGCCAGAAAAGTGTTCACTTGGTAGTTACAAATATTCATTGGACATGAGTGCCAGAGATAAAAGGTACAATGGACTCAGACTAATCTACCCATTCCTTTCTTTTGACCAGATTTGTATCCATCGAATCAGGGATAGATACAATGTCATGTAACTTAAAAACAAATGGACGTCAAAAACTTGTGAACCTGACCCTGATTTAGACAATGCATTCTTCAGATAGCAGTAGACCACGGCATCTCCAATTTACGATACCACTGTGACATGATAGTAGACCTTATATATATATATATGGTTGAACAGTGTAATTTCCAACACAAAAATATTGGAATTACCCAAATTTTGGACAGATCGACTCCAACCTTTGTGAAGGAATAGACAATTCACTTCTTCTGTGATGTCACATTTGCCCATTCCTTGACAATGACTCAAGTCAACCACTCAAAAATTTGGGTAAGAACTTTTGTGTTGAAACTTAAAGCTCAACTTTATCCAGATTGACAGACCAACACAGATGAATTTTCAAGTTATAATCAGCCCATACCTTCCCGATCCAAAATAAACGATTTTCTCACCTCTGAGGGGTCTTCCAGTTTGAACTTCTTCGGTACCCTACTTCTTGCAAACTTGCAGCCATTGTAGTACATACTCCAGGAACAGCCAAATGAGAATGATGCACCGCAGTTGTTGTCATCAACTCCTTGACATGCACAGGTTTTACTGGAAATGAACATTGACATAACAAGCGTTAGTAAAATGTTATTTTGAAGCTTTGTATAACTTAATTGAATGCTTTAGTTAGTAAACATAGTTTCAGTCTCAAGATTGTCAATCACGCTTACTTTTTCATTCTCTCACATAATATAATATCACATCTAATACTTTCTAAATGAAATATAACACTCCTGTGACTCCTGTTATAAACTTGAACTCTCATATGATATTCAACTGTAATGATCTGTAGTGACTGGTTGAAGTACTGCATCGTCCTGATCCTAAACCTGGGAAGCAAAATTTATCTCCAGCCACAACTACAGTCAACCCTGTCTATTACGGCCGTTTAAGAGACTGGCCAAATGTGGCCACTATAGACAGGTGGCCACTATACAGAGACACTAATACAGGTTTGTCTGTAATTTGAGTCTTGTATTATTATCACATACGTGTCATTAACCCCACATCTCCTTGTGGTCGGCAGTCCAGCCTTGGAAAGTGTGCCTGACAGATAGTCGTACAGCTCGTCGGCCCTGGCCCTCTGAATCCCTTCCCATGCAACAATGCAGATGATGATGTAGCTGCTGTTACAGCGGTGACCTGGCCGATGTCGGACTAGAGTCAGCACCTTTTCCTCCTCACTACTTCTTCTTACAATCTGCAGAACAGATAACCACAGAAGATTAAGGGACTTATGACAGCTTCTTGTCAAAAAAGAAGTTCAAATATAAAGCAATAAAGATATATGAAGGTAAATATTGCTTATATTCAAGGGAGAATCTTGTTTAAGGTTTACGTTACTTTTCTTTTTTCCAAACATTACTGACCTACAGTTGATTGCTTTATATCATTCTACCAAGTAAGAAAGTACACTAAAAGTCTGTTACTCAATTAAATACTAGCAGCAAGGTGAAAGTGATAGACATTTTGGCCCATTGTTTTCTCTTCATTCAAAGGCCGAGTAAGCGAGTAGAGAGTTTGATTTTGACGTCAATCTAGGGATCGACACAATGATGATAGAATAAGAAATTGAAAAACAGGTATCAAAAGTAGTGATATGATATACTCACCCATTTTGCAATGGGACATCCTTGTGAGCTCTTGCCTTCTTTTCCAGTATAGATGATCTACAGCAGGAGACAGGAAGTTAGCTAGGCTTCCTTCAACTTACCCAAAATAACAAAATTCAGGGACATACTACTGTAATGCTGTAGTACTGAAACATCTTATGTTTGCTGTCACTATACATGTATCTGTATCCCATACTTCCTTTTCCTACAAAGTTCTGAACTGACAAAAATTGTCAAACATTTTTTCTAAATGTTATTGTCTAATACAAGTCATGGTGATTCTTTTTAAAACATGCACTCGTGTACATAATGAAGTGCTTACCTTTTCTATCCGTAGTGCTTTTCCTGATTGGCCAAACCTATTAAAAGAATCAGAATCACTCAAACGATGTCTTTAATTAAGGCTTTAGTCGTTTCTACTAAAAAAGGATGCCGTGGTAATCTTCCAAGACCATAATTTATTGCAACTTTTATCACAACACTTAGCATCAGCATTCTAGATTGCTAGAGTTTAGTATAGCCATAGGCATTCATCCAAACTTATGGGCTTCTACATTTATGAAGGTTAGACATTCAGGTAAACAATATTCAAATACAATTCAATCTCTACAACTGGATAAAAACGGATATTTACTCCCGGACATTTCAAGTGACATCCATCACTCTTCAGCATCACTAGAATGAACTGTTTTTCTAGTTAGCTGTACTTGTATTGAACCATTCTCAGACTGTCAGTTCATTGTAGTGACGCTGAAGAAGAGTGATGGATGTCACTCCAAACGTCGGGAAGTATATATCCATTTTTGTCCAGTTGTAGAGATTGATTTGTATTTGAAGAGTTATGGGCTTCTCCTAATGCTAAAAGCTACTTAAGACAGGACACATCTCATCAAGAGTCTGACAAGACAGTGCTGGTTAATGTAATTGTCTATGCACATATCGATTGGCGCAGCGAACGGCCTGCCACTGATGCAGCCTACACATCCATTTGCTTTATTTGTGGTCAGCTCAAATGGATTAACTTGGGGCAGAGGTCAGCCCATTTTACCTGGTTTTCTGTTGCTCTACATTTGCAAAGGGTTGTAGTTACAGTCATCCCCAAGGGATGATGGAGATAAACATTGAGTAGCAAAAGTTTCTCTATAAGCAGTAAGGTCTCATTCTCGAGTATGCACTCCTTTTTTTAAAAGAGTTATAGAAGAGACAAAAAGAAAATAGCTGCATGAATATAATGTGTTTATAGCAGTGGGAAATTCCATTTTAGCAAGCCCAATTGATAGTTTACATCCAAGTGGTGGAAGCTTGTTAGTTTTCAGCTGCCACGCTTAAGGGCTGAACTACACTGTCCTGGGTTGGGAGTGGTGCCGCCGTACACTGTCTCTTATTAAGGGCAGCGACTACTTTGGTTTATAGTTGTCATAAAAAGTGTCTTTAGTATTTGTTAGCATTTTTTTCCACAATGAAGTAAGCATTTTAGACCAGTGCCCAAACACAGTCCTAGGCCAGCTTCACTCCTGGCAGCTTTTGAAACTATCTTAGGCTACCATAGGATCTACATGTACTTGGAGATTACTGAAATGGATGTCAATGTCAACTTCAAGCTGAAACTCATGAATGAGACCTTGGGGTTATCTTGACAAGTTGGTGACAGTGAACAGAATATATAAATAGTCATATCCTGTTACCTTTTCTCCATTAGCTCCCTGATAGCTTGTATTGTGGGTCCTGTTCCAAGGTGGGTGTAGTATGGGCCCTCAGCTTTCTCACTTACAAAATCTGTGAAATGGTTATACAAGCAAGCTCAAGATGATGTAAACACTGCACAAGTATGGCTGTTTCACAAAAAGGAAGCAGAAGCAAGACAGCAACCATCAGCCTTTTCCCTTTACATTTTCCTTAACACTTTTAGGGGAAATTGACAGCATCATTATCATCTCATACTACTTAATGCTATGGTCACATTTCTAAACTCTGTTTGAAGGAACGAAAAGAAAAAGTATCAAGAAACAAACAGAAATTATGTTTGTGACTTTCTTAACATTTTGTGTGTTTTCATTGTTGTTTTTATATCATACCCTTTGTTCCCACAAACTGCGCAGCTGGGCGCCGGTTTAGCATTAAAGGGAAAGATTGAACAAAGTCTTCTTCGTTACACAACCTTCTTTGATTCTTCGGTGAACGTTTCAACGACCATCTGTCGCCTTCATCAGTACGAAATGAAGAAACGAAGAAGACTGCTCAAATGATCTACCAGCCTGATGAAACTATTCACGGATAAAGGGAAATACGTTTTACTAACCAACACAATTGCAAGTGGGCAGCTCGAACTTGCAGTCCGACTTCGTAGTGTGTGCTCCAGCAGTCTTGTGAGGGGTTCTCTGAGGTGTTAAAGGTGTGCTCTGTGGCGTTCTCTGCGTTTCTTGAGAAGCCCTGGGCGTCGTTGGGGTTGATTGTGGGGTTGTCGGCGGCTGCTGCTGGGATGATGGTCCGGGCTCTGACTGAGGAATGTAAGGCAAGTTGTCAAACATCTGCTGTAGCTGCTGAGTGGACATCAGCAGGTTGTCGAGGGTCTTAGTTCTACCAGATGCTCCAGCTTTTCCCGACTTTTCGGGCGTTCTCGGCGGAACGGGTAATCCCGATGTTGTAATACATGAACTGGGTGATTCCAATAATCTGGACAGCCCAGGCGCTCTCTGGGCTTCCAGTGCTACATCTGAGGACCCAAGCGAGCCAGATTTTCTTGGTGGTTCTGATGCGGAAGCGACTGTTCTTGATTTTGCTGATGTTTCTGACTTTCCTGCTCTTCTGGATGTATCTGATTTTTCTGGCATTCCGAATGGTTCTACCCTTCCGGGCGTTCCTGACTTGTTAGGGTGATCTGCGTGATGGCCTGGATGCGTTTTGGAAATTGTTCTTGGTTTTGCCGATTCCAAAGTTCCGGGCCACTCAAATGGCGGCGGAGCTTTGAGCACCTCCTGCAACTGAAAGAAGCCTGACGGTGTGAAGGCTCTTGCAGCATCGGGTGTTCTTTGCGAGTGTGTTGAGTTGTTCAAAGACTGGCTTTGACTACCATGATGATACTGTCGAGGACCTAGAACATCTTTAAAAGAATTAGGCGGCGTTTCATTTTGGGGGTCTCTTGTCGCGTGAGCAGGTAGGGTTGTTTTTGCTGTTTGTGGTGGGATTGCTGATGGGTGGACTGCTTGTTTATTGTGGTTTTGAACTACTTGTTGTTGTTGTTGTTGTTGTTGAAACTCGTCCTTCTGGGCATTTTCTGACATTCTAGATGTTAATGCGTGTAGGAGCATGATTCCCGAAGCAGCTTGCTCGACAGCATTGGGTTGCCTTTCTCCATCCATTTTTGATTGTGAAGCTTCCGTCGCAGATACTGTGTGCAAGTCTGCTGCCTTCTGCACCAACGCGCCATCGGCCGACATTTTCATAAACTTGGGATGAACGTGTGAATTTCTGCTTTCCTGAGGCGCGTTACTCAGAGCATCGGCCAATCCACCGTGACTCCTCCTCCTTTCCCCTGCGTGCACCTCCTCTCTTGCATAGTTGGGACTGTGGCAGGGTTCAAAGGAGGAAGGAACAGAGTGGTTCAGCATCTCGAACCTCTGCGCAGGTAGATTTCTGTGCAGTCGCTCTTGGTCATACTGGCATTCCCCATTGGGGTAGAAGGCTGGGTGGTGGGGTGCGAGGTGGTTTGTCTTGATTTGGTCCGCAAAAGGTGACGGGATCCCCTGTCCTGGTAACTCAGTTGTCCAGTCCTGTAGCAAACACAGGAGAATGCAAGATGAGTTGGGAAAGCAGGCATGAAATGTCAATGATAATCAATATGATGTTTCTTAGGCAATTGAAACTGATATATATCAGCAAGCATAGACTCTTTCTTCTTTTTTTTCTTCATTTTTTTTTCCTTTGTGTTCAAGACAAACATTTTTCTGCATACCTACACTGCCAGTGCAGGTAACACTCAAAACTACTTGTACCACTTTTTTTCTTCCCCCTTCTTCAGTACCATTTCGAATTGTGTAATATGCTATTGATACTACTGTGCCAACTTTGGGGTGTGGATGTCACACATTAGAAGTTAGCAAAGAGTAACTTGAGACCAAAGGACCTAGAAAGGATATGATCGAAAATGTACGATGAAAGACGTATGGGGCCTCCTCTAAGTAACTAGGGCAGGTTCTGTAGGGCATGCGCATGAGATGATCAATATTATTGATTCTTCATCTAGCTGATGGAAACTAAAGCCTAAGCACCACATGCACCTTAATGTCAGGTAACAAGCCCTCCTTATATTTCTCATAGCTTCAGGCAGACATGGCCTAGAAGGGCTGTATGCAGCTTTTAATTTTTTTCTGTCCCACTCATAGTTTGGGCGCTCATCTTATTAATTTGCTAAGTTAAGTCTGTCCTTTAATGCCTAAGAAAATACATTATCATCAATTTTGTATCATGAAGTCCACATTTTTGGACGGACACAGCAAAATTTTTTCCATCCCAACAAGCAAATTTCTGTGTCTTACGTGCACATATTGTCAGCAACACATGTTCTTGCTACACAGGCATTGCAACTTGAAAAGCCTCATACTACATGATATTTGCAAATGAAAGCATGCATCTGTATTAAAATGCAGCTGTTCATTCAGTTTTTTCAAATTCAGTTTTTATGTGGGCGAAGCCACACATATAGTTTTCTTACAAGTATTTCACCGGAAATCAGAAACAAATGGAAGCCTCCATGTACTCCATATTTCAAGCTTTTTGATTGGCCTAAAGTCGCACTTTCTCGGTTGTACGTCAGAAGTGAACCTATCAACGCGCAGGACACAATCGGCATCCATTTTGATAATAGCCAATCAAAACTCAGAAAAATGGAAGCTGTTAGCAAATACTCCGCGTTCCCAGCTTTTTGATTGGCCTAAATTCAGACTGTCTCGGGTGTACGTCAGAGCTGGACCTATCAACGCAGAGAACACAAAATGTCATTCGGCATCCAGTTTTATAATAGCAGCTGAGACGCGGCAGTAAATCGGCCATGCATTCGACCAAACAGGCGCTCAAGGAAGAAGTTGCCCGCCACGGAATGAACAAGATTGATAAATTTGCACAGAAAAACATTATCTTCAGAAAATGGGACCTTGGAATCTTGCAAATTAAACAGTGAACGGACGTGTTCAAGCTACGCATTGGATTTGTATACATGTACCTGTTAAAATGCCGGCAATAACGTTACGGCAAGCTTGGCCGAATGGCTAAAGCACCAGCTACAATTGCGCTTTTTTCGCTAGGTCAACCCTGGTTCGATTCCGGGCGAGAACAACTTTCTTTTAGTTGTCCTTTTTTTTTCTTTTTTGATATTTACAACAATTTTATCTTGCAAACAGAGCATCGTTCAGTTTACACGCCTTTTTATTTATTTTTTAATTGCCCTCAAAAGACGGCGTTTAAACGGTCGGACGGTCCATGTGGGGAGGGGGGCTCGTCAACACCTCGGACTATACCGGCAGCCAAATACTGTATCGTCGATGTCTGTCGCCTGCGGCGTTAAGTCAAATTTGGAATGGAGGCTACGGTACGGTACCGGACCTGAACCTGATCATGAATTTCAGCTTTATAATTGCTACACAGCACAACCCGTGACGTCAGGTAAAGGCCGAGAATAGGGGTGAACCGAGAATACGGGGCACCTAATGGCAATTATTATTGTGTGTAAGATAGTCAAAAAAGGCCACGGGAAAGACTTGCTGCATTTTCGCGAAAATGTTGTCATTCCAGTTGTTTCTTTTCTTGCGATTTTTCCTTTCTTTTCCCTTCGCCCACATCCTGCATTTTTTTCAAAAATGTTGCCTTTCTAGTTTCAAATTCAGTTTTTCTTCAGAGAGAAGCTAACTTACTAAGCAAAAACAGACAATATCAGTGGTGATTTGGTCAGTATAAGAATAATGTTGTAGCTTACTTTACCAAATCTCTACATGTACGTAATTTAAACTTACATATTAGAGAGACAACATGAATAACAAAGACAGACTGTATGCAAAATCGTCTACTGTTTTACATGTATACGTCTGTTTTGACTAGTGACACACTGTAGATTTTTGTTCTGATACCAAATAACAAAATACAAACTACATGTGCAGACACCACCTTGCTGCCATGCTTTCAATTAGTGGCCTGTACAATACCACCTGCAGGCCAAAGGGGCAGGACCCAGTCTGTGGCCTTCCCAACCTCATTAGTGATGTCTGCCATTGCCACACTGGTCTGAAGGGTACTGCCTGGCTAGAAGGTTATCTTGAAATCTTGAAATCTTTATTAGAATTCAATACCATGTTGTAGACTTTAAGTCAAGTCTGAATTGCGTTGGCATTTCCATGTACTCCAGAATGAATTCCACTAAAAGTTAAGTACAGCTCTTTAAAAAGAAACCATAGTTCAAAATCTTGCTAACAAATGAACAAACGGTTATATCTACCAAAAACTCATTAGTGATGTCTACCATTGCCACCCAGTTCTGAAGGCTACTGCCTGGCTAGAAGGCTACATCTACCACAGGGAGTAGCATAGCATAGAAAAGCCAGACAGAGGCCAGGCAATGTGCACATGTAATATTCAGATTTACCTGTTATCAATCACTTCATATATTTGATTTTGTTCACTTTCAGTTAGCCTCATGGGCATGAATTTGCAATAAAACCTTAACAATGAAAAGACTACGTTTTTATTAAAATGACAAAACCCACTTATTCTGCAGAAGGTGGGACAGTTCATTAATCAGCCTTCAAAGAAGTTAAACCTAAAATGAATTTTTATATCCTTTTATACATCGCAGCTGGGGAGGCTAAATTACGAATCACTTACAGGCTTAACAAGATATATTAGAAACCTCACAATAGTAAACGTAGTACCTTACCATTGATTTTGAAACTAGTGTTATATACAGTATGACTTAATTACTTTGAGACTGTACATGCGTAGTAGTTCTTCCATGGCACAAACTCTATGGATGATAGTGACAACACGACTTAACAAAATAAATAAAAACTGACATGCAGCACCTTATTTATTACATTACAGTAAACCTGTCATATGAATAATGCCATGCCTCCCTAACAATCTAGTAAGAGAAAAAAAATTATCACATGATACAGAGGGCATTATTATTAGGACCTAGAGTTAGCTTTTACTAGTTTTAGACTGGAGTAGACACCTTTGATATTGTTTTTTACTTTGTCTGAATATCTCATGTTACCTGCAATTAGCCCAAGGGCAAGAATTTGCAATAAACATTATTATAAAGTGCACCAGCACAAAACCAAATTGAAAATTTTGAAGCCAAACATTTATGATTTGAATGAGGCAAGCAACATTCATACAGTAGTGCCTTATCAAACTGAGGAGAGACACACGTGTGCATAATCATTCTAAATCAAATGTCACATTGATTCAGAGGTAATATAGATCACGCATAGATAGGAACGTTATTATTGACGTTATTGCAGCAGTCAAATTCATGCAATTACTAAGTGTCTGCAAGCAAGTCAGGGGGCCAGGGACAGGAAGTCTGTTCTAAAAGGAATTTAGCAGGGATGCAACAAAAATTCTAGATTGATCTTAGATGAGTTTAATTGTCAATAACATAATGAAACCTTTGGTGTACAATTTTACAGAAGAACAAATTAATTATTCAACCTCACCTCTAATATTTACAGAAAATGAAGTAGATAAAGATTGATACATATCAATCATTTGCAGGCATCATAGTCTGATGCATAGCGACTGCAGAGATATCATCAAAAATAAAAATAAATTCAAACCTTTCTATTGAAGGCAATTTTTTCTCACTGGAATACAAAAATATGGTTATCTCCTTTATTTAGGATAAATCTTGTTGAAGACAGACAACATTTTTGTTTGAAATGGTGATCAGAAACCATCGAATTAGCCTACATTTTCATATTCAGAAAGAAAGGGATTGAGAGAGGAATCAGTGCATTTTACCCTTAGGAGCCCCTGCTTTGATGTATGTCCCCATATATAATGAGCCCCCAGGTATGAAAAACGATGTGCCCCGCTATCAGCTCCCAGAGCACATCCTGCCTACCTTTCTGCATAAAGACAATTCCTCAAAACCTGATCATAGTTCTTCCCTTTCTCACCTTTTCCATACAACAAAGAAGAAGCCAAATAAAATGGTACATAAAGGCAGTGAAATAATTCAAATGGTGTAACATTTCCATGCAGAGGATATTATTCATACAGTCACCAGCTTTACATGTCCCAGCAACATGAATACAATAATTTTTCAACCACTTTTTTTTCTAAAAATTTCTAAATTCATGTGGATTGACCTAGAAAACTGAAAAAATAGAATCAGTTTGGCAGAGATCAATGGTTTTTGCTGAAAATCTGTTTATATTCTCATAAATAATGCACGGCAGTCTGTCTGCATGCAATTTACTGCTCCAAGACCTCTGCTCTAAAACAGCTCCCTCTGCTCCGGTTTTACCCAAGATTCAAACTGAACTTGAATGAAGGACGATTCGCGACTGCAGCGCTACTACGAGAGGGCTCAGCCTACGAGCGCCACGTGTCCGATCTCAACGCCACCCGCAAGAACGCTCCGCTAACAGAATTTGAGCAGTGCGCCAAAAAGCCGAGGAAGGTCATAGGTTGAGTATGACTTTGAGCGTAAAAGCGTAGCGCTACGATAAACATATAACGTTATGTATGTATATATCTAGGTCCTTCAGTCTATTAATGCCGGCTATCAACCAATGCAATTTCTCTTCCATTCGGTGGTACAAAATAACAACAATCTGGCTATAGGAGAAACCGGCACCTGAGCCGCTCTCTGGCTACCTTCACACTGATATTCCTGAGCAACTTTAAATAGCATACATCCGGTCTAGTACGCTTAATAACGCAGACTGTTGTAAATGTTTCAGATTGAAAATTCAAAGCCCAGGATGTCTTCTCCATGACACTAATCTTCTGGTAGAGCACCTCCCTGAACAAAGAGGCCTCCCCATCATTCCATTTACATGGTAATCTCGTACAGAAAAAAACACACAAATTCATGGATGTACCTGAGAAGTGTCACCCCTAGATGGAAGCAAGGCGTGGCTCTCAGGAGAAAAGAAACCAGGAGAGAAATAACAGCTGCTTGAGCTTGGAATCTACTGTGTTGGTCAGGTCGCCTGGCCTGCCAGCCTTTCATGGGTAGATAATGCTGATTTAATGTCACACAACCTCAAAAGAACCAATAATTGAGCCCGCTGGTCATGTGACCACAGATCGGTCCATCAGGGATGCAGGGATGGGGGGCGACAGGATCCTATTCCTGTCTTACACAAGCTCTGGATTATTGACTGAGATATCCCAAGCATTGGAGGCATAAACCCTTACCAGGGCAGAACTGCTTCTCCAGACATTGTACATTGAATATACACATTTAATCCCAAAGGAAAGCTGATAAGGTATCCTGAATTTCATTCTCTCTCTTACCTATTTACAACCATCATTCGAATCAATTCTAAAACACCTCTTAAAATTGTCATGTTCACAAACAAATGCCAGTGGAAAATGATTTATTTCTTTGCTGCAGTAAAAACTACTCCTTTTTAAATATAAGAACAATATGATATCATGAAGTTGAGCTACCCATATCACTCCTGCCAAAAGATCATCAGTAGCATATGTAATGCTATACGCTCTAATGATTTTTTCTGGGACACGCCCATTTTTTCAGGATATGCTATTCTTTCTCTCCTTCACTCATAAATATGTCTGTAAGATCTATTTCTCCCTTAACACATGTTATTGAAGCAGAAATTTCCCCTGGTATGGTCATGTACAGACCATCCTCATACCATCAATGAATAACCTCATATTTATGCTAGCTCCCCAGAAACATATATTGACATTTTCAGCTAGCCAGAGGGCATAGCTTCCATGTTATGTGGTGACTAGTAAAAGCAATAAATTCTAACGCATGAGATGGGCAAGCCAATATATGCAAAGCAATCTCCAATTCACACTGTCACAGGGAAACAGTACATCATGTAACAAACTGACAAATACAAAATGGTGTTTTAGCATATGGAGACATATAGTAATGAAGGGCACCCTGAATTGGACTTGCATCAATGGCAAAAATAATTGTCATGAAAAGCTTTTATGGCTTCTGTCCTACCCCTGCATGTATTCGTTTCCAATATTAAATGTGTTTTCAATTCATGTATATATATATATATATATATATATATATATATATATATATATATATATATATATATATATATATATATATATATATATATATATATATATATATATACACATATATATATACAAAGAAATAAAGAAGTAAAGAATGTTACAGTGTTCAGAGAATCAGAGTACATCTCAAGTTTTGAATGCAATAGTGCAATTGTAAAAATATAATTATACAAGCAAAAATCAAAGCACTGTACCACATTACTAGGAGCACGTAAATCAACCGCATTACTAAAAAATTGGGTACCTACTGGCTGCAAATCATACACCAGATGTATTATGATACGCCAGATGTAAAGCATGACACTTGCATAAGGCATTTTTACAGTTATAGAAATACATTATTCATGTTATTCATGTTATTACTATTTCTGCTGAGCAAGTATTCAGGATCCATATTGAACTTCAAAATCATGAAGAAATATAGTCAACGCATAAGAAGAAACATGATCTGTAACATAAAAACGTTACATGTAATACGATACGACGCGTTACAGAAACCACATGGCGACATGTAGGTACCTATATATGGCATAGGGCCAATGACGTCAATTACTTATTGATATCAACGGGGAAACCCCTCCTTGCTCATACCCGCTGTAACGCCATTTATTTGCGTACGGCCCTGCGGTACGTATGTGACTAGCAACTATTCCGTATCTTAAGCCCAGGCCGCCCCGCAAATCGATCGGGTCTTCCAGAAGGAATGGACTCAGAATGCACTGGAGATAAGCATGGACGATTTCAAGTTAAAGCTCGCACAAGGCTGTCCCCAGCATAATTTTGTTTTCCGTCCCACTCAATGTCTATGGGAGCCCATGTTTTCGATTTTCCTCATTAAATGTCATTTTACGCTCTTGACAGTACATTTTAGAAGCAGTTTCATGTCATTTATGGGATGGATCGGAGTAAAATTATTTTCCGTCCTAAGAAAAACATTTTCGTGCCCGGACGGAAGGATGGGTCCTGGAGACAGCCTTGAGCTTACATCTTCTCTCAACAACGAACGTCGTTCAACAAAAACGCTGTAAAGCACAGTACAAACTGAAGGCCTTTTAACACACGCAAGAGCACGTGGATGCGCGTTGTAGACTGTGAAGAGGGACGCTTGCTTTGCAAAATAAAATGTAGCAATCATTGAATGCTACAATATAATCTAGCTTATCTGTTATTGTACAGTTAGATATGACGTGTATGAATGCAAAACGCAAATGTAAAGCAGCTGCCCTCTACATTCTCTGGAACACATTGAATTTCATCCTACCTCAGTATCTGCGCAAAAACTTAGTATCTACTAGCCAGCTGTCTATCCACCATTCCTTCATCTGCATTTTTGCTCAGTGCTGAACCATTGACCCAATCCTCCCTCCCTATTCATCCATTTTAACGGCAAGCCAGGAATTGGGGAAAGGTTACATACGTCTACAACGTTACCTTCTGGATGCTAATGAAAGCTGCCTTGAGTCTTGACACACACTTGTCAAACCCACAGCTTTGCTACAGTATCTGTGCAGGTTACCATCCAGGTTGACATGTCTTCAGAAGGAAGCGTGCAGTACTCATCAGTCTGCATACTGCAAAAATCCCTTCACCAAAAGGCTGACCCCTGGGAGAATGCTACAGACTGGAGCCGACTGTGAGATTTACAGGTCCTTGCTGCAGACATGCTCGCATTTGCAGCTGGATTCACAGCTCAATTACTGATCGATAGCATGCAGCCCCTGCAGACAGTTGCAGCTCCTGCGCCCACAGCCCACAGAACGAGTCCAGGGGCCTGTGTTCACAGAGAATCTGACTGTTGTTCTGCTTTCATGGGTAATCCTCAGGCACAAGCGCAGACTGACATTGATAAATGTCTCCACTGGGGCTTATATAGTGCAACCCTGCTTCCTAATGTATGCAAAATTTAGGAGGGCTTACTCTTTATGTATCAACCTCCCCTCCTCCTGCTTCCAATAGGAAGCCAGGGTTGAAATTGGCTGTATTTTATTCCTGTCTA
Source organism: Branchiostoma floridae x Branchiostoma belcheri (assembly GCA_019207045.1). NCBI lineage: Eukaryota > Metazoa > Chordata > Leptocardii > Amphioxiformes > Branchiostomatidae > Branchiostoma > Branchiostoma floridae x Branchiostoma belcheri. The sequence goes on along the minus strand of CM033024.1, from coordinate 11,732,294 downwards.
GGAGATACATGTAGTTAATCAGAAGGCCTAGGGGTTTAATGGGGAGAGACAAGAGCACAGCCCCATCATGAAGAGACTCACTTGATGTGAACACCTCATTGATTAGAGTGGGACACCAGTTCTGTAGGGTCAGGGGGCAGGAGGTCAGCCAGTTACATCCTGCATCAGCAGTTTGAACACTTTCTTCTGCAGAAATTACACCTTGTCAGGATGGCCCATTGAAATTGACCTGACAAACTATCTGATTGCCTGCTTTCTTCAATCCATCAACCTTTTAACTTGAGCAACATCAGCAATACTGTACATGTAGTTATGGCACAAAAGTAGGACCAAAATGAGGACCACTGTGCTAATTTTCACCACCTACTTGTTGAACAATGTCAATCAAGTATAAAAAAATGATTAAAAAATGATAAATCCAAACTGACCAAAAAATCCTTCAAAATTATACTGTGATGTTAACAGAGTTTAGTCACTGTACGGGGAACCCTTACAATACCAAGTTTTTACTCTACATTTTCAAAACATCATTGCAGTAGGGCCAAGATCCCCCTTCCACACCATCCCCCAGATTGGTCGCTTTGCCCTTACTAAAATAAAATCCTAGCTAGAACCCTGGAACTAAGTTAGGGGTAGCGGTACAATGCTTGAACTAGCTGCAGAGTAGCCCTTCTGTAACTGAATCCCCCGTGCTGTTTTGGTGCTATTCAATGCCTTATGTAATGACAATAAAGTCACTGCTCCAGTGCTTGTCAGGAATCTGGACGAGAGCCAGGTGACCCCACAACCAACACTTTGTTGTCCTGAGCTAAGGTTGCCTCCTGTCTGCCTATTGGACTAGTGACTGCATGGGTGTTGACTTTCTGTCTGGCCAGGCTCCAGCCTTCAAGCATGCACTTGTTTGGTGTACTATACACAAGGTACCATGACATAATTCAACCACAGGAAAATATGGGAAACCACAGGAAGATATGTACTGCAAAATAAACTGTCAGCAACAGTGCTTAACACACTTTTTTTTTCTGTTTCATACAATCTATGATTCAGCATTCAGGTTGTGAAGTACAGTGTATTGCAAAATGTAACTTAAAACAAGAGTGCTGAAAACACTTTTTTTTCTATCGTACAATATGTACAGAGCCCACAATCGTATCTCTAGTCTGCCAAGATGCAAGTTGTTAGTAATGTTCCTTTACAAATGTACCATGAAACAACAGCGAAAAGAACCAACAGAAAATTTACAATGCACACATGAAGTAATAGAAACAAAGGCAGGTTTGTACAGATATGAGGGAACATTCAATATATGAAGATGATATCCTTTTCGACAAACTCCTTGCTATAGTCAAACTAGAAAAAAGGAAGAAGGAAAATAGTCCAGTGAAATACTTATGGTACCAGTCTCAGTTTGTAAGCACCTGTTAACCTTCCTGTCAATCACACTTTATTACCATGACAACACACCTCAATTTTCTTGCACAATGGACTTTACCGATTAACCAAACAAGACAAATACACATTGACAGAAACAATTACAATGTGTTAGATGACCTTCTATTCTAACTGAATACCAGATAACAACTTTACATCAGTTTTTGTCAGCATGCAAAACCAGGAAACATTATGGCTCATTGGCACAACAAATCAGTATGCGCACTATTCATGTAGGCTATAAAAAGACTGCAATGTCAGTAACATCTGATTCGAAAAGGAGGGGATTTTCCTGACATTTGAAGGTTTTTTACACAACCATAACATTCCTTCTAGACCCTGAAAAAAAGCTATCACCGTCCTATGCCAGCAGTCCCCTCATCAAGAAAATCGCAATCTAAATCGGGCCTTATTGCCCCTAGGCTTTTGTACAGTCATGCGAAACAACCAGGTAAAAGGCAAATGTCTGCAATGGATCTGGTCTTGTCCCAAGTCTCTGTCATATTTCCCCTGAAGCTAAATAACCCAGACAGACAGAGCCAGACACTACTTTGACAACTAAAGGTCACACTTATCATCCATCCAACATTGTTTCCAATGTCATTCATGTCATTGGACTGTCTTATAATACTCCAAGCATGGCTATACAATACAGCACCTGAAATGTGAGCTCACTCGAAGAAACCACAAGAATCTCGAAGAAACCACAAAAATTTCGCAGGTCTGCAAAACAAACCGCATAAGTCCTAAAGGTCACTAGGCTGACAGAAAGGAACCTTGCTCCCAGCTTAGCTACTCCTGTCAGAGAAAAGCCTCTTCAACTACGATTTGCAAGAGCCATGCTAGATACCAGTACAAGTGCTTGAAATGTAGGGACCATGATTTGGTCAGTAAATGTCTAGATACGTAGGCATGTAGCTGGGGCATTTGGTAACCAGACAGGTCTACTAACACAAATAAATCAGAAAGTCTGCACTGCTGTGGCCTTGAAAAGTCAGCATGGTGATACTGATAGCCAGCCTTTCCTGCATTAACCTAGGTGGCTAAATTCTTTGTCTTGCAGAGTGTGTAAACTGATTTCTATTGGGGCAATTTGAGGTTTTCACACTCCTGTGCAAGATGTGTCCACATCAAACAACTCCTACTGTGAGGGAGTCTGTAAAAAGCTTTCCACCTGATCACTCCCTGATATAAACTTTGAGGCCAAACTGTAATCACTTGTGTTCATTAGATACCAATTTCCTGTAATCCTTGCCTTTCTGGAAGACATTGAATGCTAAATATAAGGGCCATTACCATTCCAGTATCCAAAGTCTGTAAACCAGGATGCTTTGCTGATCATTTCTGTGTGTAATGCGCCACGTCTCAAACTCTCATCATCTGTGAAACAATACAGCTGTCGCCTCACAGCACTCACTATCTTTTCCTGACTCCAGTTCAGGAGGGTCTGCATGGAGGGGACATGGTAATGCTTAATGGTATTCTAAATAAAGGAGCGAAGGTGTGCATAGCACTGCATACATGTACCCTTTTTGGCGAGGCATAGCAAGCTATTTCAATTCACCAATAAACGAAGCTGACAATTACTAATAGTAAACCCAGTCTAATTGAACATTAAGCATTGTTTGTAAATCATATTTGTTACCTAGAATTCATTGTACAGCGTTATTGAAAATTCTTTGTATCATACTGTTGAATGCTACATGTAGATTGCCTAAAACTTTAAAAGTCAACATGGAAATCCTGGTTGTGTCACTGTTAGCGACCAGCCAGCTTTTACCAATTAAGATACCCAAATCTAAGAAGGTGCAGTGTATACATGCAGGTGAACTTACTGTCAAGCATTGACCGCCCTCCTAAAATTGCTTTGCAAGCCCTCCTAGATTTAGTAATAAAATCACTGCCAGTTCCCCTCCATGCAGACCCTCCTGGAGTGCATGGGGGCCAAGAAAAGATTTTCCAGAGCCCAACAATGTTTACTGCCAGTGTTTACAGTAGTCTCCTGCTACGTTTCACCTTGCACACACACTCCCACAAATCCCACTCACTATCTCCTGCTTCTGAATAACCTTGCAGGAATCCCCACCCCAGTACTACAACCTACAGAATCTATGGTTTAAAGACGTAACACAAAACCAACATGGATTAGGAATTTGTAACCCAGGCTTTTGAGCAGGACAACCCTTGTCCTCCACCTTTAAGCCACCATTGTGCTATTAAAACATTCACTTGCCTTTTGACTGCAGTAGGTATAAGTTTAGTCAATCCCCTCTGATGAAGTTTGCATTCATTGCAGTACACGTTAGTTAGTAAGTCTCCCCACACAGGAGGGTTTGCATGCAACCAGACAAACCAGCAGACAAAATAATATGTGTACCAGGCCGGGGTCTCCAAAGGCCCTGTAGGGTCACAGGGTTGAGTGATTCCATTCTTCCTCAGATGTCAATCAATGCAAATGAGCCCGGGGCAGCTCCTGGCCTGAATGGACTAGTAAACAAATGCTTACCTTCTGTTATTTCTGTCCCTAGTTTACTTAATGTTATCAGTTACATGAACAATGGCCATGAATTACAAACACAATGAAGGTCGGTCTTCTCTTATGGCGGTCGCATGAATCTGTATGGCTTCTGAGATAAAGAAAGGCTGTAGTCATGTCTAATTAGTGTTCTATAGCTTGGGTTAATGGTTGGCTGTTTTTATTCATGCATGGGCACTAGTGTACTGGCCATCGTTAACTCTTGAAAAGACTTTGGCAATAACCTGCTAAGCAAGCTTGCTACATGTGTATGTCACCCAAATGCAAAATGGTTATATTATTACTGGCTGGCAAAATACACCAGATGATTATTTGATAGTCAGTTCCAAAAATACAATCTGATGCATTGCTTGTAAATTAAGAATCTCCTTTAATCTGTGTTGAAAAAGCTCAAGACAATGCACATCTTTGGGGATCATGTTCCTATTGAAAAAATGTTAAGGGGGAAAAATGGGTACCACAATGGTTATGACCTCATGTAAACAAGAACACAGGAAGGTGGTAGTGACATGTGAAGGTCATGTTCATGTATTCAGAGAAATGTATGATGTCTGCTCACTGCTGTAGTTATTACCAATACAATATTACCAACAGTTGACTGACAACAGGCCTTGCCGTCTTGGTTAGCCTAGCGTTCCATATGCAGACCATGTCCAAGTTATCTGATGCTCTTTCAGATTGTCATGCCTTCCCCCTACCAGCTGTCTGTCCAGTCTCCATATACTAGTGTTAATATCACCACCATGAACATCAGGAATACCCAACCCACATTCAGCTGGGTTGGGTTCAGACCCAGCCACGTAATCTCCGGTCACAACAACTCCCCATCCCAGACTACACATATTCAGATCAGCTGCTCGAATTACAGGGAGTCACATGCCAACCTTTATGGACTTCATAATTCATTACTACAAACTGAAATGCTAAATTTAAATGCCCTAACTGGTTAGGTTATCATCCCTCTAAAGACAGTCTAGACTTGTTTTTTTACATAACCATAGAGAATCAAGCAAGGATGTCTTTTCAACCAGAAGGGGCAACAGTGTATAAGATCAGTATACAAACTTCTAAAACCCTCTCTACTAACATCCTGGAGGATGTCTGTACCCTAGCGCCAACACCAAATACAGGGGCCAACCATTGTTATTACATCCACATGGTCCATTGGATAGCAAGCCATGGTGTACTACTTCTCTTGATTTCCACGGGCAGCTTCTTCTGTTGCCGTATGCTTTCAAGAAAATGGCTTAGATCCTTAAAGAGGCTTCACTCCAATATCTACAGATGCCCTACGATTCTGCAGCCTTCCTATTCGGTGTACTTTGGTCTCTCCCTGCTGAATGCCAGCTGGCTCCCTGCCCTGTGACCCAGACATGACGTCACACCAATATATCACAAAGCCTGCCCAGCCCCTGCTCCTGCATAGTCATGAGCTGGCTATACCAATGGCTGGAGGGGGAACAGGTTCACACAAAAGCAGGCCTTAGCACAGATTACTGTTACTAAGTCTATTACATTGTAGCTTTAAAAACAATGCAGGATAAATCAGTTTAGTTTTGAAATGTTTAAACTGTGAATTTTATTCATGTGTGACAATAGATTTTATGTAACCTTAAATTTTGGATGTTCAACACAGGAAAACCAAGGGAGTAACTACAAGGCTTGTCTATTACATGTACTACGTCTAACTTTAAAACTAGGCTTTTCTTGTTTGCTTTTCTAAGCTTGATTTGTCTGAGGTGGTACATTGCTTGTCCAGAATTCATTGTTACGCATTATTGACACAATATTTGTCAATATTCATTTGGCAAAGTTGGATGCGAGGTCACAAAAAAATCACGACAGAAAATCCATGCGGCTCACGGTGTAGGTATTCACGGACTACTTTGAAAGACACCGCTTGAATACAAACAATGAAACAATCCAATAAACCCAACACCTTTTGCGGTAACAAGCCAATTTACCGTCAAGCCCTGACAGTCCTACTGAATTTGCAGTTAAACGTTGCCCGCTAAATTTACCGTCAAGCAATTGCTACGATCCCCCATGCAGACCCTCTTCTGCTTGAGCGATGTCTGCATTCCACCCTTCATGATGTAGTAGCCACTCAGTTGACTAAATTCTCACAGGGTCATGTGAGGACACTGGCACGGTACGGTACCCACGGAAAATGGGATTTTGTATTAGTTTTGTTTAGTACTGTTGGCCTCGTCTGTTTTAAAATGGGATCGGACAGAAGGTAACGTTATCCAGACACAAACTATGAATAGAGATACTGCAATATTTCGCAACTACGTCCACTTTTTGCAAGGATGATCAAGCCTTCGAATATAAAACTAACATGACGAGTTTTCTTGCTGTTTCTGTAGCAAGTTTTATTTTTACAGAGAGGCGTTGCTAGTCTTGCCTCTTGAAATTAAATGTGCTTGAGATATCTCCTTGAACACATTCCACACCCCTTCTGAAAGAAGGGTGCAGTCGCGAGAGAAATTCTCAACCCAGATTAGAACCGGGGTCTCCCAGATACCAACTTTGAACCAGGAGCCTGGAGTTGAGCTATGCGTAGTAGTAGAAGCATGATGTCAATTTACAGAACATGAAGTTGGGAAAATTCTTGCTGTGGCTGATTACTCCACATATGTTTGTGTTTCCATTTTGCACCATTCCAGTAGGCATTTCGGACACTCCCTCCCCCCCCCACACACAAATACGCAAAGAAGTACTCCAAAAGAAAAATCAAAGAATCCTCTGTTGACGGTGCTGTTTCCGTTCTGTACCTTGAAATCCTCTCAAAAATACAAGAAATGCCATTTCATATGGTTCAATTTTCAACATTTTCCATGGGTGCATGCCCCCGAATCCCCAACAGAGCTCGTGCCTCCTGCAAACGCGAGTCCAAAAAATCTACAAAAGAACCAAAAAAACAATATCCTAGCTGCGGGCATGCTGCACTGTACTGTAGTATTAGCTCTGACGCCGGCTGAAAAGTCAGTGCTGAGTAGCAAGATGCCTGTGTGTGTACAACGATGACACGTGGTAGTTCGTTGTTCCCCCTGTTTCTGTTGCTGTTGTCGGATCGGAGCTGACCTACTTCATGCGAGGTCACCTGAGGACACTGGCACTTTGCCTATGGAAAAAGGATTGGCCATAATGGCGTCACTTTCGGCCAACAACCCGTGCACTTTGTTGGCTACTTGGCAATGGAGATGGACACGTGAGGTGGCCTTTCGACCTTTGGCTCGACACAGAAAAGAGGCCGGCTGGAATCTTACACCTTGTGGGATCGGACCACCAATGAATACCACAAAAATTTATCAGCGCAACTTTGGACGCTGTGGTCGACATGTTTACCATAGCAACTTAACGCATGTACTGATTGCTATATGCCCTAACTGCTGTATCAGAAGGTTTCCAATTCCAATTTTTGCGGAAGTCTTATCTTCAATACTGTTTCCGTTCTTAACCTTGAAATCCTCTGAAAAATACAGGAAATGGCATTCCAAATGGTTCAATCTTCAAAATTTTCTAGGAGTAAATGCCCCCCTCGAGAACACGCAACTCCTGCAAACGCCAGTCCAAAAAATCTACAAAAGAACCAAAAAACAATATCCTAGCTGCGGGCATGCTGCACTGTACTGTAGTAAGCTCTGACACCGGCTGAAGAGTAAGCGCTGAGTAGCAACATGCCTGTGTGTGTACAACGATGACACGTGGTAGTTCGTTGTTCCCTGCAATCGCTAGTCAAAAATTCTACAAAAGAACCAAAAAAACAATGTCCTAGCAGCGAGCATGCTGCAATGAACTGTAGTAAGCTTTGACACTGGCTGAAGAGTCAGCGCTGAGTAGCAACATGCCTGTGTGTGTACAATGACACGTGGTAGATGACACGTGGTAGTTCGTTGTTCCCCCTGTTTCTGTTGCTGTTGTCGGATCGGAGCTGACCTACTTCATGCGAGGTCACCTGAGGACACTGGCACTTTGCCTATGGAAAAAGGATTGGCCATAATGGCGTCACTTTCGGCCAACAACCCCCCTGCACTTTGTCGGCTACTTGGCAATGGAGACGGACACGTGAGGTGGCCTTTCGACCTTTGGCTCGACACAGAAAAGAGGCCGGCTGGAATCTTACACCTTGTGGGATTTAACCGCCAATACCACAAAAATTTATCAGCGCAACATTGACCGCTGTGGTCGACATTGTTTATACACACGCATGTACTGATTGCTATATGCCCTAACTGCTGTATCAGCAGGTTTCCATTCCACTTTTTGCGGAAGTCTAATCTTCTATACTGTTTAAGCTACAGGTTCATTAAAAAGGGCACCAAGCTACAATGTAGCAAGCAATGTGAGAACACGAATGTCTTCCTTAGTGTTTCCAAGCACAAAGCTTTCGTTTGGAGCTAGAATTAATAATTTACAAAGCAACTGGGAGAAAACGCATGATGATGGTCCTGCCTTTTTTTCTCACATGTACCAAAACAAAGTTCGTGTAATACATAACAAGCACAGGACAGGCTGTTGAGGACTTGTTCGTTTACTTATCAAAAGTAGTTGAGTTAATGCCAAATGTTGGTTTGATAGCACATCGAAAATTGGAATTACTAAAGCCATTATGAACACAATTAGAACAGTCGTTTTCAATCTTATTTCTACAAAACTAATAGAATGCGAAGCTTCTGGTGCTATATCTTCTGTCTCCTACCAGAATCCACAAGCTTTGTACTACTAAAGCGAAACAGGTTTATTGGGATATGCCCTACTACATCAGAGCACCACATTTTGTCAGCAAAGAAAATGTCTAGAAAGCTATTACAAAATAGTGACAGGTCTATCCTCACTATTTCACAATGGTGTGGTACTGGTAAGGTTGTGTTCAAATGATTGGCATTTTACGATTTTTATTATCTTTTGCCCAGCTTCAGTGCATTCTTCTAATTATTATGTATGATCAATAGTATTGTACAGGTGTGAGTGATTGGATATTTACCATAATGTTTCACACGTTTACTAGATATATTTTTTTCAAATCCAGAAAACTGATATTTTAGCAAATACATTAGAACCTATTCTACCATGTTTTACTGCAGCTAGATATTTCTGGCCAAAGCATGGTTCAAGGTTTTTAAAAAAAGCTGCACTTTTTTGTCTCTAACTAAGAAACCTTTGGTTTGTTGTTATAGTGTCTCTCACCTGTGTTGGTCTTCAGCAGAAGCCCAAGTCACAACACCCCCACAAAGCAATGTTTTGGACATGCTGTGCAAATATCAACCTCAAACAAAACCAAATCCCCCTTCAGGGTGTGCCACTGCACCTCAGGGTCTCATGTTTCGGGATCCAAATTCAGGCTTTAAAAAGGACAGCTAGACCCTTTAATACAGGTACGTTGTTGGGGGAAAAATGAAATAAGACAGCTATGGTCATATGTCTACTGAATAGTGCAACATTTTTCAAGACATATGCTTTCAAAGGTCAAATTTTACATGCCATTTTTCTTAGACCAGCTTAGGCAAAACACACATTGGTCCTTTTGTTGAATTTTCCACACAAAACAAACGCTCCCCACTGTACAAAACAAATACCCCAGAATTTCCAACAGCCATGCAGTATAATTTCATGAAAATACCAGCAATATTTGCCACATATTTCCGATGAGAAATCTTCAAGCAGGGATTTAAACATGTTCTGGTTTGATGAGCAAAACCTCCCCTGAAAGTGGGGCACAGTCTGCATTAATTAGGTGGGGCCTCATCAGGGGGCTGTTTACATTATCAAGCAGTCTACTAAAGACCCGCAGCTGGGCAGTAGGCAGTGGTTTATGGCAGTTAACTAAAGATGCTCAGATAGGAGGGGCACTACCATGGCCTTTCAGACAGAAATCACCTTGAACAACAGGCTTTCGCGCCTGCAATATTTGTACAACATTAGAGCCAAGACAATAATGGCCTCCCCCGGGGCTCTCAAGCCCCCCAAAACACAAACAATGCCTGATCCTAGCTTCATTAGCACTTGTATGAGTGCCTGGATGTAACCATACTGCTTTTCTTTCCCCAGCAGCCTACTAATAGGAATGGGCAAGAGCATGTGCTATATGGCTTGCATGCCAGTCAATCATGGCCACCACTGTAACTGGGTCTCCATAAAAGTCACATCTTTCTATATTTGGATGGAAATATTACTATTCCATATGTCCCATGCCCCTCCTTTTTTCTATAACCTAACAAGGTTCAAGCAAGGTAGTTTTATAGTTTTGTCTAAAAGCAAGAAAAAGGCCAAACCTAACATGCTTAGGGAAGAATTATCACCATTCCCTGTGAAAGGACTTAAATATTCCATTCATTTACCACAATGATTACAACATGGTGGCAACAAAATTTTCTACCTTACAAAACCAGGTAGATTGAAAAGTGTCAATTCTTTACACATGTAAATGGCCAGGAAACGGAAGCTAGTCTGATTAGTTTCAAACCTGACTCTAATACAGGTCAACAATGAGTTATCTGCATTCCTAAAGCGGAACATGAAAATAATATGTTGCCTTCTCACGGCCACCACTGATCTTTCTGTACAGGGCTACATACCAAGAATGGTTGTACAGTGAGCCTTGGAGCATAGTAACGTTAACTACAATCCAGCAACTGAACAATACTTATGCCTTAAAATGGGTAAAAAATGGTTCACGGTGAGAATGGCTCTCATTGTGTCCGCCACCGTGTTGAAAAATGACTGTTCACCAGAAAGACAAGAGGCTTTTGTCGCAAGAAGTCAAACTGACCACAAAGAAAGGCTGACCTTGAAATAATTGGACTCTGCATGGCCAGGAAAAAAGAAAAGAAGCCGGGATTCACCACATGAATAAACAAGAAGTTCTGGCACAGGAATGGGAGCATAAGCAACGGTAGTATTTACTCAAATACCAGAAGAAAAAGGTATACAAGAATATGTTTGGATCACGCACACATTATGCAGTCCAACATAAAAGCTCTGAAAGCATCATTGATTTCAAATTACAAGGACTAGGCAAGCTTGCAAGATTGATGAGACATGCTGGAAGTCATCAATAAACAGCAAACAATTGGGCACAACTCCTCCAACAGAAGAAAATATCATACATACATACATTAATGTATAGAGTACTATAGTATATCATGTTATATATCATAGTGATAGTGTATTCTTCACAATAAATCTGCCATATTCTAAAGGCACCTTTTTTGGGAACCTTAACAAATGGAATATTCTATGTGTTTATGGAACATGGACATTGTTTTACACAACTCAGGCTTCAACAGTACATGCATGTGGGCCCCAAAATTATAAAGCTCTGCAGGGTTACCCATTCCGAGGGAGCGGGTTCCAAATTTATAGGATGATTCTCTACTGGTGAGTTAATTCTGTAGCAATTGTTGACATCTCCTAATCAGTATCTGTAGCAGATATAATGTGTGGGAACAATGATACTGGCTTACGTGCAAACATAAGCATAGGTGGAGGGGGGGGGGGGGTTGTGGCTGTAGGGTCATGATAGATCACCAGCACGGTCACGAGCAATGGGAAAACTTTGGGAATAAAGGACAAAATTATACAGCAGGACAATACCGTTTTTGTCTGAGCCTTCTTTGTCCTCTGCTCCATGCCACTGCTTGTTGTCCCAACCTGAAAAGAGAAACAGACATTTAACACCGAAGGAAAACAGAAAATTCGGATGCACTATGGACACAATGCACTCTGTGCACAAGATGACCCTCCGTGGCACCATATTGCACTACAGCAAATATTTTTGCCTACACACAAAGCAAACACAACATTTCCCTTACACCTCTACCACACTAGAAATATCCAACAATCCTTTTTACCTCCTAACACAGGGATAAAACCCACAGATCCAAATTACAACTGCCTCTCCCGACTAATACGCTGCCACATGCCAGTGTCATGGGAAAATCCTTGGTGGGGCTTTGGGGGCAACCTTTCCAAGATGGCTACTGCCGGCCCAAGCACATCCCTCTGACCCTTTCCAGTGTATTAAGAGCAAACCACAGCAACCAACGAGGGCCCCACATCCCCACAGACACACTCAATCCCTTACAACATTCGGAAGGCACTAAAAATGCACCAGTTAAGACCTACAATTCACTCTGGCCTCATCTTCCGGCACAATGGCCCCGGCAGCTGTCCATTAATTTTCAGCACTCGGCTGTGCAGGCCACCATTATGTCAGCCAATACCCTCTGCAAATAGCCAAACAGAGAGCCGCGCCCTGATTGGCTGACATTTGTATACATTCCTTTTATAGGGGTAAGGAGAACCGTATCACCTAAAGCACATCCAGGAAGATGATACCACTCTATCTGGGGTAGATTTTGAGATAGAAAGTCCCTCTTTGAGGGATAGTTTCTGTACATTATGGTCTACTTACTTATAACACTAGATTTATCTGGCATGATAGGGATCTACCGTTATCATTTGTTAGAAGGGAAATAACATGTGCTAGAAGGGGGTCTAAGAAAAAATATCCGTAGCTATACAGCAATGGGTAGTAGGGGATTGTTCAATTCTCAAAAAATGCGAACAATAGTATCTATGCAGTATCAAGCAGGGTTATCACATAAAGAAGCAAAAAGATTTGGGTCATTTGAGGGAGGGGCAAATTGTCTCTCTCCAGGGAGGAAGAGGATAAGTAAGTGATTTGAATGCAGCTCTATCCATACAGTATCTAGCTATTGCACTAAAATCATTTGGTACATACATGTACAGGGCTCGAAATTCATTTTTGGGATACTGGTGCACCCAGCTTAAAAAATTGGGTGCAGCAAAATTTTTTTGGGTGCACCACATAAAACAAGTACCATGACAGACATGGATAGAAATGTGAAGAATATGATGTTTTCTAGTATACTTAATATCCTTACATATGTAAACCTAAGGAAATTTTGGGTGCACCCGTGAGTGAAAAAATTGGGTGCACAGGTCCAATTTTGGGTGCTCCAGGGTGCACATGCACCCAGTATGTCGAGCCTTGTACATATAATATCATATAAATAATAAAAGCTACTGACACTGTTGCTATGATGCTATATGGTTCCTATAGAAACTATAAAGTTGTAAATTCAAAAGCATGTAAGAGAACTTGAAGTCGCATCGACATAGAACTGAGTGGCAAATACTGCACAACTAAGTCTTGTAACAAATCAATAAAAAAAGCAATTCTTTTGGGGACAATATTCAAAAATTTTAAAGAATTTTTTAACAGAAAAATAGAAATGCCTACTACTTCTTCTGGTGATCCCACAATCATTTGTAATTTGATCGCAATTCTGCCAATGGCTAAATAAAGCTCTTATCCAAACTTATCTAATCTTATCTTACATTATCAATATATAAATCAAAATTTAACTTTGCACCTTTAATTCCTTTGTTGATAGTGACCCGGCAGTTGAACATTTCTATTGAGGAAATCTAGGAATCAAAGCCTCTCAATCAAACTTCTACTGCAGTACCGTTACAAGCTGCGAAGAGGCCCAAAATCTCATTAAGGACTCATCAGGACTTGCTCACACACAAAATATCAATACAATCCATCCGGGCCTTCTCGAATTATGCTGTTCGTCCGCATACATACGTAGATACACAAACATACAGATGTTACCAAAAACAATTATGCATCATTAATTAAGCATCACAGCAACATGCACAGCCTGTTTTCTCTGACTGTGGCCTTCCCTCTGAGACCCTTAGAACTTTTTCCTACCTTTGTTTACATCTTGCCTTCTCCGTACAATTAGAGAATGTACAAATAATCATATCCAGAGTGTACTATCTGTTTCACTTCCAATATTCAAAGACTTGTAAATATCTGCCTCTCAACTCCCTTTAGAAAAGTCGGTTGATGCCTGAAAGGTCAGACTCTACAGCCATTAAACCAGTTTCTATGTTTAGAAAGGTTGTCAGTAATGCCCCAGGACTTCTCTGGTGTTTAGTGTTGCTGCTGCCGTCGCCCTTACCAGTTGGGTTGGCAGGATGACCAAAGGGCAACCCCTGTCTGGGACTGTTCCACTGTCAACGCCGAAGGGGTGCAAGGTCGGAGGGCAAGACGAGGTCAAGGTAAGACTTGCCAAAATACTCCGCAACCACTCATCACGGAGAGAGTGTGTCTGTCTGGCATGCCTTGTTGGTTGTTAAGAGAACGGAGTGACAGCTTGTAGAAGTAAGCGTTGTGGGTTGGTCCAGTGATCACTCCGTTGCACGGAAAGTTACAACACTGTGCATTCTTGGAGGGTGGTTTATTCCCAGACACTACGTAGTACAGTGACTCACATTCACACTACCCTAACAAGGAGACATGTGTTTGGATTGTTTTGTGGGACAGGTTAGAGGAATAAACAACCCAGTCAGCAACACAGAGTTAAAGAAGTTTAAAAAAAAACTTGCCCAAAACGTTTTTTTTTTTAAACTACAGGCCCAAGCTTACTTTTCACTGGCCAGGAAATTAAATCACATCATTCTACGCAATCTTATTTGCTGCAAGGAGATCCTTTCATTTTTCAGCAGAAAAAGCATTTAAGAGCATGTAACTGGACCAGCATCTACCTTCTCCATCCATGACAAAATCATACGCGATGGAAAAATCACACCAAATTGATGTCCCTAGAAATCAGGCCAAAGAACTTCCCTACTTGAACCAATGTATACGATACACAGACATCGCAATCAGTATGGTGATGATAGAACTTTCTGTGAGCTTTCTGTCAAGTCTAAAGTAAATGTTAAACCATACATTCCAGTTTGATGGGAAAGATTGTGATCTTTAGTCTTTAGACCTTAAGAAAACAACATTGCCTGCTATGGTCTTTTAAAGCTAAGAGCACTAGGAGCATTCTTGATAAGACGTAAGATTAGACATAAGATAAGACGTAAGACACTAAGTTTTATAATATTTCCCTCCTTCTGCACTGTATCCATGTGCCTGTTCATCTAAAGTTTAAGTCACGAAAAGATATCAACATCAAGAAGAAACAATAATAACAATAATAATAAAGTAATAACTGGCTTGGCTGGTAATATTTTGTGGTTCTCAAATGTACAAGTTAGAGCCTGTGCCAAAATAAAAATGACAAATAAGCAGCTAAGACTGCCAAACTAACAACTGACTGGCTTGGCTGGTGATACTTTGTGGTTCTCGACTGTACAATTTAGAGCCTGTGCCAAAATAAAAATGACAAATTAGCAGCAAGACTGCTAAACTGCCCCATGCCTGACTCCTTGACATTTGTGTTACCTCCAGTTTTACTCTGCATGAGTCCATCTTAAATGACCAGGTGCTTTGTTGTTTGTGCTTCTTCTGTCCATTGACCATTTTGCTGACTAAGAGAAAAGCTGCCTGCAAGTGCTATACCTCAGGGTTGTAACTGCTATGGAGACAGAAAAGAGGGTCTGCTTGGGGGGTCCTAACAACAATTTACGCTGAATTCAGAAGAACCCCCTACGTATTACGCTAAATCAAGGAAGGCAATTATGCTAAATTTGGTCGCCTCGCTACGAATTACGTAAATAAGACGGTTTTCCCTTCCCTACGAGTTACGGGAAATAGAAATAGGCTGCCTACGCCTTACAGAAAAGAGCATGCAGACCCTCAGAAAACGACCAGATCAAAAGGTCACCATAGGCAAACCCAGTGCCCTGCTGGTAGACAAGAAAACAAGAACTAATGGAGCACAAGAGTCTTTCAGCTACCAGCCATCACAATGGCCATCCAGCATTCATTAATGGCAGTTTCATTAAGGTGCTAAACTGTTAGCTGCTCTCTATTCAAGGAAAAGGGAACAAAAGTAAGCTGCAAATGTGCAATAGACAGAAAGACCACTTCATGGATCCCACTGAATGCTGGTAGATGTGGGTATTACAAAGGGCCCGGCAAATAATGCCATTATCTATGACGGTGTATTCGCACTGTCTGTAGTTTACTTCTGAGTGTGTGAATTGTGTGGAAATTTGTATCAAAATGAGTTGCACATTTTCAATGTGCACATTGGTATTCTTAACTTTATGGGATTCTTCCCTGTAATTGTACAGGGAGGGTAATTTTTCAGTCAAGTGTCTTAATAAACGAAGAATGAAACAGTGAAATTTCAAGCAAGCAATGCTGAGCATATAAAACTGACTCAGCGTGGCTGTTGGATGATGAATGAGTATCAAGGGACCATTTAAATGGTAAACTTTTCTTTTCTTGTGCTCAAGTCTCACCAAGCCAAGCAAAGGATCAATAACTCCACCTGTGGTTTTACTCGGAACTGCAGAGGAGCTGGCCTCTACTTTCCTACACATTTTCCCGCATTGACGTGGTGTGTAGCAAACATCTTCACGTTTCCTGATAAACAGCTTAGGTATCGGTCAGGATTCTTGGAGAGTGCAAGATGAAAATAAGCAGTAAAAAATGTGCGTGCTTAAAAAAAAACAGAGTGACTGAATAATTAATTGTGCCTACCGTAATTACCTTTAAAGCTTTACAAAGAAGATTTCATTTACAGAGATTGGCAAGTAGAATTCATTTACAGAGCTCAGGTCAGGACCTTTGCCATGCGGGCAAATGTTCAAGGGCAACCTACCTTTTGGCTGAGGTTGCCCAATGGACTAGCCTGAGTATCAGCCTTGTTAGTTTAGGCTTAGGTCCCAATTCCTAACCAGCTTTTGGAAACGAAAAATATGATATCAAAAGAACAAAAGACACGGAGTAGTAAAGGAAATGGTCATGAGCATATTTCGTGTATATTCCTTGATAAACACTTTTATTTTTCGTTTCTGCAATCATTCCGACCAGGGCTGGTTTGGAAATACTTGAACCTAGTCCTAACTGGGGCTCCTTGTTAGAGGGTCTGCATGCCTTTTTCCGTTAAGCGTTACGAGCCATTTTAATTAACCGTTAATCGTCACCGAACCGCTCTAATTCAACTTTAATCGTTATCAGTATATTATTCGTCAAAGCGTTATTGGTCATTTTAATTCAACATTAATCGTTATTTGTTATCCGTTACCAAGAAATTCTTCGTAGCCCGTTATACCCACGAAGTCAAATGTCAGATAGAACACCTGAAAATGCAGGAAATGGCGTTTCAATGGGTCCAGATTTCAAAATTTCTCCGAGCCTCCCGGCCTTCGGCTCTGGACATGGTAGAATATGTTGCGGAAGCTTCGCCCCCAAAAACTTTAGCATTCATACAGATTTCAGTGTCAAACTTAGCTTAATTTCGGGCAAAAAGTACTCCTAGAATACAGAAAATGAGGTTTCTCCGGACCTCCCTTGCGACGGCTTGCGCCTTCGGCGATCACGACAACATGGCGAAAATATGTTAGGGGCGTGGGTCGTTGCACAAAAAACCTTTCCTCTCTAATAAAATGTCATTTAATTTAACTTTGTCTTACAGCAAAATTTGTCCTTCAAAATGCAGCAAATGGCGTTTCAGACGGTCCATATTTTAAAATTTCCCCGAACTTATATTGCAACGTCTCGTGCCTTCCGAGCTCAAAATGGTAAAAATATGTCGGGGACTCTGGGGGTGGAGGTCAAAGCTGTAGCCATGTGTAATTTGATGAAAATGTCAAAATCAACCTAGCTTAGTCTGTCGGCAAAATTTGCCGAAAAAATGCAGGAAAAGCATTTAGGAGGGTCTTGATTTTGAAAATTTCCCGGGGGAGCATACCCCCGGACCCCCCTGAGATGCGTTACGCCTTCAGCGCTCCATGTGCTGAAACAATAGTTCCATCCCCCCATAAGAAATTTGCTACCGCCGTCTCTGTGGCGGGCCGGGAACTCCGTGGCGGGCCGGGAACTCCGTCAATGTACAGATGCCTTGGACATTGTCCCTGTCCTTCCTCCGGGTTCTGGGCACCTTTTTCTTCTCACAATGTCATTAGTCGGATATTTTCACCCATTGATATAACTACTCCAGCGTTGTATGAATAAGAATGCACGTCAATGTTACTGTACAGTTATGCTTTGTAACTCTTTCTGAATTTACCGTTAAGCGTTACCAGGCCTCCTGAATTTACCGTTAAGCGTTACCGGGCCTCCTGACAGACATAGAGCCTGCAATTAAAGCACCATTTACATGGAATGGAGAAAAGCATGCAGGTGCCTCTAGCCAGTAAAAGTAAGATTAAGTATCTGTCATTAACATAATATATGAGGGAATGCTACAGTAGCCTTCTTTGCTAGTATAAGACTTCATACTTAAAACAACTTGTGACCTCAATTTCATTATAATCGATAAATGTTTTATGAGACATCACTTGATATGGTTAACATAATTTGACCAAGCTACTAAGTCATGAAACTCTAGATTTTATTGTAGCTCTGTATTGTTACAGTACCCAGTGGAGCTACATGTATTCAAGTTGCTGCTATACATTTCTCACAAGAGAATGTTTCTAACTCTAATAACTAAAACATTCCAATTTCAAAATCTAACTGAAAAAGAAGATGCATGCGTGCATGACCTATATGTAGGATCTGCCCTGTGTGACATTGACCTTGGCCCTTACAACAGTGACAGGTCTACCCAAGCAATCTGCTGTGAGACTAATGTCCCTTAATATTGCAGCTGACACATACAAATGAGCGGTTGAGGAGGAGAAAATTGCAGCTGAGAACAACATGCCTATGACTTAACCAAAAAACTAGAGTTCCACAACCTCATATCTTTGTCAATTGGCGTTAACCTTTATGAGTGACATATCACAATTTCCTCATTAATTCTGTAACTTAAGTCCTCATTTGCATATATACATCAGTTCATCATCTTCTCTACCCAAAGAACACAAGTTGTTAAAAAATATGACTTGGTCCCTGTAGTTCACAAAAAGCAGCTAGGTGGCCCAAACCTACAGCACTTACTCTCAGCCCCAAGAGCTATTGACCACTTAAAATCATGACCATAAAGCATGTCCAAAACACAAGATATCAAAATAGAAAGTTCTGCTAAGAAGAATTTTTAAGTCTTCGGTATGACTCAGGAGGGGGAACAAACTCATGACCTACAGAATGCAAGGTAGACACTCTGCCTACTTAACAATTGTATTGATGGGGCATATAGTATGTGACTAAGTATCTCCATTCATTGTCGTTGTCCTCCACAATAACTTTTATCACTTTTCTAAACATATGTTAAACATGTCACATTTCACATTTGCCAAGTTGCCATTCACCTAAATCACACATTATTCATGAGACAGGAAGTGACAAAGCAGTTTCTATCTTAAACTAGTGTGTTTTCTTCCAGATACAATAGTACGAAAAGTCATTTTATATCTACCACTTAAAACTCATGACAATAGTATCCCCAGAACTCACGATATAAAAATTGGAAGTTCCACCGCAGTACCTTAGAAGGCTGCTAGGGACCAAAAAAGCTAACCATTAAGAGGATTCATCAAGACCTTTCCCCCAAACCAAACATGAAGACAATCCATGAAGGTCTTTTCTCGTTATCATGTTTGCAGACAGACACAAGGTCTGTCACCTGCCGACGCTGTAGGGTTGATAGGGATTTTACCATAGTCAATATTGACAAAAGGATCGGAGGCCGTATATATATATATATACATAGACAGACATACAAATGTCTCAAAACCCACCTTTTTCTTGAGTTCCGTGCACTTCCTCAGCTTGCAGATCTGGTGTCCAGTCTTCCTGTTCTTGCAGCTGGAGCACTCTCCACAGTTCTCCTTCCGGGTGCATGGTTCGCACGCGCCGCACCTCTTCCTCTTCTTCCTGGGCGCCGACAGGACGGGGCTGCAGACACCATTGCTGCTGCCCTGATTGGTCGTCAGGGAGGAATCCTCGCTCCGCGGACTGGTGACAGACCTCGTGCTCTCGGAGTCGGGAGAAGACCCGATGATGTCATCAGAAGAGGCCGGCGAGATCTCCTGCTTTACTGGCTGTTGCCCAGGAGAGAGCGCAGCATCCCTGCCAACTGTGGCAGCCACTTGGCCCCCTTCCAACTGGGAAATACCAGGGTCAGTAGGTAATGGGCACACCTCCATCCCACCTTTGTTTACATCCCTGGCCTTCTTGCTGCTGGCAGGTTTGCTCCGGTGCGCTCTCCTCACTTCCTGCGCGGAATTGGACTTGCGAGCAACCTTGGGAAACTTCCCCGTCGTCCCGTGACTGGAGTTCCCAAGTTCAGGGGCATCGCGTGTACTGTTCTCGCTCTCACCCCGTGTCAGACTCCCAGAGAACTTTCGACCCGCATTGAGAATGACTCTATCAAGGTGAATGGCCTTTTCCACGCTCCCTGGGGGCATGTCCCCCAGCAGTGTCCCCTGGGAGCCTGGTTCCTCACCTGTTTCCCCCAGCAGGGTCTGCCGGATGAGCGACTCCACCAGACTTTCTGTCCTGGCCGCCGGCTCCGGCCTGCCGTGGATGTCGCCCATGTCTCACCTCAGCGGACCTGGAATATAACCAACAGACGCACGTGATACAAAAGCCTGGGTATCAACTGCCAGTCAGCCGGCCCGCAGACCTGGCGCTCGGCCAAACCGTCTAGCATTTTGACCTCCGGCAAACAGAAGCGTGCAGAGGAAAACAATAAGCAGTTACTGATCGATCTGTGAATCAAGTCTGGTGGGGGACCCGGGGTCGCCTTTCCCACACGAAGCGCGCCGTACCCATAATTTATTCAGGCGGAATTCACGTCAATACAACTAATACTATCTCCAGCTGCATGGATTGGTGAGGACTGGTAATCCAACCGCTTCTCTTGCGCCCAGAGACTTCGATTTTGCGGCTTGCCTTACAAATTAATCGCCTTTTGCCGCGGCGAGCCGGACTAAAACGGCCTGGGCGGAAATTCATGAGGTCAGGCGGGCCAACGTTTTTCAGAACGCAAATCAAATCGTTTTTATCCACACAGTTCTTCTGAGTATGACTGGAAATCCTATGGTTTCAGATTCATCCAGTGTTTTGTCACGAAACTACTGTACCGGTCGTCCGTCGGGAGTCTATAAAATTAAAATCTTTCACCGGAAGGGACGAAATGATGGGGCGCCTCCCTCTAATCTGTTGACGAATTAACAAGTTCATTTTAGAGACGCCCCTCTCTTTATACCTACTTACCGTTTATGGCTTCACACCTACTTGTCAACGATATCATAGCTGGTTGCGAAGTGTGGGACTGTGAAGAAAGCACATGCGTCGGGACACACCATGGAAAGCATATTGCACACCCTTCACAATAATACTCACGACTGTGTGAAGGGCCCGGAGTTACGGACTGCCTGGGCACGTGTCTTTTCCAAATTCCACAACAAAATCCGCGCCGCACAACAAATGGCGACTCCCCCTCACAATCTCTAAGACAAACAGGAAAACTTGACTTACAGCTGCGTGGCACTGTGCAGCAGCAGTTTGGCCGTATATTTACTGGATCGCCGATATTCTGTCCGCGTTGTGGCCGCTTTAGTACACGAATATTGTCCATTGATAAACGGTCCTTCGGTGCGTCTTGTGGTTCCTATACAGCTGTCACTCAGAAACCGTGGGTTACTTTCGTCCCGGCCGACATAGCCTCCCCAAGGACAGACTGCCTCTTTGATTTGCTAGCACCCCTGGAATAACTGTGTACTTGTAAGTGATCCCACCGTGTCGGGGTAGTACACCAACAAGCCAGAAGTTACGACGCTGACGTCGCGTTGTCAACGGCGGGTCAACCACCAAAACGTTCCCTACAACAAGCAGGAGGTTATGCAAAGTAGTTAGGTGACACGGCACGTCCCTCCGGGGGGAGGGAACCATTGGCTGTCGCCGTGCGGTTTGCCTTTAGGATCCCTCGCCAATATCCGCCAGGATTCCTGCGACGACGATTCCCGTCAGTCGGTGACGTTCCGTGGAACCGTGAGTTTGGTCCGGAATGTGGATCGAGTCTCGTAGACGGCGAACCGGCGCGTTTCGCGACACAGACGACACGACAAAAGGCCCCTCCACTCTGTGATCGATTGCTGCCCTAATGCTAGTAAATCTTCACACCAGGCGGGCGGGCACAACTAACATGACCTCACACCAGCCAGCCCGGCCTCTTTTTTTTTCGCGCCATTTTCTGAATCTGCGTAAGGCACAGATTTAGTGGATATGTTGTTGATGAAGTACAAAGTAATGGGAAAGCTCTGTAAACTTGTTTACACAAGTTTTAATTTAAAAAGAGAGAAGAGACTCTGTAGATTTTAGATGATATAAAATGTAACCCCTTTACACCTATATTCAAGTTATCTAACTCAATGCATTTAGCCCACGTTGGACAGGAATATGCAGTAAAGGTCATTGTCGTTCACCGTGTGTGATGCCTAGTGGTACAATTGGCAGCAGGTTTTCTTAATGTTTCTGTAACAGGATATATTTATTACAGGGAGAGGTTGCGCGGGAGGCACCTTCTCGAACACGGGACCTTTCCTAAAGATGGGCAGCCCGAACCAATCGATGCCCTCCCCAGTATTTGAACCGAGTATCCTAGTATTGCTGCAGCCAGTTGAGCCACCGGGAAAACACTTTTTGGCGAAAATAGTGACCGGTCATGATATATCACTTCATCGTACGATGTGGAATTTTAATTCTTCTGTTGCCAAATTTCTTTCAAATGCTTTCCTCTTCATCAGAAGACTGGCAGTTCATAGAACTAGGATTTGTTTAAGAGTTAGACCAACAAGAAAAAAACAAGAAAAATCTGTGCAACTTTCGCAAATAAAAGCAGACAAATATACGTTAGCAACTGAATTTGCCATCAGCTTTCTTTTTTTTAAAGAATAAAGCCATCTAACGCCCACCGCCGGTAGGCTATGTATTATACAGTAGCAGTGACGTGTACTGTACACGATGACGTGCAGGGGTTAGATGATATCGCCCGATTTCCGAGTTTACAGTAAAAAGGCCGATCGCCCCTTAAACGATTGGTTGAATTATTAATGTCTGGGTCGTGCCTTCCCTTGAGGGACACGAAGTATCGCCTTATTTGCCCATTCGATACGTGTCTTTTAGTGCGTACGCACCGATCGATTTTCCCGTGCCGATCCCGGATTAATTATACGTCGCGGTCGATATGCACGTTAGCGCGTGCTTTCCTCCCGCTCGCACAGCTCCACGTGATTGCATGGATTGGAAACGAGTTTGTGTGGGTGGGGGTTGCTTATTCACGAGAAGCTGAAATCGACCTGCAGGCCGCTTCTTTAATATTAAAGTCACAAGGGAAAAGGTTAGGGACAGATGACAGACAACAGAGACGCATATTACTAGTATATCATTCAAGTCTTAATACATTTATAAACATGTAACATGACACATACCTACATGACACGTACAGAAACGCACTTTTTATCACTGCAAATCTCTTTTTGATTCATTTTAGCCATTGTACATCGATCCTAATTCAGTGGCAACACTCATATTTCCAATATCAAATCTGCTCATCTGGGCTTAATACGCGTATACGCAATCAGTGTGACCGCAAGTGAAAATTTGTCAACAATTTACAGCAAAGTTGTCGCAAACAGACGCGTCCAATGCCATGGCTCAGTGAGCTACCCGCTTTACGTCGAGTCACGTCAAGGCATTGGGTGCATCCAGTGCACGCGCCAGTCCGCTCGAATTGAGAGGATGTCAATGGGTTTAATCTAGGCTATCTGGCCATTTTCCAAGGACGCGAAGGCCCAAACGTAGGGATGCCAGTTTTACAACCGACCACGAATCAGGCTGGCGCTGGCGTTCTGCTTGGATCGTCGTCTGCGGGCGCTCATCATGGCGTGCGACTTTATGTGTTCATCTCAAGACTAACCTAACTGTAGGCTTAGGAAAAATAGATTATAGAGCAGAACGCCGCGCATTATGTAATTGAACTCTTTTTGTGCTGTCGCATGCAGATGTCTTTACATTTTTTGTCTTAGGTACATGTACGCTGGCGGCCGCTTTTTGGGGGTTCATCAAGTCAGAAAACTATGTCAATATGCAGCTAATAATAACTGAGTAATATGGACTTATATTTGCGTACAAGTGTGGAACGTGGGCACAAGGATATGATCGTGACCAACTTTTCCATTTTATTCTTATTTACGCAGACCAGAGTATACGTCTGTGCTTACTTCTACGTATCATTGCCTATTTTCATAACGTTGTACAACGCTGGAAGTCGTGCCATCGGCTACCTCTTTACTTTATTTAGCATTATTTACGAGCTTGAATTCAAAATGTAGACGGACGTCGAGCTGAACTGTGAGGCTGTCAGCCCCCGAGAATAACATCATCCTTTTATCAGCAACCCAACGAGTCTGGAAGAGGCCACGATGGTCCAAGCAGATCCTACGTTAGCATAAGCTGCCATAGGAATAAAGTCGGTCTAGGAGTGTGTATGCTACCGGAGATCGCAAATCTCCTCTGGCAGCTTTTGATACTATCTTATGCTTCTGTGCGATCTGCTTGGAGATTAGACTATCGTAGCCTCTTCCAGACTCGTTGGGTTGCCGAAAAAAGAATTATGTTATTCTCGGGGGCTAACAGCCTCACAGTTTAGCTCCTGGCTCAAATCCTGGGTAGGGCATTCGGTTGGGGCCGCACCAGTCTTACGTAAGGGACGTAAAATGATGATTGATGTAGACGGTCGGCTCTGTGAGTGATAGTTAATCCATTGCGTGCCAGAGTGGACACGCAACCCGAGCTATTGGGGATATCTCTAGCATTTCCGCTCGTGCAAGTTATATACACTAGTGACTATGGCCACAGCAAGTACATTTTATAAATTGCATCAGTAAATATTCGCCTGGCTTTTAAAAAAATAAGAAAAACATTTTTTCCTTTCCTGAGGTAATGAAACACATGCGAAGCTCAACGTATGCCACACGAGGTACTTGATATTAAGGAATGTGCGTTTTTGTGATATTTTGTATGACTATTGTTAGTACTTGTAACTGTGGGATGTTACTGGAAGGCTCTGTGGGGCAACGTCTTGCCTTTGCAAGAAAGGCAAAACAAGCTTCAAATGCTCAATGGCGCAGTGTAGACTTCAAAATACACAGTGAACGACCAGTGTCAGACAGACGGTTTAGTGTTATGTCAGCGGAGGTACGCAAGCGATCTTGCATGCAGTCTTGGTTCAGCGACATTATCCGGGAGAGCTATGACTCTTGCATCTTCCTCAACAAGACTCTATTTCAGAAACGTGGCGTCTGAAACGTAACCTGGGCGCCATCCGATTACCCTCCGGGGCTAACACTAGCTGCCTTAAAATTTCATGTTCAGCTGCTCGGAGTGGAAAGGAACGGAAGTGATCTCGATCCAGCTCACTGAAGAGCCTTCCAGTCACGGTCGTGACAGAGAGCACAGACACTACGTACAGTACTTACAGGTTCATTGTCCGGGAGAAACTCTTTACGACAAGCGCAATGAACAGTGGACCATGGACGGCTCAACGTCCCTTCCTAAGGACTGCAACCCTTTCCCGGTAGCGTGCATGTCGGGTGAGCGTAAGGAGCCCCTGTAGTAGTCGGATGGTACCCAGGCCACGTCAGTCGGACACCACATAGCATGACCTTGACCTTCGTCTTCCCAAGACCTACCCACATATCAAGCATCATCACAATCCATTCAGCATCACGGGCACAAACAAAACAGTACTTCCATTTCTACATGGAGGCAAAGGTGATGAAATGGTTTCGGGGTACAGGTTTGAGTTCACCTCGCTCACTATCTGTTGCAAAATAATATTGGATACCTACATGACTGAAAAGGGTCCGGAGTGATCTGTTTTCGCCAAAATCGAACCATACTTCCGGGTATGCTTCCGCTTCAAATGTGATGCAATTTTTTTCCATCAGAGTTATTTCCTGGGACACACGGCCTCTACATATGAGGGTCTGCAACCTGAAATTGATGAGACTCAATATAAACAGGTGTGCGGCCCTTTAACTGTGTACAGGTTTCTGGTTATCTACTGTATAATGATTGTGAACCGTCTTCGGATTCATTGCTCCCGTGGGCCATCAGGTTTCGGCAAGCAATCAGAATTTAGTATCTCTTAGAAAACTGCGCGTGGTTGTTGGGGAAGTGTGTTCGCCAGGAGCTGAAGTGTAACCTATTTCACACCGATGTCCAGGGAAGTGAATGCCGTTTTAAGGCATAAACCATCACGAAGTGCTTCCAATTGACAATACGTCATAAAAAGAAATCCAGGAGATGAAACCAGCGGTACGAGAAAATATTTTCATGGCAAGATGGTGGGGGAAAATGTATATTGGAGACCAAAGTTGTCCTTCTAATTATCTCCATCACAGCTGAGGGTATTGTTTCTGGCATGTATGTGCGTGTCTCGATATGTGTGCGTGCGTATGTGTGTGCGTGTGCATGTGTGAGTGTGTGTGTGCGTGTGCATGTGTCTGTGTGTGTGTGGGGGGGGTGCATGTGCGTTCGCGCGCTTTAGTGTGTGTGTCTGACTGTATGAGAGCGTGTGTGTCGGTGTTTCATGCCATCTATTAGTATAAGAATCTCTGAATATCAACATAAGTGTACTTAATTAGAGGTGTACGTAACCATGCATAGACCAAGGACATTATAAAGAAGTCCTTGCATAGACTATGTAAATGTGAAGTTCATCTGCATAATTGAAATATTTCGTGGAGGTATGACGACTACGAACTACGCGTCGTACATCTGCATGGGAAACCTTATTGAGGCTACAACGGCACGACACGTTGACATGTCACAGACAGCGACATTCAACAGTTCTGGCTGTCAGGGGGGGCTTTGGATCGTTCCAAGTCGCTGGAACACGTTCATTATGCGAGGAGAAGTTAAAATTGTCCAACGATAGTTTCCTTTTGTATCTGTCAGCTGAATCTTTTCAACAAATCTTGCTGTGACCGGTACTTAGCCCGTTGTGGCAAAAATGTCCAATAAAGGCCCTCAAATCACTATGCATTTGACGTTCTTTAAATCTTGGTGCTGCGCGCGTGCCCCACTGCCCCACCGGACGAGGTAACCGATCTCACATCGTTATGTCTACAGTTTGACGACAGCCTTAATTGATCAACGGCGAAGGGGCGGGGCCAACAGCGCCCACAAGTATGTGGCAAAAACCACAAACGTCTGCCGTGCTGATAGCAACACTGAGCGAGACTGTACAAGCTACGCGGCACCGGATTTAATCTGTTGCTGGTTAACTTGAGCACGATTTTCTACCTTCCCCACGTTTGTTGTTCATTCGTCACGAGCTTATGTATATAGGTATACCGGAGAGAGTAATGTAACACAGGCGACGCACGTACAGCAAATCAGCATGCAGACGTGTAACGCCTACTACTTACTCACCTGGTCGATTTTTGGCTGCGGGCTGGTCGAGTTCTGTTCTGTTCGCTCACATCAGACAAGGCTGCCAGCCCGCACGCAGGCTCTTTCACTGGCTGTCACGCGATCGGAAATCTCCCCCTAACACTCACGCTACGTTCGTTCGGTGATCCATCCATCCATCAGGTGAGCTCTACTTCAGTACGCCGCCTGCGTCCCGTCACCTCTATCCCAAACGTCGGCGCGAGGCCGGTTCGCGGTCCCACAGGTCATCAGGCGGGGTGATCGCGTGTTATCAAATTGATCGACCCCACGCACTCCACGCGGTACTTGGCGTGGTTTGGTGCGTGTCAATCCAATCCGTCCTTTTTGGCAGACAGGCCGTACCATTCTGTTCATATCAAAGGAGGAGTTTTGACTTACCAGTGCCCGACTGGCTCCCTTTGGCCGGCTATACTCCTTGGCAAGCTTTTGATACTACCTAAAGCCCGCTTGCAGAAGAAGAAGAAATCTCTTTTCTTTTCTGGTACAATTTTAAGGAACTCATATCCCTCGCATTTAAGAGCAGCTACATCAGCCAGTACTTTAAAACAATGTACATAAGGGAATACCACAGTATTGTTTGAATTGCTTTCCACTAGGTTTTTTTTTATGTTGCATTTCACATCGGTATGCAAATCTAATCCCTTACCATTTTATTCTACTTATGTTTTCAGGCATATCATTTAGTATTACGTTTTTTTATTTATCTTTATCGTTAAAATGTACACGTGTATTATGTATCGGTTATTCCTATGTTGCTATGATTTGTATTGACAGGTATGCGTTGATTTTAAATTTCTCTTGTAATGTTACTTTTGTATTTTATTTGATATGTATGAACATGTACATGTATATCTGGGGGTCCCCCCTTAGGGCACATAGAAAAGCGTCAAGATAAAGTGATGCGGCGCCCCTGGTAAAATAGATAAATAAACAGACTAACAAACAAACTTATGACACCGGTGAATCTGCCTGGAGATTAAATTTCAAGCAAATGGCGTGAAACCGATCGATGTATTCTTCCCAACTGACTGACTGTAGGAAAAATGAAGAAACTCCCATCATTTAGTTTACCACAATGGAACTATAGTATTTTCTCATTCTCATCGATTTTGCAAATAAGGTCTTGATTTAAACAATTGATATCTATTGATATGCCCCTTTTAGTTAAATGTAATTTTGTATAATAAAATGCAGCGAATTTCATCATTAATCATTTTTCCAAAGCTGATAATTTACATAATTAGCAACCAATTACGTAAATCATCATTTGAAATATATACATGTCCAAAACCATGACGATCATTTTTTGTTTAACAAAACAGAAACAAAACGCGCGTACGGTCCCTGAACTTCCGCAAGGAGCCGCTAGGGTGCCCAATACCTACCAGTTATTGGTAAAGTGATAGCTCATTATCTCTCTACTAAATATTCAGATCCTCAATGTGTTTCCTTTCAATTTTGTATGTATAGAATAGAAACCGAATGTAGTTTCTACAAGATCTATGTTAGTTTGACGCAACAATCTGGCCTTGTCTCACATTATATACTATGTTTTTTTTAGTATTGCATAGCTAAGAATCTACATCTACTGTTACAGTATTAGATTAATGTTACTGTATAGCTAGTTGTCTTGTACAATATACTTAAGTTTGTCTTACATTGTAATAAACTTTGACTTGACAAAGCGGCCCCTGAACTTCCCGAAGAAGCCGCTAGGGTGCCCATCACCTACCAGTCATTGATTTCAAGTTGTAGCTCCTTGCCTTCTGGACTTGCCGTTAGTACGGATGAATTGTTTGGATTACACATTCGAGCCTCGCGGTTCCTGGGAAAGTTGGAGAAAACGAGTCCACAAACGGGTCGGTGACCCAGCCGTAACGGAAACGTCCCGTTCCACTCCGCACCCAACAAATCACCCAACCCCCCCGTGTTCGGCCACTGTTTGGACTTGAACTTTGCTTGTTCCGTATAACCAGTAAACCGCCTTACAAACTTCTCTCAGTTCTGCAGTTTGTGATGTACATATGTATGATGTATAGCTGATGTAATTTTGTTCTAGTGCGATTAAGTGCATTTTTATGTGGAGGACCACAGGAACAAGAGCTAACAACATTGTTAAACTAAATATCGATCAAAATAAGGTCATGTCAAGCTAAGCTTAAGCGTAACACCAGTTTTGTACAGTAACTAGAAGCTGTGTAAGACCGGGAAACAATGTTTGATCCACCCATGCTCACGGGGATGGCCCCCTGCTCCTTTTCTGGTGATCGAGGGGTGGCTCTCTGCTGGAATGTTACCTGGGTACATTTGCCCAATTTGTATTTTTTCAGCAACCTATGGAGCCTGATAGAGACCTCCATATGGACCTCATACGGACTTGTATATATACGCAAATGTGAACCCACCTTCAGGCAGTTCATTGATCCGCGTTGAATGCGTTACTGGCATATTGCCTAATCTCCAAGCAGAGCCTACGGTACCATATTAAAGATAGTATCAAAGCTGGCAAAGGAGTATTGCCGGCTAAATGGAGTCAGAACATACACACTTATAGGCCGGCTTCACTCCTCTGCCAGCTTTCGATACTATCTTATGCAACCGTAGTATCTACTTGGAGATTACACCTTACCACCCTTAGGCAATTCATTGATCCACGTTGCATGCGTTACTGGCACATGCTGGAACCGTACCCTGGGAGCCAGCCAGGACCGGGCAGCTAGCGAGTTTTGTTTGGGGAGCTAAGGCAGTCATGATCAGCCCGCCGATCTCACATAAGCGCTCCGGGGAGTTTAAGCCGGAAGGAGTTGTCGCTACGGGAAAAGGGCAGGTGGACCTCATCGGGCTTAAACTCCTCGGGCGCTGATAGGAGATCGGGCGGGCCTGACTGTCTTGGGCCACCGAATAAACTGTCCTAGCTGCCCGATCCTGGCTGGCTCCCAGGGTACTGGAACCGTGGCATTACCCCTGCAA
Source organism: Branchiostoma floridae x Branchiostoma belcheri (assembly GCA_019207045.1). Lineage (NCBI taxonomy): Eukaryota > Metazoa > Chordata > Leptocardii > Amphioxiformes > Branchiostomatidae > Branchiostoma > Branchiostoma floridae x Branchiostoma belcheri. The sequence continues at coordinate 11,702,001 of CM033024.1, read as the reverse complement.
TGGAAACGAGGCCCAGGCGTTTTAGTCCATTACACCACCTCGTCGACTACTCTATCGATCTCACGTGTACCACACGAGCCGTGTCGGACCCATATCGACCACGGGAAGACAGGGTTTCGATCTCAGACCCGATCGATTGGAATGATGACCATCTGTGCGTGCAATTACTGCCCCTTCCCTGCTGCGTGTACATTTGTATCGCTGAGTTGTTGATCCGTTTGGGTTTTTACGACTGGACATGTACGTTTTATTTTATTCCAGGCTCGCGAGCTGGGTGGTGATTACACGCAGAAGTCGTAAAACCCTCCGGTGGTCAAAGGGGTCAAAATGATATCAAATGTACAACATAGAATATCTGAGGTGGGATAGAAGAGAGTGGATAACAATTTTTTTAAACGATTTAAGATACTCAAATTACACCGCAAGGCTGGCCGGAAAACATGTAAATACTTTTGAGAAATCCGACACAATTTAAAGATGTACAATGTACCACTTATGTACAATGTACAAAAATGTACCACAAACTATATATTTTGAACAGCTGAACGATGATTGTTAAGATATGCTTAGGTACGGGTCCCGGCCAGGCTAAGCCCTTGTAGATGAACAAAAAAGTTTGAAGGTATGCAGGTCATATGGGGGAGCACTTCATTGTCGAATGGTCCGTGGAAGTACCCTTAGCACAATGACGCGAACCATTTTCAACGAGTCCTTGAACCACGAAAATAGCCCAAGCGGCACGTGATGGCAAGGCCAAGGACAAAAATGGTGTGTTTCCGGTTTATACCCGACCGACTCTGGCAAAAACCTGCTGACTTCAGCCTGGAAAATAACATAGACAACATCTGTTTGATAAAAACTTTGTATACTAGTAATCATTTTCATCTTCTCATCATTTCTGTTACAACCGAAGTTCGTTTACAAAGAACCAGGTCCCCTTTGTGTCGACACACACACACACACACACACACAATTGAAATATGATGTTGGAAATACCGGTGTCTTGATGCATTTCACTTTTATATACTGTATTTCTTCGCTCACTTCGACTGAAATCTGAAAAAAAGAATAATAAGAAATAAGAGAATACCATGTACTGACCAACTGACCCTAGTTGGGTGGTTTTCAGGACCGCAATAAGAAAAACATGAAATTTTTGCTAGGCCCAATCTAGGCACCCTCGCCTAGCCTGGGTACCAATGTGTTACACTCGCTACCCTAAAAGTGTAAGGAGCCCCGGCAGAGATGAGATGGTACCCAGAGTTAAGGTGCACTCTCACCGCACTTGCGTTAAGCTTGCGTCACTGCGGGATTCGTTCATTGCGTTAGTGCTTTGTTATTTTCTCCGATTCTTACATATTGCGTAATACGTAAAAATATGATTTAGAAGACGACAAAATACACAAAAAGCAAGAAAATTCGTTCTTTATCTTTGAAACTTTCGTTGAGTCATCTACAAACCCCGCTGCACCGCATCGGTGCCCCAAGTGCAGTGAGATGCCACCTTTAGGAGCCCCGGTAGAAATGAGATGGTACCCGGAGTAACGTGCCCAGGATGGCGCGGGTTAACCCGGATTACCAGTTTACTCCCAACACCGGCATCCGAGTTGCTATGCTAACGCGTGCATCTCAAGGGGCCTCCAAACATCGATCGCACCTCGACGTGACAGGACAAGAGCACAAAGTCCGCCAGTTTGTCCCGAGGTCACCGTGCTGCACACAGGTTAGACCGTTTAAGGTCTGTACTGACCTAGAGGAGAGTTTTCGCTCTCCATGTGTATGTGTCAATGAAACAGGCAGGTGCCGACCTCTAGTCAGGTTACCATCCTCCGTAGTGACTGCTGGTTCAGGCTTTTTGCTTGCTAGATTGAAAAATGACTTTCACACCTTCATAATCTATGCTTGGTTATATACACCTTTAACTAACAAAGGTAACAATTTTGACAATCCAATCATTTACTACAAACACTTAGAAGAATTGTGACACTTTCATAATAATTATGCAAAATAGTACATTTAGCTAATGCCTACGTCATATTTCCAAACCGGGGCCCAACCGGGCAGCCTTCGCGAACGAAAAGTATAATATAATAGACACCAAACTACACAAGACGTAAAGAGAATAGTCGCTTACGGAATACTGACAAATGCTAGAAGCGTTTGGAGTAACTCTGTTTATTATCACCAGGGGGCGTTGTTTTTTCACAAGAGGTATTTTTTGTTTCCAAAGCTACTCGACTGGGCGCCAGGTTGGGAATTGGGACCTTGGCCTAAGAAGTGGATCAGAAGAAGTATTCCAAATACACTCGACCAAACTTATTAGAACAGTTCGTTCCGACAAAAATCATACACAGTTTATTAGTCTCAGTGTCACATCAATACATTTCCCCCTTGCTCAGTTTGTAATCCGCTCACATCTGTCCATCGTCAAAACTTGAACCCGAAAGCCTCGATAAAAGTTGGAGCACGCGGCGAGAACAACATCGTGTGATAGGGAGACGCTGTTCCACATGTGTCCTCCCCGCAAGCTTCCATCCTGCCTATAAGAAGTCGGATGCATTTGAGTCGGATGAGAATAGCCTCTACCAAGCTTCGTGGATCGGTGGTCTAATTGTAGAAATTGGACAAATAGAGTCTATAGTACGCTAGGGGAGTTAGCCGGCCTCAAGAGTACGATTCCTCACCTCCGTGGTGAGGATAATGATTCTACCGATTCACGGAGCCTGGTAGAGGCTAGGATGAGAAGTGTTCCCCTCACTCAGTTTGTCATGGATACGCTCACTACATCTGTCCATCGTCACAACTTGAACCTAAAGCCCAGATAAAACTTGGAGCACGCGGCGCGAACACCAGCATGAATGACAGAGCGAAGCTCGTCCACCTGAATTCCTGATGTCCTCCCCACAATCTTCCATCCTGCCTATAAAAAGTCAGATGAGAAGTGTTCCCCTCACTCAGTTTGTCATGGATCCGCTCACAACATCTGTCCATCGTCAAAACTTGAACCTAAAGCCCAGATAAAACTTGGAGCACGCGTCGCGAACACCTCCCGAAGGTCAGCTGTTCGGCTGACGAGAACAAGCTGATGCAAGTTGAACCCTTCCCTTATCATCACAGAACCCACACATTACAGAAAAGGTGGGATCATTTGTCTTCTACTGTCCCAGAAAAAGAGGCCAAACCCAATACGACACATGCAATTTTCATGAAATCGTTAGACTTTTAGACTTGAGAAGTTGCTTATTATACTGTATACCTTTGTTTGTCTGTCATTTTGTTTTGTCACTTTCAATTAGCCCTCGGGGAAAACTTGCAGCCAACTTATCACTTAACCTGGTCACCAGCGTTTCCAAGCGCTTCATGTTTCATTCCTCGGTTCGTGTCCCTAGCAGCTTGCTATGGAACTGCAGGGGCACCTTTCTTTATTGTTGTAAATTGTATAGTTGAGGATGATTTACTAGAACTTCGAAAACCATCAAGTTACAGTAGTAGTCCAGTATCGCTTTCGCTGGTGTAACACTAACAGCTTGTTCTCATCTCAGGACCAAGGTGCCAACTGGTTTAATCTCCCGTTTTCGTTTGGCGACTGACCTTGGTACTGCAGCATAACCTCCGGTTTTTAAAAATATTTTGTCCCCGACTGGGGTCTTGATTTTTCGGTAGTTTCGGTAGCAGATACCTTTTGAAATAAGGAATGGAAAAGTTGCAAGTTTGGAGTTTGGGTCCCTAGCTGCTTTCTCTCGAGCTGCAGGGGCGTTTGGGGGATACACTGTTTAGTTGAATATAATTCATTAAAACTTTGGTTCAAAAAGCAACAAATTACCCCAGTAACGTTACGTTCCCGCTGGTGTAACACTAACAGCTTGTTCACATCTCGGGAACAAGGTGCCAACTAGTTTAATCTCCGGTGTTCCCCTGGCTAGCGACAGAGCTATCGTGGGTCATCTCGTCTACGGATCGGTATCATCCAGTTTGGTGCACGGTCGGGTTCCAATTAAGTGTCGTTAAGCGATTCAAGGGATTTCGTTTCTGTCTAAAACTATATAACGTACATGGATGATGCAGTTCTTCTGTTACCTTCCCTCAGGGCAATGCGCCTCTCCACCGCTAGGTGGAGCTGCAGCGAGAAGAATGTGGTCCCAAACGTGACTTACTTGTATCCCCGCCGTCATCACAGTTCTCTTTTTCTTCTACAGAAGGCTATATATGATGATGTAGTGATGTAGTGCATACTGTAGAGCGATGCCTGTTAATCAAAGAACAGTGCGGTTTGCAAGATATATACAATGTAACTTTACTCTCGCATTTATGTTTCCTGTGTATACTACGTCAAAGCGGTTGTAATATGACACATCTTCAATCTTTCTTTATGAAACCATACCAAACCAAACCAAATCAAACCAAACCATTCACCACATGACAAGAATGTTTCGAGCCTAAGCTGCACACGTGTTTCTTGTCCCAGGAGGCAAGACTGTGACGTGGGCGGCGTTGAGGACGTTTAACACCAGTTGGTGTCTTTCCAAGACAAGGGCCACTGAACTAAAGGAGCAAGGGATGCATTTCCCCAGCTGTTGAGCTAGTTAGGCCCAGAAAAAAATAATCTCGTGTTCCCGTCTTCAGAAAGGTGTACTACAAGACATTTTTCGGACCAGGTTAGATGAAGCAGGACAGCAAAGCTAGTGACAGGCTTTCACGTTGGGCCCCTATTCCTCTAGACGTTGGGACCTAAACTGGATCCGTGTAAACGGTCTTGATTTCATAATTGGAATAAATATATGATGCAATGTGTACAGGTATGACTGAAAAGACAACAAAACACACAGAGTGTGAAAATATTCGTTTTTTTATCCATCGAATTCGTTTAGTGCTCTGTCTGTCAGATCTCCGTTGGCAGCGATGTTGCCTCCCTAGGGGAATGGAGGTGTTTAAGCTAGTTGAAAGTTTCGCTCAATGATGTTCAACGTAAAGGGATTGTATAGTAGCGGCTTCTAGCGGTTGCTGTACAAAGTGTTATAACTGCTAAACTTTCCCAGGTACTACTCACACAAGTACCTGCCCTATTGTTTGATTTCATACAGATTCATATATGATATATATGCTATACATCTTTATGTACCTTTAGGATGCTACAATGTAATCTAACAATCTGATATGATATTAGAATGGCATCAGATCGCTCCGTAAGCTGGCGTCTGAATCTGGTGACTTATAATTGCTTAAAACAACATCAAAGTTATTTATAAACATATAAACATATAAATGTATGTTCCGTGTTTGAGGAGAGCCACACGTTAAGCACCTTAAAGAACCCAACACACATCAAAAAGAGTAGAGCCTTTCCCGGTAAGTGTTCAGTTAAATCAGTCCGGATAAGCAACTTATACCCTTCGGTACAAACCTGGTGTGTTACACCATGAGGCGGTTTACAGCGAATGCAATACAAATCTGTCTTAAAGATAACACTTTTCAAATCTATGCCATTAAGTTGATAAACACGGACGGACGGACGGACGGACGGACGGACGGATGGATGGATGGATTATGTCATGCGTTTTAAAAACACAGCCCGCGTGGGCTTATAAGACACACATCGTCATAACAGATGATATCACAACCAATGTGAACAGCGGATACATAATCAATAAGTACTAAACATCTTATGTATCTCAGTGCGCATGCTCCCCCTTCCAGGTCCCGTCCCCTGTCCGTAACGCCCGTGCCCTGACGACGTTCGGTGACGCGGTCCTGAGATCGTACGCCAGGCCCGTCCACGCCATGGCGTCTATGAACACCGTGGTCATGTTGATTCTCCATCCCAGCTCACCGGTGGCGTAGTCGAAGGGGAAGGTGTGGTGGTAGTTGTGCCAGCCTTCACCTGCAGTGGTGGTAATTGTCTTTAGTGGCATTCGGACTTAGATTTACACTTAAAAGTATCCCGGGTCCCGGCAAAAGACCCCAATACAATAAAAGCCAGCCCCGTTCGAAGTCTGGGAAGGAGGCTAGCCTTACCGCCAGCCATAGCGGACACGAAGCCGTTCTCGGCCGGGTGGATGGACCGGTCGTACGGGCGGTTTCCCCACAGGTGCGCTGCGCTGTTCACCAGCCAGGTGACGTTCAGCGTCAAGACGTAACGTGACACCACGGCGATGAAGAAGGCGTTTTTCAGGCTCTCCTGCCAGGCCAGGATCGGGACGGCCGTGGGGAGGGCGAAGCACAGCAGCAGGACAGACGCCAGGTAGTACCTGTACATGACAGAGGAAAGATACTAGAAAGGCAGCGTATAAAGGCGATTCAAACTCTGCAACTAAATGAAAGAAATTGGAGATGTTCTTCCGAACATTTCGAGTGCCCTTCATCACTCGTCTTCAGTGTTATTACAGTGAACTTGCAGAACAATTCAGTACATGTACAATCTAACTGAATAAAAACGCTTTGTCCAGAAAATGCTGAAGAAGGGTGATGGATGTCACTCTGTACGTCCGGAAGGAAGTCTCTGACTTTCATCGAGATGTAGAGTTTGAATTGCCTTTACGTGTTGTTTATCTGGCCTGGGTGACTAACCACCATAAACATAGAAAGGCATCATTTACAAGAAATGTTAATCTTTACATGGTCTGCCCTAACAAACTACTGCTGTGTACAATCTTGCTCAAACACATTCATATACATGGCGACCAGACCTCCAGCTCTGTCCTGCCACTTGCTACATAATGTAATATATGTGTAAACTCCACAGGGTTGCGCCTCCAGTAACCATGGTGATAGCCGTTTGGTCAAGGTCATTTGTCCGATTTGTTTCCAAAAGAAGAGGACGAAACAGAGCAAAACAACGTTTTCTCTCATTGAAGGTAATTCCTTCCCTTTGTCGGTCTATCACATTTCCTTGTACTATATATCTTACTCCTTTGATTCCTTTAATCTTAACTGGTTTCTTTTCTCACCAAGTACAAGTACCTTTTCTGAAATCTGACGACAGGGTCAGCCGCCAAGTCGGTCATGTCGATCAGTTTCCCCTTGGCCTTGACATCCGGGTGCTTTCTGAGGAGGAGCCAACCACAGTGCGAGAAGAAGAAGCCGCGCGAGGCATTGTGGGGGTCGGCATCTGTCTCGGAGTACTTGTGATGACACCGGTGGTCACGTGACCACTCGTGAATATGATTCTGCGGAGGAAAGTGGCAGATGTAGAACCATCACAAGAACCTTAAAGGTTTCCAACCTGGCTAAATTGATATTTTGACCTTTCATCATTTTCTCATCAATGAATTAAGAAAGAACGCAATTGTAACGAATATTTGGCATGAAAGAATTCTAAGTATGATTTTTGGACCATATAGATGGTGTCATCATCTTTTATTGCCCCTGATGTTATTTTTTTTCTATGAGAAAATACAGCACTAGTACTTTTGTACACACCACTGCAATGTAGCCATTTTTGCATGATGATGATGATGAAAGCTACAAACTCACGTCCACACATCTTTTTTTATGGTCTAATGACTTGTTAGAAAAATAATTGTTTTCATCTAATAATAACTTTGTTTTCTTGATAAGAAAATAATTGAAGGTCAAAATACCAGTTTAGCCAGGCATGAATCCTTAACTTGAAAATTCATCTGTGTTCCTAAAAGTCATTTTGGACCAAAGTTTGAACTGAAATTTTCCATCACAAAAATTGGCAGTTATCCACTGTGTCTCGGGCCAACGGTGGGTTCACACGTGCGTATATATTCAAGTCCGTTTGATGTCCGTATGGAAGTCTTAGCCTCTACCAGACTCCATAGGTCGCCGAAAGAATAATAGACAAATACAGCCAGATAACATGCAAACGGAGTTAGCTGGTTGCCTCGGACAGTCAACTCCACTGGCAGGTTATGTGTTCATACTTGTCCGATTTCTCCGATATTTTCAGCGACCTGTGGAGCCTGGTAGAGGCTAAGACTTCCATATGGGACCTCATACGGACTTACAACAAAATGTATTCGGTGCCATATATGTACCTGGAATGCTACAGAGTTAGCCGCTGCCATGACCACCCTGAGCGGGAGCCTAGCCTTGTAGCTCCGGTGTGTCCACAGTCGGTGTGCCCCGGCCGTGATGCCCAGCACCCCGCTGAAGTAGTGAAGGAAGATCGCTGTGGGTGAAAAAAAAGATCACTAAAAGAAGAGAAGGTTGGTGGGAGTCAAAGAGACCATCTACATCAGATCCCACCAACCTTCCCTCAACCGAGACGGTGGCCGATACCGACTTCCAAGCACCTTTGACCCTTTGTAGTCGTTACACTTCCGGTCTGGATGTGTGACATGGAAATTGGATCATTACAACTTGAAAAGAATCAGCTTGTTGATCGAAAGCTTGTTGGTAAGCGCTGAAGTAGTGAAGGAAGATCGCTGTGGGTGGAATAAGAAGGAAAAGGGAAAGTGATGTCGATCCAGTTTTAGCTCACTGAAGAGCTAGTGTTCTATAACAGTGGGGGGTTCCAGTAGCGGAAACTGATCATGCCAAACGCCTGTCAGGCTTTTGGCTCACTCAGACGGCTAGTATTGTGATCTTGAGGACCCGGGTTCGATTCCCGGGTCTGTCAGGATAATTGTATATATTGTTTATTTCTGTTCTACTCGCACCGTGCTACTCGCCCCTCTGACTTCTTACAGTTCCACTGGACGTGACAGAGAATACAGATGTTTTGTTACAGTATTTACAGGTACCGGGAAAATTCCCCTAGCTCTTCAAGTTGCCCTAAGGACTGCACCCCTTTTGAGTACCGTGCATGTTGGGTGTGCGACACAGCCGGAATCAAACTCACGGCTTCTAGTTCAAGAGGCAGGGCCGCTAACAACTGGACTACGCACGGAACCACTTGAAAAAGATCACTTAAAAGAACACTTAAAAGAACACTAAAAGATAAATAAGTTTCTATCATGTATCACATACACAGTTCTCAAAGGAATACGTCATCACCTCAGTGAGAAATGGAAGCATCGTTTTTTTACGCGGATATGTTTCAGGATATTTATGACATTAGGAGTGTTTGAGAAGACGATGGTCAAGGTCGATTTTGGGCCGCCTGGTGTATGACCTTGGCACTTCAGTAGAACTTCTGTTTTCTTTTGGTCCCGTGGTTTATGGAAATGTTGCCTTGACAACGACTGAGAGATTCAGGACGGATGCGAAGAAAAGAGGTCATCAACAGAGAGAGGTATATTTTAAGTTCGTAAGAAGTTCCTTGTTGTGCGTCCAAGACCACACAGCATCTCATCTCCCTGCATTCCTGCAACCGCCCTCAGTGTGCTGGAATCTAAACACCAGAACAAAACTTCAGTTCTGTTTTGCTGGATGTAATTGAATGGACGGTTGTGAACGTTACGCTTCCCTTTGAAACAGTCACGCCGTACCTTTTGTCATTGTCCGTATGTTTTCTTTGATGCCGAGCGAAGGCGTGCGCGTAGTTTCACGTCCGAGGCGGTTACTGAGGTGCCTTTAGTTGACGACGGTGGTTGTGAACTTATGTTTCCTTTATGTCTTTCTGTTGGGCTTGATAAAAGACTTGACGTGTATAAAGACGGACATGAATCAGTCTACTACTGTAATCTGGGTAGGTTGTGTTGGAGAGAGAAAGTCGGATGGACGGGGGGACACTAACAGGCTAACTGATCATGAATCTACAATGAAAATGGATTCCAGCAGCAACAGGGTTCTATAGAACAAATTTCCTCCAGGCCATCTTGATTTGATTACATGGATAATCATCAATTGATGATTATCAACTTGTCCGCTCCCCAAAGTTTCGACCATACTGTAAATCATACAAAACTGCTGCCCTAAACTGTAAGGAAAGCGGATTCTGATGACGTAGGATGCAGAAATTCCAAAGTCAAAGGAGTGAAAGAACAATACCATACTCATGTGCTCTGCCTTAATACTGAACTTTATTGTTTTATCAGCTTAACACTTTGCGCTTAGAAGAACTTTGAGCGCCCCATTCCTCTTCTTATTAGATCCCATGGAGCTGCTTTAATACACGGACGTACACTACAGACCACGTGACTGAAGTGTGCTTTTCGTAAGTTTTGTTTTCCTAATGGTACGATACTTCTCATTAGATACAGACATGTGGCAACACCACATTTTCGTCTCAGCATAAATTTATATAATCTAACATGTACACTACTTTTCCCTCTGTACCATCTCTGGTCTATGCGTGTAGACCTGGACTTCCTTACACATGTCATCACGGAGAAACATGGATGTGTGCGTTTTCCTGATAAGGGCTGAGGTCTTTGAAGATTACGTCAGAAGTAGATATAGTTACTTGGATGAAACAAAGTGATAACTGCCATGAGGAGCAAACTCATTATATAATGTTCTCAAGTATGATATGCATGCATGATACGGCAGACCCACAGTTACCTCTATGAAGGAGCCGAGGTTCACCTCCGACGGAGGTACTGTTTATGGGTATGGCTTTCGCACCTGTAACTCAAGATCTGATTCTTTTGATGGATTTGGTCGAAGTTTCCGAGTTTTTATTTCAGGTAAATTTGGGGTTTAGCTAATACTAAATTCCACGATTAAGATTTAATTATAAAATTTGAAGCATTGGCTCAACAACACAGCTCTAGATCATGTACGCATATACATGTGATGAATGTTAATAACACTTACCCCACACGGTTGTGTATGTATGGGCATGAGGTATGAGGACCAGCCCATACACCGCCCCGATGTGGAGAAGAGTCATGAAGACCACATTCCTCCAGACGATCTGTAGTGGTTGGGCACGAGGCTGTGGTATTCCAGCGCCGTTCGAGGACTGCTTGGGTGTACGCACCCTGCTGGTCTCGGTAGGCGCCATGGCACCGTTGGTTGATGACGTCATCTTCAGACGATAAATGGTCAGATGGTCACGTGCCTTTTGCTGAGGTGAACGTACGCCTTCCTTTCGAACTTTTGATTATGGTCAAGTAAATCACATGTACTTGCTATCGTGGGGCTATAGTTTCTGAGAGACTGCGCTGCGCAACGTTGGAAAGGATTTGAAATTAAGTACAAGAAAATATCAGAAGTCATCCTAAGTTTCATAAGTATAAAAAAGTGAAAGTGATCTGGAAGAGCAAAAACTCCAGTATTGGAAAAATTCCAAAAAATTCCAGTAGAGCAAAAATTCCAGTATTGGTGACTATTCCAGTAGTGGTGACAGAGAAGACATACGCTACATAGACTATTTAAAGTTTTCATTGTACAGGGAATTTCCGCTAGCTCTTTGCGACAAGTATTTATAATGGACCACGGGAATTCTCAACAAACATTTTCGCCATGTCTTGGAAGACTGCAAAGTATGCCTACTACGCCAGGACAATTCCCGAGTGGAACAGCCTCTCCGCCCACATTGTCGACAGCCCCTCACTGGACACATTCAAGAACAGGTTGCTGTCATCCCACATCACGTAGTCTAGTCGCTGCGCCTCCTCCATCTGCGTGATATTCCTACCAGGAAGTTTGTAGATTATGAACTGGAAGATTTCATGGCACCAGGAATACGACCCACGCAGCTGATTTCTCAACACTTCAACTGATTTTCAAACTGATGTCAAAAGGACAATAGTGACCACAATTATTTGAAACTTGGTGGATACTGAATTAAAAAGATTCATACAAAGATGATGATGACCCGAAATTTGAGCTGTGTACTTATAAGTCTTCCATTAAGTTTATGTATTCAAATTGCACACTTATTTTGTATTCTAGTCTACTTTGTATTTGTCCTTTGCGCAGTGTCATAGTCTGCATAGACTAACGGACAGTAGTAGTAGTACTTACAGGTATTTCTAAATGAAATTTTGGACTTGTGATATTTATCACCACTCGTATCGAACTGAACTCTCAGCAAAAAAAACAAGCAAGAGGCACAATGGAAAAACACTTCACTTTATTACAGTTGAACTTCTATTGCTTCACAGCCAGAGTAATGCATACCGTTGCTCTTATACCAACCCATAAAGAAATCTTTCTACCCTACATATTTCCCTCATACCGAAGACAGGGAAGACTAGTGTAGGATGATCCAGCAAGCTTCCCGAGCAGGCTTCTGACGATGTCCTCGACTGGCTGACTAAGTACAACGTAACTCAAAGTCGAACACGTAACAAAAATAAGTCGTTTTATGCCCTGTAGGCAAGATTATGACACATAGTTCTTACGCCAACTGACAAATAACTACAAACATAAATGGAACCATATAAAAGTGCTATAAATACACCATGTAAATGGATAAATATGAGATACAAATGAAATTGCACAATGTACATCTAACTTCCTCTGAACAAATTACAAAGCCTCTATTTACTTAATAATAGCTACTGTCACAGTAGTCCTGGTAGTGGACCAAAGACGGTGCCTTGAGGCACCCACCTTCCATCTATAGCTACGGCTTTGTCTACTTTGGCAGTGAATATCCAACAACAAGAAGAGTTGAACTTGTTTCCTATTGCAGTCATTGGTATGCCTGGTGTTGTGTACTACATGTACGTGGTGACTACTGACACCATCTATTATAGCAGCTTATTTCTTAGTACATCTGTATTTATTTTGATCTAGTACATTGAAGACTGTCCCCTTGAAAATGTAAAGGGAGGGGGGTACACCACATGGATTTTCACCCAAGAATCTCATCGCTTTCCAACTCTCATCCAACTTGCTCCCTTGCTCGTATTTCTTTGGCACCCTTTTATATACACACAGACATCTCAACTCTATGCTTAGCCCTGAACTTGTGAAACAAATAGACCAAATCTGCATAAGTCTACAAGTCTAGACCAGCACTTAAAGGAGTCCTAAAATCCACAAGAGAGTAATTTTCCGATAGATATTAATTTTAGGAAGTAAAACATGCATGTTACTTCACATTATACGATAAGTACCCACTAGTCTTGCGTATATCAAAAAGTATTCAGTATTGTGCTAAACTGACCAAGTACTGTCTAATCAAATTAAGCAAGCTCAGCCCATGGCTGAATACAGTTTATCAACACATAATCTATTGGAAAATAACACTCCCTTCTGGAGTTTAGGACACCTTAAGCATGCTTACTTCTATGTAATATGCTAGCATGCCTAGTACCAGTATGAATTTCTGTGAAATTTTATTTGTCAGTTTCCTCACATCCTGCACAGCACTGTGGTACACAAGGATATGTTTTTAGCCATCAGAGAGCAACATTCACATCGCCAGGTCATCAACAGTAATCATGTAACGCTAGTTCACCTTTATTTGTGGGGTAACCTGTTTCCGCTGTTTTTAAAAACGGTATTCAGGGACGAAGGGATATCGAGTAGATGGACAGTGGTTTCACATTGCAATATTTTCAATTTATTGCAAATTGAAACCACTGTCAAAATCCTCAATTATCCTGTTTTTAAAAACAAAGGATATAGGTTATCGCTCGGATAAAGGTGAACTAGCATCAACGTTATAGTTTCTAGTCTCCAAGCAGATCCTATGGTGGCAAAAGATAGTATCAAAACCTGGCAGAGGAGTGAAGCCGGCCGGCCTAGGAGTATGTTTCGCTACTGCGGGGAAGCCGGCTTCACTCCTCTGCCAGCTTTTGATACTATCATATGCTACCCTAGGAGATAAATAGTTTCTTTTTACAAAAATCATAAAAAAAATGGACAAGATACAGGTGGTATAGCACTATTGCATGTAAGTATATATAAGTGATGGCACAGCACCTGAACCCATTTGACACCTTCTTGCTTTACCTGAGGACAACGCATGACACCTTTTACCTCGTATACACACAGGAACATTCTCTGCGACTATATCTTTCTTCACTTCTCAGGATAGTCTATCATAGAAAACAGTACTATAATACATTAGATAGAATGGCAAATGTGTTCTTGTTGGGGACAACAATAGGACTACATGTACTTGCACTGACACACGAGATCACTGTCACATGATGTAAATACTTACTATCTTTTTTGTTCAGTAGCTTCTAATTACTGTCTATAAAGCTATTACTGTATTGTTACTGACTTGTAGTTTCTCTGTCTCTGATTTGGTTGGTCCCACCCAGTATCACTTCTCTAGGTACTCAGTGGACACATTTGTAGCAGCTATCTATCTATCTCCACTGGTGTCCTCTGTTGACTCAGACACATGTATTAAGGCTTCCGGTTCATTTTAGTAGTACATATTCTGCATTTCACAAGCTTCAAAGATAACGTTACCTACACCATAGTTGTCTATTTCTCTCTGAATATACTTTAGATATGCTCTTGGATATATGGACATCTCTAGTTAATTAACACGATCATCGTACAGATAATATGTCTTTGTTAATTAGGCACTTTCACTGGTGGTGGGAACCCTCTAAGCCCTTTAATGGATGACTACCATATATAGAAATGGTAATAACTATACATGTATGTGGAGGTGATGCTTACCACATATGGAAACGTCAATTACCATGTATGGAAAGGATACCGTCTATTTACATCTCATAAACTACAATATACAGACTGACATACATGTAATCTGCCATATATACTAAGGCTATATATAATGTATTGAAATGGTCTTTGGTGACTTCCACACGTTTGACTACTTACTATATTTATTATTATTGCAGAAAGCCTTGCTTTAGATATTTTGTGTTCAACACACCTCATTTTAACTTAGAGCCAAACTGCACATGTTACACCACATTACGATGAAATTTGTCACTTGAACTTGCTTCACATTGCAAGCATGTTTCTCACCGATACTCGAGGCCATTGTGCTACTGTTGTGGCCCCTCAGAGGCATTTCTACGTATGTGGTGATGCTGTCACAGTGCTCTTGGTATTTCGTTCCTTTTGGATCTGTATTTAAGATAACTGGTGAACTGTAGATTTTGCTATGGATGCTTACAAGATATGACACAACGATTTCAACATGGCAGCTTGGATCTCATCGACTCTTCAACGTTGTATGCAGCCAGATAGAGAAGTTGGCAAGACGTAAAAATGCCTTGTAGCATCTTTGTTCATAAAGCAGTGATGGCATTCTTAAGTGATGACGATAAGGTGACCACAAAGCAATTGTTCGTAAGTATTTTACAGATATGACAAGGTTAAACACTTCTTGCAGCACTGCATTGTCTGTTCCTTCAAGTTTAAACCACAGAGACTCGTCATGAAGCACTCCAAATTCCTTACGTCTGCAGCATGGCAAGATGAATTAGATAGCAGAAGAATTGTAACAGCAACTGCAGACTTAACATGCCAATAGTATCATCCTTTCATACTCCTTGTTGTGATTCCTTGTTGTTGTGTAGGGCCAATGGCCTATTTTCCGGGTCTAAAGCGAGACATGTACACGTCGCACGATCCGCAGTAAATACGCGGGTGCTCGACATACACCTTCTGACACAGGTGGCATCTGATGTACGTCGGGCGATGCAGGGAGGGGGGCTGGGACTCATGGGAAGGTGTGGAATGCTGGGAAGATGAGGAGCTTGCCCCTCCTATCCCGCCATTGGTCAGTGGTTCGGGGTTCTGTTCCACGCCATGCGCTCTGAACAGCTGCTTAAGCTCGCTGGTCAGCGGATTTTTCATTGGCTGGCGATGGGTGGACGTCGTTCCAGGGTAGCGAATCTCGTGCCAGTCAACATTGGGCGGGACGTCGTACCGAGGCTCGCGAACTCCCGGGACCCTTCCCTGTGCATTCTGGGAGTTCCATCCGGGTTTGGAAAACCCCACCTGTTTCTTGGCGGTTGCCTTCTGAGGTTGTCCTGGAGGCATCCTCTGAGGTGCCACCATCATCTCCCGGTCATGGCTATCGAGTCTTTCTGGCTCTTCTGTTGGCTTTTTTCTTGGCATGGTGGAATATTTGGGAGCGTTCCTCTGGAAGGAAGACTGACAGGAGTTCTCGGTTGCGGAATAACTATGCCTACTCTGCTGCTGATGCAGGGCCGTCCTCTGGACCTCGTTGGATTGCTCCATAACCCGCATTTCAAACTTCTGAGCCAACACTTTTACCGGAGACTGCGGCTCATCGCCGTCCTCTTTTTTCCCTTGCACGGCTGCTGTCTCTCTCCGTTTTGTCTGGCTATTAGCCTGTTTCTGGGGAGGTTGATCACTACTTATGTGGGCAGTGTTTTGTGGAGGGTCGTGGGCAGCACTTTTTAACAGGCTGACTGGGCGCTGCGGGCTGGCTGACGGACGCACAGGTGCCTCAGTCAGAGTTTCATCAATGTCTGTCATCAAGACTTGAGATTTCCGATTTGTTGGTTGCGTTGCAGCTTTCCTCTGTGGGCTGATGTTGGAGGGTGGGGAGTGAACCACCTGAAGCTGCACAGGTGCACTTACGGCAGTTTGGATCGGTGCTTGCTGATTGGTGGGGATGTCATCATGCGGCTGCTGGTTGGTTGACTCAGAGGGAGGTTTCTTTGCAGAAGCTTCTGGGTGATGCTGTACGGTTAAGAAAAAAGTCACACAATCAACGATGTTCTCAAGGCCAAATATTTGCTAATTCTTCTTGACTCTAGTGCAACTTCTTGGATTCAGCTCAAAAAACTTGTTTCACAATGGGCAAAGAACTGTTGATAATTAATGCCAATGGAGAAAAAGCAGTGTTGCTATACTTTACACAGCAAGCAGACAGAATAAGCACACATAATGTTCTCAACAGGATATCTTCTGAATCAACGAAGGTGCCAGCCCAACAGCTGGTCAGATTATCTTTTTGTTTGTAGGTTGACCTAACCCACAGAATAGCTGACCATGTTGTATTTCATTGATGTCATATCCAGCCGAGAAAACACATTTCAATGCCAAAAGTGCCAGGAACTAAGGAAATTTGGTGTCTTCACTCAAAAAAACCCCATTTGGTTATCGCCTGGTTCCGAACACCTAGCCTGTATCGTGATTTATCACGGCCCAGATATTCCATGAAACATAAATAACATAGCAGGGCTCTAGCCAGCGTCCGTTTTTCCGTCAATTGACGGAAATTTGCTGCATGTGACGGAAAATCTTTTAAACCAATCTGTCAACCTTGACGGACAAAAATTCTTGGTGGAAGCTACAGGCGGCTTGGGGACGCTGCCCACGGTCGGAAAGCCACACACTGTTTGTTTTGCTATTGTTATGATTGTTGACTTAGTGTGTCGGCGCCCTTTGCATACGATAATCTCATTAGAAACCTGTTTTTCAAGGTCTCAGTTCTGTCTTTCTAACTTAATTTTCGCGGTTTTCGCGACAATGAGAATTGGCTGACGGAAAAAATTCTTGAGCTGGCTAGAGCCCTGTAACATTGTTTTATTATTACATAACTAGCAAGGCTGTGACAGTTGTTAGGTAACTTACAATGGGTGGTGTGGACTGGGGAGGAGTCAGGGGGGCTCCGAACCCTTCGTGGACAGGAACGTCAGTGGGTGGGGGTGGTTTTCTTTGCTCTACAAAAAGACACAAACATTCATGCAAAGAGGGTTAGTGTTCAGGAACCTTGGTACATCCAACCCATACAAAACTTTACAACCAGGGGTGCCAATTCACATGTATGTAATGAAATTCGTAAGACTTTTACGGGATATTTAATATGGAACTCCTACGATTCAATAGTAAGAAACGTAGAAATTGCAATCCTTACTAATAGAAAGGATTGCACTATCCATTCCATAAAACTGGTATGAATTCCGTAAAATTTGAATGTTTTTTTGTAGTGAATCGTATAAATTCCAGAAAATCTCTAATATTGTGTTTCTTACTAGTGGATAGTAATATAAATTCCGTCAACTTCATATGCATTCTGTAAAACTAGATATAATATATATATTCATTATCAATTTAGTATATTGAATGAATACTTAGGCACCCCTGACAACTGTTATTAGTTATTAGCTATGTTCGTAAATTAAAGATCATAATATTCAGGGTTGGACAAGTCCACTAGCCTGATTTTCCCAGGCAAGTGAGAGTGCAGATCGGTCAAGTGCATGTCCTACCCTATTTGTCTGATTGGCAAGTAAGATTGAAATTTGAGACTGAGTGAGATTTTGATATACTTATCATTGTTACTTTTTAAAGACATGACAACAAGCAATTGTCAACATAGAAAAAATAGAGGCAATTAGAAGTATTCCATTGCTGGAAGAAAATGCAAATAAAAATTAAATTTGAATTTTGGACAAGTGAAAAGTTGGTTTGGGCAAGTAAAGTTTTTACGTACTTGCCCGATAGAACAAGTGAATTTTAGAAAACTTGTCCAACCCTAAAATATCTCCAAATGAACTAACCATATGCCAGGAGTTCCTGATGGCGCTGATGCAGGACGACCTGGCGTGACTTCAGACTGGCGATGAGGTTCTTGGCGTGCTGCTGGGCGTACAGCTGGCGCATCTGCTGCTGCAGGGCGGGGTCGGGCCACACGGAGCCGGACTTCTTCATCTGTCGTCATAGACAGTAGCTATGGTTTGTTAGGACATTCCAACAGTCTCATTACTTCACGTAGTGTTCTAGCCAGCCTGAATTTTTTTCCATCCCCTGGATTTTGAATGGAAATCCTGTTAAAGGTGCAACAGTCCAAAGGGGGCCGGGGCATGCTTCCCCAGGAAAATTTTGAAATCTGAAGACCCTCTGAAATACTAGTTCTTTTATTTTGTGGGACAAATTTTGCATGGTTCAATATCTTTACATGCTGATTTTTGTCCGTCACAGAGGATGGAATGGGAAAAATTTGTGTCCGTCCCCATTGTCAAAATTCCGTCAAAGGACGGATGCTGGCTAGAACCCTGGCTTCAGGCATCACCAACACCAAGGAAAATCTTCAAGAATTAGTCAATTCAGAACCAGTTTACAGGAGGACAAATAAAGGCAAAAGGCTGCGGCCTTTGTTGGAAGGCCACTTTACAGGCTTGAAAAATCAGTGAAAAAGTTAAACATCAACACTGTAACAATTCTTTCAGGGTAAACTAAGATCACCACATTTTCACTGACACAGGAGCTTCATTGTACATGATTTACATATATGTACATACTGGGTTCAGAACAGGTCTGAACAAAAGGATAATTTTACAGAATACACAAACACGCATTGTCGAGATCTTGAAGAGATTTAACACGGTGACCATTTCTTCATGTGGCAGTCTTAGTCTACCTGGCAGAATGATTGAAGGTTGATGTAATATAAGGCTTCACTCCTTTAAGCATTCAAAGCTGGACCACTCACAAACTATGATAGTAGCCACACATCAAACAACTACATGTACCAACCACCTACCCAAACCACACGTCAAGAAGATCGAGTTGATCAAGATTGAAGGAAAAAGACCTAGCAGCTACCCACAAAAAAGATAGAAGTTTCCTGGCCAACAAACACACAACCAGGAGTTGTGAGAGAGCTTTGTCCAAACGGTTTGACTCAACTGTTGATGTGTGCCCGCCCCGGCCTGAAGCCCTCCTCGGGCCCTATATCCTCATATATCCTGCGCACCAAAGTTGGGAGGTGCTTTCATCCTCCTGACCGACCGACATGCAGATCAACAGAAAGAAAAGTTTTTGATTACGCTGAAATTGTGCTGCATACTTAAACTCATGTTCAGACTCAGGTTTGGATTTAGGTCCAGAGGTCCAGGTTCAGGCCTGGATTTGTAAGTCCGGACCTGTACCCTTTGTTGGTTACAAATAAAATTGCATGCTGCCATAAATTTTACATTACAATTTAAAAAACAACAACAACACCTTTGCCTTGAAGTGGTACAATGACCTCGCTCTGAACAATCTCATTAAAAAGAAAGTTCAAGGAGTTTTTCTCTCACCTGACTCTGATCTCCCTCCCCTCCCGGCACCTCTGGTCTGTTCTGTAGGCGCTGTAAGTGTTGCTGTCGAAGGGCTGCCCACTGCTGCTGTAGTGTGATGGCCTGCTGCTGTTCCTGGGTCACAAGTTGCTGCTGTTCCTGGGTCATGAACCGCTGCTGTTCCTGGTTTATGAATTGCTGCTGTTCCTGGGTCATAAGCTGCTGCTGTTCCTGGGTCAAGAATCGCTGCTGTTCAGAGGTCATGAACCGCTGCTGTACCGGGGTCATGAATCGCTGCTGTTCAGGGGTCATGAATCGCTGCTGTTCCTGTTCTTGGGTCATCAGCTGCTGCTGCTGTTCCTGGGCCATTAACTGCTGTTGCTCCCAGGCTGCTGCTTGTTGCTGCTCATGCTTCAACATTTGTTGCTGTTCCGGTGAAACAGCAGCAGCGTTACCATCCCTGTCAGCTGGAACCTTCATGTACAGCTCGTTTGGATGTCTACCCTCTGGTCTCGGCACTCCTCTTGAGGTACTCCCATAACTGGCCGCACCCTGCTCTTTAACAAGATTCCTTAAGTTACCAGCACTGATGGACCTTTTGTCCGTTGATGTCCCCACCATTCCCTCAGCTCCCTCCGGTTGCCTACTGGGCAGTTGTTGACTATACAGTGGTCCTTCTCCATACTTGAGCTGCCCCCTTAAAGCAGTTGAAGCTTGATTGTCACCCACCTGTCTTCCACTAAGGCCCAGCCTTTCTGCGTCCATTTGAGACTGAAGCAACTGCTCTCTGGTAGCTCCATAAACTGCATAATGAGTAGCACTACTAGGAATGTAGTCTCGATCCCTTCTCCTGGATTCCCTCCCTCGCCTTTGCTCCGACACTGCCTGGGTGTGGGCTGCAGGCCTGCCGCGACTGTGATCGATGGACACGTAGATGGGTTGCTCGGTCTGTCTCTGACTCCCAGACGTGTAAATAGGAACGTTCGTGGTGAACGCGCTCGGCCCGTTGCCCCCCACCTGGACTGCGTGTAGGACGTTCTGCCTCTGGCTCGGCCTGGGATGCTCCCCCTGCCCCTGGATGCCGTCGGGAGGGCGAGTTTGGATGTTGCTGCGCACCACCGGCCCGTTGGGCACCACGGGTCGAGGTCTGGGAAGGCCCTGTGGGGGTCTTCTTGACTCGTAGAACTGTTCTGTTGTCCTGGTGGGTGTTTTGGAACGACTTCCCTCCACCATGCCGGGAGTGGGCGTCTTGGATCTTCTCTGTGCATGAGGCATTGGTCTGTTCCTCTGACTCATCTCCCCTGGGGTGGGGGTTTTCGACCTCCTGTTGTCCTCCCGAGGCTGCGCCCTGGGCGAGGGTTCGGGCGTTCTGGACCGGGGCCGCACCGGGGCGCCCTGATCGTCCGCACCTACCCTTGGTTGCATGGATTCATGGTGTGAGTGTCTTCTCTGGAGGTGTCGTAGCTTGGCCCTGTGTCGGGGATCTCTAGTATACTGCATCCCCTGTTGTCCTTGGGAATCCTTCTGTGAACCAGCACCCTCCCCAGGTGGCATGGCTCCCTCCGCCGGTGCCCGCTGTCCTCTCACTGCCTGTCCCTTCATTGGAAAAACAACGTAGTTGGAATTGGTCGTCTCAAGTCTCTGTCTCTCCTCCTTTGAATAAAAATGTTCAGGTGTCTTGGGTCGGCTGCCCCTCCTGGTGTCCTCCATACTGCGGGTTCTGGTGAGAGGAGAGGGGCTGCTCCTTGCAAAATGCGCGCCCACGTTTCCAGCCGCACCAGACGGGCTGCTCCTTGCAAAGTGTGCGCCCATGTTTCCAGCTGAACCCAAGACACTCCCACCCACAGCGCCCCCTGGAACAGCCGCTGCTGCCGCCGGTACTGCAGCACCTCTTGGCACCTGCAACGGAGATGATGGTTATCAATATTAAATGATGTTTCAGGACAATAGTCCTGTGGGTTTAGTCGGTCTCACAGTGAATCATATGCTGATTATGATTTGTTTGCATCAGAATCATGTGGATTAACTCTAATCTCCAAGCAGATCTTGCGGTGGCATAAGATAGTGTCCTAAGCTTGAGGAAGGAGTGTAGCCGGCAGAGGAGTTTCATCGGCCACCGCCCAGGGTAATTCGCACTTTCTTCCTAACGAAGTTTGATTGCCTGATAATATCCTTTGACCAGTGCGTTCTGCCACAGATCTTCGCGGTGGCCAATGAAACTCCTCTGCAGGCTTAACTCCTTCCCAAGCCTATGATTAGCCTGGTATCCAGCCGTAATATAGCTCCCGAGTCTCTTCTCTCGTAAAATTACGTAATTGCAAAGAGGAGAGAAGAGAATCGGGAGCTATATTACGGCTGGATACCAGGATAGCCTATGATACTATAATTTATGCCACTGCAAGATCTGCTTGGAGATTAGATTAACCCCAACTCAGCATTGGGTTTAAGTGATTTGTTCAAGTTCGTATTCTTTTGAAGTTTTGAATCTCCCCAGTTGGTAAAGAACGGTACACTGATACTTGCATTATGTACTTCTCATCAGCTCCCTGAAGAAGTCCGCAGAAAAAGGTGGGACCACCAAATGAGGACTAAAAGCTACAGTGGTTGGGTTCCACTTGCCATGCCTGCTGACCTACTGTTGTCTAGGATGAGAAATTAAACACCGCACGATTAATATATGATGATGTCTAAAACAAATTATAATTGTGACATGCAAAGATGAAACATGCAAAGGAAACAAACTAGTCTTAAGTTTTGCAAGACTTAAAACCCTTAAGCTGCTGGGTATATTCCGTATACAGATACATGCCCCCTGTGCCGAAAGAAAACAGCACTGCACACGTGTAGTGTATGAAACCCGGAAGTTAGAGGCATCAGCCTTGTTCACGGGTATCAGTTCTCTGGTCTGAGCAGTCAAACCCTCGCACTGAGAGCATGTACAGGCAGAGACTCTGGCAGCTTAAGGGTTAAAAGTAGGAAAATCTTGCTGTTTAAGCTGAAGGAATGTTGGATGAGATAATCTTGCTCCAGACCTGCTGTACTCTAGCCGCAGCCATCTGGGCGTGTCTCTGTGCCTGCAGGTTGGTGCCGTAGCCCCCGTACCCCTTCTGCAGGTACAGCTCGCGCACCTTCTGCTGCAGGACGTTCTGGCAGCTGGGGCGCTGGTCCTCCAGCTGGATGAGGTCCGGCGGGACATCGGTGGGGCGGTTGTTGGCTCGGGTGTACATGCTGTCCGGACTGTTCGTGGGGCTCAGGTTGGTGCTACTGCAGTGGAACAGACATGTACACATTCGTAAATAATTTTATCAGGTTGGTAATTACTCATATAGTAAAATACTTTTAAACACAACCAGCCGAGGGCAGTACTCACTCAGTCTGTCAGACACCATCATCTGGGTTAGAATGACTGGATCTGCTTCTTGCTGCTGCAGTGCCATCTACATTAGCTATAAGAAGCAGATCCAGTCATTCTAACGAAGACGTTGAAGTTCTGATCATGGTGTCTGATAGAGTACTACCCTGGTTGTGTTTAAAAGAACTTTACTATATGAGACATACATGTACACATAGTCATGACCAGTTTCTTTAGGTTAATTGGAGACATATTGGATAACAAGTTTACAACTAAGACATAACTTCATCAACAACCAACAACCACCAAGACATACAATCTCACAGTCAATGTTGCTGTGACTGTCACCTTCCTCAGAGCAATCTGACTGGATTATTCCACACTGCAGCTAAGGTGTCACTGCTAGCATTACGGTCCAAATGCTAAGACACCAATATGTTTAGTTCCCACACATGGAATTGAACCTGGGCCTGGTTAGCAGCAATACATAGCTGCAGTGAGAAATTAGAGGATGGTGACAGATGGTCACTGAAATATTTGATGATCATTGTATGCTTTGCTTGCGAATAATGAACCATGTGTTATCCTGACATACACATTGTAAAACATGCTCACAAGGACTCTAACAATTCCACATCTTGCCACAGAAATTGAAGAAAAGCAATATAGCAATGATCAACAATAATTTCTTTTATCTTTAATACATGTCCATGTATTATTGATAACACACACACACACACAGTAGCACAAACAAATGTCAGTTAGCGAAGACGTTTTTCAGGGCCTTGACTGATAAAACCTTGTTTGACAAGGTTTGGGCCAAAGTCTGGGTGATAAACTCACAATGAACAGCAAAAAATGGCTGTTTGCCACAGTAATGCTGGTTTGCCTCTATCCGCAGGGTAATTTATTTCTATAATTGTATTTAAAAACAGGGTATTTAGAGACATCAAGTTCACAAATGGTGATTTTGAACTGCACTATTTTATATCTTGAAAATATTGCAGTTTGAAACCGTCTGACGTTTGACACCCCTAAATACAGTTTTTGAATACAATAGATAAAGTTTACCCCACAGATAAAGGTGAACTAGCATTACGTCCTTACAAATATATCTTGATGCGCATATCTACAGTTATTAAACAGCCAGTCAACAAAAAATGAAAATGCTGGGTTTGACCATGGGTGTTATAAACCTGTACAACAAATATAATCAAATACAGGATTACATTAGGTATACAATGAGCCACAGACATGAAATGCAGCACTGGTATGCTGTGGGCTTAATACAACATGGTCTGATTCTCTCTTATACAGCCTACATGTATCTACAACTATCATTAGGCTTTGTGGTGGTAAAACTAAAAGAGAAAGTTTGTCTGATCAAGAGATGCTGCCATTTGCAGGCATACAAATGTATTCTAAAAGCAGGGGCCTTATGGTTATCTACATGACTTTGTGCATAATGGACATTTTATATCATCCTTATACACTGTAAGTGGATTCCTTAATGTCTGAGTTTGAATGCAAAGAAAGAAAAGTACAGTTGAGTGTGGATGTAGGGAGAGTGATGAGGGGACTTGTAAACAATTCTTTTTGCATATTTCAAGTGTGTAAAATGTCAGGTGCATTTCTTGAAACTTCAAGGTCAAAATTTTTCCTCTGGAATGGCAAAATTTCAAAGTGGTCAATTTTGAGTTACTTCAATCTGTGATGTGAAGTTTCAAAAAGTTTACATATGCACATGTAATATATATTTCTTGCAGGCATAAAATACTTGTTAGTGGTGTTTGTTTCCCTGCACTGAACAAATAATACTGAATCTGAGTGAAAGCAACCATGGTTAAGCATGCAGTTGCATTTTGTAATTTTCAACAGCAGTAAAATGGCATTATAGTATTCAACTTAATGCTTTAGCAGAAAAATAAGACCACATATCAAATAGATACTCATTTACCATCATGATGACATTCTGTACAACAGTTTAGTTCTGGATTTCACTGTGTTGCATTTAAAGGCGGGTAAAGGAAGTCCTAAATCTACTGCGAAGGGAGGACAACCATCACATCTTACCAAATGCAACTCATGCCTATCCCCAGCAAACTCCTAATCCACAGAGGCAGAGGGAGGGAAAGTACAAGTCAGAAGAGAGAAAGAAAAGATCCTGGGGGAACCACGCTTCTTTTGGCAAGAAATTTGGCTCCCAGGACAACACATCTCCTTACCTAGAGCAGCTCCAGTAGTGAGACTTATACCGGTTGGTACAATTAAATGGATGACTTACCATCTGGCATTATATTACTTTTTTGTGTAGGATTATGTTGTTCTTGACAATTTAATTAAAGGTATGAAAGTTTAAAAAACAAACAATTATGTGCTTGTGCTTCCTAAGCGTTAAAAACTGACATAAATGGTGCCTTTTTGATGAAGTAAGGAAAATACATGATGTTACAAAGTGTACAGATAGACAAATGCAAATGTGAAAGCTACAATTCTTATGCCTGTCAAAATACATGACTAATGTGGTACTGGGCTGGTATCAAATGAAAGTTGTTTCATCCATCACTCAAAATTTCAGCAAACCGTTTCTTATTTTACAGCAATTTACTAGGACCAATACACATTTTGAAAGTATAATGTTTGACACACAAAAGAAATATATTTGTCTTCATCTAACTTTTATGCTATGGTCTGAAAATATTGCATCCCCAACACATCTGAGACTTGTTCTGGACCCCCTTTCCACTAGAAGGCGATCACTGATGAACAACCGTGGAGCAACCATAGCGAGATTTTTGTAATCCTTAATTTTGCTATCTTTTTTAATATAGCGCATGATGCAAAAGTATGATCGAATTCTAAACGGCAACAAAACAGGGCTGTTTCCATGCAGATGTTGTTTTGCGTCCCATTCATTGTTTGAGAGCCCATGTTGTTAATTATCCTTCCTTTCCTTCCTTCATTTTACACAAACATCTTGCAAAAATACATTTCATCTGCAGTATTTCACTTTTTAAGACATTCATGAATTCATAATGCAAAAATTTTCGGACAGATGGGGGGGGACTTTTAGTCCGTCAAAAGAATCAAATTTCCATCCCAGGACAGAGGGGTGGGTCCTGGAGACACCCCTGCAACAAATTAACAAAATGTACAAAAATATGTCTCAAGTTTGTGATAAAAAATGTTGGCGGTTGCTTAGCGGTTGCTCAGCAGGAGCAACCTCTTGTGGAAAGGGGTTGTTAGTGAAAGTTCTGATGATAAGCATTAAAAAGGGGAGTTGGGAATACATTAAGTACATCTAGAAGCTCTCTTCTCCCAAATTAGTCCTGTAGAAAGACAATCCACATGCCATAGTTGAAACAAGTTTCATCTGAATCAGTGTAAAAATACAAAACTTGTACCTACATGTAGCTCATGCAGGCTAACAGAAGAGAAAAAATATAGATACCGAAATGAACATGATCACAAAGAAAAACTGCCAGCGGCAAGCATACTGCTATAGACAGATTAAAGACCCACGGCATGCTTTCTTTAAGTAAGATTGTTCCAAGCTCTTGTAGTTCAAGTTTTGCTCGTAGATGGTTTTCAATAATATGAGACAGGATTTTAGGGCAATTTCAGATTTTGACTTATTTCTTTTAAGAAAACAAACTTACTGCAAGGACAACACATCACACCACAGACTCAAATACATGTACATGAGGACACCACATTTAAGACATGCATGGAAAATGGGATATGACCAGACAATTATAGTGCATAGATAGACATCTTGAATAAACTTGAAACAGAACTTGGGGTTGGGATATCCGAATCTGCCTCAGGCTGCCATCCATTTCCTAACACAAAGATCCAGCCAACAACAAATTAACGCATATAGCTCCTGCGTAAATTCCTCAAACGTTACATCCTTACTTGACAACGTTGTCCAGGCTGTCGTTCCAGTTGGTACGATGCTCCTCGACAGGAGAAGAGTGTTGTCTGCGGATAAGGAGGCGGCGATGTAGACTGCGGGACCGCATCATGCACGTGTCGTACTTCAGCTTGGCGTAGGCCAGGGACTGGGCGTTGGATCCCGCCACGTTCACGGCGGTCTGAAGGCGAGCTAGAGATAGAAGACAGTGATGATGGCAACATCCCTGAATAATTTCATCACATTGGAAAATCACTGGACAGCAAGGTTTCTTAATATATAAAACCTAAATATAAAGTTGAATAAGTATCATCAGGCAAAAGTACAGGTACTGGGGACATAGGGTTGCATGTAGGTACAGGCCCATGACTTTTCAATCTTGTGTCTACCAACCCAGTCACTAGCTATAGGCCATTGAAAACTGTTTCAAAACTTGAGGATGACCCTGTAGCTCAACTGGTAGCAATGTCACAGTTGAGCTGCTGGTCCCAATTACATGTACATGTACATTTGTAGTTTGTACATGTAACAGGGAGACCCTGATTCAAATTCTGGGAAGGGCATCTTGGTTGGGATTGGACCAGTCTTTTAGAAGGGACGTGAAATAGCGGTTCAGCGTGTTTGAGGAGTTGGCTCGTGCATGTTAAAGGGAAAGCAACTTTTAAAAATACACCCTGCTACTGAAACAGCAAAGACACTGTACGTGACATTTGTTTGTTTGAACCTTTGTTTATTCATGAAAGCTCAAATCTGCCTACAGGTCGCTTTTCATTAAGGTCATCAGGGAAGAGGCAAAGTATATACAGTTTACATCATTTAAAGTCCTAGTGAGTCTTATAAGTCTTTTATACACAATTTTGTGTATTCCACACGTATGTGCCTCTAGGCACTACAAGGTCAATAACAACAACAACAACACTGTTTACTTACCAATGGCTGTGGTGCAAAGACAGAGTGCCGAGGCGAGATCACCGGCCGCCTCCACATGGCACGATCTGAGCAGCAACTGTTCTGCCTCCTGACACAGTCTTATACAGGGGTCACCTGCACACGGACACACAAGCACAAGTTTCTGTGAACAGTTTCATTGGGTGAGCAAGTTAACAGCTTTTCGTACATGTACATGACCTAGAGTTTTGACGTTTCTGTACATAAACCATGTTACATTTGGGTCTGCACTGTAAACACTGCATGAAGAACCATTGATTATATCTTATATATCAACCTTATATTTGGGACTGCATTGTAAACACTACAGGTATTACCTACAGTATCTATGCACAAGTGTAATATGTTTATAACATTTGAGGCTGAATCTGTTAGCAGTGCCTCCTACTAGAACAACCAAACTATTACTTCCTAACATTTTAGGAAATTCAATATTCAGAAATAGAAGTTGGACCTACCAACACCTCCTGGACTCTCTTGTCCAAGGTCAATCAGGTCATTGCCACCCTTGTGTTTGCCCTCTGGTGACCTTAGATAACCTTGACCTGCAGAGGACCCTGCCACTGACCCCTGACCTTGCTGCTGCGGTGGTAGCGAAAACTCAATTAAGTTGTCCTGGTTGTTGCCCTGGGGCGCCATAGTGTAGGACCCTTCGATACTGGGGGACTCAAATGACAAGCTGCTGGTGGAACTTGCACTGTTCCGATCCCCACTGCGGTAGCCGGAATCCCTCCAGTCCCCCGCGGCGCTCGCCCCCTGCATGATGTCCCCCCCTTGCCTGCCAGCCGACACATAACAGTAGTTTGGGTTCGGCTGGGGCACTCTCTGCTGATCCTCCACGCTAGTGAACGACCCCGAACTCTCCTCACTGCTCCTGGAATAGATGGCCTGGTTGCCGACATGCGGCGGCCCGTTTTCCTTCTGCGAGCCGTGTCTGTGGAGGGCCAGCCTCTGATACTCCTCCACCTGTGGATTGTATGGCATCGGCTGGTACTCCGAACTGGGCACCGGAGTTCTACCGTCCATCCTGTCCCCCACGTATACCGTCTGTGGTTTGGACTGCACCATGCTGTAGTTTGCGGACGCGCCGCTACTTCTAGCCGCAGGGCTCTGGTTGTATTCCGCAGGCTGGCTCGTTTGAGGGATGTGAGGTGCATTTTTCTCGCTCACAGATCTACTACTTGCTTCAGGTCCGTAAGGTTGCGGGCTCCCAGGCCCCTGTTGGGTAAGGTACACTAGATCCCCGTGGCTGTTTGACGCGGCAATGTTCCCAATGGAAGGGTCACTGGAGTGAACAGACAGGTTCTGCTTGAAGGTGGGGAAGTTTGGGGCGCTGTTCTTCCTCTGCAGCAAGGCACGGCGGTCCTGCGGCCTGTTCGGTGATGTCATGACAAGCCCCTTTGTGTTCTGCGGACTATGCAGAAGGCTCTGCCTGAAATCTTCCTGCGGTTTCAGCTGTATCAAGTCCTGCGAGGGCCCCGACGCATAGGGGCTTCCAGTTCTTTGATTAGACTGTACACTACTTACTTGTACATTCTGCTGAGTCTCTGGCTGAAACGTTCTGTAGTCGATCTGTGGGACCATTTTGATGTTGTCCGTCCCCTTCACGTTGTACGGACTCGACTGCTGCATGGCCTCGGCGGACGCAGGCATGTATGCTGGTTGACTACTGGTGGGATTGCCGTAGGTACCGACCTCACTCTGAATGTACCGATGGCTGGAAGAAGAGCTTTGGACGTGACTGGGAACGCTTGCGATGGCTTCAGCCCCCTGCGGTTGTCTCCTCGCACTAGTCTGTTGCACAAACAGATCATTATCAAAACTACCCGTCGGCGACGAAGGAGTGCTCTTGCTCTCATTACTATCGTTTCTCTGGTATCGCACGTAATCAGCTTTTACCCTGTCTTTCCCTTTCTTTGCACTGTCCTTTCTCACAAGCACTGTCTTCTTACTCGCACCGTCCTTTTGCGCCGGCCTGGAGTCAGGCTGTATCGGATGCGACGCCTGCCCGTTCTCCCAGTCCCGTTTCCCGGAGATTGGGGACACCGGCCCGTTGATGACGTACTGCCCGTGGCTGCTGGAACTACGGGAACTTCTGGAGCTCTGCGAACTCTGCGACTTCACGCTCGCCGTGTCCGAGCCACCCGACTTCCTCTTGGACTCCTTGTGAGAGGAGCCGGAGTGGTCCGACTTGCCCAGGGTGTGGGATGTGTAGCCGGATTGGCCGCTGGCGGAGGAAGACTTGCTCTTGTGGTGCGTTGGAGACACAGCGGGGCTCATCTTGGACAGACCTGTGAGTAACAGATTATATATAGCCATTACGGATAAAGTTCTGGGGGCTGAGTGGGTATAGGGGGTGCGGTGCGAACGTCCTGGAAGACTTCTATGGATAGTTTTGTCAGGTTGATACAACACTGGAGAATGAAGGTGTTTTTGTACCCAACAAAGTGTTATTTACCTAGCCCATGCATAGCTGCAGTAAGAAGTAGGAACCAGCCCTATGGAAGGTGATGACACAGTGACAGACCTCGCCACAAATTTAGCTCGGTAAATAACACTTTGTTATCTACCTGGAATACTTGTGTTGGTATAAAAACAAACAACAAAAACAGGAGAAAGATGCTGTTTAACAGGAACGGCAAGGGGCGGTGAGGAAAGATACGACAGGGTGATGGGCTGTGCAACCACCTGTGAAGATTATGCTTCCAGTCTTTTGCTGAGAACATTTTCTTTTAAAACAAGGTCATGGTTAATCCATTGTGATCTATTTGTCGAATGTGCTTCACCCTGTCTAAGAAAAACCACCTAACTCTAGCTGTGACAGCACAAAAGTTCACTACTGCATGTTTGAAGGAACTGTAACGAAACATCAGTCATTGTACAGTCAGGTGATCCGATACCTTTACTTTAACATCGCCAGCTCTAATAGCACAACTTTACATCATCAACCGCCATGCACAGCTCAGGGAAATACATTTTTGTCCCGAACCCATTTTGGATGGGTGTTGTGCGTTGTAGAAACAGAATAACGTGCATAGAAATTAATGATTGAAAGTTGTCCCTAGAGATTCTGATGTGTCAAAGTTGGCAAAAAGTGGCAACATCTTATGGCCTCCTTCAGTCAATATTGACCATGGTAACATCACAATCTAGGTATCAAAACAACGTGGAACTGTTATTGTTTTGAAGCCTAAAATGGTGACATTACATTACTTGAAAACTTGAAAAGTGGTAACTTTAGATTTCCTTCAAACACACTGCAGTGTACCTTAAGTTTGTTGGTGAGTTTGTGCCCCTCACATACAAGGACTGTTCCTGATACAGTTTTGCTCACCGATGAATCACGCATGCTACAGGAGTCTTCCTGCTCACTTTGCACTCACGAAGGTGACAATTCTTCACTATCTGCTGTACCGGGAGGAAGTTACCTCAGATCTTAGTCACTTTTACCTCAGATCTTGGCAAAACTCGTAAAGTTGAAAATAAAGAAGTTTATATAGTAGTAGCTTTAAAACATGGAGCACTCAACAATACGAACATACGAACACAATTTCACCTCTTACATGTCACATTTTAATGTCTCATGTGTATCTAATGCAGTACATTTTGTACAATGTCATGTGACTGTATCTTACAGAGAAATATGGACTCATCATTGGTTGGCTGCAGTACTGGTGACTAAGTTTCTTCCAATTCCGGTTTGAAACCTTAATTAGCTAAATTAATTCACGCATTACGCAGCACATATATAAGTCATTACAACTCCATCTAAAACCATTACTTTCACCAAGTTGAACATACATGTAGATGTTGATAAGTTTATCTTAAGAATGTACAATGTATTTTCAACAGTTAGATCTCTTTTATTACAATCCTTTGTACAGTTGTTCTTCTTGAAGCTTGATTTTCAGTTTATGTTCTACTATCTTAACTTTACACCTTCCATTCTGTACTGTGCAATATACTGAGTGTATGTGCTTCACTTCTGACAAGCACCTAGCACTTAGGTATGACTCCTAGCTACTTGGAATTGCAGTTTTGTCAAACACCACAGAACATATACAGTTGTGCACTTAGATGCACACTTTAGCTCAGACCAATATTTTGCTCGACTCTATTCTGTCCTTCAGCATTTGAGATTCATTACATTGAATCTTCCAGAAGCATTTCAAGTCTATGGCTTGTACACTTTTGCTGTCAGAGTCTAAGCCTCAAAACTGTACAGCAATTTTGAGGTAAGAACCTCTGTCTATTAAACTTTCACCTGCAAAGTATCCACTACATAATACAGATTTAAAGCAGGCCAAGCTCGAACAGGAGATGCCAACTTTCTTCCCCTACAAGTTTGGATAATCCTGTTCACGTATAAATCTGCACATGTACAGCAAAAGGCGCCATGGGTAACAGGCCGTAGGAGAAGGCTCCTAACTTAGAAACAGTTCTCATCTGCTAGACCATGCTTAATACATGTACAAATGTCCAGACTTCTGGTATCTGTGGCAAAATGGCAACTTATGCAAACACGACAATGTATATACATGAATGTACACACATTTAAGTATATATACAATAGTATGCAAATCATTATAATGGGTAGTAAAAGACATAAAATCTTCCCTGTAACCACACTGAAACAAAGCTAGTCTCCCTAACTCAATTAAGTTTTCAATAAAATCAAAGCTTTTAAATTATCAATATGCTAGACACAATTAATGTGTTCACCAATATCCACTGCTGGGAAAATGCTACTAAAGAGTACAGAAAATGTTCACAGTTACTCTAATTTCTGTCATAAGAGTACCCCAAGACTTCCACGCTAAAAAATGGTGTTATAAATAAATAAATAAATAAGACCTTCTTATGAATGTTTTGCTGTGGATTTGGCAGTTAGTGTACTTGGAGGAATAAACTACTGAAAGCTGTCCTACATGAAACCAATAATGCATGAGTCCATGCAGAATATCCATAGTCTGCATTCATGACAAGGAAATACCTTGGACATACCTGTACCTGTCACTACCTTGTGTAAATTCTTTAAACAGTTCTTGATGGCTTGATTTGATCAACCATCTCCCGAGAATATACAGTAACAGTGTATGAGATGGTGTGTACATGTTTGTACAGTAGGTGGGAATGGACAGAATTTGATCAAGAAGAGACTACAGACAGCAGAAAAATTATCAAATGAATATTCCTTCATACCAACTATCCTAAAAACTACCACCTTACAGGTGGTCCAATGTGGGTTGGATGAATTGAGAGTTGGTAAAAATTCAATGTATCATGACAATAAAATGCATTGCACATTGTACTCTTAAATCGAAACGAATGGTAGAATGTTCCAGGATTGTCTCAAATACAGGGTTGGTGGTTGTCTGTTCATACATTGGTTTCTACATTGATAGAGGATTCCAGTGGGCTTCGACTGAAATAACTTATATGGATGAATTCTACTTCAAGTTCTGCATGGAGGGGCCCCAGAAAGCCATTTACGTCAAGCAGTGGTTACACTGACCATGATGTTTTCTTGTGCTCATCTTTTTCCTACCATTACCCTGGTGCAAAATAAGTACTGTAAAATTGCATCCCATTTCAAATTTGCAAACTCCACCTTCCATGACCCCTCCTTGCTTGCAACAGGCTTACTAAATGCAGGACTTGCACCAACCCATGCTTTTATTGCATTTGGAGGGCAAAGTGTGAGTAAATAAGATTAGCGTTTTTAACAAGTTTATTTTTGGTATCAACAAAGTCATGAAACATCACATTGCTAAGTGAATCATATAATAAAAGTAGGACTTGTACCAACCCTTGCTTTTATTGCTAGCTTTTGGAGGGCTACTTTCAAGTATATAAAAAAGTAACACATACATTTTGGCCACCTTGAGAGCATTGCTGACAATAACATTGCATACGATAGGATATGTCTTCTTCTAAGGCCATGTTGATTTGATTACATGGATGACATCCATGCTCGCATAAATTTTCGGCCATTTCCAAATATAGAAAAGACAGTTTCAATTGTACTGTAAAACGTATAAAGCAGCAGCAGAATGAGTAAACCCATGCCATACATTGGAAAAAAATATTGGAAAAAGTATACTAATGTCATAGAATGCCAACGTCAGCTCTTAGGTCAAAGAAGATGTGTAAGAACAAAAAGTGAAGAATTTATCGTTTGGAATACCATACGCCGTACGTTTTGGCATACCATAGGCATTTGCACAACCTTCTTGAGTACCTAGATTTCATAATTACAGCAACTTTTATTTTGGGCCAAATCTGTTTTATTTGCACACTCGCATCAGTTTTGGGGTTCCTTGAGGATGCATCAGCCATATAATCAAATCAACATGGCTCGAGTAGAACTTAGCAAATCAGGAATGGACAGTTTGAAGAGAGCTGGCAGACTGTACGTCTAGAAGGAGATGGACCATCCCCCGGAGGGTCTTCTCTCCACTCGGGGCACTGCCGGCAGAAACAGCAACACGCCACGAGATGGAGGAGGCAGGGAGAGAACACAGAAGATGGCACGGGTGAGGGGGGCAAAGAAACACATGAAACAAAGTGTGAATGTTGGATGAAATGATCCAGAAGCGAGATAGATAGAGCAGGTCAGGTCCCAGTGGCTTTAGCTTGAGTGTAAAAATTTCAAAAATGATCTGGACTTTATTTTTGTCTTCAATATTGTACCTTCTAGTCCTAGGAATGTGAAAGTCATGTCGATCCTGTTTTGCTCACTTGAAGAGCTATTCTTCCACTGATTGTGACAGAGAAGACAAACTCTATGTACAGTTTTTTACATGTTCATTGTAACGGGGAAATTTCCGTAGCTCTTTTGACAAGCACAATAAACAGAGGACCACGTTAAATGTCCTGTCCTATATAAGGACAGTGTGCATATCAGGTGAGAGACACTGACAAAATCAATTCACGGCTTCTAGTTTCAGAAACAGGGCCGCTTAACCATTGGACTATGCAAATAGGAATGCTGTTACAGTTAAGTTTTGTTGTCTGATATTGTCAGTAAAGCATTATGTACAGATTCTCTCTTACTGTGTGAATCTATGCTTTTCACTTGAGTTTTTTCCAAAAAAAACTAAGAATGTCGTCACTGACGCTTAGCATTGCAACTATACATGATAATATTAGCCACTAGGACCTGAGAAACAGAGGAAGAAATAATGATGGATGTTGCGAAAAGAAATAAAAAACAAATAAAGCGGGAAAAGCACAAAATAGCACAAAATAACAGGATGCTTCTAATCTGCATGATTCATGGTTTATTCTTGAACAAAAACACAAGAAGCATGACAGTGTGACATTATGTACTGATCATGATTGTATAAAAACATGTACACACTGCTCTTGCATTTAGTTTCACTACAACAGTTACAGTAACTCTATGTTAGTATTCTACTTCAACACACACAAATAATCACACATCTTGATGATTGGTAATACATGTATGTCATACTTGGGGATGCTGGAAAGAGAATCACAAAAGAGCCACACTTGATTCGCCGGGTGTAAGTGTCACTGGTAAGTCTCTCTCTCTATATACATGTATTTGTGTGATGGAAATGACTGCCATGCCAATCTTGAATGGATTTTTGCACGTAAGTGCATCTGTGACCATTTGTAACGGGATTATCATAGTGAAGATTTTAGATATCAGTGCACAAAGAAAGCCTCAACAGAGATGGCCCTCCGACACCGACCTTTGACCCCTTGCTGACGTCACATTTTGTCACATTTCCGGTGAGGATACGTGACACAGGCTTTGGGTTATCACAATTTGAGCAGGGTCAGAGGACTCACTGAAAGCCTGCTGGTAGCTATAGGAGGTTTTCTTTGTGTACACTATGTACAATTAGGGATGGATACCGGTTCAGACTTGTTCAGATTTCCAGTTTTTAAAAAAAGACGGTTCAAGGCCTTTCGTTTTTTTTTGCTCGGTTCTTGCATGTTGCACTGGTCTTAACCAGTCCAGTTGAACTGATATCCACCCCTAGATACAATGTTTAAAATCTTCACTGTTTGGATGAATATTATGAAATATACGTTTTGAAGCAAGACTGCCATCTACAGCAAGCAGCCTTCAATGAGTGATAGGAACAACTGCAAGACTTTGATCCCGTGGCATTGTCAAAAGTCAGGATCATAATTTATGACAGTAGCTTGCTGATGACAACTGTGCAGTCAAGTTGTAAATTTATGAACCAAAGAAGCAGAAAAATTTGCATGTGGCATCCATGCCAGACAATACAAGAACCAATTTCTTTAAGTTTGCATCAACTGTACTAGAACTGTACCATACAGTTTCGAAAGCTGCTCTTTCCATCCTGTCAAATGTATTGTAATAGTAATATTAATAATATGTTTGACTAAGGTGGCATATCACTGTTAGTGGGAAAGGAATTTAAGACAGTCATGCAAAAAATATTACAATGCATAGAAAATACTAACACACCAAAATTTTAACTCCCTGTCATTGTAAAATTCACAAACTTGCATGTTATGATGGAACTCAACACAACTATAGGAATTTCTCATTTTTCTCTGCTGCACAAATCTTCTTCTGATCCATTAAAATCATTCCTTGTTGTATCCTGTAACGTTATGATACACAATCAAAACAAAATGGATAAGAAACAACAAAATTCAAAAGCAACTAACACATCATGCCATTAACTACGTAGAAAAATATTTTTTAAAACTGTACATGATGCATTATGTGGTGGCATTGCTTATGATGAAGAAACAAAACATGACATCATATTAATGATTATTCCCACACAATATATGGACAAGGGACTGTATTATCAACATTTTCCAGTTTAGTGCTTTAGTCCACATTATATAGTACCCATCCGCCGCTGGCAAGCTTCAACCCAATATTGCACTTTCTGTCCCCCACAAAGTAACTGCCTTGGGGACTATCATTACATATTGAACCTCATATTTCTTCGGTAATCTCATGGAAAATATTTCTTACCCGCCACGTAATTACGCTCGTGGCTTTACAAGAAGCGCTGAAATGTAATTAGCAAGTTACAACGCAGAGACGACACCCACCACAAGTCATGCAGATAGAATGAATCAGCACATAAGGCCACATACCAATTTAATTTGTTGGTTCTCGGATTTTAAAAAAAGATTTTCATAAACCCGTATCTAGAAAAATACAATGAAGCCTGAGGACCAGGTTTGTGCCTTGGTGCACTCATTTTTCTGTTAAACGGATTATGATGCAACTTGAGAGTTGAGACTGTATTATAATTTATAGTCTCAAGTTGACACGATTTTTAGATCAGGGTACTACTTGTACATAATATGATATTATGCATTCCTTGGGGTGAATACAGCCATTTTCAAGTTTTCCACCCTACCTTAAAGATGTCCTCTTGCTATATTTTCACTTTTAAAAATCCGAGAAAACCAAGAAATTGAATTGGTATAATGGCCTAAACATCATGATCATGCATCACAACTTAGTATCATAGGAAGATTCACTGGACGTACGTTGTGCGCCTTCCCCGTGGGTGTAGCCCGGCAGCATGGTGGTCTCGGTGGGAGCGGTCTCCGTGTTGACCGGAGAGCCGAAGTGATCGGCGAACAGCAGCAGCAGCGGCTGATAGTGGCCCTTCCTGCACTTCTCCACAACGTCCTTCCATTTGCTGCCAATCTGTGGGGAGAGGATTAGATAGATAAGGCCACAGCAAGTAAATTTTATGGATGACATCACTGCACTCATTAATTTTTGCCTGATTGCAGGAAAAAATTTTTTTTCCTCTTCAGGGATGGTCAGACATACCAACGTCCTTCCATTTGCTGCCGATTTGTGGGGAGAGGATTAGATAGATAAGGCCTTAAGGGAAAAAAAGTTTTGGTTCCTGTTTCAGTCCTGAAAAAAAATAGGGTCAGTAGGTAGGAATTATCTTTTTTTTTCTTCTTTCTGCACTACTCTACAACATCCTTCCATTTGCTGCCGATCTGTGGGGAGAGGATGAGATAGATGAGGCCACAGCAAGTAAATCTTATGGATGACATCAGAGCGCTCATTAATTTTCGCCTGGTTTAAAAAAAAAAATTTTTTTCCCTCTTTGGGGATGGTCGGATAGACCAAAATGGGCAAACATGTTGTGTTGTAGCCTAATAATCATACTGATAGTGGCCCTTCCTGCACTTCTCCAAGACGTACTTCCATTTGCATTGGGAGAGGATTACATAGATGAGGCCACAGCAAGTAAATTTTATGGATGACTTCAGCACGCTCACGCTCATTAATTTTTGCCGGATTTCAGAAAAAAAAAAAGATTTTTTTTCCTCTTTGTGCATCACAGAAACATTTATCCTTCATTAGACAGGACAAGCAGTGTTTTTAGTTCAATAGGAATTGGGCTGAAGTGACTCCACTGCCCACCCAAAAAATGTCTAGGGTTGGCAGGTTTTTCTCAGGTAGGTAGGGAAACAGGAAACACAATTTTTTTTCGTAGGCCTAATGTCAGAGTTACGCCTTGCTGTGAACCACAGCTGGGCAACCTTTTAAAAGGTTGATACGGTTTCACGTTGCCATTATAAGCTTCAGCATTCAATGATGAAACTTGCAGAGAAGAATGCACAATAGGATGGGGGGGGGGGGATGGAGCAACATGCAAGGCAACTGGGAAATACCGTCGGAATGTAAGCATGAGGCAAAAGAGTTAACTCCCAAAACACATCAAGAAGTTCATGGTATTTGATGTTTGATACAGATCAACTATTTTAGAAGTGAACAATCATGCATTAGTAGCCTGAGCATTATATCAGCTGCTTGGACAATG
This sequence comes from Branchiostoma floridae x Branchiostoma belcheri, assembly GCA_019207045.1. Taxonomy (NCBI): domain Eukaryota; kingdom Metazoa; phylum Chordata; class Leptocardii; order Amphioxiformes; family Branchiostomatidae; genus Branchiostoma; species Branchiostoma floridae x Branchiostoma belcheri. The sequence continues at coordinate 11,663,178 of CM033024.1, read as the reverse complement.
TTCCTTTGGTATTTCTGTTGGTTAATTTCGATAAAACCTTATCTGAGGTAGACATCCCACATGAAAGAAAAGTATGAGAACCCTTCAAAGTCTTGTCATTACAGGGGGCTTAGTTGATAATTGGGTCTGAGGAAAGAACGGTGGCTGGAAAATGAGAGAGATTGACTCTCCATTCCGTTGCCTTGATTTTCTTTCCCTTTTGGAAGCATCTGTAGTCTAGACAGTCATGACTCATAGATAAAGTTGACACATTTTAACTTTCAAGTGTCAAAGTTAACATTGTTCAGGGCTGGTGTTCTACAAACCTTTCTAAAAAGTTTGAAAATACTCAGTGAAATAACACATTTTCAAAAAATACTTGCAAAGAAAATTCTTTAATGAAACAGGATGGGTATACTGAGCTACATTTGTACTTGAGCTAACTGATGGACAGCCATTCCCTTACTTTTAAACTACAGGCTGTGACTGCTGAGCATATGTTGATCAACCAAAGATTACAAGGAACAACTTTTTGTTTGTGTTGTGTCTTTTTGCATACTTTTACATCATGCATCATATTCCAATTATGAAATCAAGGTTATATAGATCCTATTTTGTTTGCTGTATGGTCTCTCAGCAATTGCCCTTCCAATTCTAAAATTTTGAAAAAGTTAAGAGCTTGAACACAAAGTATGCACAGACTATGCCATTAGTTAAGCTAAAAAGTTAACGCACCATCATGTTTTTTTTCCCCGTGAATGTTTCAGCTCCCTTTGTCAGGTCTGCGACCCCCCCCCCTCCAACTTAAAGATGCATAGTATTACGCTATTGGAGAATCAAACCATCGAAATTCATTTCAAACACACAATAATGCCTCACCTCCTTCACTGTGGCATCATCAAAGTAGATCCACGTTTTCAAGCGGGTGTGGAAGAAGAAGGTGGAGTAGTGCTTGCCGTAGTACGTCACCACCCCCACCAGGTGCAGGACCTTCCCTGCCGCAGAGTCGTCCACCACGGAGTGGAAAACCTGAAGCAAAGAAGCGGTTAGTGTGTTCCAGGAGATGAAGACATTAGAGTCAAGACATATCAACTTCTCAGTAATACCCCCTTTCCACTAGGACGGTGCTCAAATTTGACATATCACTCAACGAATTGTATCAAAAGGAAACAAATCTTGTTACACTTTGTGCATTTTGTTGTCTTCTCAATCACACTTTTATGCTTTGTATGACATACCCAGTATGAAAGTGAAGGTTACACATATCCTATGTCCTAGGTCGCAGTGAGAGCGCAGCACAATCGCTGTCCTAGTGGAAAGGGGGCCTAAGTAAGTAAGTCATGTATGGGGTTATACTGCACCGTCTGGGTTATACCGCCCTTTGCGAGGTGACATACCCTTTCTTTGGCTGATACAAGATGGGGTGCGCCAGGTCTTCCGTCTAGGAGAATGATGTAAATCACCGTTTTGTACGGTCAACTTCTCAAGCTGACCAACTGTCATGCAGCAATGCTGGCAGCTGCCCATTTGCTCATAAAGACGCAACATATAGGTCTGGCTCTAGACGAGTGAGGGATCAGAGCCCTCGAGCCATAACCTGGACCATTCATCTTTCCCTCCCGTTTTAGGGTGGACCTTTATTGTTGGGTTCCATTACCCTCTCAATACCTTCTCTGGCCTGTGCCGTTCATAACTTGGCTGTTTGAAGACACTGAAGACATATGTGCTATTCGCTTCATCCATACTTACACCGCGGAGGCACGGGGGAAACGGTCCCGTAGGAAAAGGGCCGGCTTTAGTAAAGGACCAGGGGTCATTATTAAAAGGACAAGGTCGTGCCCTTGAAGGAGTAAACTTGCCGTTGACCTTCTCAAGATGTGGAGCCTGTCACAGCGGCGATACCGAACCCCCGCTGCCACCACATTTAGCTGACACGGCAATGACATATGACGAGTATTTGTTAAGGGGTTATTGCCAGATGAAATATGCCTATCGCATTTTGCGGAGACCAGGCGCAATCAATTCTTGAAGCCTACCATGCCATAAGGGAAAAAAAGTGCACAGGCATGCCATCAGCAAAATCAGGGGGAGACACAGCCAAGCATGAACAGCCTGAAGCACCGGCTTGGGGCATAATAGCATATTAGGGGGGCTCCGCCTCAGTCAAGTGTGCACACTTATAGAACAGATGTGCATTTTGCGCAATTTGGACTCTGAGCTATGAAAGCTCAGCTAGGTATAATTGTAGGTTTTCCTTCTGCTTTCCCTGTGCCATGTAAAACTGTGATAAACAAGTTTGCAAGAGAATGTCTCACAAACACATAGTCTAGGCGATTGGTGCAAAATATAGCTAAAATTGCTCAAAATGTGGTAAAAGCATGAATTTTGGTAATACTATGATGAATCCTGAGTATGTACTAAATATTTTCAAGGGTGGTGCCAATTCAAAATGCCTTTACCACACATTGTAAATTGAGCAATTTTTGCACCAATTGCCTAGACTAACATGGGACTGATACACTGTACAAGGTGACACAGATGATGATGATTTATGCAAACAAAAAAAATGTGACTCATTCTCCAAAATGGAAAAGCACAGTAATTTAGTGGCAATGATTTAATCAAGGTAATTTGTATGTCTGCAATGCTAATTAACATGTTAATAAAGAATCAAATTGAATTGAACAAACTGAAATATGGCAGAGCTAGAACTCCTGACACCTGTCCAGTGCAGCGGACTATCAGGTGGTTTTTGAATAATGAGCTACAATTATATTGAAGCATCAAGCAAATTTCAAAATACTCTCTGCATGTGCACTTTAATTTGCCTTGGGAATTCCATCATCAGGAATGACTGATTACACTTTGAGTTCAGTCGTGAATTGGAAAAACAATATTAGTTGACTTGATGGAACTAATTGTTTTTAGCTGGAAGTACATGCGACATTTACTGTAGCAGTAATGCTAGTTCACCTTTATCTGTAAGTAACCTTTATCAAGTATTTTTAAAATCAGGTATTTAGGAATATCAAGTGATTTCAAATTGCAAAATATTTTCAAAACATTGCAGTTCTTTCCAATATCCTTAAATACTGTTGTTTCTAACAATAATGCATTATGCGTTGGCCCATAGATAAAGGTGAACCTGTGTTATATGTATGCCAGGAAATGACACACTTTTCCCATGATTCTGTTGAATATTCCAATAAGGGACTGGCAAGTTTCTCAAGCTGGTATTCTGGCAGTATTACCAATGTTGCATTTAGCAAAGTACACGCACCTCATTTTTAAACAACAAATCCAGGTACACAAAGAACAAAGAAGATTAGGTATCACTAAGTGTATTCACTTCCATCAATTACTGACTCAAACACTGAAAAGCAAAATTTAAACAAAAACAAAATTTGAAAGCAGAACCCCTCCTTGGAACTGTTGCTGCAATTGTCAAACAAAATTTGACAGCAGAGCACCGTTCCTTGGCACCGCCGCTGTACATGTATGTCAACTCACGCACGCTTCCAATCAGCGCCACACTGAGGTCAATTACTGCCTGCCTATATTTCTTCAAGGCCAAGTTTCAAATCTCTGGTGACCAGGTGTCCTACACAGAACTCATTTCCGTTGCCCTGACTGGGACAGGGAGAAAATGTCAGGTGTCACAATGCATTACTTCACAGCTTCACTTCTATTGAAGATGATCCTCTGAGGTTTGAGCCTTTGTTTATTCATGAAAGCTTAAATCGTCCTGCAGGTTGCTTTTCATTGAGGTGATGAGGGAAGAGGCAAGGGTCAGACAATGTAATATACTATATAACAGAGATACAGTTAATGTTTGTATAAATGTAGTCCATATTGTTCTCTTCCTCCATAAAGCGAACAAACTACTTTGAATCCACATGCAGTATTCTCAATCATGTGTATAAAGTGATATTGTGAACATTTCTAAGCTTTGGAAAAAGTTTGGGAACTTTATTTGGTCAAATCTCCATAAATACCTCAAGAAATACGAATGCATAACACATCATCAGGAAGCTTGATGGGATTTTCATCTTGCTTTGACCATACTTTCATAGATTCAGAACAGGGGCTACTTGTGTGTGTAATGTTAGATATTCATCTGTCCAGAAACAAACTACTTGTAATAATTATATAATCATTAAACTGGTGAATTGAACAAATTTTGACCAAAACAGGAAAGCTTAGACTCTACTTTTTCCTTCTAACCCAAAATGTTTCAAGATTGAGCCAAAACGTTCAAGGAAAAGCAGGACTTTCAAGGAGTTTAAGGTGGCACTAAAATCGTACTCCAATTCTGAGCCCTCTACTGTGCAACCCAACACTCAGTTGCCCTTCTCTGGCACCTCATCAGACAATCACAGCATGTGTGACTTGGTAGATTGGCTGCACTTCAGGAGCTAACTCTCAAATGAGGAGGCTGGCTGTAACATCTGAATACAGTGCACGACTTCAGTCCATACCAATTTAATGTTTTGGTTCTCAGATTTTTAAAAGCGAGACTACATAATAAAGCTTGAATGTGACTGTATTCACCCCATAAAATTGAGTGCACCAAGGCACAAACCTGATCTTCAGGCTTCATTATTATGTTTTTCCAGTTAAGGGTTTTGGAAAAAAATTTTTAAATTCGAGAACTAACAAATTAAATTGGTGTTGCCTCAGTCCGCTATCTCCCCAGCAGCAGAGTTGTGGGGGCGTGCAGCAGCTCGGAACTGCCGATTGAGATTTCCTGCCTTCATGACGTCAATCTAGTTGCGTCTAATGACACATGTCGAAGATTTTTCAGAGAAGCTGGGTGAACAGCCAAGTCATGTTCTTATCTGGTTAGGACATGTATCTACATGTACATGTATTTTCCACCATTCTATAAACAGAATTCATAACTGTTGAGTGATTTCAACCTCTGATGAGGTAAGTTCTTATGACTCCAAAATACAACATTTCTTTTTGTTTATGACAAAAGTCAGAGTATTCACCCATCTGGTTAGATTGAACATTAGATTACCAAAAATTATTTTTCCAGGTCTTCACTCCTGCCCTCACTGACACAATTAAACAATAACTATACCTCCGATATCATCACATTAAACATACAGTGGCTGCTGTGTAAAATTTGCAAACCCCGTGATGTAAAAGTGTACCTAGATAGGCATTCATCAGTCTAGCAAGACTATAATGAAAAGTACTTCTTCTACACAAGGAACATACTGTTTGCTTTTATGCTTTAAACTTCTGAGTTATGAGGCAAATCTCTGCTTTTCTACCCCCCGTTTTAACTTTTAAGCCCATCTTTCAAGGTACTAGCAGAACACAGTTTTTGGCCTATTGGGATTTTGGGGACTGTGGGGGTCACGGAAAAATACCGTGTTCTGTTTGGCCTATTGGGATTTGGGGACTGTGGGGGTCACGGAAAAATACCGTGTTCTGGGACCTTTTAAAACACCCTGCCTCCAAAGTGTGCCTGTGATACTCACATCTACGAGCCGGATGGTGGTCCCCAGACAGTTGATGACGTCCATGATGTGCTCCACTGTGGGCTGGTCTGTGTCCCACACCAGGCCCAGACTCACTACATGGAAGGGTTTCCAAGAAATACAGGCTTAGCATGATTCAAACAATTCAAAAATTCATACTTCTAATGGCACTGTACTACTTTTATTTGAATGTGGCTAGCTTGAAGTCTGTGTCCCACACCAGGCCCAGGCTCACTACATGGAAGGGTTTCCAAGAAATACAAGATTAGCATGATAGAAAAGAGTTTTAGAGAATTTGAAGTTGCCCATACATCTGTAACAGATGCTTAGAGGTGACGCCCATCTCACACATCTGTGCCAGCCAATACAGCAAGGGGCCAGTTTTCTGGTAGTGATCTGTATTTAACTACCATACTCTTCCTCATTAGTGCTGAGTGCTCAACAGAGAAAGCAGCATGTACCATTTTCAAAGTCTTTGGTATGACTTGGCCAGGGATCAAACTTACAACCTGCTGACTGTAAGGCAAACACTCTACCTACTCGGTCATTGCACCAGTTAAGAAGAAAAGAGACTGAAACTATTAAAAACTGCCTACAGGCCAAAGAAAAAACCTCCCCGTGAATAAGTAGTCTTTTCCGTTGACCCCATGAACTGGAATGTCTGTCATATCTGAATAAAAACTAGCTCTACCATCTTTGAACATCTGTCGCTACCAAAGTCTGACCTTTACGGTGATACCATGTTCCCATTCAATTTTCCTGTATTCAACTAACTATGCAAACACAAGAACACAAACATTCAGATACACTGAAAACAAACTACACAGAGATAAAAATGTTTTAGCTACTCACCTATTTCAGGGGAGTTCATTAACATTCTCCTGATCTGCACCCTCTCTCCACAATTACTCTAGAATAGTGGGAAGGAACATGAACATTTTACATGTGAGCAGCATGAGAATAACACAATCATGCCAAATACAAATTCCAAGAAAAAAACTTCACATAACCATTTCTATTTTTTTGGCATATTAATCAATAGTTGTTTTTTCTTGGGATTTTTTCTTGAAAATGGACAGGCAAATCCAAGAAGCAACAAATCAAATTGGTGTGGCCCTATCAAGCAAGTTTGTATAATGATTCATGTTCCACATGACCATGTATTTCGTAATTATGCGGACGCCTGAGGGAAGCTGATAATCCACTGCGGAGCTCATTACCGACTAGGTTATGTTTTCACCTCTCCATGACTGATTCGTTGGTTGCTTCATTCGTTTGTGAGCAGGACTTTTGGGGATCTTCGTTTGCAAAGTTTAAAAAAATTTAAGCTTAATTGGTGGCTTTAATCAGCATATGTATCAAATGAGCAGGCCTTATGACACCATATAAATTTCAGAGGGTCATTAGCTCTTAATTATATTTCAGCCATACATAGTATGGTGAAATATATTGTATTCGTAATGTTTCTTTCTTTCTCCTGTCAAATCTTCAAAGTGATTCATCTCCGCCGTTCCTGGACCGAATGACCTGAAATTTGGCACAGGGGTAGAATGGGCCAATACCTTGATGCTTTTTTCTCAGTTTTTTCATATCTGCCTCTAAAATGATTTTATTGAGATTTTTTTGGTTAATTTTAGACCAAAACTGTATATTTTGGCCCCTGTACCCTGGTATTACAACCAAATGAGCTGAAATTTGACAGAGATGTGCCTTGATAATGCCCCCATATAAATTCGATAACACTTTTGGTGTACAGTACAACAAAATGCTTATTTTTGCGATTTTTTGACCAATTTTTGACCAAAAAAGGACACTTTTGGCCCCTGTACCCTGGTATTACAACCAAATGAGCTGAAATTTGACAGAGATGTGCCTTGATAATGCCCCCATATCAATTCAATAACACTTTTGGTGTACAGTACAACAAAATGCTTATTTTTGCGATTTTTTTTACCAATTTTTGACCAAAAAAGGACACTTTTGGCTCCTGTACCTTGGTATTGCAACCGAATGAGCTGAAATTTGACACAGATGTGCCTTGATAATACCTTCATATAAATTCAATAACACTTTTGGTGTACAGTGCAACAAAAGGCTTATTTTTTGCGATTTTTGGCCAATTTTTGACCAAAAAAGGACACTTTTGGCTCCTGTACCCTGGTATTACAATTAAATGACCTGAAATTTGGTATAGATAGGCATTAGATACTTGGTAACAAGATTCAAGTCAAATTTTTGACATAAACAACTTTAAAATGATTAATTTTGGCACTTTTCTGAGGGGAAATTTGTTTTCTTTTGGCCTCCTGACGTGACCTTCCGTGACCCCGCACAGAGCCACACCTGTGCGCGTCAGCCGGAGAGTTGATTGAATCAAAGACCTAGCCAATCAGCGAAGAGGAGGCCAAAGGCTAATTAATATTCATAAGCGGGGCCTCATGATCCCGTATACAGCAGTGTTCCCGCCAGGGGGAGCGAAGCCCGCCTAAGGCTCTCGCATTTTACACTATTCAGAAGGCTTTATATTGTATCAGTTCTTAGGGGCATATCTATGATAATCGCAGCAGTCACTTAACTTCTCTTCAGGAGTTTAGCGTAACACTATTTCAGGTCAAACCGTCAAAGGCAACTAAAAACAAACTTTAACGTTACTGAGTTCAACAGTACTTATAACTTGTTATCCGAAGTTGAAACGCTAGCGATGGTATTTTCGCTGCGCTGTTAGCTCCGTGCGACTGTTGTTGACGGTCTTATAACGGTATATTTTGCACCCCTGTACCCTGGTATGAGTAACATTTGGTATAGATAGGCATAAGATAGTTGGTAAAATGATCCAAGTAAAATTTTTGGCTTAAAGTACTGTAAAAGGCTTAATTACAGCACTTTTTTTAGGGGAAATTGGTTTTCTTTCGTTCTCCATGCCATGATCTTTCGGACGTTCACCCCACAGAGCCGACATCTGCACCTGCGTCTAGCCGGCAGGAAGAGTTAATTCAATTAATGGTTCAGCCAATCAGCGAAGAGGAAAGCGAAGGCTAATTAATATTCATAAGCGGGACCACACAATACGTTAACTTGAAGACTCAGGCCGTACAGACTTCTCGCCAGGATTTTTTCAAAGCGTCGGACAGGGGTCCGGGGGCCGCCGAATGTCCCTGGCGGGGTCCAGGGGCAGGGCCACTGTGTGGGGGGGGGGGGGACCCAGGTGGGCGAAGCCCCCCCGGAAGCTCTTGCATTTTAGACTATTGAGAAGGCTTCTTTTATCATTTTTTTTAGGGCCATATCTACGATAATCGTAGCAGTCACTTACTTCTCTTCAGCAGTTTGACTTTAAAATATTTCGGGTCAAAGCTTCAAAGACAACTAAAACCTCATAAACAACAAACTTTACTTAGCTCAACAGTATACAAAAATATTGTACGGGTTGCCATCCTTAGTTGAAGCGCTTATTTATAGCGCTAGTATCTTCGATGCGCCGTTAGCCGCCGTGCGACTTTTGTTGACGGTCTGATATCCCTACGTCGCCGCCTCGCTGATATTCCCACGAACATGTTTCAAGAAAAATACCCAGCAAAAAACGCTGTTCTACGTCAAATTCTATTCTATAAAACATGTGGGACTCAGTGTTACAGTCTAAATATTTTGTAGAAGCACCGCTGTAGGAAAGAAGGTCCAAGCAATGTAAAACATCACGTAGCATGAAGTTCGCTGTCAACTGGCACACAGCACATGGCTGTTTGAAACTCTAAGTCTAATCAACAGCCGTGTTTGATTGATAGCCGGCGGTCCTTTGATGAAGTCGGCGAAAGGTGCGTTAGTTAGAAAATCTGCGTTTAGTTTTGATACGTAATTATAAGTTAGACAGTGGCGAGAATGATTATTTTCTCATCAATATTTCTCTTCAGAATTATTTGAACTTAATTGTACATCTAAACAATTGGCTTACCTGTGCAATGTTTATATGATTAACTAGAAAGGCCGACATTTGCTTAAGAGCAAATACAGCATATTTCAGCCATACCCCTTCCTACGCAACATTGGACTGTTCCAAATCACCCCTGCGCAAAAATGGAACATCCTCTTAACAGTACATTATCCCCCAAAGTGGACTGGTATTGTGAATTGATTCCAGGTAAAAACAGAGCTTGCTTCTATTTTTCAGAAAATGACAATAATCACACCTTCCATTCAGAAAATTTTCATCATGACTGAAAATTGTTGAATGACTTCATGTAATGTCATTAACAATTTTCAGTACGATAACTAGGTGTAAGTTTAAAAAAGTATAAGCTCCTTGTGATGTGGGTACATTTATTATTGCAGTGAACTTTTTTTATTCAAGTAGGGCATACGATTTAATAATTATCAAGCAGGTGCAGGTACTGTAGGACCGTTTGTTTTCTTCAAGCTGTAAAACTGTTAAACTGTTTTACTTTGTATGCAATCAGCCATCGAGCCTATTCTTATTTTAGTTTAACAACTTCCTGCCAGACCCGGAAGATACGATTGAACCTTGTTCGGGGATTTATTTTCGTCTGTCTGGTCAGTCTGTTCATACCCTGGCGCTGAGAGTGTTTTATTGGGCTGAAACTCTGGCAGTTTAAAGTTACTTACAATTTAAATGTTCAAAGTTTATGTCAAACAACAACAGCACTAGGAACACATACATTTGCTCTGGAGAAAATACAGCAGTTTTCGCAAGTTCCAGTCCAGTGATAGAAATGTGGCCACTATAGACAGGTGGTCACTATAGAGAAAATGCTGATCTATTGACTAGGAGCCATACGTTACACATGATTTCAGTACACTGATCATTAATCATATAAACATTGCACAGGTAAGCCAATTGTTTAGATGTACAATTAAGTTCAAATAATTCTGAAGAGAAAGATGAGAAAATAATCATTCTCGCCACTGTCTAACTTATAATTACGTATCAAAACTAAACGCAGATTTTCTAACTAACGCACCTTTCGCCGACTTCATCAAAGGACCGCCGGCTATCAATCAAACACGGCTGTTGATTAGACTTAGAGTTTCAAACAGTCATGTGCTGTGTGCCAGTTGACAGCGAACTTCATGCTACGTGATGTTTTACATTGCTTGGACCTTCTTTCCTACAGCGGTGCTTCTACAAAATATTTAGACTGTAACACTGAGTCCCACATGTTTTATAGAATAGAATTTGACGCAGAACAGCGTTTTTTGCTGGGTATTTTTCTTGAAACATGTCCGTGGGAATATCAGCGAGGCGGCGACGTAGGGATATCAGACCGTCAACAAAAGTCGCACGGCGGCTAACGGCGCAGCGAAGATACTAGCGCTATAAATAAGCGCTTCAACTAAGGATGGCAACCCGTACAATATTTTTGTATACTGTTGAGCTAAGTAAAGTTTGTTGTTTATGAGGTTTTAGTTGTCTTTGACGCTTTGACCCGAAATATTTTAAAGTCAAACTGCTGAAGAGAAGTAAGTGACTGCTACGATTATCGTAGATATGGCCCTAAAAAACTGATAAAAGAAGCCTTCTCAATAGTCTAAAATGCAAGAGCTTCCGGGGGAGCTTTGCCCACCTGGTTCCCCCCCACAGTGGCCCTGCCCCTGGACCCCGCCAGGGACATTCGGCGGCCCCCGGACCCCTGTCCGACGCTTTGAAAAAATCCTGGCGAGAAGTCTGTACGGCCTGAGTCTTCAAGTTAACGTATTGTGTGGTCCCTTATGAATATTAATTAGCCTTCGCTTTCCTCTTCGCTGATTGGCTGAACCATTAATTGAATTAACTCTTCCTGCCAGCTTGACGCAGGTGCAGATGTCGGCTCTGTGGGGTGAACGTCCGAAAGGTCATGGCATGGAGAACGAAAAAAAACCAATTTCCCCTAAAAAAAAGTGCTGTAATTAAGCCTTTTACAGTACTTTAAGCCAAAAATTTTACTTGGATCATTTTACCAACTATCTTATGCCTATCTATACCAAATGTAACTCATACCAGGGTACAGGGGTACAAAATATACCGTTATAAGACCGTCAACAACAGTCGCACGGAGCTAACAGCGCAGCGAAAATACCATCGCTAGCGTTTCAACTTCGGATAACAAGTTATAAGTACTGTTGAACTCAGTAACGTTAAAGTTTGTTTTTAGTTGCCTTTGACGGTTTGACCTGAAATAGTGTTACGCTAAACTCCTGAAGAGAAGTTAAGTGACTGCTGCGATTATCATAGATATGCCCCTAAGAACTGATACAATATAAAGCCTTCTGAATAGTGTAAAATGCGAGAGCCTTTGGCGGGCTTCGCTCCCCCTGGCGGGAACACTGCTATATACGGGATCATGAGGCCCCGCTTATGAATATTAATTAGCCTTTGGCCTCCTCTTCGCTGATTGGCTAGGTCTTTGATTCAATCAACTCTCCGGCTGACGCGCACAGGTGTGGCTCTGTGCGGGGTCACGGAAGGTCACGTCAGGAGGCCAAAAGAAAACAAATTTCCCCTCAGAAAAGTGCCAAAATTAATCATTTTAAAGTTGTTTATGTCAAAAATTTGACTTGAATCTTGTTACCAAGTATCTAATGCCTATCTATACCAAATTTCAGGTCATTCGGTTGCAATACCAGGGTACAGGAGCCAAAAGTGTCCTTTTTTGGTCAAAAATTGGCCAAAAATCCCAAAAAAAAGCATTTTGTTGCACTGTACACCAAAAGTGTTATTGAATTTATATGAAGGGATTATCAAGGCACATCTGTGTCGAATTTCAGCTCATTCGGTTGCAATACCAAGGTACAGGAGCCAAAAGTGTCCTTTTTTGGTCAAAAACTGGTCAAAAAATCGCAAAAATAAGCATTTTGTTGTACTGTACACCAAAAGTGTTATTGAATTTATATGAGGGCATTATCAAGGCACATCTCTGTCAAATTTCAGCTCATTTGGTTGTAATACCAGGGTACAGGGGCCAAAAGTGTCCTTTTTTGGTCAAAAATTGGTCAAAAAATCGCAAAAATAAGCATTTTGTTGTACTGTACACCAAAAGTGTTATCGAATTTATATGGGGGCATTATCAAGGCACATCTCTGTCAAATTTCAGCTCATTTGGTTGTAATACCAGGGTACAGGGGCCAAAATATACAGTTTTGGTCTAAAATTGACCAAAAAATCTCAATAAAATCATTTTAGAGGCAGATATGAAAAAACTGAGAAAAAAGCATCAAGGTATTGGCCCATTATACCCCTGTGCCAAATTTCAGGTCATTCGGTCCAGGAACGGCGGAGATGAATCACTTTGAAGATTTGACAGGAGAAAGAAGAAGAAGAAAGAAGAAACACTAGAAAGGCCGACATTTGCTTGAGAGCAAATGCAGCATATTTCAGCCATCTCCCTCCCCATGCAACAACAGACTATTCCAAAATCACCCATGTGCAAAAATCGAACACTTTTGTTTAAAAGTCACTTCCACTAATGACATTTAATGACACCCAAAAATGAATCTTACAAAATTCCTAGTGCAAGAATGGACTCTTCCAGTGCACCCCATGTGAATTTGCACAATAGATCAGTCCAGAAATACTCTCACTGAAAACATGGTCAAGGTTGAACTAAGCAAAAAAGGTATGAAAAGGTAAAATAGACCAGTCCAAAAACTCTTCCACTAAAAATGGAATATTGAATTATCACCTTAAAGTTTCTAAAACTAAATTTGAAAACATCCCCATGCAAGAATGGACTCTTCTTGCGATGCCCCTATGTAAAGTGGTGCAGTCCAAAAATACATCCGCAAAAATTGGACTCGGACGTAATTACCAACGTCCCAAAAATGGATTTTAAAAATCCCCCCATGTAAGGATCGACTCTTCCAGCACAACCTATGTAAAATTGCAAAGTTGACCATTCAAAAAATAACCACACTGAAACACTTTGACATATCAAATCACCAAAGTCCATAAACAATTTTTAAAAAAATGCCCCCCTCCATGCAAGAATGGACTCTTCCAGTACACCCCATGTAAAATTGCAAAATAGTCCAGTTCAAAAATACTCCCATTGAGAGACATTATATAATCAACAGTCCAAAGATGAATTTAAAAAATATGTACCCCCTCTGTGCCAGAATGGGCTCATCGAGATAACACCGGGCCCACTGATTGGCTGCCAATCCCCTTCGAGATGTTGACTCAGGCTACGTGATTGGTTGCCTCTTTAATCAAGTTACTAGTATATATAGACATGTGCACATGCTGTCTTCAGGTGGGAGAGGTCAACGACCTTGAGGTCGTTGACCCTCTGTCCAGTAGAGAATTACCAAAAAAGTCTACAAATATATCATTTTGAAGTGGTTTATGCCAGAAATTATACATGGTTCATTTGAATGAATATCTAGTGCACCTATTTACCAAAATGTAGGTCATTTGGTTACAAGACCAGGGAACAGGAGCCAAAAGCGTACGTTTTTGGTCAAACAATGGCCAAAAAATTCCAAAATTAAGCATTTTGTTGTACCGTATGCCAAAGGTGTAAATTAATTCATGTGCGCATATGTAGACGGCACTCCTATACCAAATTTCAGGTCATTTGGTTGTAAAATGGGGGTATAGGAGCCAAAAAATGTCATTTCTGGGGCAAAAAATGCCAAAATTAAGCATTTTGCTGTACCGTATGCCAAAATTGTTTTTAGAATTTTGTGGGCATATCATCAAGGCACCTCTGTACCAAATTTTAGGTCATTCGGCTGTAATACCAGGGAACAGGGGGGCAAAATGTACATAAAAATTGCAAAAAACATGAATAAAATCATTTTAAAGGAGGATATGAAAAAAAATGAGAAAAAAGCACCTGGATATTGACCCACTCTACCCTTGTGCCAAATTTCAAGTAATTCGGTCCAGGAACGACGGAGTTGAATCGATTTGAAGATTTGACAGGAGAAAGAAAGAAACATTACAAATACAATATATTTCACCATACCTATGGTATGGCTGAAATATAATGATCATGTGTAACGTATGGCTCCTAGTCAATAGATCAGCATTTTCTCTATAGTGACCACCTGTCTATAGTGGCCACATTTCCTAGTGCTGTTGTTGTTTGACATAAATTTTGAACATTTAAATTGTAAGTAACTTTAAACTGCCAGAGTTTCAGCCCAATAAAACACTCTCAGCGCCAGCCTCGAGGGTATGAACAGACTGACCAGACAGACGAAAATAAATCCTCGAACAAGGTTCAATCGTATCTTCCGGGTCTGGCAGGAAGTTGTTAAACTAAAATAATAATAGGCTCGATGGCTGATTGCATACAAAGTAAAACAGTTTAACAGTTTTACAGCTTGAAGAAAACAAACGCTCCTACAGTATCTGCACCTGCTTGATAATTATTAAATCGTATGCCCTACTTGAATAAAAAAAGTTCACTGCAATAATGAATGTACCCACATCACAAGGAGCTTATACTTTTTTAAACTTACACCTAGTTATCGTACTGAAAATTGTTAATGACATTACATGAAGTCATTCAACAATTTTCAGTCATGATGAAAATTTTCCGAATGGAAGGTGTGATTATTGTCATTTTCTGAAAAATAGAAGCAAGCTCTGTTTTTACCTGGAATCAATTCACAATACCAGTCCACTTTGGGGGATAATGTACTGTTAAACCGGCTGGTAAAACTATATAAAGACCAGATAATATAAACTATGGTCTTCAGTATGCTACAGGCACCCATGCAGTTAACATCAGTGGTAGCCTGACTGAGAAAGTACAAGTTACTCTTCAAATCCTGTTTGAAATCTAGAGACAACAGATAAGAAATTGAAGTAAGACTACACATCATAGAGAAATTAGCTTGTTGAAGAATATTTAGCCCAGAATATGAAGTAATGACAATACTGGGTTGCTATTCAGTGTGAGACATCAGCTGGCAGTTTTATTTTGTACAGTTCTACAGAGCATAGGTCTATACTGGTCTCTTACTATAAGTCAATTATTACAAGTCATGTTTCTACACACACAACTCATTAGAGCTATAAGTCGTAAGGAATACATTTTCAAGTTCGAAATGCAGATGCAAGTAGATGCTTTGATACAATTTTGACAAGGATGATTTGAAATTTGAAGAAATTTGTTTTTTCCAGAACTGCAGATAGTATTATCTTATTATCACATGATCTTATCTAATTGAAACCTTGCATTATGTAACTTTGTTAACACTTACTTTGGGTCATTCTGTATGATTTGAAAATGTTCCTATGAAAACCAGTACAGAATATTTGAATCAGTGACCAGTAATATGCAAATCTGTCTCTGACCATTGTTTCTAGCTGGTAGACAGTCTGGGGTGTTTATGAGTTTATGTGGTTATGGGGGTCAATCCACCATTCAAACTGCTGGACAAGTCACAGTGGGAGCACTTCCTTATTGTTCTTACCCTGGGCAAGAAACCAGCCGGTTTAAGAGGATGTTCCATTTTTGCGCAGGGGTGATTTGGAACAGTCCAATGTTGCGTGGGAAGGGGTATGGCTGAAATATGCTGTATTTGCTCTTAAGCAAATGTCGGCCTTTCTAGTTGATAACTCAATCATCTTGTGTGAATATTGTTTCGTACATTCCATTGACAACACACACAGCTTCTGTATAATATGGTAACTACATGTGTTGGCCTAGTATTGTATAGCTTTGGTTGTCACTGTATATGGCAGTTGGCGAGATTGACCGGAAATTTATGGTGAGTTCATCTTTTGTGTTGAAACAAAGCTTAACTTTGTAACTATGGAAACAAAAAGTGAATACAATCGTTCCGTATGCTTTAAACTTACAGGACAGTTTCTAAGGTCACCAACCCCTCCTGCATTCTTCAGCAGCTGTCCAAACATCTCAGGATACGGCTTCTTCGTCTTGTCTAACATCTCCTTTCCCTGGGCTCTGGACAGTAACGAAAGGTGATTAACACAAAATGTTTACAGTAGAGAATATAACAGGGTGTGTTCTGTATAAGGGGTATGTGTCGGTACATTCATAATGAATGTTATCAAGGGCCCAGGTACAAAAATATAAGACATAAACATACATACTATTATACACGAGATACTACAAACTACAATTTAGAGGTGTATATTGATTGCCAAATCAAACACTGCTTTCCAATAATAAGGGTTTTAAATCATGATTGCTCCTCCTGTTAGACCCAAAATCAGAGAGCGATATAATTATGGAGCAGAGGAAGGCTTAGTTTTAGACTCAATGATCCCATAAATTGTAACAGTAATTGTGAAAACAGTTTTTGTTGAAACACTGCCAAAACGGGCCTAAATCACAGCGTATGGTATACACATCACAGCATATGGGATCCAAATCACAGCAAATGGTATACAAATCAAAGCATATGGGATCAAAATCACAGCATATCATCCTCTATGCTGAAAAGGCCTGGTGACAGTGGTTTGAACACTGGATGGAAAATGGCACAACGGCAGCAAAATCAGCACCACGGACATACACTAATGGACTTTTCAAAGGACTAAGATATCCTAAGGACTTGATATCCTTTTAGTTACAGTTGAATACTAACTAAAGGACAGTGAACAAATTCATGCTCCATATGATTTTGCTCAAACTAAAAGCAATGAAACAGAATTAATATGATTTGAAAAGTTAGTGCGGACTTAGGCTTTTCAATATTTTCTAGGACTGGTTGTTATGTTTCCTAGTTGCAGGCCAGAGGGTGACTGAGAGGATGGAATTCCTTAATAACAAGATTCTTTGTACAACACAAAGACTGTTTTATTCACACGTTTCGGTGATTGTGTGTCACCTTTCTCAGGGCAATTTTGTCTGGTTCACATTGTACTACATTAGATGAAACTATTCATGGAGGTGGAATAACTCAAGTAAATTCAACTTTTGCAGCACAAAATAAAAACTAGATATTTTCCAAGCAGACATGTCATGTAAAACAGTTCATCATGAGAAGTCTAAACCAATTTTGACTTGTTCAATGACCTTGTTGGCTGACAATATCAACTATTCCTTTTTCCCCATGTCAATATTCCTGGAAAATCTTGCTACTAATACACAAACAGACAAAGGAAAGAGCTTACATCATGGCGGTGACGGACACGTAGTGGACCATCTGTGTGAAGGGCAGAGGCTCCGACGTGGCACCACATCCACACATGCACTGTGTATGGGAGGGGTGAAGGACATAGTTAATAATGGTAAAAGAAGTCTTATCAATCTCCAAGCAGATCCTACTATGCCATAAGATAGTATCAAAGCTGGCCAAAGAGTATAGCCGGTCTAAGGGAGTCAGACAGGCACTGGGAGGTGGCTGTCCTCCTCTGGCTAGATTTACTCCTTGGCCAGCTTTGATCTTATGCCACCAGGAATCTGCTTGCAGATTATCTGCTTGCAGATTAAGTCCCATAGCCTTATTGAGGCCATTGGGGCAGTGGGTTGTTATCCACTGTGTCTTGGGCACGGTATTGGAAAGTGGGGCCAATCTTCTTTTCCCACAGCCTTTTACCTACCCAACCAAAGTCAGGTACCCATTTTTACACCTGGATGGATTGAGTAAATTTATGTGAATGCCATTCCCAAGGGCACAAGATTGATAGCATAACAGGATTTGAATCCAGGACCTCTTGGTTCTGGGCAAAATACCCTGCCGTTATCCCACATGACCCCACTATACAGTTGTGCCACACGACAAAGTTACCGCAATTCAAAATACCACGTCGTAATGCTCTCTGGCACTTACGGAGGTTTGGCAACAGCAAATCAAGTACAGGTAATGGAGCATTGCACTGACCACCGAAGCGAGAAGATGGATTGAGGACGAGTACAATGTAGTTCGTATTTCTACAAGGTGACTCCACTTCATTGTCTACTCGGTACATCGGGCTTGACTCTGCCCGTCCTGGACATAAGCCAGTGCTTCTTCTTAATGAAAAATGGGGCGAGTACTGACCTGCTCAACAACAGTCATGGCAAACTTCTGGTGAGAGATGCAGTGTTTGGCATTGCACATGTCCTCTTTGACCTCGTTGGCAATGTGGTAGTGGATTCGCAGCAAGATGCTCTCCTGCATAGAAGGAAAATAATCCGTCAGACAAAAGGGAACCCTCAAAACTGACCTTCTGTCACCTACAAATGTATTGAGGTTGTAGAGGTCAAAGGAACGATGGACAAACTTGTTATATAAAAAGAGAATGACTTGTACTTCAACAAGTTCTAAGTTGCATGGTTTAAGCAGAAATCCCAGTCTTTGACAGGAGGTTTAAAAACTACAATCCATACCACAGGTAATAATGAGGTATGCATTGTTTCTATATCTCACTAAATACTACAGGACTGGTATACATTGAAGTTTGTTGCTTTATATTATAGTCAAGTATAGGAGGGAAATATTGTTTCATTCCATACCACTCTAGAATACACTCTGGTAGTGCGAACAGGGACACATCATCAGTGATGAACCCGGGGTCATTGGGTGTTTCGGGTCTTTAATCACCATACACCCTCGCCCGGGCGACCCAGCCGAGGTTGATCATTCCCCGACCTGTGTCCGTGTGGCTTCCACGGTTCCCCCCTACAGGTTTTGACTGAATTACATGATTAGAAAACAGGTACAGTGTACAAAATGTAGTTTTTGAACCTTTGTGAAAGACTTGGATTTCCACTGAACATATACAATTTACTACTGTAACAGCAGACTCACAAAGCATTCGGCAGCATCGTCCATGAACCCCAGCTGAAATCTCTGTTGGTCCTCGAAGGTTTCAGCCAGCGCTTTTCTCAGAGCATCCGGTGGGAGTGCCGTCTCGTCACTGTACTGGAACTGGGTAAAGATGACCTGTAGTGTGGGTAGAGTTTTGTAAGTTTAACGCTTTTTAATTTCACTTTTATCTGTGGGGTTACCTAGTACCTATATTCATTGTTTTAAAAAAAGGGAACTTGGGGATATCAAGTCGACTGATGGTGCAATAGTTTGAAATAATTAAAAAAAAAATTGAAAATGTGGCAGTTTGAAACCATCATCTCTTGACTTCTATCAAGAGGTCTAACAAGAAAAAACGGATTTGTACCGGTACAACACCCCTAGTGCTGGACCAACTTTGCTTGTGAGGGATGTCCCCGTATGACATGTACCTCTATGTTCCAATAAATTGGTAACTGGGAGACCCCAGTTCAAATCCTGGGATGGGCATCTAGGTCTTTGCAACCGTCTTTCAGAAGGTACTAAAATAGGAGGCCCGTGTTCAAGGACGTGCTTCAAGCCTATTAAAGGGCAAGGCCAAACTGTAAAAACATATCCTGTTACAGAAACAATAAGGAAACGTGTGGACCTATATGGCACTAAGCCACTACAAGGGGAACAACAATTTCTCTTGCCCAGGCCCGGCTTTCCTATAAATTTCCGCCTCCGCAGGCCCAGTTAGCCAGTTCTGAAACCACCTGTGGGAAATTACAGTCTTATAGTGGTGCTCCAAGATCACACAGGCCAAGGATGTGGCCCTGCCGTCTGTTTGGTACATGCCACGGATGTGGGAATGGAGCCATTCATCAGACGCGCTCACAGAATACATACTGGTTGGATGCAGTAAAAGGTTCCATTCCTAAATCTTCCTTTTCTACATCAGATCGGCGGCCATTCAAAATTGCTGCTTCGGCAATTTGTAATCAAGCTTGTTGCCTGGCAATGGACTACACCAAATAAGGATGGAATGACCTCTGTAATAGCATCATCAGAAGTAATTAGTGGCCCAGCAATAGACTGTATACATTGCTTTACAGCGGATACTCCAAAGCAACAGGCCATGGCTATAAAACGGGGATCCGGTGAAGGCTTCATTGGTTCATACCAGGATAGCAGCACACATGATTTTGATGGCGCCACCAGTGATATTAATGTAGAGGATCCGTACAGGAACTGCAGAAAGAACCGATCATCATTCGGATCCAAGGGATCGAAATACTGGCAGCAGATGCACTTTTTTTGGCCTAAAATTGGAGCTGTGCATCTAATTGATAACAGGGCACCATAGAATGATGCACCCAAATATTTCTGTCGGGCAATTACTATAGCTTACATTGTATAAGGTTCATGTATAAGTACTACAGTAACTGTATACTAGTGTGCAGAATAGTTTTATTGTGTAATAAAAAAACTATAAGTATAACCTGTTTATATCGCAGTAACTTGAGTAAGGTTGGCAATTAGCTTTTGCTCATTCTGATTTGTTATAATATGCTGTGTACTCAAAAATATTTCTCGGACAAACTGAAGTCAATGCTACTTGACCTTTATCTGCGGAGTAACCTATATTCTTTGTAAACAATTTTGTTATTTAGGGAAATCAAGTTAAGGGACAGTGGCTTGAAACCGCAATATTAAGAAAATAATGGCAATATGAAACCATCTTACGTCAAATTGATGAGTGTATCCTTCAATACCCTGTTTCTGAAAACAGCAAATTTAGGTTACCCTGGGGATAAAGGTGAACTAGATTTATAGGTTAGGTGCATCAGTGTACTTTTTCCCAACGATGAATTTCAAGCCATGGTGCCTTAATGTCTGTTCTGTCATACATGGGGAGTCTGACAAGGCCATATGTATGAAGCAACTGGACCTCATCTTTATAGGACATTAAAGTTCCCCATTAGATAGTACATGTACTTGGATTGTGCCTCTAAATTCAGCAATTTGTAATTCAAGCTGCTCATACTCGAATGAGAATCAAAATGCATCCTCAAGAATGCTTGCTGTTTAGGCCACGTCAATCTGATATGTTGGTTCAAATGTATAAAGCAGCTGGACCAGTCCTCATCTTTATAGGACATTAAGGTTCCCCAGAGGTACATGTATTTGAGTTATGCCTCTAGATTCAGCAATTTGTACTTTTCATTCTTGAATCAAAATGCTAAATAATGCAAGTTGCCTTTTAGGCCACACCAATTTGATAAGTTGGTCCTCGGATTTAAAAAAAACAAAACAAAAATATGCTTAACTGGAAAAACAAAATGAAAACAAAGCCAGAGAACCTGGTTTATGCCTTGGCACACACATTTGTATGGATTGAATACATTCATGTTCAAGTTTTCCTCCCTGACCTATGCTTTTGTGATGTCTATTTGTAAGTCATTTGCTAAAGTTTTATTTAAAAAAATCCAAGAACCAAGTAAATCACTTGATGTGGCCTTATATCACACAATACTGTACATATATACAGTTTTACATAGCCTGTATAAAGGCCCCTGTGGTAAAAAAATCTAAGAAGGGGATTAATTCCATACTGACCACAAATGCCATCTTTCAATTGATATTGTTGATATGCAACTCTGGTGTCCTAAGATCAGCATTGGACTATAAGAAATCTACTCCTTAAAATCGAAATGACATTATGTACTATGCAATTTTACTTGCAGCAAAGAAATTAATTCATTTTTCAGTAACAAAAGCACCCAATATCTACCTAGTACATGTAGGGAAAAATCGTACTGTGGGTAGAAAAATTGCAGAGGCCTGATCGGGCAAGTATGGTATGACATACACTTGCCCGATCGGCACTTTCACTTCCCAGTGGACTTGTCCACACCTGAAGATGATACCCTAACTGTGGCCTCACTAGTACTGTGTCTACAGAGTGTGACATACACAGTCATGGCCACAGACAAATCTGCAGTAAAGCAGGGTCCATGCCAAGGAGCTGTCATCACATAAAAGACACCACATATTACAATAAAGTCATTCATTCATTTCCTGCCATACTTGGGTTTGGAACTAAAGAAAGATGGGCTAGATCCTCAGCTAGATCCTACAAGCGGTTAAATTGTACCTAAGGCCATACTAATTTAATTTTTTGGTTCTCAGATTTTTAAAAGTGAAAATGTCGCGAGAAGATATCATAAAAGCTTGAATATGACTGTATTCACCCCATAAAACTGAGTGCACCAAGCACAAACCTGGTCCTCAGGCTTCATTATCATAATGTTTTCCAGTTAAGCGTTTTTCTAAATTTTTTTAAAAAATCCAAGAACCAAAAAATTTAATTGTTGTGGCCTAATGTGAATGTGAGAGCATGTTTGTGACATTTGTTTCATTTACACTGTTGGCTAATCATTCAAATAAGCCTGTACTATCAGATTTATACATCAACTTCCAATATTACTTTGCAATTACTCGCTTCACAGAACCAAGGGGGGGGGAGGTTTGGGCTGGGACAGTGCTATTCAATGGTCCCAAATCCTTTGAGTTTCAAAAATAGAATATGGCTCTTAGTGGCAAATGTGCACACCAGCTCATCAATCCAAATCTGGCACACTTTAAACAGATTAGCCCGGGGCTCGGTTGGTGTCATTACACAGTTAGGGAAAGTGGTGTAAAGTGCCTTTCCCAAGGGCACAGCACCGGCCGGGCATGGCGAGTTTCGAACCCTGGACCAATTGGTTCAACACTCAAACTAACCATTATGCCACACCCAAACCACCAGTTCTTGATTTTGAATCAACCAATAAAAAGCTTCTGCTGCATGTTGCTTAACGGTTCTAACTTAAGGAGACAATCTCACATGCAGAAGTCTAACCACAAACACTTGCCAATCAATAACAACAATTATTGCTCAGCCTTGACTTTGTAGCATAACAGACCAACGATGGGTTACTTGTCTTTAGGGTTTAACGAGTTTCTAAAATTTGCTTATCCTATCGGGCAAGTACATAAAAAAATTACTTGCCAAAACCAACTTTTTACTTGCCCTGAAATTGAAATTACATTCGTCCATGTATTTTCACTGCCATCAATGAAATTCTTTATTGTTCAGTCTATTTTTCTGTGTTGATCAATGCTTGATGCCATGATTGTGAAAAGCAACATGTAAATATTATAAAAATTTTACACATGAAAAAATCTTAATTGCCCGATCGCGCAAGGGTAGTAGGACATGCCCACTTTTACTTGTCCGGGATAATCGGGCTAGTGGACTCTATAGTGGACTTGCCCAACCCTGGTCTGTCCGCTGCTGATACTCCAATAAGGGCACATTACCATGCAGACAACACCTGTCACAATCATACGTCACTGTCTGGAGGCTTACCGTGTCATATTTCTTCTTTAGATAAAGGATGGTTGGTGTCACTACCTGAATCTCAAGCAGGAAAGCCCTTTTCAACTGACAATAGACTGTCCTGGGTTGCTACAAAGGCATAGCATACAACCTCATCTTGACTTCATCTTTTATCAACCATCTTTGAATTGATATGAAACTGATGCAAAGATAATTCTGAGTCTTGGTTTAAAAGGTGGTAAATCCAGATGTTGGTCCAGTCACTGGTGAAAGACAGCGGAAGCTGTCTAAAACATATGATAGTGAAAGTAGAAGCTGTCTGAAACATCTGACTATTTCTAAATTCTATCCAGTTGCTTGAGTAACTGTTATCTTGCCTAAAGACAATTATGTAATGATTATAATTCTGATAGGATCAAATTCTCTGTTGACTCTCAGACTCAGGATGCTAGAGTGTGTGTTAGAATGGTCTCTTGCTTATGAATCCTGAATTTCAACTCAATCTAATTGATCTAAAGAGACATGAATCGAAGTTGAGTTCAAAGGAATATTTTACAGGCTCTGATCAGGATCTCTGTTGGATTCTGTCAGACTGCATCGATTCCGTTACCTTGACATATGAAACGCTACTCCATTCTTCTTCCCAAAATGGAGTTGATTGCTTTAAGATTTTAACAGTCCATAGAGTTCCTGAAGATATCAAGCTGGGAAGTACTTTTGATTTACAAGCAATCTTCCGTTTGTGACGTTTTACTTCGAATCCATAGATAGACCTTGTTTTCCAGCCTTGTAAATGAACAGCCTGAAATACGGTAAACCTTTCCATCATTTTTGTATGATGCACGTTCTTGTCCGCATGGTTGAAGTGGTTTTGGATTACAAAATGGAGAAGATTAGGGTATGATCATTAATATCTGACATGAGAGGCATTATCTGTGGACAATGTACATGTATCATCTACATTTGGGAACATCCTGTCATCCAGATATCATCTTGAATCAGATGATTATATAAAAATTCAGCTACCTTGAAACACTGTTCCAACAATCAATGCAACTAATCTAATGAAGGAAGAAAAAAAAAAAAACTAATCTAATGATTGTATTTGGTCAATACTTCTAGTCTGCAGGGTCCCAGTTGCCCAGTTGTGCCATGTTATACCCATGTTTTGTTTGGCGCAACTTACTTTCAAAGTCAGGTTGCACAGCACAAAGGCTAAAAAACCCACCTTCAATGCACAGAAGATACAGGAGTTCCCCATGCAGGCGTGGCCGGACAGCTGGCGGAAGCTTCGTCTGAACACATCCAGGTGCCAAAGGACCTGAGCAACACAAAAGTTTCTTCATTAGCATTCAATAAATGGTCAACATCTTCCAAAATATTCCAAGTAATGACTTGATTTGATTTATTTGGATTGCAAAACGTTACAATATAAGTGGGTCATACACTGGCAGCGGTATGCTGGTGTACTTGTGACCCACACATGAATACATAAATATAGTAATAAGTTATTCACAATTTTTGAATCAAGTACAATAGATTTCAAGAGACTCAATGCTACAGATATGAATATATATTTAGATGCAACAACTCCCACAGGTGTTATGCAAAAATATTCATCAAGTAAAAATTATATAGAATACTGCTTTATTGTATACTGAGACTCTGGCATGATTAACCCGACTAAGTTATAATACTATATCAAAGTCTTTAAGTTTTATTTCATATCTCTAATTTCTTAATGCATTCTGTCTAACATTTGCTGCAATACATTGTACCATGTACAATTGTTGTTCAACATTGTCATCAATCAATAGTGCAGCACTTAATAAGTGCGATGTAGGACCTACATGTAACAAAATACAACAGTGTCTTCAAGATATATGTATTCAATTCAACTTCTTTATTACCTTTGCTATAGGGTTATGTTTTAGGTAGCATTCTTATGTGTGTTTTATTCATATAATCAAATATTGCAGACAAACAAGAACAAGAAGACTATTACAGTAAAACTCTATTCTCCATCAATCAATCAAACTGTACATGATCGATCAGACAGGAGACTTCAACATGCAATAATGGGTAGCAGTCATGTCACGGTTGTATTACATAGTATTACAAATGTGACCTGTGTTGTAAGTTGTAAATATCATTCAAGCTACCACATTTTATGCATGTCTTCTACATTGCTATCTATCAGAAATAGTCTAAGACTATAGTGAAATTTTACTTCACTTTTACTTCACATTTAATTCACATTCACATTAACCTTCAACAATATACAAAAAACAATGAGCTGCAGGTCAGCTAACGCTATTATTCGTACAATCTTTTTTACCTTTACACACTCACATACACTGTACACATAACACTAGTCCACCTTATCCATGCGGTAACCTATATTCTCTCTCTCTCTCTCTGTCAGTCAGTCTTTTCCAGACTATGACAACCTACGCAAAAGAACTGTTTTTAAAAATGGAGAGGTTAGGAATATCAAGTTTATGGACGTTGGTTTCAAATTGTAATATCTGATAATATGGCAGTTTGAAATGACCATCCATCAACTTGATATCCTTAAATATACCTCTTTTGCAAAAACAAGCCTTAGGGATATACATGCAGGTTACCCCGCAGGATAAAGGTGAACTAGTGTTACACAAACATGTCTAGGGGGAGTAACACAATTCAGAGCAGGTCAAACTGATTTGATGATAAAAACTTTCAACAGAGCAAAGCAGAGGCATGACCATGAATCTGAATTATGCTTCTTAACCCGACCGGCTAAAATAGATTCGTCTGGACCTGACACCACCATGGACCTTTCGCTTACAGATTAGGAACGTGTGACAGCCAGGAATAAAGGGGGCATTTGGCTTAATGAGGTGCCTGACCTACTTCAAGGCAGTGTAAGCTTCCTTATTACCTGGAGAGGTACGTATACACCTGCGCTCACATCTAAAGGAGTTCAGAAAGGAAGTGATCGCAAATCCTTGGCTTAATGCAAGGATTATACTAACATGGCTGCTTATGCTAATTAAATAAGATGGCGCTACGCTAATGTCTACAGATTTGACATACAAGTACGTAAAAGGAAAACAATGTGGTAATATACTTAAGGTGAATCGTACTGGTTTTGTCAACCTGCACTCACAGAGGGAGTTCAGAAAGGAAGTGATCGAGAATCTGTGGCTTAATGCAAGGATTCTACTAACACAGCTGCTTATGCTCATTAAATAGGAGCCAAGTCAAGTTAAGTTTTATTGAACAACAATTGACCTCGTTGTGCAACAATGTATGGCAAATAACATGACATAACTACAAACTATCTACAGCTTATCTAACATCATTACAAAGATGACGTTGCTGTCTACAGGTTACACACACAAGTGCGAAAAATGAAAACAACATGGTAAGATTCGTTAAGGTCAATCGTACCTGTTTTGTCAAACCACATGAAGAGTTAAGAGAAGAAGTGAACACAAATCTGTGGCTATGCAAGGATTCTGCAACACAATTAATTATGTTACTTTTATACTGCTCATAAAGTGTCCATTTGTTATGTGTCCAAGTGTTATATATATATGTGTAACCATCACTCCTGGAAGAGTAGATGTTGCAGATATGAGCTGTCAACAACTAAAGGAGTCAAGAAACAAGAAACAATACTTAACTGATACATACAGGTAACCAAGTTCCTGCTTGTCTATGACATTGTGCCTAAAACAAGGTACGTCATTAGTAGCCATGGCTTACTCAGCAGGGTTGGAAATACCCACATGCAACATGCAATTTGCAAATTGCTATCTTTAAAGATTTGCAAGTAAAGAAATTCTGAATGTGCAAATCTTGCATATGAATAATACTCGTGACTGCACTGTGGATGTCTCATACTTTAGTACGGCGCTGCATCACAAGGCTGGCATTACACTACTTCTTTCATCTCCCAGTTTTTTAATGCTTGCATCATTGTGTCAAAAATCACCTGCGTTCATTTCCTGTACATCCTGGACAGGACATCCCAGTGATGGATTACACGTCATTTCCAAAAGAGCATGAAGTCAGGGGGCTTTCACAGATGGATGTTTCAAATCCTCGCTCCTGGCTGCCGGGAGGGGCAACCACCCGAGAATTCACCGCTGCTGTCAGAGTTATAAACAGTCAATCTCCCTTACAGTCACAGAAATGCCGCTCCCTTGTATTTCTTCTGTTGGGCAGATCCAAAATGCAACAATCCTTGAAGTTTATAATGACATACAGCTCAACAGCTCCAGCCAGGAGCCAATCATACAGCTCTAGCAATGAGCCAATCATACAGCTTCAGAATTATAAACAGTCAATCTCCCTTACAGTCACAGAAATGCCGCTCCCTTGTATTTCTTCTGTTGGGCAGATCCAAAATGCAAAAATCCTTGAAGTTTATAACGACAACCACACGGAGCGGCACAGATAGCAGCCTTAATGGCCGACAGATGTAAGAGCTCGTCATAAACTAGGCCTACAAAATAAGGATTTCTGACAGCATGGAATGGCTTCCTAATGTCAAAATCCATAATCCAAGTCTCAGGTCTAACATTAGGGCATGCAATGCTTGGCTCAGACTATATTCTTGGATTACCCCCTAAGCCTTCTCCCAGGACTGGCCATCAAGCAACCTAATACTTCTTGTAAAAGCAATGCATATAAAAGAGAAGTATTTTATATATATTCAGCAAGCATCATCTTGAGGTCTGGATTGACTTGATTTTTTTACCTTAGATGTTCCATAATGCTTCCACTCACTAGCTATAAATATAATATACACTGGGATATTGGTATGGCTACAGACATAATCTGAGAGCCCGTTAGAATAGAAGACTCTGGCGAAATACCAAAAATGTGACTGGATACTCAGCTATAAGTACTAGCATCACCATTTTTATTGCATACTAAATGGTATAAACTTTACCTTCGTCTTAGCACCCTAACGTAATGCACTGAAATACTTATTATAATAATCTTTCACTTGTTATCAGAGAGGGAGCAGAACTCAAAACACCAGCTTCACTGAACATGGTCAAACAAATGCTAAGTGAAGTTTATATTTCAACCTCTCATATATTGTGAAATGAAGTGAATTATCAACTTGATAACACGTAATGCTATTTTCACGTTTATTTGCTGTGGTGACCTACACTGTATATTTTGTTGTTTTCTTTACAACAGAAATACTGTCAGAATTGCAACCTTGTGAGACTCAAGTGTTTGGAACACTGCATGAACAGGTTTATCAGCTAGCATGTTCATTCAATCAGATACTCCAGCCAATGAGCCAATCATGCAGCTTCAACCAATCATACAGCTCCAGCCAATGAGCCAATCATACAACTCCAGCCAAAATCATACAGCTCCAGCCAATGAGCCAATCATACAGCTCCAGCCAATGAGCTAATCATAGGGCTCCAGCTAATGAGCCAATCATACAGCTCCAGCCAATGAGCCAATCAAACAGTTACTGCCAATGAGCCAATCATACAGCTCCAGCCAATGAGCCAATCACAGCTCTAGCTAATGAGCCAATCATACAGCTCCAGCCAACGAGCCAATCATATAGCTTCAGCCATAAATACAGCTCCAACCAACTTTCCTGGCCTCTCCACTGAGTTTACGCAATTCACAATCATGCAACTCCTAACCCCAATTATTTGAGTTAATCCACCACTCAACAAGCACAGAATTTTCCGTCATTCAGCCCCCTTGAAACATGACAAAACTTACATAACTGGGTGGCATCATGTAGCATAATGGTAGGGTGTTTGGCTCAAAGCACAGAGGTCCTGGGTTTGATTTCCCTGATATGCTCCGTTATTGTGCCCTTGGGATAGGCACTTCACGCAAACTTCCTCACCTCACTCAGGTGTACATGAGCACCTAGCTTTGGCTAAGGACGTCCCTCAGATAAATGGAGGTGCCATGTTTGAGGGCAGCCACACAATACACCTTTCTCACGCGGCGGCCATGATAGATCTAAAACGAGTTCAATGAGGCAAACAACAGACTGTCCATCATAATTAGCAGTTCAAGCAATGGAAGCCTGGCAATTAGGAAAGTGACCAATAAGAATGGTCCGTCAAATATTTGCATTATTATGTTTTTACTTTGCATCTCTTAAGGGACTTTGGGATCAGTCTACGTTGCTCTAAATTGCTACATATTTTGGTACATAACATTAGTTATAATATTTATTATTTGATATTATATTGTGAAAATGTGTGTGGTTTTGTGGAAAACTAAATGGGAGCTGATTTTAGAAATAAGGTTTGTCTGTTTGCCTCATTGACCTCGTCTTCGATCTATCATGGCCGACGCGTGAGAAAGGTGTATTAACAAACCAAGCATTCAACATTTCCCTCCAGCCATAAAATCAGCAGTACTGCAGTGTTACTGCTGCCTTTATATGGGCTACAAGAGAATAGTTCAGAAACCTAGCATTACCAGTTTTATTGCATACTAAATGGTATAAACTTTACATTCCTCTTAGTGCCCTAATGTAATGCACTGAAATACTTAAATCTTTCACATCTTTTCAAAGAGGTGGCATCAGGTTCACAGAACACGGTCAAACAAATGCTAAGGGAAGTTTACATTTCAACCTCTCATGTAATGTGAAATGAAGTGAATAAACATTACTTACAAAACTTACGAAATATAGATGGTAATGATATCATGACTGACTATTCATCAAGATCTTGGCACACTGACACAGCTGTCCCTGGTGCTAGAAAAAACATTCATACCATACTGACACAGCTGTCCCTTGTGCTGGAAAAAACATTCATACCATACAGACACAGCTGTCCCTTGTGCTGGAAAAAACATTCATACCATACAGACACAGCTGTCCCTTGTGCTGGAAAAAACATTCATACCATACTGACACAGCTATCCTTGGTGCTGAAGGACATTCATACTGACACAGCTGTCCTTGGTGCTGAATGACATTTACATTGACACAGCTGTCCAAGTGCTCAATGGTATTTATAGCGAAATAGCTGTCTTCCGTACTGAATGACATTCATACTGACACAGCTGTCCTTGGTGCTGACGGACATTCATACTGACACAGCTGTCCCTGGTGCTGAAGGACATTCATACTGACACAGCTGTCCCTGGTGCTGAAGGACATTTATATTGACACAGCTGTCCAAGTGCTCAATGGTATTTATAGCGAAATAGCTGTCTTCCGTACTGAATGACATTCATACTGACACAGCTGTCCTTGGTGTTGACGGACATTCATACTGACACAGCTGTCCCTGGCGCTGAAGGACATTCATACTGACACAGCTGTCCTTGGTGCTGAATGACATTTATATTGACACAGCTATCCTTGGTGCTGAATGACATTCATACTGACACAGCTGTCCCTGGTGCTGAAGGACATTCACACTGACAACATGTCCCTGTTGCTAAATGTCATTCACAAGAAGCCAGCTGTCCTTGGTGCTGAAGGACATTATGACACAGCATTCACACCGAAATAGCTGTCCCTGGTGCAACATGACAATCATACTGTCAGGTGACTGATGTTGACTGATATAAGACAAATGGTTAAGAAACAATTTATGATGAAAATGGAAAAAAACAAACACTAAACATAACTTTGTGGCTGCTGGGAACAAATAGATTGCCTAGTTTATGATGTGGTTTACCACCTTCATGACATATTGCAAATCTGAGATTCCCAATACAGCAGGCACTTGAACATATCATAATCACATTTTACAAGGGTCTTTAAAGCCAAACCCGCATGATCCTATCAAGGCAGGACATCTGGTTGGCTGTGTCATAGTTGTTAACCTGGGCCATTCCCCATTCAGTGGTTAAATATTGACGAGTACGGAGTAGTCAGCAGGTAAGTGCTATGTCAAATGTTTAAGGTTATATTAGGCCACTCCAATTTAATTTGTTGGTTCTAGGATTTTTAAATTTTTTTTCAAAAAACCCTTAACTGGAAAGCATTATGATAATGAAGCCTGAGGACCAGGTTTGTGCCTTGGTGCACTCAGTTTTGTGGGGTGAATACAGTTATACTCATGTTTCCTCCCTACCCTCTACCGTTATGATGTTGTCCTTCTAAATATATTCACTTTAAAAATCCGAGAACCAAAAAATTAAATTGGTATCATAATGGCCTTATGTTCCCTCCTGGTAATAAAAAGACAAATGCTGTTCATTCCTATAGTACCTGATAATCATGATGACATGCATCCAGCATTACATTTGTATGTACACGAGCAAACAAGAAAACTATAATTACCTCCATGAAATATCTAGTTTTTTAAAACTTATCAATTTATCTCTTGATATCAGTTGTACTTGTAGTAAGCAAAGAGTAAAAAACATTACAGCTTTTGGTGGCAAATGTGCAGATGTGGGTGTTTGGGGCATGCTTTTTGACAGATTAGCTCAGGAGCTTGGTGTGCGTCACTCCACCATCAGGGAAAGCGGTATAAAGTGCCTTTCCCAAGGGCACAACACCCCGGCATGGCGAGTAACGAACCCAGGACCAATTGGTTCTGAATCCAACGTTTAGAAGCACCAATAAGCAATGTTGTCCCTGCAAACTTCAGCCTGCAAGCTTAAGCTTGGCATATTTCAAATCAGCATGTACCCAGTCCTTCAAGCGACACCCACAAACATGGATCACACACCAGCCCAGTATATCTCTGACTGACATGCCCCTTCTGTAGCACTGCCTAATGTACTCTTGCTGGACCAGGCAGCAGCTAAGGGCAGTGTTTGAACAAAAATACAGTCATCAATCGCTACAACTGGATAGGATTACTTCCAGACATTTTGAGTGACATCCATCACTCTTATTCAGCAGAACTACATCATATTTTGTACAGTGCATCTTATCCAGTTGTAGTGATTGATTGTCTTTTAGATATTGTTTAACTGGAAGTCAAACCTTCACCAAGACTGAGTACATCTTTTGTACATCCGTGTACAGTGGCTTTGTTTTCAGTGTCTTTGTTACCTTGGCACAATTAATATTAGAGGTACATGTAGTAAGACATACCATAAAGGTATACGTTGTTGTCCTGGTCTTTCGGATCTGTACCTAGATTATTTTGCAGTATTGTACTTGGTTACACATGTATGTATGTATGTCTACTGAATACAACTTATGCATGAAGACCAGGATTCAGTGGACTGGGCTTATTCTAGCACACACCTCACCTCACCTAGTCCCAGCCTCAACAGGAGGGTCGGGGACTACATATTCTCGAATAAAGTACGCACCCCAATTAAAGTACGCACCCCTGATTTTGGACAAGTCTTAGACAGATCTTTGGGACTGAAAGGTAAAATGGAAATACTCAAATAAAGTACGCACCCCTTCTCCACCAATTTTGAACAGACCTTTAACTGGATAAATTCAAATTTATGATGTTTTCCCCCGGTTATTTTGCATAAGATAACCTGGAGAATTGCCTACTGCAATTATAAAAATCACTGTGAACTGGTAGAAGAAATCAGGAAAAACCAGTTGTACAAGTCAAAGTCACTAACTCAAAAGGATTGTATGCAAATGCCAATCTTATGTAAATCATGTTTAGACAATTTCTTTGTTTCATGTTTAGACAACTACAAGACAACAACAATGTGCATGTTTTGAAACATTACCAGAAGTGTAGCTCCACCTTGCTTTATTTTAGGCTTTTTTTACCATTTCTCTGTGCAGTGACCTCAAATAAAGTACGCACCCCAACTTTGGCAACAACTTGTAGCACCTTTTCAATTTTGAAAAGTTAGAAAAGTGCGTACTTTATTCGAGAATATACGGTATGGGACTATTCTAGCACATCTTTACTAAATTATTTTGAAGCAATTATTTGTACTGGGTTGGGTACAGACACGCAGCCTTACCTATACATGTAAAGTAATGTATGTAATACTGAATACAACTTATGCATGAAGGCCAGGATTCAGTAGACTGGCCTTATTCTAGCCCCTCACCTTTGGCCCTGGTGCCACGGCGGAGCCGCCGAGGTCAGGGTCATCTACATCAATTATTGATTTTCGTCAGGTGGTTTCAAACTGACGCTGATTGGAGACGAATAATACTTCACTTGATTGCTTCGGATTGGATTAACGTTCGACTCAACATTCTTCCATCTCCCGACGAAGCTCGAAGCCTTTTAGTTTCCCCAGTGACCTGGTTGTACAGACCCAGTTATCATGTACAAGAGAGTTTCCAAGATAAATATAGAGGGTAGCTACAAAGTGAAAAGGTGGCCAGAGCCTTGTGTGTAGGCTGAAAATGCTGATTCTGTTCACTCAACATTGAACCTGTAAACCCAATGATAAAGATATTTGCTGATTGCTACATACATGTACATAAAATTATTGCACAGAATGCTATTATATTAGTAAGCATATGCAGAGTACACTTGACAATGTAAGAGTCAGGAAAACTTCTAATAGTGAAACTGTTGTTGTATTCACATTACATGTACTTTTGTAAAATTTTGAATTTAGTTATAGAATTTCAGATTCAAGCTCTGAAGACTTGATGTTCCGAACCTCAAATGCTTTCTGTGCACCTACATTCTCAGGTTAGGAGCAGCAATTTAATATGTTGGTTCAAGGATTTTTAAAGTGAAAATGTAGCAAGCGGACATCATAAATGCAACAGGCAGGGAAGAAAACTTGAATATGTCCATTCCATATACATGTAACGGAGTGAACCAAGGCATACACCTGGTCCTCGGACTTTGTTTTTTCTTTTTTTAATCCACGAGCCAACAAATTAAATCAGTGGGGCCCTAGGAGCAGTAATTCCCCAAAATAAATTTGAATCCCTGAGGCTTTCCTAGGTACTGCTTTTTTTCTACACAGTCCTTGTATTCTGGATAAGCTATCACCAGGTCATTGTTACATTGTACGGCTAATTGTGGATCTTAATGAACTCAAAGTCAGGCTCAATCAGAGACGGAAAGGGAAATGAACCCAAGGATATCGCTAGTTCTTTAATCGTGCCCGGGCAACATATATCATTTGTTTTAAAAAACAGGGAATTTAGGAGTATGAAGTTGACAGATGGCGGTTTCAAACAGCAATATTTTGAAAACATGACAATTTGTTTCCACCGTCCATCGACTTGATATTCATTATATGCCCTGATTTAAAAAACAACAGAAAAAGGTTAGCTCACATATAAAGGTGAACTAGCCTTATACCTCACTGTACAGCAAAGGAGGCGAGCTAATGGTTTCATCACAAATTTGTCCACACTTGCATCATTCTCCCCCCCCCCCCTCCCCGCCAGACAGACTCATTTTCTGCTTCAAGGCGTCAAGAAATTAAATGGCAGCAGTGAAAGTTTGTCGTGTTCCCACTGCACTACCGCAAAACACAAAGCGTTGATCAAAATACCACCATGATGATATAAAGGCCTAAGAAAAACATGATTTGTTTCTGGTTACCCGACCAGCCCTTGTATAAACCTGCCGACCCTAACAGGATGTTCCTGTCAATAAGAGATTTTCTTGCACTTTTGAATGAATGGCTTATTTTGTAAATACATCGCAGCCGGGGAGGCTGAATACGTATCACTTACAGGCTTAACATGTATATTTTGAAATCGTTATCCATTAGAATCTGATACACATTAAAATCTGACAAATGACAGGAAGGAATAGTACAGCCAGGGCTGCCTCCAGCTTAGAATTTTTTCTGTCCCACACGTTGTTTGGGAGCCCATGTTGTTGATTTTTCTAGTAAAATATGTCATTTTTAATCATTTTAAGCTTATGAAAAGTACATTTTCAACAGTTTCATGTAATTTTGCGTACGGATTGAGTACAATCATTTTCCGTCCCAACAAGCAAATTTCCATCCCAAGACAGAAGGACGGGTCCTGGAAACAGCCCTGAGCACAGCATACCTTCCACCCTTTGATAGTTTATTGTGTTCACAGACAGACAGACACTGAGAAACCTGACAAAAACATAATCTTCTTGGCGAAAGAAGGTATTAAAAGGTTATTATGACCGAGGTTCCAAAACGTAGGCAGGGTTCTAGCCAGGATTTTATTTCAGCATAGTGGTTATTATGGCAAGGTAGCAAACAACAATGGCAATTAGGGGGATGGTGTGGAAGGGGGGGTCTTGGCCCTTCCATGGTGATGTTTTGAAAATGTATCTAGTAAAACATTGGCATGATAAGGGTACACGTGAGTGGACTTACTGTAACTCTGTTAACATCACAATGTAATTTGAAGGACTTTTGGGTCAGTCTGGAGTGGAATATCATCATTTTTCATATATGATAATCAGAAATTTTTCAACAAGTAAATGATTCCAAAGTACCACTATACTAGTTGAAAATTACCATATAGTGGTCCTCATTTTAGCGTAGTGGTTACAAATTATAGCGTCGTGGCCCACTATGCTAAAATGCACTAGCTAAAACCCTGGTTGGTGGAACCGGCCCTTGCAAACACCTGCCGACCCTGACAGGATGTTCCTCTCAATAACAGATTTTCTTGCACTATTGACAGGAATTAATAGCAAAGCATACCTTACACCCTTTGATAATTCATTATGTTTTAAAGACGGACAGACACCGAGAACCCTGACAAAAACATAATCCTCTTGTCAAAGGAAGGTATTAAAAGGTTGCCACGACCGAGGTTCCAAAACGTGATGATGTGAAAGAAAGAGTAGGTGGAACATTGCCCCGAGGACAAAGTTGGCTCAGATGCAGATATTCAAGGTCTGCGGAAGACGCATGGCAGCCGTCTCCCATCATGTGGCGTGAATATAGGATTTGGAACGTTAACCTGACAGTAAAGGATGCCCTGCCAGATGCTAGGGCTGGGTAACGGTACGGTGTACCGGTACAAAACCGTTTTTTTCTTATTGGACTGGTCCGGAAAAACCAGACCTGAAAAAATTCGGTGGACCAGATGTTGGACCTATTAGAAAATGAACAGATTATATGATCCGGCATTCACACGTTCGGGGCTTACCTGTGGAGCAAAATAACAAGTCTAGAGTCTATAGTCATTTCTACCAAGTTTTACAGTCAATAGTACAGACTTGTAGGATTTTAAAACACCAGTAGGAGTCGAATACTCCACAAAACAGATTTCTTTGTTGCAAAATGGACCGTTGTTTTGAGTATTTTGGGCGGGGAACTTCAGCAAGAAAACGGGTTACAATTTGCAGAATCGTGCAGGTATTCTGTTGCAAAAGTAGCTATTCAAAGAAATGAATAGCATAGCATACCCTACACTATTGACAGGAATGAACAGCCTTATACCTTACACCCTTTGCAAAGGATGCTGTGCCAGATGCTGTGCCAGATGCTGTGCCAGGGAACTTCAGCGAGAAAACAGGTTACATTATTTTGCAGAATCATGCAGATATTCTGTTGCAAAAGTAGCGGTGATCAATACATGTCAGATACTGGTAAGCTTTTCCCCGCCGAGGTGGTCTTTTGGCCCCAAATTTGTATTGATTATGGGACTAGGCTGCAGAGGGAAGGTCAAGGAAGGACATTATTGACGTGCAAGTGAAGCCAAGTGCAAGTTTGAACTCACAAGTCATTCTTCTAATAAGAAAGGTGTCAAACTTTTGACAAAATAAAACCCCATCTCTACTTGTAATTCCATATATGTATGATTTTGGAAACAGTCAGTTGCTTGAGTAACTGTTTTTTTTTGTAAATCTTATTACCTGGATGTCTAACTGTCATCGACCTATACTTGTATTACATCTGACAGCAAATCAAACATGTCAAATACAATAAATGTCTCATCATCATCTTCGATACTGATTGACTGTCCGATTTGCTGACTGTTCAATTTGTTGTCAAGAGTCCAAAAGTAACATAAAAATTCTTCAACCTGGTATAGTGGTACATATTTTCCTTTTGATGACAAACATAAATTAACATATTATATAATTTATAGGAACTTAAGACTAAAAAAACTAATTAATTGAACTGGTCTAATTCTGCTAGATTTTACATTTTCAAATAAAAATTGACTAAGAAAATTATTCTCCCCCTGACTGAAAGTCATAAGGGTATATTTGATAACCATGAAAAGGAAATGAAGTTGTTTAGCTCAAACTCTGACAAGTGCTAATTCAAGCACACAAACACTACCTTGGACCCAGTTTTCTACTACATGTAAACTATCTATCTGCAGGGGACAACAACTCAGATCTGTCCTGAGCTATGTAAGAGTGTCCTTACATCAACATAACTGGTGAACTGATTCATTTCATGATTCATATAGACCCTACCTGTTCCTTCTAACCCCAATTCGTCTCCAGATTAGGCCAAAGTTTTCAAGAAAAAGGGGGATTTTCAAGCATTTTAAGGTGGCACTATCATCATATTCCCATTTCAAGCCCTCCACTGTGCAACGCAACACTGACGTCTGCCCTGAACGGCAGCTTTATTGAAGAGCATCCCTGTCTAAAAGTCAGCATGCAGATTATTACATGTATGTACCCCTGCAGTAGCAGGCATGGAGATTGCTGTGGACCTGCTCTCGACTGATCAGCCTGTCATGCCAAGATGAAAAGCCGGAGGTGTGATTGTCTGCTCCCTAATCTCACGTCGACACGTCGGCTGCCCAAACCCTCAATCTCTTAGACTACCAGAAAAAGTGAATATAGCCAGGGTTGGACATGTCCACAGTCTCGGGCAAGTGAAAGTGTTGATCGAGCAAGTGCATGTTGTACCCTACTATCCTAATCGATCAAGTAAAATTTTTCCATGAGTGAGATTTTAATATACTTGTTACTTTGCACATTCATGGCATCAAGCATCTGTCAATGCATAAAAATGGAGAACACTATAAATTAAAGAATTCCAGTATACTAGAAGTGAAAATACATAGAAAAATGTTATCTTAATTTTGGGCAAGTGGAAAGTTGGTTCGGGCAAGTAGATTTTTTTATGTACATTAAATTTTGTACTTGCCCGATTAGGACAAGTGAATTTTAGAAAACTTGTCCAACCCTGATATAGCTTTATTTGATTTCACAAACTGAGCTTCCGGTAATCTATGCTAAATGGTTTGTTTTCTAAGTATCCATACTGATCAATGATAATGTAATATGATACACAGGTTAATCAGGAAAAAACGATGAATATGATACTAGTATCAGACTATATAGGAAATGGCCTCTTCCCTATAAGTTATAGGGAAGAGGCCATTTCCTATATAGTCTGGTTATAGTATAACCAATGTTAACCCAATCTCCATGCAGGATTGAAGCCAGAATATTTTGCAGTTATTGCAAAAGTCAAACAATTATACAATTTAGTTAAATATGCACATTACATACATGTTCTTGGTCATGTACAATTAAACCAATCAATAATCATTAGGATGCATAGTTAGCATAAACAGTTACTGATACTCAAATTGACAAATATTTTTTCCTCAGAGTCTGTGAATGTATTATATTGTAATTATCTGCCTGTCTGTTTTTGCAATTCATATGCTGGACACAATTCACATCAGAGTGAAAGAAACTTGCACTAAATTACGCTGACTACAAAAATCCAAAAACACAGACAAACACACAAACAAACAGACACACCCAAAACTATATCTCCATTTTTCATGGAGACAATAAACTCTAAATATTTCATGTATATATGTGCATGACAATAATGTGTAGATGTGCTATCTTCCAATTCTTGCTACCATCCTGATTATTCATCCGACCAAACAAATTGGACTGCTATAGCTCGAGGCTTGAATCCAAACAAAGTCTGGTAATATTTGACTCTGACTTGCACTAAATAAACTCTAAATATTTCACATAAGATGTAAATGTGTGAACTTTCAATTCTTGCTACCATCATGATTATTCATCCAGCCAAACAAAGTGGAGTCTACTAGCTTGGGGCTTGAATCCAAACAAAGTCTGGTAATATTTGACTCTGCTTGCACTAATATATAAACTCACAATATTTCGCATAAGACATGTAAATGTGCGGTCTTCCAATTCTTGCTACCATGGTGATTATTCATCCAGCCAAACAAATTGGAGTCTACTAGCTTGGGGCTTGAATCCAGACGAAGTCTGGTAATATTTTACTCTGACTTGCACTAAATAAACTCTAAATATTTTACATACGTGTGGATGACAATCATATGTAGGTGTGCTATCGTCCAATTCTTGCTACCATCATAATTATTCATACAGCCAAACAAATTGGACTGCTATAGCTCGGGGCTTGAATCCAAACAAAGTCTGGTAATATTTGATTCTGACTTGCACTAAAGAAACTATAAATCTTCCACATACATGTACGTGTGCTTGACATGTAGATGTGCAATCTTCCAAATTCTTGCTACCATCATGATTATTCATCCAGACAAACAAATTGGACTACTACAGCTTGGGGCTCGAATCCCAAACGAAGTCTGGAAATATTTGACTCGTGACTTAACACTAGCATCACCAAGATGCAGATCTCCTCTGTCAGGGCCCGGGAGAACGCTATCAGTCACCGTTATTACTTCCCGCATTGTAGTCACACATGGCTGACAACACAGGCACGATTGTGATCTAACCCGAGAGTGTTGCGCATTTCTGACAGTATACCTATCCATCACCTTCGCCAATCAAGGTAGGCATGCAAGATGAACATCTAATTAAGTGTCGTTATGTTCTCTGGAGGAACGGGGGACCATAATTGGCAACATGTCACGCAATGCATCAACATTCCGAGCTATATAAGGAGTTGTGCAAAGGTGAACGTACAGCCGACTAGGACAAGGATTACAGTGGAAGCAAGCTTGTGAGGAAATTTGCAAAAAGCGCCTTTCCCAAAAGGCACAACATACACGTAATAGCATATCACGGGACTTGAACCTAGGACCTCTGGGCTTTTGAGTCAAACACCCTTACCGTTACACCACGCGATGCCACGATATACAGCCAGATGTGGTGATGGGCTGTTTCCTTCAAGTTTGTGAATAAATCAGTTACTTCCATTCAGGGATGAAGGATTGAACTGCCAAATTCCACCCATCCATTTCAAGATGTATCCTTCCATCGCGCCAGGAGCTGAGCAATGGGAATTTTCCCAATTACACACTCACGCTCAATCTATCAAACTGCACAAGACAGACACACGGGCAAGTGGAAAGTTTAACCCTCAGCTTCTGTATGAGGGTCTGCATGCTCTTTTATGTAAGGAGCAGGCAGCCTTATTTTCATTTTTCATAATTCATAGACATTGGAAAGGAGGCTTTGTATTTATTTAGTCTTGAGCGAAGCAACCAGATTTTGTACAATATTCACACAAATTTACATTAACTGCCATCGTCGATGAAAGTTAGACATCTAGGTAAAAAAATACACCAAAAAGCTACTCAAGCAACTGGATATGATTTTGGAAACGGTCAGACGTTTCAGACACCATCCGATGTACTTCATCAGCAACCAGATTTTGTGTAATATTATTGCCTTCCTTGATTTTAGCCTAATATGAGGCTTATAATTCTTCAGCATAAAGCGCTATGAGGACCCCCCATGCAGACACTCCAGCTATTTGTTCTAAACTTGTACCTTTGACTAATCGTAATCCTCAATACTTTTCACCACACTAATCAGAGATACATATACTCCTTGTGGAACTCAGCAACATATTTCATGTTGTTCAGTAAAGATAGAAATCTGGTGCATTTCAAGAATTTCAAATGAATGAATTTCATAGAATTAACTAATTTTATTGCTCAACAATTGCACAAGGTACAATGTATGGCAACCAATAACAACAAATAGCTAATATAGATAGACAATAGTAATGTGATTGCCTTTATTGCCACTGTAAATTGAATGGCATTCAAGTAACAATACACTCAGGGAAACATTGTAGTAATAGAGAACTTTTTTGGCAAGTCTATGTGTGGAACTCATATGGAACTTATGTGTGGAACCATATTTCAAACTGTACAATTAAGATAATAGTCTGTTACAAGAACAAAATTGCTGGGAATTTCGTAATATGGGCTTGCCTTCATCAAATTGAACGACCATCATATAACACTACAAGGCAACATTATGTACATTTGTATTCAACATACCTCACCACGACACCTGTGCCTTCAGAAGCGTATACTGTGCAAATGAGGCAGTACGAAATATAATAATCATAAAATGTACATTGTTGGTGGAGTAGAGGATACATGTACATTGTATGCATGTAGCTGCTCTACTGTATTTTGTACACAAGTATCAAAACAACTGCATACCATATTGCTGAGTGTATGGTCCATTTGGATTTTGTTATCATCAGGGACTGAATCTCATCCTTAGTCATATTCTTACAACATGCATTTTTACACAAATACGATATGTTTGAATGCACTGGGATTTAATGTAATTATTGTAAATTCAATAACCTGGGATCTAAAATTGTAATTGTAAATTAATCAAAATGTGCAACTCCCATACATGTATTTTTCAAGACTTGCAAATAAAATTATTCTGAACTTGCAATTTTGCATGTAGCAAATACTTGTCTATCGACCATGTATTATATTGCATAATTATAAATTTTTCAAATTGCATACAATTTTCTTTGTAACCACAAAAAAAAGCATTTTCAGCACCTAATTGTGCCAACAATAATGAACACTTCAGCAAGACACACCTACCAGTATCATAAATCAATATCAAATATCCCCTGCTAACAGTTTCTGGGGCATAAAACCATTACGTTTATAGTGCCACCTAAAGGAGACTCAGCAGAAAGCCGATGATCTGACATGAACAAAAAGAGTTCAGCTACATCAAAGATACCTCAGAGGCCAGCACATTACATGTAAACCGTCTTGCACAGCAACAGCTTGCGCTGTACAACAGAAGGGAGATATCGAATCAAATGTGACCTCCTTTGGGGAAGTCTGGTGCAGCTCCTGGCAAATGTGCCTAAATCTTTCCCTTGCACCTTTCCGTACCTTAATGGAAAGAATCAATCACCCAAGGGGAGGAAACTCTTAACTCCAATCTGCTTCTTAGTTAGAAAGCCTGAAGTTGTCAG
Source organism: Branchiostoma floridae x Branchiostoma belcheri (assembly GCA_019207045.1). NCBI lineage: Eukaryota > Metazoa > Chordata > Leptocardii > Amphioxiformes > Branchiostomatidae > Branchiostoma > Branchiostoma floridae x Branchiostoma belcheri. The sequence continues at coordinate 11,620,590 of CM033024.1, read as the reverse complement.
GATTTTGAGCCAAATGCAGGAATCCATCACTACATGCTTGCTCTCTGACAGCACCAGAGTCTTGGGAGATGAGGGATGTGATATCATCTATCTCAAGGTGGTTTTTGTTTGTTTGAACCCTTGCTTATTCATGAAAGCTCAAATCGGCCTGCAGGCCACTTTCCATTAAAATCATGAAGGAAGAGGTATGGGTTGGACAAAGTATACAACAGAGATACAGCTTACAACATTTGAAGTCTTTTTGTTTGTTTGTTTGAAACTTTGTTTATTCATGAAAGCTCAAATCGGCCGGACATGTCAACACTAACCGCTTCGATCAGTTTCATACCAAGTTTGACTGAAGAAAGTCAGTAAAAATGACTATCAACTCTCCTCTACTTTGCTATAATTGTTATCTTATTTGGCCTGTAAGAACGCCTGCCAGTATAACCTGTTCATTTTCGAACCAGTCCAACATCCATTCCACTGATTTTTTCAGTTTTGTACCAGCACACCATAACGGTACCCACCCCTAGGCCCAAGCATAGGTACTGAAAATCCCTCTACGACCATCTGAAGCTTGTGTTGGATATGTTGAAAAACTTTTGCATTACCGGCACGTTTGTGGTATACACATGTAAGTAAGGGCGGGCTCACGACAGTGAAGATCCATCCGACTGACGTCATACTGCCATGTGAAAATCACTCTGTAATTATGAATCAAGCTCCCACAGCAAGTGCACCTTGATAAACTCAGATAGAGTAATTCTGTCTTGATTAGACAAAGACAGGTTCTACTTATGAATAATGTGTTGTCAAATCTGTCTGACATGATGTGGCTAAATGAAAATTGGAAACATATTCATATTGTCAAAGTTTGATTGAGTGAATCCATTGTTTAACAAAGTACATTTACTAATAGTGAGGAAAATGACATCGCCTATTTTCAAATGAATTATACAATCATTGTAGAATTGCTTATTGGTTGAATCATATCCAGTTCAGTAACTGCTATTTTGCGTAACTTACTACCTGGCAGTCTAACCTTATGTATCAAGGGGTTATATAGTAATAATTCTGAAAAATATTTGACATTAAACCACCTCCTCTCGAAACCATTATGTCTCAGTCATGCTGTGAGTCGCTCTTCTTCAAAAGGGCCACTTATCGAAGTATGGTCCCCTGGGTGGTATTTCTGGGACATTGGCTGTACTAGAGCTGGCATTTCTCATACATCTTACATGTAGAAAGTATCTATAATTTGATTATACTGCTGCAGGGTCCCTGACAAAGGGGTAGGCAACAGGCAGCTATACTTTACACCGCATGTACACTCAGAAATTGGGTAGGTGCCACACGTACAGGTAACTTTACATATGTCAAGAGGTGGTCCATTCACCCACACTGCCTGACTGTAACAAGATGTTACCAACAAAGAGAACGGTTGATGGCTCCATATGGCCTGCGAAGCTCCCCACAGGCAAACGCGAGGGACACGCCCACACGGACACCGAACATGACGCAGTTCCGAAGCCAGGTTCATGATTTCTATAATGCCAGACGGCACACCGTCGGTCTTTACGCAGTGACCTGGCAGGCTGCTGATTAATCTCTGTCTGCATCGCCTTTATGCCGCGCGGTACGGGAGGTTCTGTGTGACGCACTTGTCCTCCGCAGGATCTTACACACTTCATTTACCAACGGCCTCGTGATTGGGACATATTTCACCACCAACTCCATTCATGGGCCAAGGAGAATTTGGACAGCTGTGTTGGAAACTTTTATCCAGTTCTAGACAAGGACTTTTCACTGAATGAATAGGCTACACTGATCTATATTGGACAGATGATTAATTAATAATCATTAATTGAGAAGTTACGTAGAATTTTGACAAGTGACAGTTGTGACAACATGGACGTTTCCACACTTACTCACTATCCATTCCCTAAATGAATATACTACACTGATCTATATTGGAAAGATGATTAATTGATAATTGATATCACCAACTTCATTCGTGGGCCACTGAGAATTTCTACTTGATAGGTGGAAACTTTTATCTGAGGTTTCATCTGTGTACTAGACATGGTCTTTTCACTTAATGAATAGGCTACACTGATCTATATTCTAAAGATACATTTTATATACAATTATATTAATTGATAATTGACATATTTCATCACCAACTCCATTCATGGAGAATTTGGACTAGACAGTGAGCAGGTTTCCAGTACTATAGTCTGACATAGACTTTTAACAAAATGAATATGCCACACTATCTATATTGGAAAGATGATAAATTGATAATTGATATATTTTATCACCAACTCCATTCATGATCATGGGCCACTGAGAATTTGGACTTCACAGCTGCATTGGAAACTTTTATCTGAGGTTTTAAGTACTAGACATGGACTTTTCACAAAATGAATATGCCAAACTGATTTATATTTGGAAAGATGATAAATTGATAATTTATATGTGAATGAAGTGAATTGACAATTCTAAGTACAAGGTTAAATAGACAACAAATTCAAGACAAGGTTGTATACGTATATAATCAAAACAATACAATGAATGTATGATTTGTAATGACAGTAGAAAGCAATACTAAACAAAAATCCCAACAATATGGTGTGGCCTGCATAAACATCATACATATAACACATGCAAGGAGGAACATTACAGTCAGAAATGATATAATTCAAGCTTTCATGTCTTCTCTATGAGACACGATTCAGTGATTTTGCAGTGGGGAGCAATTTTGCTGGGCTTTATTCCAGCAAAACACATTTTCCCAGACCAACTGATGTGCATTAGTCGGGCAAAATCTTAGCAATTCTGGAGAGAAGTGCCAAATTTACTGCAATGTTGCCAAGATGTTTTCACAGCAATGGTGACACATGGTACCGCTTATGAATTTATACGTTCCCAGATGGCAAACTAAGCATCAGTACGGTGGAAATGAGGCCTTCCATATCAACTGTACATGCATGTCTGAATATCACAACTGAAATGAGTTTATCTCTGGTGAAATAGCTAGACTTTCTGTCTCATCTCTAAGCCCTCGGGTCAACCAACTTCGTCTAGCTTCCATCGACGAATGATAAATCTTCATCCATGTTCAAGACATCCCCCTAAAATTACAGGGAGAAGGAAATGCCTGCAACACTGTGTCAGCAAATGTTTAAACAAATATATCCCAGGGTATAGCTTTCAATATATAGTCTCAAGACAGAAGGACAACAACAACAACAACAACAACAATGTTGCCAAGACATGATAGCTACAGTTGAAGCCTTTTCTGATCAACTTCAATAATGACCTCTCACTGTCAGGTTGTCACTTACTAGTAGGTATTTGCTTGTTTGTTTGCGCCTTGCTTATTCATGAAAGCTGCTTTTCATTGATATCATGAGGGAAGAGGCAAGGGTCAGACAAAGTACATGTAAATACAGTTTACATCATTTAACGTCCTAACTAGTCTTAAAAGTTTATATACACAATTTTATGTAGTACATAGTACAAAATACATACAGTAGCTACTACATAGTATTGTGTTCATTATGCCTGTTCTTCCATTACTATGTGTTGCTGACGTTTTTCTTATTATAGACATCATGTAATATAGGCACATCTCACCACAAAATGTCAGGACATAAAGGGCAAATTAAAGGTTGTAATAGTGGGAGTGATGGGGTGTGGGGTTGGTAGAATTAGTCATTAATCTATCTTGGTTGACAGAAACTCAAGGGGGTCGATACGATGAAGAATGAGGCTGGAAGAAACTGTTTTTGGTCTGCTTGTCTGTCTGTTTCTGCAATTATCTATTTTCCATATGCTGTCACATCACCAAGGAGTGACAGGAAGTGATCAGTGGGCACATGTGATATAATTATTCAAAGTTTAACCTTACGAGAAAGTAAATATTTCCTATAGAGTTATGAAATCTGCAAAACTTTGTTCCAGCTATTTTTCCCACTGTGCCACAGTTAACCAGGCTGAAAAAAGCCTGATGTTTGTCACTCATGGAGAAGGAGACTGACAGGAGAAGTACTTCTCAAATGGGCCTGTCATGTCACCAGCCTTTAAGTTACAACCCATTGGCAAGACGTTATCCATTTAGTGAAAGCACCTTTTGGTGACAAAAGAAATTGTCCTTGCTACAAACTAGAGATCATTCAACACAGGATGAGGATTTGGATGAAAGTTTTGAGCTCTGGCGTAAGATTACATTTGAGCCTAAATTGGTCTGGTACACTCAGTATGATATGCTACATAATATCATGGCGGCCTACAAAATGTCTGATGAAATGGACTGCATACAAGCTACATGTACAAAATGTATCTCACACAAAAACTACATTTATGAGTAACTTCTTTGGGTAGGATCCATTCACCATCAATCCAGTGAAAGTGAGATTGTAACTTCTTTATGGCAGGAACAGAATAACCTAGAGTGTTGTGAAGGTTTCTCCTGCTGAGGAAACTATTAATCATGTCTTGCCTGTGGAGAACACTATCAGTATCTGTATCTATATAGCCGGTAGAACCGACCTTCGGCGTAACCCACAATCTTTAGAGCCATGGCAGCAGCTGCACTTAACGTGTGTATTTTACACTGAACAACCTATCACACCTAACCTTTGCGCATTTAATTTGTTTAAAGCTATCCAGTGAGAATGCTCCTACAGTACTTGGTGGCAAGGAGTCCCACTTAGTTAGTTCAAGTGAAACACTAGCAGCACTATTGCTAGAACTGGTATCCTGGCTCCCAGGATTCAAACCTGTACCGAACACCAATTGGGCAAGTAAGGTTTATGCATGATTGAGATTTTGATCTACTTGCTACTTTTTCATGGTATCATGCATTGTTAAATACAGAAAAATAGAGCCAACAAGAAAAGAAGTCCATTGCTAGATGTTAAGATACATCTAACATACTAACACTGTCCCTTCCCTTGGAGCTCATAGACATTCACACTAACACTGTCTCTTCCCTTGGAGCTGATAGACAATCACACTAACACTGTTCCTTTCCTTGGTGCTGATAGACATTCACACTAACACTGTCCTTTTCCTTAGTGCTGATAGACATCCACACTAACACTTCCCCTTTCCTTGGTGCTGATAGACAATCACACTAACACTGTCCTTTTCCTTAGTGCTGATAGACAATCACACTAACACTGTCCCTTCCCTTGGTGCTGATAGACATTCACACTAACACTGTCCTTTTCCTTAGTGCTGATAGACATCCACACTAACACTGTCCCTTCCCTTGGTGCTGATAGACATTCACACTAACACTGTCCCTTTCCTTGGTGCTGATAGACAATCACACTAACACTGTCCCTTTCCTTGGTGCTGATAGACATTCATACTAACACTGTCCCTTTCCTTGGTGCTGATAGACATTCACACTAACACTGTCTCTTCCCTTGGTGCTGATAGACATTCACACTAACACTGTCCTTTTCCTTAGTGCTGATAGACATCCACACTAACACTGTCCCTTCCCTTGGTGCTGATAGACATCCACACTAACACTGTCCCTTCCCTTGGTGCTGATAGACAATCACACTAACACTGTCCCTTCCCTTGGTGCTGATAGACAATCACACTAACACTGACCCTTTCCTTGGTGCTGATAGACAATCACACTCAGACTGTCCTTTCCCTTGGAGCTCATTGACATTCACACTAACACTGTCCTTTTCCATAGTGATGATAGACAATCATACTAACACTATCCCTTTCCTTGGTGCTGATCTAAATTTTGGGAAAGTCAAAAGTTGGTTCAGCCAAGTAAATCTTTTATGTGCTTGCTCGACAGGACAAGTAAAGTTTAGAAAACTTGACGCTAAGCCCTGGGTTTCCTAGTGAGTTACACTGCAGATGGTATCACTTGAGTGCCCGGATATCAGTATGCCACAGGTGTTTGCAGCGAGGATGTTACGATGATAGAGTGTTGACATTTGCACCTTCCCTGAGATTGTCCACTGGGCCAACTGATCTTGTAATGGCGTGGATTGACCACACCGCCCTGTGACGTGATCAGATATTCATTAGGGAATCCTCCTTTTAGCTTTGTTTCTATCAAGGGTTTTATGGATGCCCATAAAGCGGCATGTTTCTTCTCTCTGAGGAACAAATTGTCTTCAACTGCGACCACATTATGTGTATTCAAGTAGCACTTTTCTGATCATTCAAGCTGTCAAGGTAATCCGAAGTGAAAAAAAAGGTAATTGGGTATTAAAAGCTGCCTTTTTGCATGGCTGTATTTTGTTATCCCAGCATTACGTGTACAGATCTGGCATGAAAAAGGCAGAGATTAAGATACCATTTCCTGCCAATCTTTCTGCATGGTCGGTTCAACAAGGAGATTGCAACACAGACTACACATACGTGCACATGTAAATTCACTTCCCCTGATGCTTGTGACTGACTGCTGATCCTTAGAGTGCTAAAATCTCCATTCCGTTTGAGCAAAATGGAGAAACTGGTTTATCTATTTATTCCACGTCACATGCTCTTAGACAAACCCTCTCCAGAATGTCATGCTGATCTACCCTGGCACACATGCACTCAGGTCTGTCTTCTGTTTCATCAAACAATGCACATCTCGAACGAATGACATTAGTCTATAATGTTGATCTACGGTGCAGGTCAACCAGAATTGGCAGTGTACTCATCTAAAATCTTGCAGTTTTACATGATTATGTACTTGTAAGGAAAAACATAATGAGTTGCTGGACAAGATGAGTCACTTTTCTTTCTTCTTCTTCTGCCTATACATTATCAAAGCTTAGGCTGGATATTGGCTTTTTGTACATATGAGCAATTTTTTTAACTTGCACACAATACAGGGGAGAGTCTAATGCAATAGTTATCATGTTAATGACCTGGTCCAAAAAACACATGAAAACTTGTCCAACCCGGGCCTGAGCATCATGCTTCCTCCAAAGTCTTAGGTTCGACCACATAACATAGTACATGTGGGACTTAGAGAGTGTGACGCTGGGTGATTTGAATACCAGTAATGACTTGATCCACTTATCGGCACACCTAATGAAAAATCTATTGCAAACGCTTGAAGCAGAATATAGGAAAGACCTTCTAATCTAAAGTGTCACTGAGGTTCAGGAGTTCTGTGACTGACGAATGACTGTATATTGCAAAATATTGTTTATCATAATTGTTCAATGGGTGAGTCATATAGGCCAAATTTGCCAAAATGAATCTTTGAATAGACAGAATACAACACATTGCATTCTGTCTCACCCGCGGGAGTGCTAAATTTTTCCACTCTGTTTTTAGCAAAATGGAGAAACTGGTTTATCTATTTATTCCAAGTCACATGCTCTTAGACAGACCATCCCCAGAATTTCATTTGAATCAATATTCAGTTATCTGTTGTCTTTGTTCCAAATTTATCTGTGATGTTCTTTAGTTTTAGACAATGAATGACTATCATAAGTATTTAAGTCAGGCAGTATCATTTCATAATGATCCTTTGTCAAACATGAAATATTTTAGAGGTGCTTCCTTTCAATATCACAAATCCTTATTAGAAATAACTAGATATACTGCCCAAGTCTTGCTTTTTTTAGATCAACACTTCAAAGCATAAAGCAGATCACAGCTTAATTTTCCTAGATCAATCATGATATTCAAATGGGAACTGGGTTAGGTCCATTTGATCCTAGTTCTAAAAAACTGGCAGTGCCAGCAGTGCATTAACTTGTTTGTAAAGTATGTGATAGAATATGTGCCTTAGCTGCTAGTTACAGACTTCTTGTACTACTTTCACTTAATAAACCATTGATATATATATATCTTTTTTTAAATCAGGTTCGTAGGGCCTGATGTTACCATCATGAAGATGAAGAGCGGCCCATAGCGATAACTGTAGCAGCATTTCTTCTCCCTAAGTCAGAAACATCAAGCTTAGGCAAGCTTGACTTCACTGACTCAATAGGCGAAGCAGGGGTTACGAGGCTGCTCGGGAAATTCCCTACCCCATTTTGATATAAATATACTCAGGTTTAATACCAACTTGAAGAAGTTCAACAGTCAATCCTGTGTTTCCTAAGTTTTCATCATTTTGCATGGAAAGTTAAATCTTCCTCCATTCTGGTAAATGATAAATGCAGTGCTCTAACACTGGGGATATATGTGACAGAAAACTTGACAGTCTTGGCCTCGTGCTCCCCCAAAATGTTGCTTGGCCAGCTAACAGGTACATTGTACCAAGGCAGGAAGCAAGGTCACAGCGGGTCACCCTTTCTCTATCAGACACAATCTAAAGCGCAACTGATTGAAAGGCAATAGCTGTAAGCTCCCAGCATGGTGGACTCAACGGTTTCATTGCTTTCTTGGAAAGTTAAAAAGAAACCGGCGATCAATCCTCACTGAATCGGCATGCAAGGGTCATAAAGAAGACCTATTAAACTGCCTCCTAAACAATACGGCATCCTCACTTGACCATTTTGTTTCCCAGAGAAGGATATCCAGTGCACTGCAGTTCTATTGATTATTTAGAGGCAGAGGCATCCTATAGGTACAACATTATGGTGACAAAATAATAACCAATTTGCGGTAAACCCCGGAAGACCATAAAACTAGTAGGTGCTTGTGGGTGAACGGGTTTGGCAAACAGAAAAAGAAGTTGTTGTTTTAACCGCAAACTCAAACACTGCTCAAACCTTCCATTCCCTTCTACTACAAAATGAAGTCCCTGATAACTGATTATAAAAAGACTTCACAGTATCACAGAATGGACATGGTAAGATACCCTTTCTTTTGACTCCCATCCTGAGTTTAATATTTTCTAGAGCAACCCTTGTGTGGACTCTATTCGTATGCTTTGCATGCACTGTTCAAATTCCCTTTCTGTCATGGGAGTCTATATCCGTTTGCATTGACAGCAGTAAAAGATAACGAAGGTGCCATCGAAAATTAATAAACTTTTTATCAGAAAAGTCAACAAGATGACAACAACAGTTGCAGTTACATGAGATGAAATGGTACATGCTTCATACAGATAACCTCAATCATTCATCCAAACATCAAACATCCACTTTACTATGTATTGACTGTAGTTTATAAACCTCCAATGATTATATACAAGACACGTTCCCTAATTTCCGCTACTCAAATCATAGCGCAGAAATATTCATAGTACTCAATGCAATTAGGTAAATCATATATTATTGATTCCATCTGTCCTTATATTTATAAGTGTCTTCTGTAAGTAGCGAGAAGTTGAACCTGCATATATTAGTCTCTGCAGATGATACCATTTTTCTTGTATCAAAAATGGTGACTTCAGTTATCACCATGACCTGCACTAAGCTTGTATGAGCATAAATGTACAATAAAGGTCTATAAAGTAATATATGACGTAAATTTGTAACATTATAATAATTGCTTCTAAGCTAATGCTAGTGATTTTATATGCAACATGTATTTTCTCTCTCAGGGTTTAATATCCCTTGGCAATAGGCAATGGCTAGTTGGGCAGCCCTGGCTGTTTGTACAAACAAATGTATGCATTATTAATTACAGCTGAACAGATAAATAAATAAATAAATTCTTATAGTGTGTGCAAAAAAAAAGAAGAAACTAAGATGCCATGTATTGCCACGTAAGCAAGAATTCTACATGCATAACATATATGTGGCCTTGCCAGAAGCCACTACTAATCATGAGTCCCTCTGCGACTGGCCATTCTTTCATTCCATAATCAAAGGGGCCTTGAACCGGGCACTGAGAGAAATACGAAGTGACAGGTCCGACAGTGGACGGGTAGCCAGGAAGACTCTTTGATTCTACAATAACGAGAATCCCAGATTGACTGCAAGGGCTCAACCTTCCATTTATGCTGGCAGCAGCCTAAAGATGGTTATGTGCCCTTAGAGGGCTGCACATTACTTTCTACTATTTCTCAAAGTTATAGATGGATAGCATTTGTGTCAGAAGTCTGATGAAAACATCTGCTGAAAGGGTACAAAATTATAATACTGCTCTTCATGCCTCTATAGCCAGGATTTAGTTTTGCATTCCTTTGTACATTTTTCCTACAAGTGCAAGAGGCGTGATGAGACGAGCCCCGTAGGATTGTGATGATGCACCTGTGGAAAATTTTGAAAATTCAATCCTCTGAAATGGTATTTCCTGCATTTTTCTTAGAGTATTTCAAAGCAAAAACTGAGGATTAACTGACCATTATTTTTGGGTATCACTGAGCACGCGCCCATGTGTTTGTGTGTGTGTGTGTGTGTGTGTGTGTGTCTGTGTGTGTGTGAGTGTGTGTGGAGGGTGTGTGCGTGTGTGTGTCTGTGTGTGTGTGTGTGTGTGGAGAGCGTGTGTGTGTGCTAAACTTCCCCTGCCAACAGGCCTGCTCTTTTCCCTGATGCAGTACGCGGATAGTTTCCAGCAAGCCATTACTGCGGGTGAGTCCAGTGGACACCAGTTGATGGAAATTTCATATTGACTGGGGTAACAAGTCTCTGGGGCTAGGCAGTCAATAGAGGGAATTTGAGCCACGTACGCCTATGAATATATTATCTATATTCTCCGTAATGTAATTTCATGTTTGACATTACAGCATTCCTTGGTTATAGCACTGTTATCATGCAACACATCACTTCTATGGAAATTCACCAGTCTGTATATTCATATATATTGCGCATGGTTGAAGTAATAAGACTTTGCAATTCACAATTGATCGATTAACAGTATGGGAATATTTCATATGGATATTTTCAGGCTGTTTGAACACATTATGTATGGAAATAAAGCGGTGATGAATCTTCAAGTTAGATTTAGGCTGATAGCATAACAAGGGCTTTTACTTGTTGTAACTGCTCTAGTTTTGAGAGAATCGTTACATTTTGGTTCCGTTAGGTATTAGCTATTAAGAATAAGTGCTTGATATGGTTATTGACTTGGCAGGTCCTCTTTCACCATTGGGAAATCTAAGCCCAAAACTTAAAAGCAGCTCTACTGACCATGATTGATATCACCAGGAATATCTGTTGGTACCTCCTACACGTGACACCCTGGGGGATGTACATGTACTGGCTCTGATGAATTAAAGTCAAACAGCTACTGTAAATGTCTTTAAGTTTGTAGTGGTGTCTTCACTTTTTTAGCATTGACTGCTTCACCACGCAAACTTTTGTTCTCAGACTGTCTTTTGCCCTGCAGTATTTTGATGTGAATGTATCTAGGTTTGTACAGGTTTGTACTCTCAGTTTTTGTTCTGTCTTCTGCCCACCTAGATGTACACCCTTGTTTAAGCGCTACATGTAGATAATTTACTTGTACGGTATTTGATGTATTGCTGGCATCTTTTACAGTCCTTTCTAATGCATGACTGAAAAGTACTGCGTATCCAGAGGGTTGGTACGATTAGATCAGTGACAGTTGATCACCCAAGCACTGCTGAAAGCAACTGTTCTGTCCGTCTGTAGCACCGTTGCCGAGTTACTCGTAATATGTGGTTTCCAACTGGCTGTCCATAAAGGCCCTAGCGTTTCCATTACTTTATAATTAGCAGTATGTGACCATAGTGTTGTTGCAAACTCAAAACCACTGCAAACGTTCCATTTTTTTGGAAACGAACAAACTACTAACTTAAATGAATTTACTGTACAGCACCATTCCCGTTCAATATTAAAGTAAAGCTATAGATCGAAACACAATTTTGACACATTTGGGTCAACATCACATTGAGATGATAATCATTTTATTAACATTTGTGTAAAATATGGTTTGCCAATGAAGGGTAGACATCCAGGTAATAAGATATGCCAAAAAGCAGTTACTCAGCAGTATCCAGTTGCTTGAGTAACTGCTTTTTTGGCGTAAAATATGGTTTGCTTGAGGAAAAAAAATCAGACATTGGAATTTTGAAAAAAATACATTTTGTAAATGGTTTTACCTTCACGGGCATTGAATTTTGTGGACTACAGACCAAATCAATCAACAGAAGAACTGTTATAATGACTTCCCATAGGAATAGAACAATTAAGAGTCAAGAGCACATGCGTTACAGATGCAAATCTCTCTGCTTGAGGCTGCTGGTCACTGACATTGATGAATGTGAACATCCACACATACCGGAACAAGACCAAAACCCTCTCTATCCCCCATCTACCTTTGTAGAGAAGAGATGTTTCTAATCAATAGAAGATCGTGTAGGAATCTAATCTCAGGCAGTGGGCACAGATGGGTCCTTAGGTAATGCGATGTAGGTGCCAGGTACCTAATCTTCCAGAGTGGGAGAGCTAGATTCAAGCCAAAACATAACGGCAAAAATGAGGCCATTGATAGGAGATTGGAACTTGATGATCCATACAGATGGACAATCTACTGCAGATCAAGGGAATTAATGTACATTGTACTACTAGACTTACATGTGCATTAAGGCTAGCCAGGATGTGGTACATTGTATCAATTTCCACTTTTTCCAGTTTATCTTTGCTTTTGCTAGAAGGCACGGCACTGCTTGAATGGAAAATACGTAGTTAGACTCTTGGAAAAATAAACCTTACAAAAACACACATCTGATGGGGTACTTTCTATGAAATTGTATTCTTATCTGCTGAAAGCCTGTTTGGCCCAGTTTCATCACACAGGCTACAAAAGAAAGCTTCTTGCCACACACACCATAGACTAATTAGGTCACCATTATCTCCTTTCTAGTAATACATCTTTATGGCACAACATACATTTCGTCTGCACGTTGTTGTCTGTAATGTTAGATGCTATGATAACTTATAGGTCTATGTGATCCTGCTAATCACACAGCTGTAAGATAGTCAAAGGTTTCTTCAAAGTCACCCTGATGATTCAGATCTAGGTCAACAAAACAAGCCACTCGTTCTTATTCCAATTCAACGGCATGATTTTTACATTAGTGATATTTATGGCATGTTCCTACCATATATGTGCATGTTCTTTTTTCTACCCGGCCATCTGGTGAGCAGAAGGTATGGTACAATCTAAGAAGCCGATCCGTGCAGCACAAACTACTATTCAGTTGGACAAATAGACAATGTCATAAAAACTCTTTTAGAAAGAGAGCTGCAAGAGATCTCAAAAACATAGACTAATTCTGTTTGTCTAAGTATTCTAAAGACTGTTATACATTGTTAATTTTTAGCAAATTTAGTAAATCTTATGTGAGTCTTGGTTTATCTGCTTTTACCTGTAAAAATCATCAGAATTTAGTGCTGTATCATGTGCTGCCCTAGCTGTTGATTTTGATAAAGCTTGAAGTTTTGAATGTTTGCTTGGCAGTATTTCCAATCAAAAGCATGTCCCATCATCTCAAATTTTCCAGAGGCTTATATTGGCATGAAAACAAATAAAGAGTGACAGACTTTTAAGCAGAAACTCTCCTGGTAGCACACTCTCAATACATATTTCAGACCTTAATGGACTATTTACATGTATGTTATAATTGATTTATTCTATTTGCAAATCCATGCCCATAGGCTAATTGCAAGGGTAAAGACAGTAAAAAGTAATAAGTGTCTATTCTATACAGATGTCAATATGCATGATTCTACATTCTTTACTGGGAGGTTTGACTTCTTCTTTGGAGGCAGTGGCTGATGAAAAGTTCCGCATTTTTAATGATTAGTGGGTTCTGTGATTTTAACAGGAATTTAGTTTTTGGAGGTCTACTAGCTGATAAAAAGTTGGAAAATATTGTTTTGATTGTGTCAAAAAGGCTGTTTCTTTCATCCTCGTAATGGGGGCAGTTATAGTTACCAATCCTTGTTACTTGTCTCCTAGGTAGCATTTACTGTAATAAATACATATTTGATACAGGAAAATAAAAGGCGGTCAAAAGTGTGCTGTTTTATGTTCTACCAAGACTGTTCTAGATGTGCATGCCCTGAAGTGCATGCTTCCCTATTCCTTTGAACTGTCAATTACAGGATGTGCAACGTCTGCAAAGTCATACCAATAAGCAACACGACTCCTGGCATGACTAAGTAGACGGATTTACCAACTTGTCGCAGGCTTTCGTTTTCTATCATTGCTTTCCTCATTAGTACTGTGAATTGATTAACAGAGAAGGGAAGTTCAATGAATGCAGACAATGTGAAAAATTGCCTGCTCCAAAGAAACTTCGTGGATTAAGGCTTCAAGGGAGACCTGGTAGTACCGGGATCTCAACAAAACAAGCTCCCTGGTGGGCAGTCAGTCCTGTTTAAGTGATTCAAGGCTGCGCCAACTGATTAACTGAGTACATGCTGTACATGTATTTAGTAGACATCGTAAGTGCACAATCTTAAGCCTTAAACTGCCAGAGTTTCAGCCCTATAAAATGCTATCAGTGTCAGGGTTGGCCGCTGACCTCCAAAAAGAAACCCCCGAACAAGGCCGAAGTCCCTAGCTTCCGGGGTTCGTGCGCTACACGCGTGCAAAGCTGCTACTTCGGGGGAATACGCTATCCCGGATATAACCGGGAGCAGCACACAGGGCATATACATGTGTGTGCCAGATATATCCGGGTTTGGCAGTTTAAAGGTTAGGCTTTTCTTGTGGTGGTCTTAGGGACCTAAAAGAAATCAAACGTACTAAAAGAATTGATGTGATTTACACAATTCAGCTTTCTGTTATGGATATACATGGAGGGACTATATATTTCATGAACAAAATAAATGTAAGCTAACCGTGCAGTGCGCCCATCTCTATTCTGCAAAATAAGGGGGAAATAGATGAACATGGATGTATGACCTAAATTAACCTATATCGTACCAGTACATTGCTTTGTCATTTTCATGACAGGCTACTTTTTGTCCCAGATGAACTGTGCACCCGAAAATTATTCAACCATCACAAAAAAATTCACAATTTTTCATGATTTCTTGGTTAAAAGGTATATTCATTACACGAAAACCACTTGACATTTTGAAAAGCACGGTACAGAGTCACACTGTCAGCAACGTTTACAGTGACAACGGTGGCATTTAGGGGAAAGATGAATAGGGTTGTGAGGACTTGCCGACCAAGCAGACTACATACGGAGATAAATGTTGCCGCCACCTGCGCTGCCATTGATCAACGTATTTAGCTCCTTCAGGGCTTTGTGCAAGTGTACGGTGCAGGAATACACCACTAATGAATCCGGACCTTTGTAGCCCTTTCCGATTGATTAGCCAATGTCAGATTCAATGACGCACATCGACAGTCGAATCCTGATTTCCGATCACCAGGGACTTGGGATCATGACTGCTGCTCTAGTAGCTCGATGCTCAAGCAAATAACATCATAATGAAATTAAGTTAAGATTTCCTCCCTGGCAGTTTGACCTTCCAATGTTTTCTCATTAATAAATTAAGAAAAAATGGATTTATAATGAGTAATAATAGCTGTGCGCGAAGAATTCTAAATATTACTTTTTGGACCATATGGATGACGTCATCAATTTTTATTGCCCCTTTTATCATTTTTTTTCTGAGAGAAAATACAGCACTTTGGTACATACCACTTCATAACCAGGGAAGAGACCTTATTATGCAGCAGAAGAAAGACTGATACCTTGGTTGAAGACTTAATGATCCCATGAATATTGCAGTAGTGATCCTCAAGACAGACCACATTCCTTTAAGACTATTCCAAGAGTCTTACATACCAAGAATCATAAATATCAGCACAGACAAGGCTTTGGCATGTTCCCTTCCGAGTGAATAGCTACGCGACGACGAATGATATCATGTCTGACCAGCCTTCCAAATGCCTTCATGGAGACAACCCTGGCAACAGTTTCAGCACCACGGAGAGACACAGCCGGCTTTTCTAAGGGACAGAGTAGCATACCATTACCCACACACTATGAGCAAGAAAGACAAACCTCCATCCATTTATTCCTTAGAGGTATATTAGAAAAAGGGCCCATTTTCCTCAAGTATGGGGTAAACCTGTGCTGTTGATATCTGCACATCAGAGACAGTCGCTTTTTAAATCCAAGTCATCAAGTCCCCAACTCTGTGCTGTGGTACTGTTGAAATGCTAAACCGAAGGGAAACACCCTGATGTAATTAACAGCGTCCCAACGCCCAGACTTACCATTTCTGGGGCAAACCATCCCTTCACAATTCCACCTACCTGCAGCAAGCCCTTGGGATCCATGTCCCCAAACATCCTTTCCAATTTCCCCTGGAGATACCTTCCCGAGGAGCGGGAGACCCGAGGTGTGTGATATACACGGCCGCCCTCCACCCTAGTACTGTGCTGAATGCATCATGCTCCAAGCCGGCAGTATCTGTGCACTGACTAGGGCTGGTTCATTCAGGTTTATCAGCCAGGCAGGCGCGCGCGCGCTGGAGTCGGCATAATGTGTTTGAGTGCAGCTGGGAAACGGATGTACCGCAAGTTATCAATACCTGCCCTAACTGCGCCAGACTGCGGCGGACTGTAACGGGCACATCAGGAATAATATACAGCAGTCTAATTTCCATCAGCGGCAGTCCGTAAAATATCATGCAAATGACTATTTCTTTATCTGTTCCATCAATCTACTTCAGCATGGTACAACAAGGCACCAACAGGTACATGTAGCTCGCGTTTCAATACACAAACATACATTATTCTATCCTTAACATTGGAGTCATATTCGCGAAGCCATAACCAACTGAGCAGTGACAGTATTGGCAGCGGTAGACTTGATGCATTATTCTGCAAGAATATCTGACTGTCACTTTATTGATTTATCAAAAGTGTGGATCCTGGCACATATTAATAAACCTGAAGGGAATGCCTCCCTTTCTGATGGTAACTGCTTACATTTCAGTCACATTCGTTTTGGGCAAAAATTGTTATTACGGTAGGATACCGAAAACATAAATTGCTCCCTTATCAATGCTCCCAGGAGTAGAAGAGTTGTACAATTCATTTATCAGCGAGACCTCCCCACTACATTTCTACATAATTCAAATTTAAGGCAATCAAACACGTTGCTAAAACTCACTCTGAGACTCCATCTGGATAGCAGGCTGTTTATCTAAGCCGGAAAATGCATTAATTTCAAGTTGAATAAATATAATGATCATGAAAATAATCTTCTGCTAAGTAACTGGTTGATATTAAAGATAAAAGTCAAATTACTGTCAGTATTCATTTGATTTTCACAGGGATCTAATTTTGTAGTAGAAGTGGAAAGGAGGGTTTTACTGTGTTTTAATTTGGCAGCCACAAAGAAGGATATATACAATCGTAATTCAATTTCAAAGCGGGATATATATATATATACATCAATTATAATTTGATTTCAAACTCTCCTGAAGGATTCTAGTATATGTTTCAGCACTGCCGCTGCCGCCAAGTTTCAACAAAATAGAAGCCCCCATTTCTAAACAAGCGACCATCATATAATCAATGAATTGTCTCTTCTTGGTCACAGGAAGACCAAATCGTGCCAGCAAAAATGCTATGATTAGTAAGCTAATCAGGAAAAAAAAAATATACATATACATAGCAATAGCGATACCTGGAAAATTGGCAGCCAAAACTATGAAAAAAAATTATGATTTGCCACGGAATTCATCAACAGTTACTGATTCAAGTCTGAATCCGAAAGTTAGAATCTTTCTCCAGTTGTGCATGTTTGTGCATGCATTACATGTAGTATTTGTTTTTGCAACTTTCAAATAAAATGATTTGACTGTTTTAGCAATAAGAATGTTTGAATTTGATTTTTGAACTGTACCCTACCATTCTAGATCTAGAATGTTGTTCAAATAGAGGTCCAATTCATTCCAGACTGCAACATTTATTTGATCATACATTCCAATGGAATATAACTAACAATAAAGTAGTAATAGTTTTCTTGAGAATACAATTTTATATCATTACAGTTGCAGCTTAAAGGTAGAATTGATGTTGAATGTGATACTACAATAAATGACTGCTAACGACGAAAATTGCGTAAAGATATGGTTCAACAAGGAGATACATCTTCATCGTCTACCAAAACAAGCGCATATTTCAATTAGTCTAAACAAAAAACTGACAGGCAAATGGATTTTTGATGGCATGATTTGGACAGGAACGCAAACGGAATTTACCGGCACCAAAAATGTCGCTGCAGACATCAGCTCCGGTGATCGCTAAATGATCAATAATTCTAACGGAATAAAAGCAACTCAGGGGAGACTTTAGTTTAATAAAGCGGTATATTTCTGGAATCAAGTTTCCGCGGTTAGTCTTCATGTAACGGTGATGGATGTGAGAGACATGGTAATGTGCTTAATATTTTGGGTCCCTTCATGATAACAAGATTTCACCTGCAGCCAGCCTTTATGAACATAGGTTTATCTTGGTAAATACTGCTGGATTTCGGTACGATATGGAACACCAACCTCTACAGCGACTAATAAAGTCAGTGTTCGCAATTATGTTGACGACTTATCAGTCTTTCCATGCATACTTAATGAGCTGGGCTGTTACATTATCTCCGATTCGCACACTCGCGGTGATGACGAGATTTACGGTTCAGGCTTAAAAATCGTGTTACTCTCGCGTTTATGTTCGCGGGGCCTGGCAGGAAGAGACGTAATGCAATGTTGCCACCCCATTAGTAAACATAACTTATGCTCCTTATGGTAATCCGCGCCATTCGTCAAGTGGCGACAACTTGGCTGGAAAATTGATGTCACCGCACAAGGGAAACGTTCTATCAACACCTGAATTTGGACACATCTCATCTCTTTTGACCCTACGACTGTACTGGGTTTTTTTTAACATTCCACAGGATACTACATTGTACATGTACATATGAGGGTCTATCAAATGACTGATTACATTTCAGTATATAGAACAATAAAAACACTTCTAGATCTTTCTTCTGTTCATGTCTCACTACATGTACATTCAAGAAGCATTAGCCTCCATGATGTACCATTTCTTTACATTCTACAGGAAACTAAGTGGGTCTATCAAATGATTATTACATTTCAGTATAGAACAATAAAAATACTTCTAGTTGTAGATCTTTCTTGTGTTTATGTCTCGCTACTCCTATATCTCCATTCAAGAAGATCTCATCTCTTTAGCCTCTATGACAGTGCTGTTTCTTTATATTCTACCGAAACTACTTGGGTTTATCAAATGATTAATTACATGCAGATCTTTCTAGATTTTTCTGCTTTTTATGTCTCACTACTCCTATATCTTCATTCAAGTAGCAAAGGCCTTGGAACTTAGCATTTATCATAACTGAGGCTGTTAGCAACGATGTAGTAAATCTAAATGATCTTTTCTCAGACCACAAAATGGCTGTCTCTTTCTTGATGTTTTAAGAACTGTCCATGTCCAAGACATGCATTCTGATAGATCTTTCTTCAAATACCAAGATTTAATTTTTGGCAAGATTAGACACAATGAGATATCCCCTGCAGTTCCAAAGAATGTGTCATTCATTAAATATATGCTAAGTACTGTAGTCTTCTTTTGTACCCTGATGAATTAAGATTTTGCTACAGATTCCTTGGAAATCATTTGATTTTACAATGTACAAATGTACCTGAAAGAACCACCCAAAAGATCAATAAATGAAATGAATAAATGAAAATAAGTCATTATGACTTAATCCATGAAGCATTTAGTACACATAAAAAACTTTTCTAACATCATACGATGTAGCTCTGCAGTGAATACTGTAAATGCATTTAAGTATGAATCTAATTTCACGGTAGCAGGAAAAAGGACTGTTCATGGTGGTTTCAAGATCCCAGTAGCACCATGCACTGTAGTCTCTTACTGTCATGGAAAAATATTTGTAGTAGTTTTAAGTTTGCAGTGAACTGGCCACGCGAAAATTGCTAACATAGATCCACCGCAAAAATTTCTGCATTTATACTTTCCAACAGAAGCAGACAAAATTTATAGCGAAAGATCCAATCGTTTTCTGTTCTATGGAAACCACATATCAGCACGGCCTTGCGAATCGATCAGGCATACACACATATGCGAGGGATGATCAATAAGTTTTCCGCCACACCTAGAAACAAGGGACATAACTCAAATCATAATAAGATTAATGTTTGGAAATGTTCTCAAATATCCACCAAAAATATCAGCTCATTACTTTGCAGGTAACAACCTGTTGAAAACTTAGGGTGAATGTAGAGGAAAAACATAATGATCAAATAAGGAAGATGCAACCTCTAACCTCAAACCAAATATCATAACTTTACAATACATCCAAATTAGGTTCTGAAGTTACGCTGACTACAAATATCCAGAAACACAAACACACCAAAGCAATACCTTCATTTTTAATATGTATTATGTACAACAACAAAATAAACATTGGCATAAGCTGAAGAATTTTGAAAGTCGTGGTTAGACACAAGCCCAGTTTGCAAAAAAAGACAAAAGATTGATATTCCCCATTCAATGTCAATAGGTCATCCTTGACTAGATAAATAGTATATGAAATCCCTGGTCATCTTATATTGGACAGTCAGCCTATCGGATTTCTGTCAGTCCGTCATTATCATCATGGAAATATACGACCATCTTTGTTATATATAACAAGCTGTGGGGAATGATAGATTTCATGCATGGCTATGAACAGTGGCGTATACGGTAGGCTGGGAGTAGGTAGTGATGCCTTGAGAGCAGGGTTGTACTCGTAGCCAGTGCCCGTCCTTCCGTCCTTTGACAGAATTTTGCAGCTGGGGACGGAAAATAATTTTGCCCATTCCGTCCTCTGTGACGACAAAAATTGATACGTAAAGATATAATAAAACTGTCTCCCTTGTGTAATTATTCACCAAGACAGATGCCGTTGAACAGCTTAGTCTACTACTAGCAAAATTTACACCTCAAAATAGGGTCTAGATTTCAAAATTTTCCAGGGGAACATACCCCCGTTGCGACGTCTTGTGCCTTGGGTGCTCAATAGCATTCAAAATCGAGGGGACAGAAAATGATTTCAGGCTGGCTACAACCCTGCTTGAGAGGAGTCACCAATGACGTAACTTGGAATATTCCAGAATGACTACTTTTAAGGTAGTGAGCTCCATGCATCATCGTCCAAGCAAGCAGACATGCCAAAACTACCCACTCTTACGAGGGGCGTTCAATAAGTAATAACTCTGACTCGTTTCCCATAGCAGGAGATTAATGAAACTTGGCACAGTTATTAGTCTTTCTCTTCATAGGAACCACCCAGAGTTATGCATTTCTCCCATCGTTTGATGCAGCTCTGGACACCGTTTTTGTAGGACACCCCAGGTTGGTCATCCAACAGATGCCTCATCAATGGCAGAAGAGGAACGACCAGGTCTGGGAGCTGTTTCCACAGACTTCCGGCCATGTTTGAATTCAAGATGCCAGCGTTTTACAAGGTCATATGACGGGGCATCATCACCATAAGTTTCTTTCATTTCATCAAAAGTCTCCTTTGGTGTGCGTCCTTTCAAATACAAAAACCGGATCACTACGCGACACTCAACTGGCTCCATTTCACACCTGGTCCATTTCACACCTAACTCAGTTCAAACACCAGTAAATCAGAAACCACAATTATTTCAGAGATCTTTTTTGCAACATAAACTATAGAGATATAAATCATTACACGTACAAATTTTCATCTAGATCAGACAACTGGAAGTGGGCCAGAGTTATTACTTATTGAACGCCCCTCGTAAGACAAGACAAGACGAGAGGAAGCAGCCTCAAGCTCCCCAAGAAAATGCTACAAGATAACCACAGGTTATTACTATAATAACATGACCTTGTTCTGGCTTTGAGATCTAGAGTTACAGGAAGTCCTCTCAGAAACTAAGTGAGTACATAAACTCAGCACAAAAAGTTTGGAATATCAACTTTGGTTGAGCATATTTCCGTGGTTTTTGCATCAATTTCAATGTATTATATACCACTGGAATGCTTGTGTAATTTTCTTTTATTTGATATCCAACTCATTGAGATTGCAAATTCACGAAACAAGCACCGGACCTACTAATGTGAGTAGGTCGCAATAAAAAGTGCCCCAATTCTATAAGACTATGCATGAAGGATCATCTGTGTTGGTAAAACACATTATAGAAAAATGTTAATCTTTCCTTCCAACACTGTAATAACTGTAGGGACTAACCCCTAAATATTCGGTCAATCTCCGTCGACGGACGGAACAAGGTTGACGGAGATTGACCGAAAATTTAGAGGTAAGTCCCTACAGTTAGTACAGTGTTGGAAGGAAAGATTAACATTTTTCTATAAGTTAAGACTATGTTGATGCCCCTGTTGTTTGAATTACAGAAGCTAACAGTATGTCACATAGCGCCAGGTCCAAAATGCTAGAAAGTTAGGCTCAAACATAGGCTCCCTGTCCTGTGGAGGGTGGGATGAACTTAAATATGTTTCCCTAATTATAACCAAATTCATATTCCTGATGAATTTAGACTAACTATAGTATAATCAAATCAATATAGCCTAAACAAGTTTTTCTGACATTCTACTTTATTGGGACACCAGTACATCTATTCCCAATAACGAACTTCAAGCCTGAACATGAATAACCTACATGTAATACTAGGTTCCAATGTTCTTCGGGGATGAATAAAAATGTAAAAAATCCTTGTGTCTCGACCATTATCCTTTGGACGCCTAATCAACTATGTCTACACTGTAGATTTCAATGTATTTCATTTTCATCGTTTGCAGTAGGAACATTGTGACATTTGCTGTCCAAAATTACAAATTATATGTAAGATTATTACAATAACTGTCTACTTGGGACAGTGACCTGCGCTACAGCAAATTCTGAATATCTTGACCTTTCTACTAAAATCAACTGAAGCATGGTTAATCAGTCATGGTAGCAATATGAACGTGCATATGTGTGTGTTTAAGCAAAACATCACTCGCCAAAAATGTCCCTTTAACTCTAATTAGCATTCCCGACTAGTCCTTAATCATAACGACTAATGGAATGTCTGCAAAGTTAAGATATCTAGTAGGACTTTTCGATTATAGAGGCCACTTTAATGGGTATACAGAAGTGCCTTCATTTATTTTCGAACCATAAACATGAAATTGGATTCCAATGCTACAGGTTGCCTTGTTACACATGAAATGTTACTCTAATCTCGAAAATATAGGGCACAGAACTGACTTAAGGTCAGTGGGGTGTCTGAACAAATTAAGACCACAAGCCCTTGACTCGTTTAATCATCATTAAATGTCATACCAAAACTGTTCTATGGTTCGCCAAATAGCAGTTACTCAAGCAAGGTAGTTGCCTTAAGTTAAGGAACATTCTAGATTTCAGACATTTTCAAAATGACATTTTCAAAATGTCTGAGCAGAATACTTATTTTAGTTATTATGTAAACATACAATGTATCTGTATGTTTCAAAAAGGGAGAAAAAAAAATAGATCAACGATAGCATTATGATGTTTTTTATAGTTGATATTTTAGATCGTTTTCCATTAGTCTAGTTGAAATTACAGTATAAGTTTAGCTGTTTTTCCTTTTCATCCATTAAGACCACTAGTGGTCACTTGTACATTTAGCCTATGGGCATGAACATGCAATAAAGATTATCATTATTATTATCATTTAGCACCCTTAACTATTGTGAGACGGGGTGAAATCTTACAATGGCAGTGGATTACGCTTCCCAAGTGGGTTTTCTATTTAGGAACTTTTAGGTTTTTTTAGGACACTTGGCTTGCCTTGCACTATCATCATCTTGATGAATGGATAGCTGGAGGGCGGAAGAGCAAGGGAAGCAAGCTACATGACTCGCCCGTAAAAGGCATACGGTACTGACGGCCATGAGAAATGAACACAGGAAGAAAAGGCAATGCCACTTTGGAATCTTGGTGTTTATGGAGCGACACTGGAGATAGGCAATAGTTTATGATTACATTTAGCTCTGACAGGACGGAAAATGCACGTCGCAGCACCCTACGGCATTAAATTTCCGCAGAGAAGAAGCAAATATTTTATGCACATGAGCTTTCATGCACCAAAAATTGCACCCAATTTCCAATGCAACTAGTAAATAGTGAAGGGTAGTGCACAAACATACACACACAGTACATTAACCAACAACTTAAATTGGTGAGTCCAAATATAAGTTGCCAAATTATACGGTTTGCAACATTTTCTTGTTGCGACTTAATTCTAAACCCAGGTAGCTCAGTGCGCAACCTGAAATTTTGCAGTTGGAGCACTGCTTTCCCCTACATTCATATAAGATTAAGTATTCTTTCTTGATAAGATGAAACAATTATCATAAGTAGTTGCATGTAACTGGAAGAAAGATAATGGATAAGTAGCTAATTTGAAGAAAGTTAAATACCGTAACTTGAAAGTGGGACAACCTGAAATGTTGATGGTGCAGCCTGGCTTTTGACTCAGGCTGCTGCGTGAGCAACCTAGCTAAAAGAAAGTATTCCAAGCACTGATACTAGGCTAAGTTATGGGAGGACTACTGACTACTGAACTTTTCCCACGTCCTCGTAACACACAACGTAAAATACTGCTCCACAGAGCAGTTGGAGCACACTTCGGTGCCCCTTTCCCTCAGCAGAACTGCTGGAGATGTGTAGATAGGCCAGCACGTTTCTTCATCCTCCTCATGTGCGTCACAAACCCTACGAAAGACGTCAGGAAGGCTTTGGCAGAGGACCTATTGATTTCACAGGTGGTGAGATACCAAACCTGGCTTGACGTTGAAATTATTTTCTTTCCACAAGGAAAGACAATTTACTCTCGCTACCTGTATTGAACTGATTAAGATGTGTTTTTTTTTTCAAAAGCACAGCCCTCGAATCCTTCCGCACTCTCTTGACGTGAAAGGTTCCAAGAGTACCCGCTGACGATGGTTTGTTCCGTCATCTTATTACGTGATATTATGGTCCACGAGTTGAATAGATGGACCACAGGGAAAGCAACTCTACTACATGTCTCATAAAAACAGCATGATTACCTAAATCACTGGGAGCAAGGAACCAGATAAAGGTGCACTCTTACTACACTTGTGTCAAGCTTGCGTCACTGCGGGGTTCGTTCACTGCGTCACTGTTTTGCTATTTTCTCCCATTTTTTAAAATTTAGATATTGCGTAATACGTAAGTATGACTTAGAAGACGACTAAATGCACAAAAAGTAAGAAAATCTATTCTTTATTTCTGAAATTTGTTGAGTATCTTTCGAACCCCGCAGTGACGCAAGCTTGACGCAAGTGCAGTGAGAGTGCACCTTAATGCAATTTCAACTCACTTGCAAGTTTTCCATCAGATAATAGTAAAACGATTAGTACACAATGATGCTTTCTCATACTCTGAGTACCATCCTATTTCTACCGGGGCTCCTAACACTTGCTTCCCTAGGTGAGCGAGTGTAAGGAGCCCCAGTAGAAATAGGATGGTACCCAGGTTTCTGACTGACTGTCGCCTGTTTTTTTCCATTACAGTAACTGTATACAGCAGTATAGCTAAGGGCACAACCCGCCGTTCGTGCAAATACGTGCTGTCTACGTGGCAAAACGTGGGCAATCTTTTGGGATCCGTAAGTGGTAAGTGCCGCCTCCGTACCAGCTAGTAGGGAATCCGACGGATTTTGGAGCACGCAGACACGCCGTAGAACTTTACGTGTGTCATCGGGCTGCGGATTCATCCCCCGTACATGCCAGTACAGGCAACACACCTGTCCTGTACAGCCTGAACGTTTTCAGAAATACGTGGCGGACGCGGCCTCCCAAAAAAACGTACGGAAAAAATTGCACGCACGGCGGGTTGTGCCCTTAGCTTATGTGATTATACCACTACAACAAACTCAAAACCACTGCAAATGCTTAAATTTTCTCTTTACTGCAAAATTACATGCACCAAACTTTCAGCACCAGAGACAGGAATGTTTTTGTGGATGATGTTAACAGCAAATCCATCCCAGCAATCAACATTCAGAGCAAAAACAACTCTGAGGCCACACCAATTTCATTTCTTGGTTCTTGGATTTATAAAACTGGACATATAGCAAGACAACGTCATAAAACTAGAGGGTATGGAGAAAAAACTTGAAGATGACTGCAGTCCTCGGGCTTCATTATCATTATGTTTTTCCAGTTAAGCGTTTTTGAGAAAAAAAGAATTTCAAAATCTGAGAACCAACAAATTAAATTGGTGTAGCCTTACAGCTTGACGCAAGTGCAGTGAGAGTGCACCTTAATGCAATTTCAACTCACACATAGAGGGTGTGGAGAAAAACTTGAACATGACTGTATTCAACACATAAACTGAGTGCACCAAGGCACAAACCTGGTCCTCAGGCTTCATTGTCATTATGTTTTTCCAGTTAAGGTTTTTTGGGGAAAAAAAAACAATTTTAAAATCTGAGAATCAACATATCAAATTGGTGTAGCCTTACCACAAAATTAAATCCCAACAAACTTATATGCATTTATAGCATATCCATCTCATCAATCAACATTCAGAGCAAAAACAACTCATGATCATGGTTCAATTTGCACACCCATATGAAATCTTAGAGACAAGCCTTATATTACGTGTTTTAAGCAAAAAATCGGGTGCAATGCTTTTTTCAATGGGATTTTTCTAAAGTCATTCTGACACTATCATACAATGAAATAATTAGACTTAATAAAAGTGTTTATGCAAGCAGAATGAGCCATTCCCCACCTTTTTGCAATTGTTAATTGTAACATTTGTGTGGGTGGTACATAGTGTAAAAACACTCCAAAAGCCTTACATGTGTACATTACGTGTTTTAAGCAAAAAAAAAATGGGGTGCAATACATTTTCAATGGGATTTTTTCTAAACTAAGTCAATCTGACACAATTATACTGTGCAACTTTTCTTCTTGGTTATTATGCGGATGATACATACCATTATGATACGCATGAAGAGTTATTGTAATGCAGATTCCATAAAACTCCGTATGGAGAACAATACCATTCTAAGGTCAGCTAAATGTACTACTTAACAGTAACCTCACACTCCAAACCGTTCACCCACTGCAGTGACCCCTCCACATGCACACATTCCATATTCTCTCCTTGGGCCTAGGAAAAAAGTGTTGTGTTTCCTGTTTAAGTCCCGAAAAAAGGAGGGTTGATATGTAGGGATTATTTTTCAATCCTTTTTCTTAGACTTTGGCCAAAACATACATTTGACAGGTATAATGAAATGTATGAGGACGCTTATATCTACAATGTCAAACTTTAATCTAGCATTGGACAAGCAGCTTTTTACTTGAATAGAAGCCGGCTGAATAAAAATTCTAACTGCACACCATGGGACCCAGGAAGAAGTCTAGGGTCAGCAGGTTTCTCTAGGGTAGGTCGGGAAACAGGAGACACACCATTTTTTTCCTAGGCCCTACCATATCCATAGTCGATCGTGCACACGTTCACATAGTTACATGACATATTGCCCGTGTTGCAAAAAGTGGCAGGTTATACATACCCAGTGCATCCGGGCAACATAACGCTTAGAACGCAAGTGTTTGCAATTCATAACATTTTAATTTCAGGCCAATCCAAAATAACTACTTGTTTTTTTTTTCTACCCTGCTCGTCCAAAAAATCTGAACTTCATAACATGAAATTGATGACAAATTTGCAAGCTTGAAATGACAGTTTTAAGAGCAAAAATTAACAACATGGCCTCCCAAACAGTGAGTTAGACGGATAGAAATTCAAAGCCGCAAACAGCCCTGACCCAAATATAAAAAAAATCAAGGGTCGAACAAGTCCAATTTCTGTTGATCAACGGTCGCTCAGGAATCACTATCTATTGAAGAGGGGGCGCCGATGCGGAGGCGTTGTTAATGTTATGCATGCGGCGTAGGAGGCAGAAATCATTCCCAGTTACAGTGTATGACTGATGGTACGGGCATGGTCTATAATGCTAATATACCAGGGTGGATACAGTACTTCATACACAACATTGCATCTATGTGCTTAGGGCCCCTTTTCTGCTAGACTGAAGCAATTGCTGGGTTAAACAGTTGTGCAACCAAAACTGGACTTGTGTGATCCTTGATTTTATGACCGGGATATTTTGCAACCTGTAATAGTATCAGATTTAAAAGAAAACAGATCTGAACATACAGAATGAAAAGAGATTGGATATTTGTTGCATGAGTACATGTACCTGGTTGGGTCATGGAGATAAACTTGATGATGATGACTGTATATACAAGTGGATGTTGGTCCACAACATCATAAACAAAAATGATGTACAATCATGTATTTTTAATACATACATAATGAAAAAGATATGAAACATACCGTAATAGTACTGAATCAGATACCAATGCCATGTTTGGTCTATTCATTGATAATCATGACAACTTTATTGCATTAGAAAGTGATTACAATTTAAACTTCGCACAGAAAGAGGTTAAAACAACTAAAGAAAGAAGTTAACAGTTTAAGAGAGTAAGTTTGGCTGGTTTCGATGCACAATAAAACCGTTCTTGACAATGGAGTACAGCTTGCTCAACTCCATCAATCAAACTGGACACATCAATTTTGTGTCCAACCCTGCATACATCCTCTAAAGTGTGATGGAGAAACAGACTATTTTCCTTGTAACAAACGACCGTTTTCCAATATTCGAGGTCATGCAGGATCAACGTTTCATTGTGCCCGAGATAACTGGCAAGCGCTCCAACTATGGGGAAAACGTGATATTTCGCTTCAGTGTGAAATTTGACTGATGTGTGCACCTTTTAGTCATGTTCCAGTGACTATGACTTTTGGAACAAACAGCAAGCACACTCTAAATCTATCGTCCCTGACTGTAACATCGAAGGGGCACCGAGGGAAGTTGCTCAAAGCCAAACCTCAAATGATGGTGGATGAAACAAACAGAAAGAAAATATCATTACAGCATGATACATGTACATTTCCAAATATTCATGCAATGGATTATGAAGGTGACAAAATGCCTGCATGCAATGGCCAGGAATTTGATTTTTCAGTACAACCCCAATTGCCTCTGCACACCTCTCCCCACCCCCTAAAACACACACATATACAAGCATGCTTGCTAGATGTACGTTTGACACTCAGGTATTTTGTATCACGCATGCTACTCACTCACTATATATTCATCTCTAAAGCATAGATAGAATGATGCAAACATGACATGATACATTTCCAAATATTCATGCAATGGATTATGAAGGTGACAAAATGCCTGCATGCAATGGCCAGGAATTTGATTTTTCAGTACAACCACTGTGATGATTGGCTCTGCACTCACCCCACCCCCCAAACACGCACAACACACACACATCACATACACGCATGTTTTCTAGTTGTTCGTTCAACACTTGGGTAATTTTTATCACACATGCTACTCTATAGATAGAATAATGCAAACATGGCCATGGCATGTCCAAGACCAAAGATACAAAAACAGGAATGCTGCAGTACCAAGGTCAACCACCAGGAGGCAGAAAAATGACTGTTGCATTCACACCACCTACCCACCTACCAAATACCATCGCAATTTATCCAGCGGTTTGGGAGATATATCGCTGGACGTGCGCACAAACAGATTAAAAATATACCTCCATTTTTCATTGAGCTAATAATCAGTTAAGTGAAGCTAATTGCAGAAGACAAAATGTAGTCCGAGGTATCATATAAAGATCAGTCAATTTTAAATGAGATGGTGTGTGATACATGTACAATCGGTGATTTAAAACTATGCATCATGTGTGTCTGTGACATGTCTTATCATAATTAGATCAACTTCTGCAACCAAATCTATTACATCAATACCAATAGACAGGAAGTGAGAACTCCTTTTATACTCGATAATTTAAGAAAACCTGATATTCTATAGGATTCCAGGAATGTAAGCTTGGGCAAGAGCCAGATATGGTAATAGTATTATAACAATATTAATTGGTGTGGCTTACATTGTAGAATACTTTCATCATCATAGGATGAAACTGTCAAAAACTTGTAATTCCTTTAATGAAACAAAGAAGATTAACACCTCAAAAGCATGATTCTATAATGCTGATGCTAATCAGGTGTGTGAGTCAGGCATAACGTCGTACTACAAAAGGCGAGTGGTTTTACGTCTGCCAAAGATCACATTTTGCATCTCATTGAACGCCTCAGTCTGGGCTTCATGTCCAACGTGAAGGGAATTCACAATAAGGGCATATTCTTCGATGTGTACAGAAAGAAATCTTTTCACTGTCCCCGTCAAGATACTAGAATATTGTGTAGCAGGGTTGTAGCCAGCCCGAAATCATGTTCCGTCCCCTCGACTTTGAATGGCTTTGGCGCAGCGTTCCTATAGGGGGGTCCGGGGGCATACTCCCGAGGAAAATTTTTAAATCTAGACCCTCTGAAACACTTTTTCCTGCATTTTGAGGGTTCAATTTTGCTCACTGAGGAAGGAATGAGCAAAAAAATTTTCGGTCCCCATCTGCAAAATTCCGCAAAAGGACGGGTGTTGGCTACAACCATGTTATGCACTCATATATCACACCCATATCACACACACTCAGGTTGACACCAGGGGACAAATGCTGTCAGCGGTCTTCCCCTTTCAGGGCCTGGACAAGTGATACATGCACTATTAGAACATATAAGGCCCTTCACATATTCAACTTTATGATAAAAATGAAATAAATCAGGCAACAGTTACTGCATGAACTTTATAAAAAGGATACTAGTCATATCAGGTAACGCTAGTTCGCCTTTATCCACAGGGTATCCATAAAGATTGTTTTTAAAAACTGGGTATTTTGTCTCGCTATCAACTTTACGGACGGTGGTTTCAAAATACACGCATTATGAAATATTGCAATTTCAAACCGGCGTCTATCGACTTCATATACCTGAATACTGTTTTAAATCTAAAAACAAGGGAATATACAGGCAAGTCCATGGCTAAAGGTGAACTGGCATTAGCATCCACTTATGATGGTTAAGACAGATTTGCTATGTTAGGACTCATGACATACAGGTAATCTGGGTGATGGATAAAGACTGGAAACAGTTAAGACTCTCAACATCGTCGGCTCCAACTCGGACATCTTGAAAGGGATTGCAACGATAATTTTCGATGGTGACGTAAGGCCAATGGCCCCATGTATGAGGGAGCTTCAGGTGTTAGGCTTAAATGTCTGCAAATCAAAACTAAGACACTCTTCTTGGCTAAAAATTCAAGCCGCTGCAAAGAAGTATTCCAGTACTATAGCTACTTGAAAAAGCACGGTGTTTCCTCTTAATGAGAATGACAAAAGAAGAATACTTGGTAGAACAGATCTGGTAAGTTATGAGATAGCAATTACATTCAACATTAACAATTATACATAATCATATGTTGTCAAGTATCAATCATTATAATAAATTGTCATCTAATTCTTAAGAACACTGACTGAAACGTGACTGTGTGTATATCCTTCCTGATCACTGTTCATGATACATTTCGTACTTATAAGTTTTATCTTACCAACCTGACTGAACATTTAATGGATGTAAAACAGATAAGCATTTAGTTCATAATCAATTACAGAGATATTGGCAACAACAATATAATGTGGTAGACAAAAATATCCTATCACTATTTAACTAAAAGATATCCTATCACTATTTAACTAAAAGATATGCATTACCAAGCAACAGTGCAAAATAAGTTTAATACCATAGTTAGAGTCTTCTGCTTGTCAGGAAAGAAAGTTTAACATGATTGTGAATTGTCACCACGAAATCAATTACATTGTAATATACATTTGCCTTTCATGCAGTATACGTAATTGGACACCCACAAAGAAGCGATCATGGTATAAAAGGATCGCTTTGCATATGAACTGTAGGTGTTCTCAAATGTCAAGGCCTCACTAATGGAATCTTTTCATTTTGATACTGTAAAACCTTCGCTGCACGTGAGTGAAAGCTAATACATTCCAAAAGTACTCAAACTGCAGGGCTCGAAATACCACCTGCATAATTATGCAGGTTAGTGCAGGTAAAATTGGAGCTGTGCAGGTATTTCTGGTGTCTACCTGCACCTGGCCTGCACGGGCCTATGTACTGGGTTTAATACATAAATGTACTATCATGTAGGTGTGCATGGATTGTTATCAGCTGCATTGACTGTTACCATCTATAAAGTATAAAAGAAAAAATAGCAATGGTTCCTGAACAATTTTAGTATGATCCTTACTTCCTATATTTAGAGTGGTGCAGGTAAAATTTGTCGGGTGCAGGTAATTTTCAATGTTACCTGCACCAGTGCAGGTATGCAGAAAAAAGTATTTCGAGCCCTGTGAGTGAAAACTAATACATTCCTAAAGTACTGACTGTGTAAATGTCGACAGAGATCAATGCGTCACAGGACTAACCTGAACAAAACTTCCACAATTTCCTAAAGCTGTTTCATTGCAAGAGCGAGAACATCGCAAATAGCAACCACTGGATTGTTACAAATGTTTCCCTGATAAGAAGCAATGGTGTTAACCTTACAGCAAGAGTTGTAAAATTTAGTGCGCTCCGAGGACTGACTAGAGTCTCGTGTCCACACCGTGAAACGACAGCTTTTTGTTAATGGCATTCCCTATGTGAGCTGTGTGCACGTATCAGTAGTCATCTCATGTACACCAGACAGGTGGAGTGGAGAACTTGCATTCGGTAGGTCATGAGTTTGATCCCCAGCCGAATCATACCAGAGACTTAATAAAAGCGATACTACTTTCTCTGCTTATAGCAATCAGCAATTGGGAAAGAGTCTGGTGATGAACATACAGTCACACCACTGCCTCTGGGCTAGCCTCCTGCTGTAATAATAATTATTGCAGAAAATTGTGTGGCCAAAGGGCTGTTGAGACGAAGATGGGGGTCGCCCTGTGTACCATCTGGTGCGGTTAACTCAAGTACATAGAAAGGTTATCTGAGATATCTAAGATTATCTACATGTATAATATACATGTACTTGCACTTTTCCCCCATGCAGTTGGTATTTTCTGACATTTTTGTCTTAATACATAATTCTGCTCACACCAGCTACCTGATCACTAAAACTTAACACATAATCAGGGAAATAAATGATCAAAGCTTTCAGATCAGACATCAAGACATTCTTCTTGAAGTGGTTTTAAAAAGTTGGCACAGCGCCACCTGGCAGAAAGCAACAGATCTGCAGATGTCACTCTTCGTATCTTGTACGACAGATTGCATAGTGGCAGCATCAGGACGTAAGGTCTCATTCATGAGCTATTTCATTACACTGTTCGCAATGTCAATATGTCTTACATGTGTGAGTGAGTGTGAGTGACATGGGCACTTTCCCAGTAAACCTACAGGAATTGCAACAAGGCCATTCATTGTTGAGGACATTTATCCTATATCGTGAGAAAAAAAATTGCCAACAACCTCATACCACACAATCTCTACGTATATCAAGTACAAAATAGCACTTAGCTACTGTACACCCAGCAAGAGGCACTTTCCAACTGATAGCGTACCGTACTCTGTGTTTGTTAGGTCGTTAGATATACATCCTTCCTGACCTCAAATTTCATTGAAAGGCAAATTTTTCGGAAGAAAGTTTTTTTTCTTGCTCGCATCACTTTTGGGGTTCTTACAGGATGTCACGCATATAATCAAATCGACATAGACCTAACTACTTAATATAAAGTAAGTACTGTAAGTGAATTCCAAAGTAATAAAGAGAGCAGGCTGACCTGCACTGCACTGTTGAGGAAGCAGTTGTTCTCTCCGGGGGCATTCAGCAGGCCCTTGGAGTTGGTGATGGACAGGCTGTTCCGCGGCGCGAAAATCCCCGCCATGGATGACATCACAGGCTCCGTCACGTTGTCCTTAAGCCATGACATCATCGCTCATCCTTTCAGAAAGTAGAACAAGACAACAAAGAGTTTGTTACGTGGTACAGTTTGTTATCATGTTTGTTCATTAACAGGCTCTGTCATGTTGCCCACAGGCTATGACATCATCGCTCATCCTACAGACAGTCAGAAAGAAGGACAAGACAAAGAGTTTGTTACGTGGTACAGTTCGGTGCAATGGCCGAGTGGGTAGAGTGCTCGCCTTGCATTCGGTAGGTTGTGAGTTCAATCCCCGGCCGAGTCATACCTACAGTAAGACTAAAAATGGTACATGCTGCTTTCTCTGCTTAGCACTCAGCACTAATGAGAAAGAGTATGGAAGTTAAACACACATCACTACCAGCAGACCAGCCCCCTGCTGTAGTGACTTGCACTTGTAAATGTGTGGCCCAAGGGCTTCGAAGTGGAGATGGGCGTCACCCTAGGCATCTGCATAGATGCACGGGCAACTTTAACTTTAACTTAACAGTTCGTTAACCATTTTATTATGTTTGTTATGTGGTTCATTAAAAGGCTCCGTCATGTTGTTCTTAAGCCATGACATCATTGCTCATCCTACAGACAGTCAGAAAGAAGAGCAAGACAAAGAGTTTGTTATGTAGGACAGTTCATCAACAAACAAATGAATGAATGAACAAACAAACAAATGAATGAAGACCTTTATTGCACCAGGCTAAGTACATGTCACAACAAGACATGTTGAAGAAATAAATACATTTAACAAATAAAACATACAACTAATTTTAGAAAAATTCAACTTCTCACTTTTGAGTTATGGAGGAGATAAAAGAATAGAATCGATATGTTATATGATCGATGGTTTGTCTAGTTTCACTAGAAATATGAATTTTTCTACAGAACTTAAGTGTATCGCTCAGTGTAACCTATACAGTTCATTTCTCTCTTCTCCATACAAACTACATTCTACTACAAAATGACATACGTTCTCTATTCTATTTAACTTAAGTACAATTTAAGTACTATTTTGCTATGTTTGTTATGTGGGACAGTTCATTAACCATTTTGTTATGTTGCTATGTGAAATAGTTCATTAACCATTTCATTACGTTTATGTGGGACAGGTCATTAACCATTTTTCAATAACATTTTTTTTCACAATTGGGAAAAGCCACGAGTGCTGTCTAGCTTTGAAACACAAGTAGTTCTACAAAACAGACGTACTGTATATGATTGTATTGTCACTTTTCAAATCTGGTCCACAGCCGAAGTTGTAAAAATAATCTTACTTATTGCAAAGTCTTTCTGCAGCCTAATATGAAAGTTTGGAATCTCAAAAGAAGCTACATGTTTGCCAATAGAGTATTGCTATTATTATCACATAGATACTAAAAAATTGTATTCAGTGTTGATGACAATTTCTATACAATCTATACAATGGTATAGAATGTGTGCCTTTACACAAAGATAACCCTAGTAAGCATTTGCACATAGAGTGCTCAGCAAGAAGAAGAATTGCTTGGATAAATGATTTTATTAGTAGATCTCTCAGGCCACAAGGCAGCCATACAGCGATATCCTTCCAGCAAAGTCATTTAGGGCTACTTTACGACGATTCATCGCTTCTATTACAACAGGACAGATTCTGGTAACCCTTTACCTGGAGCAAATCTGATCTGGACATTGGAGATAAAGCAGCCAATGTCGTTACATAACATTCACATTCCTCCAGCTATCCTGGGTCTGCACTCACACATCCGTCATTGGGCCACAGCTAGTAAATGTTGTGGATGATACCCACTGACTTTTAGACCAAAGTTAAGAGAAGAAAAATCAACAAAACTTTGTTCCCTTCTGGCAATGGTCCTAGTGACAACATCAATACAATACTGACAACACAATACTGAAAAATGTAAAATGATGTCAACGTGATGTTGTAGCCTTGAGTGGAATGTAGAAGTGACACTAGTGAGGTAGCCCTGAGGAGTCAGTGTAGGAAATGGAACTAGTTCAAAAGTCGAAAAAGCGACAAAAGTGTTGTAAGTGTTACTGTTGTAATGATACTACTGGCTATTCCATTAAAACTTAACACTTTTTTCACTTCTTGAATCAAGGAATAAAAGACTTGGATGTGATACCATATTGATTTTGTTGATTCAATTCTTCAGTATTTTCAGGCATCTGGGGCTTTTTCTATCTCCCACTCTTATTTTCTCGTCCTCTTAAAAGTTACCTTTCTAGTCTACACAAGATGTCATCCATAAAATTTACTAATGCTGTGACCTGAACTTAGGACAAGAAATACTATCCACCTACAGTATTTCTCCCGCTTTTTGTTAAGAGAAAATGGAAATTCTGGAAAATTCTGCTGACTTCATAGTCATATTGCTCCAGGCTCATATATATATACGGCAGGCTTTATCAGCATATGCCGGTAATGGTTTCGACCCATTTGTTGTATGTCAATGCTGGATGATGGTTCGATGCTCTGAAAGACATACTGTCACAGCCACGTCTCCGAACACAATTTTCTGCGGCTTTCATCTAGCTTAATGATCCATCACAGGATTTTACTATCATTCTATTCCGCCGTATGATGTTCCCTACTTGAAATTTCCCATTACAAAGGGGGACGTTACTTTGATCTTGCCGTCTATCTGACGGAGGCTCGCTATTTGCCTTATCAAAATTACATCCAGCCAGTATAATCAATGCACACGTGTCTAGTCTCCGGGATTAGACTGTTTATTAACACCTCCCCCGAAAAAATCCTTATCTGAATGACATTTGTAGGTCATTACTGACAATGGTAAGTTTGAATGGAAGATAAATTCTGACATATTTCATTTATTTCGTTGCATTAATTTTGTAATCATCTTTGCAATGAGGAAAACTCCTATCATCACATAGTTATAACTGTTCTTATAACATTTCCAGAAAATAGGACAAAATTTATGATATATATGATGATACTTGAATTCCATATGATTTGAAATCCTTGCATTTTATCACTTATGAGCTCTACTCTGTGTTTAATCAGCCGCTAAGTCCATGGCCGAGTGGTTGTGTGTTTGCATTGCAATCCAAAGATTGCAGGTTCAGATCACACCCATAGAAAACGTTTAAGAAGCTCCATCTTAAGATTGGAATTCCGTTTTTCCCATTTTGAAATGTGCTAATATTTTCAATATAAAAGCACTTGGTGCAAAGTCTTTACATATGATTGACAAGTATGATGCACAGTTGTGAAATATGATAATAACTTTCATGAATATTCATTTTGAAAATTTTCTTCCTGCAGGAATTCCTGCAGGAATTCCTGCAGGAAGCGTTTTTCCTGCAGGAATTCCTGCAGGAAGCGTTTTTCCTGCAGGAATGCTGCAGGCATTCCTGCAGAAATTCCTGCAGGAGAAAGGTAAATTCCTGCAGGAAGAATGTTTCCTGCAGGAATTTCTGCAGGAATGGCCTTATAATTCATATCTAAATCAATGACACTAAGATAGGAGTGCTACACACCGGCAAAAAAGTATGCAACAAACGTTTTAGTAGTAGTTTCTCCTATTCATGCAACTTTTTCAACATATACATTTACATTTTGTACTACAGTTAAATGTAGAGTATAATCACACCCCGCGCAACATTTCTACCCCCAGTTCAACCTGTATGACCTCACAAGCGCCATGTTCTTGTTGACTGTCGACGCATCAAAAGCCAGCCAATTTCTCAACAGTTATCATATATAATATCAATGTCACTAAATCCTTCAAAATTATGAGGTAGTCTGGCAACATTTTGGAAGCACGACGTGTGCCCGACTCGGGGTGGTCGTGGTCGCAAGTTTGAGTTTAATCCGATTAAATGTGAACGCATTTTTTTAATCCAACAGAAAGCTTTAATCGGATTCCTCATTTAACTCACTTGTATTTTTTCATTTGAATGGGGTCCAAGTTGCCCATGACATGTTCAACAGTTGTGCCGACAGAGCCATTACGGCTGTTCACACATGGGTGTTTTCATCAAATGAAAACTGCTCTATTCGAATGCTCCTTCCATGCATGCAATGATATCTTGTAAATGCAGTACCAAGTTGAACGTGGCAAAGAATGAAAGCTCCTTGGTCAGCAACTTGAGATTTGTTTGATCTGGTTGGTCATATTTTGACCATCATAAGATTAACACTTGAATTTTTGTTCCAGAGAATATTTCATAAAGTTTAAAATTGGGCCTAAGAAAGCCAGGGGCTTGCTTCCTCTTGTTGAAAATTCAAGTAAGTATGCGCTATTGTAATGCGGGTTCAAAGTAAGGTCAGCTATTGTTCTATAGATATGCAAAGGATGCTGGTGTCCAATTATCAATTATCAAAGGACTAATTATTCCCCAGGTCCAAACATCCTGGCTACCTGTAGTGCTGAGGACCTAAGGCCTTCAGAAAGAATCCTGGAACTTGGGGGTACACTATTACAAGAAATTACAGACTGAAGAATTACAGAATTTCAGAAACCTAAGTTCACTTTTACACTAATACTAGTATATTTAAATATGAAATGGTTAAACCTAAAGGGTAAATAAAGGTTGTCTTTGTCAATTTAAAGGTAAACTATGAATAATTTTTCTTGAAGTTTTGTGAAAATTTGATGGTAATTGTGGACTCCACTTATAATAAGGTAATAAATAGACTGCTCAAACCAAGGAGGTTTAATATAGGCATTATGGAATGAAGTCAGCACCTCTGTGCCTAATTTCCAATCCAGCTGTGCCTTGCTCAATTTGCCCTTCAAGCTGCGTTACATTAAACAACTGCTCGCTATCAGACCCCCTTCTGTCAGTAATGACCATGGTAAAATCAGACCCGAGTGCTCGAAAATAAAAGCTGGACTGCTTCTAGTTGGGGGGGCTACTTTCAAAGTTGGTCATTTGGTCGTTTGATACCACTGTTGCACAGTGACTATGACTGCTTCCCAAAAAACCTGGTGCAGGATGAAGACCCAAAAAAAGTTTGCTTTTGCCCAACTAGTGCAACAGTGGGTTCAAGTAGTTCCTACCGTCCTTGCTAAGGAGCTCTGAGCTTTTGTGGCGACAGCGGTAGCGTACTGGATTTGTGATCCGGCTGCTGGTTTGAATCCTGGGAGTTCGGATGTTGTTTTTTCTGTTCTACTCGCCCCTCTGGTTGTTTCACTGGTTGCCACACCAGATATCGAACCCTTTCTTGAGTGACAGATAAAGCTCCTTGGTTAATAACAAAGGACACAAAATATGCCAGGAAAGGAATATACACCGGTAAGCTTGTACGGGCTAGACGAGTTCGGCTTTTTTTTCGCCCCCCCCCCCCCCCAAAAAAAATCGCCAAGCTTCCCAGAGAGGCCGGTGAAGGAGCCTAACTCGTCTAGCCCGTACAAGCTTTCCGGTGTATATTCCTTTCCCGGCATGTATTCCTTTCCCGCAATATTCCCGATTAAAAATCGCGAATCGACCCCCACCCCCACCGAAAAAAAAAAACGCCAAGCTTCCCAGAGAGGCCGGTGAAGGAGGCTACTAGCCTGACTAAAATCGCGCTCCTAGCGGCCGGCCCTATAGTATTGCTGCTGCCCTAGGAGGGGTCATTAACCCAGCCAGCGCTAGATTGTGTAAACACAGGCTACTCAGCCTAAGGTGCATGCAAAAATGACTTTCAAGCCCTGTGATGCAAAAAAAAACAAGACAGTTTTAAACAGTTTGTATTTTGCCTTATGATGCAAACTGGTACCAAGGCTAAAACCAGTTCAGTTCAGAAAAAGGGATGCATGGTAATGTGACCTTTCCCACTGACACAGAAGAGGGTCTGCATGGGGGGTTCTTGGTAACGCTTAACGGTGAATTCAGGAGGCCCGGTAATGCTTAACGGTAAATTCAGAAGGTCCGGTAACGCTTAACGGTAAATTCAGGAGGGGTTACAAAGCATGACAGTAAACATTGACGTTCGTTCCTCTTTGTACGGCGCTAAACTAGGTTACCTCGATGGTTGAAAATATCAGACTAATGGCATTGTGAGAAGGAAAAGGTGCCCAGAGCCCGGAGGAATGACAGGGACAATGTCTGCTGTGTCTATGACGTTTGCTTCCCTGGGTCAGTGCTCCCACCAGAGGCGGCAACAGCAAGTTTCTTGTAGGCTGGGGGGGACTATTGCTGACAAAATTTTCAGCACATGGAGCGCCGAAGGCGCAACGCATCGTATGGGGGTAGGGGGTATGCTCCCTGGGAAATTTTTAAAATCATGGCCCTCTGAAATGCTATTTCCTGCATTTTCCGGCAAATTTTGCTGACAGAATAATGAAATTTTCATCAAAATTACACGTGGTTGTAGCAATTGACCTCCGGCCTCCGACATATTTTACCATTTCAAGCTCGGACGGCACGAGAAATTGCCAGACAAGTCAGGGGAAATTTAAAAGTCTGGACCGTCTGAAACGCCATTTACTGCATTTTGAAGGACAAATTTTGCTGGCCAACGAAGGTAAATCAAATGACATTTTATTAAAGAGAAAATTTTTGGGCCAACGCCCCTGAAACATGTTTTCGCCAGGTCGTCGTGAGCACCAAAGCCACAAGCCGTTGCAAGGGAGGTCTGGAGAAACCTCATTTTCTGCATTCGATGAGAAAATTTTGCCGGAAACTATGCTAAGTTGGACACTGAAATCTGTTTGAGTGAAAAGGTTTTTTGGGAGGGGGAGGGGCGACGCTTCCGCAACATATTTTTACCCGAAGCGGCCGGGAGGCTCGGAGAAATTTTGAAATCTGGACCCTTTGAAACACCATTTCCTGCATTTTCAGGGGCTCTATCTGGCATTTGACTTCGTGGGTATAAACTTGTTACGAAGAATTTCTTGGTAATGCTTAACGGTGAATTTGGGATAACAAGTAACGATTAACGTGGAATTAAAACGACCAATACGCTTCACGAAGAATATACCGATAACGCTTAACGGTGAATTAGAGTGGGTCGGTAACGATTAACGGTAAATTAAAATGGCTCGTAACACTTAACGGAAAAAGGCATGCAGGCCCTCACAGAAGTGCAACGTCCTTCACAACCTTACACTTCTGAAACACAAGAGAAAAATTTGTGCCTGGCTCCCAGGATTTTAACCTGGGCCCGCCAGCTCATGAACCCAACACATTTACCACTCAAGCTAAAAGTTGACAGAACAGACTAATTAGACTAGTCAGTTGGTGTCCTCCGAACCCTACTGTGTCATTTGCACTGTGCTTCTTTGTCTATCATGATCAGAATCTCCAAGCGGATCTTGCAGGCTGACAATACTATCTTATGCAACCGTAAGAAGCTACATTCTTTCATGGCCTTTCAAGTGCCTTCAAACACATCCTGTTTCAAAAAAATTTTTGATTCAGAAACATGGCCTAAATATAAGATTATTATCTAAAAACTTTTATTTTCCTGGGTGACGCCACAAAGTATGACGTCACATACCTGGATGTAACCTGGATCCAAGCTTCAATGGTATATAATATTATATTATATTATGTAAAGTGAGAGGTTGGCTAAAGTGCAATGCAGAGCACTACCTAATTTACCATTTTTCTGAATTCTAAGATTTCCATTAGTTGGCAGTTCAAAACAAAAGTGTTGAGCCAGATCAAGGAGGTTGAAAGAGGGCCAGATCAAGTTGGTGAGATCAAGGAGCTTTTATTACTCCTTAATTTGCCGATCTGGTTTAACCATTCGAATCCTGTAATCTATCCCAGAAGTGAATTTTCAGGTTTCTGCAATTTTGAAGTTCTTCTAGTTCTAATCTGGCTCAAAAGCAGTTCAGTATAGAAATATCTCAGCAAGAAGCAACCTCCTTGATCTCAGGGAGGTGTTCTGAATCTTTCCATCCAGTGCTTTGGGACAGTCCCTGTGGGACTTGCTAATTCAACTTGCTAATTGGGAAGCATGCCTTAACAATAACTGACCTCCTTTGAACCTGCATAACAATGTGCATAATTACCAAAAAGAGGAAAGTGAGTGCCTTATATACAGGCCCATGTAATAGGATTTGGAAACTACAAATAATCTCTGGAACAAACTTTTGCCTGTTGTTTCTATATAATGAATCAATGACCTTGATTGTACATTTGTGCTCAAACAAGCTAAGTACAGATTGTAGCGCTAGTGATAATGTACAATTTTGATTAAAAAAAAAGGTATCTTATCACCTCTACAAATACTAATACATTCCAGTATTTACAAGTTCAACTTCTTCTCACCTCTTAAAACAGTTATAAATATAAGTACAGATGGAATCAATAATGTATGGTTGATCTAATTGCATGAGAAATATGAATTTTTTTCCGTGGTATTCAAGTATTGGAAATAGGGAACATATCTTGTATATTTTCAAAGAGGACGTTTCTTTTGTTGTTGTATAAAGTACAGTAAACAATAAAGTGACACTCATCCTCTATCTTATTCAAGTTACAGTATTGGCAAATTCTTTGTTCCAGAGGAATGCGGTTATGTCGGCCTTCTGGCTTATAATGAATCATACTGGTAAACAGCTTCATAGCGGGCTTCAAGTTTATTAATAGTCAAAAAGATAATGGTTCTTTGGACCAGATAAAGCCCAGGTTATCAATAAGTTTGGTTATCAAAAAGTTTGTTGTTATTTTGTGGGCCTTTCTGCTTTTCAACGCCTGGCTCTATAGTACAAAAATTGCTTGTATTTGCAAGATACTCCAGGACCCCAAATTTTACATATCAATACCCTCCGTGTTGGCAAACTTTCCTGGTTGATTTTGAAGAGTAGAAGGCCTGTGGTATATATTTTGATGTGATACTGATAGCCATTCTGGAATGGTAGCTTTATTCTGGCTATCAGTATCAGCCTTCAAACCCATCATCAGGAACTTTTTGTCTGAAACCAAGATAAAAGCCCCTTGCTTAAACAAGAGACCTAAGGTAGCCAAGACAAGAGTAAAAGATTACCAATTGAAAGGCAAATAGTAAAAAATTATATCTATTCCAAGGTTGCTGTAAAACCTAGGTTAGGTCAGTGAGATCAGAGAATTCTAAACTCCTTGGTGATGT
This sequence comes from Branchiostoma floridae x Branchiostoma belcheri, assembly GCA_019207045.1. NCBI lineage: Eukaryota > Metazoa > Chordata > Leptocardii > Amphioxiformes > Branchiostomatidae > Branchiostoma > Branchiostoma floridae x Branchiostoma belcheri. The sequence goes on along the minus strand of CM033024.1, from coordinate 11,577,698 downwards.
ACAAGGTAGTTAAACCTCTTTGGGTAAACTTTAGTCTTCTATGCAGTGTTAAATACTGACCTGTTCTATACACCAGTGGAGGCACTGAATAAGGCAGCTACCATTCACTTCAGTCTCTAATTACCTGTCATTATAAATCAATACACGCATTGTTGTTGCTGGCTTTAAACACCTTCATGTAGGTGCAAAGGAGATTATATAATGACTTCTCTAAAGATAGGTGAGAAAGGGGAGGGGAGGTGATAATATCACACTCTTGTGATAAAAAGGCCTTTGTCCCAATCTCAAGGATTTTAGAGCATGCAAGGAGGTTAACCTCCTTGGAGCATGTAAAGAGTTCCAGATGAGGACAGGGTGTTGTTCTGATTGATCAATGTTCTGTGATCTGATCTGATCTGGTGACAGTTGATTATTATTTTCTATTGGGCACTTAGAACTTCATTAAACACAGCTGTCCAGTAGGTATCAAAAACCTAATAAATAAGATTCATTTAGCACCAGTGTTTAATGAATTTCTAGGTGTCCACGCACCCGGCTCGGGACACTTCTAATATTGTGTTACAGTGTCATAACTAACATAAAATATGACTGGTGAATGCCACCTGGCTATATGCTAATAAAGGATCAATGTTTTACCCTGAGGGGTGCATCATGAGATAAAGCCGCCAGTGGTTGGTTTCTATAACCCAAACACCAGCTATCAGCATGGCAAACAAGGCGGTTCATGTCATCTACTTTTCCACCAACTGAATGTATCATTTGATTTACTACAGTTTAGAATTCAGTAAATAGTTACTGGAAGTTCCGAAAATAATTTCATCAGGTTGGCACTGATAATAGGATAAAGGTTTTTACACAACATGTAACTAAAAGTACTGTACTTTCATTGTACAGTACTTTTCTTATGGACTCCAATGATTATCCTATTAGGGCACCCTACCCTTACAGTACATGTGCAATTTACAATAATTGAATTTATACTTTTAAGGGAAGCTTAGGCCTGTCATGAAATTTATGAATTTTGTGTTTATGTTCCTGACTTGCACCTACATGTACAATCAAATTGGCTTAGATACTAATAAACCCTAAGTGGTGATGTTAAAGAATTAAAGAAAAAAATGAAAGAAGTAACCATGCCCAAGCTTCTGTACTTCTGAAAAATATGAGTAGCCACTGAAGGAAATGCATTTTTTTGAAGTGAAGTTCATTCATAGGTCAGTTATTTCTAATGCCAGGCATCTCCAGCAACAGTCAATAAAACTAGGAAAACAAAACAATAAAAAATGCCTCCATTATGTATCTGTTTTATATACATAGTTAAAGTCAAGTCTGAAACATCTAATGAAATCTAATGCATTGTTTAACAGTTTCAAAACAAAATTAAATGCATAAAGAATGCTTCCTGTCATTGTCAAGGCCATTCCTGCAGAAATTCCTGCAGGAAACATTCTTCCTGCAGGAATTTACCTTTCTCCTGCAGGAATTTCTGCAGGAATGCCTGCAGCATTCCTGCAGGAAAAACGCTTCCTGCAGGAATTCCTGCAGGAAAAACGCTTCCTGCAGGAATTCCTGCAGGAATTCCTGCAGGAAGAAAATTTTCAAAATGAATATTCATGAAAGTTATTATCATATTTCACAACTGTACATCATACTTGTCAATCATATGTAAAGACTTTGCACCAAGTGCTTTTATATTGAAAATATTAGCACATTTCAAAATGGGAAAAACGGAATTCCAATCTTAAGATGGAGCTTCTTGTTTATCTTTTTCTTTTTAAACATCCATTTGATACATACTATTTTTTTCCACCATCTTTTAGGATCTTCCTCTAATAGCAACTCAATAATCTGCTGACCCGTGATAAACAGCACTACGAGTATGCATCTGGTCTGTAGAATGCATCTAATTTGAGACCCAAACACTGAAGAAGACATACTGTGCTAGCGAAACATGTTTGTGTTGCTTCAAATAAAGTTTCTAAATGGGAACTATGCAGCTCTAGCATCCTGTCTGAAGATGTGTCAGAAGTGTGTACGGTTGGTCGATGAAGGTTAGACATCCAGGTAATAAGATACGCCAAAAAGCAGTTACTCGAGCAAACATATCCCAGGGCTCGAAATACCACCTGCATATGTACTGTGTAGGTTAGTGCAGGTCAAATTGGAGCTGTGCAGGTATTTCTGGTGTCTACCTGCACCTTCTCTGCCCTGGTCCTTGTACTGGGTTTTATATGATGTAGGACTATTCTTTCTGTCAATTGTATTATTGTGTGCGACTTGCTTGACTACTACTGTACAAAATGTAAATGCATTTAAGTTCGCGTGGATTTAATTTCAAGGTAGTGGGGAAAGGGACTTTTCGCGGTGGTTTTAATTTCGCGGTAACACCATAGACTGCAGTCTAATAACATAATAGAAAAATGTTTACAGTGGTTTTAAGTTAGCGGTGAAGTGGTCACCGCAAAAACCACAAACATTAATCCACCGCGAACATTTCTGCATTTACAGTATCCTACTTTTTAACGAAAAAATCGCTTTTCTAGTTCATTCTCATCTCTTCTTGGATTCCATACTTACCGGTTCATGTCTTCTGACAGTTGCTCTTTCCCAGTCCAAGTCCTGCACAGTTCACTTTTATCTGTAGGATTTGGACGGTGTCCTGAAACATATAATACATAATAAGTTTTATTGCAAGTTCTTGCCCAAGGGCTAATTGCAAGTGACAAAAATGACATATAAATAATGGTAAACAGTATAGTGAGCGACTACTCTAGTCTACTTTAAAACTAAACTCAGCACAAAAAGTTTGGAATATTAACTTTAGCTGATCATATTTCTGTTGTTTCCGCATCAATTTTAATGTGTTATATATCAATAGAAAGCCTGTGTGATTTCCTTTCAAATGGTATCAAATTCCTTATGATTATGAATTCGTGAAACGAGCACCAGGGCTACTCACGTCAGTGGGTCACGAAAAAAAAGTGCCAATCTATCCTTTTTTCACGTAATCTTTGGTATACAGAACATCCAAGTTTATTTTTAACATTTGAGAATAGTATATGTGCCCTTTTGGCTGTTGGATGACCGAATCGAAGTGTGGATGCGGCAAGGAGATTGCCACGCTGACTGTCACACGGATAGAGCGTAACAACACGTAGCCCTTGGTGTGGTGTATGTATGGCCTACACAGGAAAAACAAGGTTAGCTATCATCTCATACAAGACAACTTTAATGCTGTGAGATACAGGGACACCATTCTCCATTCAGTCGCAATGTCTTATCCCTTCAATATGGGGTCCAAAGGACATTCTGTAAGATTACACCGCGTGTCCACGCACAGTCTGCAATGGTCCTTGCTCTGTGTGGACGGGCGTTGTAGTCTTAACACTTGCAGAATTGCATTTGGTCCCTCCCACACACTGACGAGGTATGACATTGAGACTGCATGAAGAATGGTGTCCCTGTATCTCACAGTATTGAGGTTGTCTTGTCCGGGATGAGGGTGGACCTTGTTTTTCCTGTGGCAGCCATAAATACACCACACCATGACACTGCCTCCACCAAGTGCTACGCGCTGTTACGCTCTATCCGTGCGTCAGTCAGCGTGATATTCTCCTTGCCGCCTCCACACCTCGATTCGGTCATCCAACAGCCAAAAGGGCACGTATACTATTCTCAAAAGTTAAAGATAAACTTGGATGTTCCGTATACCAAAGATTACGTGAAAAAAGGATAGATTGAATCCTTGACACCGTACCCATACCAGCAGGATGATAAAGAGTTGAACACAAAAATTGAAATTTGGGCACTTTTTTTTCGTGAACATTACAACTCAGGTCATTGACCTGATTTTCAGGTAAACCTGGGGAACAATAAAGTAACATTTTGTTCTTCCCACAGCAAACCAGTACACAGAAACTCATGTCAGATACTGTGCAAATACTGTAGTGGGAAAAAGGACCTTTCGCAGTGGTTTTAAGTTTGCGGTAGCACCATGCACTTACTGCCATAGAAAAATGTTCGCGGTAGTCACTGGTTTTAAGTTTGCGGAGAAGCAGCCACCACGAAAACCGCGAACATCAAACCACCATGAAAGTTTCTGCATTTACAGTACTCTTTCCAAAATGCTGACTGCTAAGCAAAGAAAGCAGCATGGACTATTTCTTAAGTCTTTGGTATGACTCTGGTTTAACTCATGACATACTAAATGTAAGGCAAACATCCGCTAGGCCATTGCACCTAACTTACTTTTTTTAACTTATTGGAAGATAACAAATCCCCTTCAGGAGTTTGGTGCTCTCAGTTCTTCCCACAGCAAACTAACTACACAGAAAGAACTTCCCGTCCGATACTGTGTGAGAACATACCACTGTACCATCCATCTTTTTCTATCTCACCAGTCATCTTAATTGAAGTACAAAAGTTACTGGTGGTGATGCCAAACTTTTTGACACTTTTAAGTCTTCGCTCTGTCATGCGTAGCTTAGAACTAACTTCAAAGGAAATTTTGTTGGGTGTGATGAAGGCGAGAGGGTGATGAATCATCTGGTGGGTGCTAGGGAATATGATCTATATATCTAAAACTTCAGTGCAATCATGAGTCCCCTCTAGGCTGTATTGATGAGGCAATAATGTTACGTTTTGCACCAAGAGCTAGCAACATTTCAGATACAGGCGCTGTATCAAACCACTTCTGAAGATGACAAATGATGAAGACAGTTATTAACTAATGCCATAACAAAAAATGATGGCTATTGTAAAAGCAGTACAACTAAGGCAGATAAAAGTTTGTAAAAAAAAAAAGCTAGGTGGTCAGGAAGGTTCAACAGATGATTACCCGTGCAGAGTACGGTATACTAAATGCATTTAGTAACGCTAGTTCACCTTTATCCATTGGGTAACCTATATCCGTTGCTTTTAAAAACAGGGTATTGGGGGATATCACGTTGACGGACTTAAGTTTCAAATTGCAATATTTTCAGGATATTCAGTTTAAAACTATTACCCGCCGCCTTGATGTGCCTAAATACACTGTTTTTAAAAAGCAACGGATAAAGGTTACTCAACGGATAAAGGTGAACTAGCGTTACATTTTTCATTCATCTTCTTTCACATCTTCTTCAACTTTGGCATTAACTTTAGCATTCTGCAACATTAGTATCCGTTTTTCTGGTATTTTGCTTGCAATTTACAGCATATATTTGCTGATTTTGCAGGTTTGTACTAGGCAGGTACCAGTATATTGTCCTGGTGCAAACCCTGTATTTCATGATGGACCAGAAAAATATTAGTGGATGGGTTTTAGGACCAATTACAAAATGAACAGCAATACAATGGTGGAAGTAAATAGTGAATTACAGTGTAAATCTGTACATGAATTTTCTGTACTGGTAACAACCCCTATACAGTGATACTTTCCACGCCATCCTATTGTTTCATATACGCTCTTTGAATTTTTGAAAAAAAGTTTCTGGAAAAAAATATACATTATAAGAAATTAGAAAAAGTTTTACATTCAAAATCAAAATTCACCTAACACCATGAAAAAAATATTTCCTGATTCATGAGAATCCTAAAAATATCCAAGTTTAAATCTGAATTGATAAGAGCTTGAACCTTTTCCGTGTTAAGTCGAGGTGAAGTCAGCTTGTTAGGCACTGGGACATCCTGCCCTTTACCATGATAAATGTTTATTGGAAGATCTAACTTCATCACTTGCATCTATCCGGGCAAACCAACTCTAATATCTTTATGGCTCATAAAGTACAGACTGTAGGAATTCCTTGGAGTAGATTTTGAATATCTTGTCACGTACTGAATTGTCTAGTCTGACACCGGAGGTGAGGAGATGGGGTATGGACTCAGTCACATTTGGGACCTCGTTCTTAAAGAGTAAAGGTCCTGGATAGGAATGGTGTTATAATATAAGTTCTTATTGTTGTTACCGGTCAACATCTAAGTTCTACTTTATGCTTAGGACCACATTGTAATTACCGCATAAGGCCATGTTGATTTGATTAACGTTATATGGATAACATCAGCCTGTGCATGAATTTTCAGCTGTTTCCAAAAATAAAATAAAAAGTTTTAGCCATACTGTAAATTGTACAAAGCAGCATCAAAATAAGCAAACACATGCCAGGGATGGCAAAAAGATCAGAAAATGTGTATACTAATGTCATAGAACATTCCTAGGTCAAAGAAAATGTGAAAGAACAAGAATGAAGAATCTATAATTGTTGTGTACACTATATTCTGTGTGTTCAGTGACTGTCCGTTCTTGAACCAATTAGATTTCATAATGAAGGCAATTTTTCTGTGGTCAAACTTTTTCTATTCACATGCTCGCATCAAAGTTTTAATTCAGTGGCAACTCTGTGATTTCCAATAAAGTTACCTTGTATCTAAATACTTCTTTCTCCAAAGGTTACATAACAAAAAGTTTTCTGAATGTTCCAGCAGCTCTGTAAGTCTGTACATGTATGCAAAGGCAAAGGATCTCTACAGGGTTGGCAATCATCCATTCAATTTTCCGGTGAGTGGAGAGCACAGGGTATTGGCAGTGTTCATCAGATTCTAATGAAACGCAGGTCCATGAAGTATTCAACCCCGTATTCCCTGGTTGTCGCCGAAGTTTTCAGCCCAATTGAGGTCACGTGTTGCATCTGTATCTGTATCTATATAGCCGGTATAACCGCCCTTCGGTGTAACACACCAACTTCGCAGGCACGCGGCGCGGCAGCAGCTGGTTATATTACACCGAAGGACCCGTCACACCTAACTTTTGCACATCTATCTGCAAGCACTCCTTGAAACTATCCAGAGATGATGCTTGGTGATAGCAAATTCCACTCTACGATAGTTCTGGGAAAATATGAATTTTTGAACACATCAATCCTAGGTTGGTAACTCTTGTACTTGAAGTCATGGCTGTTTCTTGTTCTTTTTTGAGCTGGTATTAGATACTTATCAGTCGGTACGTCCACCAGCATGCTTGCAATATGTGCATATGTTAATTTTAAACAAACCTATTTCAACCTATATTCCTTAACATCACAAAGAGACGAGAAGAGGCTGAACCTACACATGTATGTCATACCTTGGCCGCGATAACGTTCAATACAGGTGTTCCAGAACAGGTGATAAAAAGCCATATTACACAAGCTTCAAAGTTTTATCACTCAGGCTTCCATCGAATATTTTGAATGTACTCTGCGCACGCTGAGTGCGGTGCGGTCGAAAAGTCGAATACCTGATTCGGACATTGGAGTACTCTATTGCTGTTGTAGCAATTTTTTGTTCGAGGGCAGCAAATTTTCTCAACTTCTGGCGCATTTTGCATCAAAACATGTTTTATTAGGTTAAGGTATGACATAGATAAAATACAACACGGTGTATTCCGTATCATCCTTGGTCTCAACCCTTCCGCGGGTCGGATCTACCTCCGGCCTTCGGGCGATCTGACCCGCGATCGGGCGGGTACCTTGGGTGATACAGAAAACGCTGTGTTGTATTCTACATGTATTAGAGCACTTAAGAACTCTTGTCTAAGATTCTCTTGTCGCTATGTGTAGATATACTTCACGTGTAGGCCACAACAATTTAATTTGTTGGTTCACAGATTTTTTAAAGTGAAAATATAGCAAGCTGACATCATAAATGCAATGGACAGGGACGAAAACTTATATATGACCATGTCCACTCCATAAAACTGAGTGCATCAACTTTTTCACCAAGGCATACACCTGGTCCTCAGGTTTTGTTTTCATAATGTTTCTCCAGTTAAGCATTTTTTTTTTTTTGGAAAATCCGTGAACCAACAAATCAAATTGGTGTGGCCTTAAGGGGTTACCAAATATATCAAGTCTGAATATCAACTGTTGCCTAGTCTGAACTTAACTGTCAAATTGAAAGGAAAGCATTCTCATTCTGAATGTTAATATTTGTGTGCAAGTGGCCTAAATCAAAAATCTGTTAAAAATCACCTGTCGAAGATTGGGCTCTCAGGGGGTAGAGGTGGTCAGTTGTAGTCACGATGTTGATAGATTCATCAGTCCATGAAACTTCCTACTGGTATCTGCAGCTGACTGGAACATGGACAGTCACTCTTCGGTTGCTTTGTAAGGTTGGTCTCATCACCTGTATATGCAACAAATAAAATGCAAAACTTTAAAATTTTGATTCTAAATATCAAATTAAGTACTGTAAATGCATTTAAGTTTGCGGGGATTTAATTTCGCGGTAGCGGGAAAAGGGATTTTTCGCAGTGGTTCTAATTGCAGTCTAATACCATAATAGAATTAATCCACCGTGAACATTTCTGCATTTACAGTATTGATATCAATTCATGTATTGATATCAAGAAGTTCAGGAACTTCATATGTAAACGTCACTCAAATGTAAATCATGTTTTCATAGTTCCCTATGGTAAGGTAATACCACAGGAAAAGTTATTGTCCTTTGTGATGCAAAGATACAGTGATACTATCTTTGTCATGATCCTAACATTCTAAGATCCCACTCCAGAGCTGACTAAGCAAAACATGAGCGCGGACATTTCCAGGTGACAAAACAAAGAATGTTGGCAGGGGAAGGCACCAACAGGAGGGTCTGCATGGGGGGGTGTCACAATAGGGCTTCGTGTTGAATTCAGAAGAACACCCTGCGTATTACGCTAAAATCAAAGATGACAAGCATGCAAACTTTGCTACGAGTTACGTGAAGAAAACGGATTTTCCTACAAATTACAGGAAGTAAAAATTGGCTGTCTACACCTTACGGAAAACATCCACAGGACAACATACTCAAAAATAAGTTCCCATCCCCAGGTTTTTAAGTTATTCGCCAGACATGCAGACATCCACAAAACAAACAACCCTGCAGATCCACAGCAAACAGAATGATGGAACACCAAATAAGCATCTACTTAACACCTACTTACCACATAAAAATCAACAGTACAGTAACTCCAGGTGCAAAAATGTAACACAAAATGTGCTGCTGCAGTACCAAGGTGAACTAACAGGGGGCCCAAAATCAACCCAACGAAATCCATTGCAAGCCCTTCAACGGTACTTGAGATATACCCCACATAACCTCCAGAGTGAAAACAGTATGGCAACAATACTTCCATCATCATGGAACTGGAAGTAACAATGGAGAGGAAAGTTGGCCCTTTGTTCTGGGAGCCCTCCAGTCACTCACCTGTCCGACTTACAGGTGGTAATTACGATGAAACAAAGGGAAGAACCAGTGCATGTCGTGGGGAGAACTTTTGACACCGGTTCTTTGTGCGAATCTGGGTCTTCATGATAGAGGTGACTTGGGGGTCAATCTCCAAGCAGATGGTGGGTTGGACAATTGTAAATTTTTTTGACAGAACATGACATTGGAATAGTGAGGACTGTGAGAAAGGCCAGTTGGTACAAAAACTTTACACCTGTCCAACCCAACATCTGCTTGGAGATGCTACGGAGGTCTAACTATTGTAAAAAAAAGTATGACTACAAGTTCCTAGAAGGTCTAAACCTGCACCACTTTTTATTAACATCAAAAGCTAGATATGCCACTTCAAGTAGTCCAAAATTGGAGGTTACACTGCAATACTGTCAAAAGCCCCAAACTACTTGATTTCACTTTTTTGTAATAAATCTTCCAACATAAAAAAAAAATGAAACCAATCCATCCAACCATTCTTAGGTTATCTTGTTATCCAACAGAAACACAAATAAATGCCCAAAATATAACCTTCTTGAAGAATTTCTTGTCTGTATTCATTAATCAATTTCAAGTGTAGTCCTTCATCACTGACAGAAATATATGTTATGACAACAGCCAGACAAGTATTCTTGAATGCAATGTCCATATATATGCAAGTACATGCAGCAAATAGCATTTCACACAACACTAGCCCCACCTGGCAGTATGACCAAAAACTGCAGGATTCTGGTCAGTTGGGCCTACAGGGACAGCAATGGATACTGCACAATGAAGCATCATGGATGTAAAATGTTAGCAAAAGAATTTGAAATCTACACCCATTTAGGACTGCTTCACAGAAAGTCAACTTCTTCTTGTAAAGGGTTCTGGGAACGAGTTCAGTAGAATCATTCCCTTGTGTTCATAGCCTTGGAACCTGGGATCAACAAGTAACATACAATGTGGAACTAAAGTGACAAAACTACACTTCACAAAAAACATTATCAGCAACGCTTAACGTTGACTACGAGAGGGTTTTTTTAGAAGTAACAATGAATCAAAATAGCTTGCTACACCTCAGAGAAGAAGGCATGCAGACCCTTGCGCAACACAATTCAGTGCACATGTACCTTCCATGAACTTGAACAGTAGCTGAAAGCCAGTAATATTTTGTACTGTTAACATGGCATTCTATTACTGCAACAGGAACTACCAGGACTACAGCAATGCAGGGCTAGGCCAGACAACTCCAGGGCTCAAAATACTTTTTCTGTCTACCTGCACTGGTGCAGGTAACTTTTGAAATTACCTGCACCAGAGAAATGTTACCTGCAAAATTTAAATATACCCCCGCAGTGGATAAAACAACCTTGTCAACATACTTTATTCACCTTTTAACTAACAAAATAGGTAAAAGGAATACTGTCTTATATGGAAACTAAATAAAAAGTTACAACCAGTACAAAAACAAGAAACAAAAATCCACTTTACAATAACACATTTCATAACCTGGTGCAGGTAAGGTGCAGGTAGACATTAGAAATACCTGCACAGCCCAACTATTACCTGCACTAACCTGCATATGCAGGAGGTATTTCCAGCCGTGCAACTTGCCCCAGACATTCCAGACAGAAAGTTCAAGAATGTTCTAAACACCAGCCAGACTGTTTTCCAAGCCCATGTCTGCCAGCTGAGAGACATCTCTGACAACACAGTATTTAGACACACACATTCTCTTCACTTGCCAATACCTCAACTTCAGAATCTAATGAGGTCTAGGGGAAAAAATGCTATGTTTCCTGTTTCCCTACCTTAGGCTACCTACCATAGAAAAACCTGCAAACCTTACTTTTTTTTGGTGGGCAGTGGAGTCACATAGCTTCCTATTGAAGTAAAAACACTACTTGTCCTATCTAATAAAGGATAAATCTATCTGTTATGGCCTAAGTGTCTTTCAATGTCAAACTTGAATGTTGTGCATTATGCACAACATTCAAGTTTGACATTGAAAGACACTTAGTGTCCTCATGCATTTCAGTTTACTTTGTTCAACTGTATTGTAATATGTCACACTAGAGTTTTGGCCAACCTAGAAAAGTTACAAGTGTTTTCCCTACCTTCCGGCCCTAATTTTTTCAGGACTGAAACAGGAAACGAAACTTTTTTTCCTAGGCCTGAGAGGGCAAAAGGAAAACCATGGTATCTTACATCAATCTTCTACAGCAAATTTAGACACCACCAAAAACAAATTAGTTGATTTGACACCGCATGCTTGTGACTACAGTTTCGTGGTCCATCCAAAAAGATAGTTCAGATAGTGAAGTTAACCCTGAAAATATCAGCAAAAATCTATGTTTCTGTATTTGATTCATTCCACAGGTATACTGATGAAAGTTAGACATCCGGGTAATAAAATAGTATGCTGTTAGGCAGCCCAAAATCTAATACTGTAAATGCAGAAATGTTTGCGGTGGATTAATGTTCGCGGTTTTCGCGGTGACCGCTTCACGGCGAACTTAAAACCACTGCGAACATTTTTCTATTATGACTGCAGTCTATGGTGTTACCGCGAACTTAAAACCACCGCGAAAAGTCCTTTTTCCCAGAACCGCGAAATTAAATCCGCACGAACTTGAATACATTTACAGTAATTTTGAGACCTACCCACATACCAAATATTACTATCCAAGCCTTCCCTACTTATGCTGGAGTTCTACACACACACTTAAACAGATACCCACACACATACTAATGATGCCAAAAACATAACTTTCTGGGCAAAGGCAATATAGATTACTTAAGAAAGTGGATAGGTTGCTTAAGAAACTGGCGTATGGTTTCTGTTTGCGAAATCGATCTAGCTGCCTGAGTAACTGTTATCTTGTACATTCTACACGTAAATCAGGTAAAACATTGATAGAAACATACCAATCTAACAGGAAAGTTTGCGCTCTGGCATTGATTTTTTTTCTTCGTGGTAAAAGAGAGGTCAGCAGTTAGCAAACATCCAAACAGTTCTTAGGAACAGGAACTGTAACAAGTTTCAAGAGTGGCAGCTGAGCAAAATCCTTTTCAAACAAGAGTTCGGAGTTCTTATATACCTACACAAAACATTCCAACTGAAGCATTTGTATAAATGAATTACAGCATGCATTTGTATTTCTGGCAGTAATTGAAATTTAAGTAGATGTTTGTGGTTGACAACTCAATTAAAAGTAGATTAAGCCCACTCAAGTTCTCACCAGGGTAAAACCATATTTGGTGGGATTCTTTTAGCCTTCACCAAGCCTTCCTACAGGAGTATGGGTCATGTAATCTCCAAGCAGATCCTGCAATATAAGATAGTACTAAACTGGCCAAGGAGTGCAGTCAGCCAAGAGGTGTACATTTGCCATGTAGCCAAACACACTCCTAGGCCGGCTTCACTCCACTGGCAGCTTTTTATACCATCTTATGCTACCAAAGGATTTGCTTGGAGATCAAGTCACAGAATTCAGCAAAAGGGGAAATGACTGGCCATGAGAGTAAGTCTGGGGGATAGACAACATTTACCTAACTGGATGGCCAGTCAAACCAGTCAGTCGCCAAGTTCCCATGGCAAATTATCTTCCCCGTAGCCAGCAGAGTTACCAGGTAGTAGTTAGCTGGTAGGATTCTTTAGCTCTTTAGCTATGGTAAACTCCCCTCCCCACCACATTCCGCAAGCATAAGGTGTTTTCCTAGGTACTATAGTGTACTACATTCCGCTGGTAGATGTCAGGGACCCTCCAAGGCTAACAGTCTATTATGTAGACAGCAGAGTGTGCCTCTGTAAACATGGCATGCGGCATACATGGCCACTGCAATTGGCCCCGGGCTATTCAAACTTTGCTAACGCTGCAGTAATGGGCAACTTTAACAGGATGGCAGACCCTTTCTTTCATGGCTGGACAAGTTTTGAAAAATTCAAGATCATGACTGGTAACTTTATCTAAATAGTAACTCATTTCTTTTGGGAAACAACAGTTGTAGATAAATGCCTTGACGTGCTTGTACTCCGGTGGCCCTACAGACTAGCAACTTGCTCTAGTGCATGTAAAACTGTGTGGCCCAAGGTCTATGGCTATAGAATCAGATGGGCACAGCCCTATATGCCAAAAGTTGGCCCTGTATGAGTACTCTCCAAGCAGAGGTTGGTGGGAAAAATCGTGACCTTTTCCTTTCATACTTTTTTTTTCGATCGTGACCTTTTCCTCTCATACTTTTTTTTTTCGACAAAAAAAAAAAGTTATGAAAGGGAAAGGTCACGATTTTTCCCACCAACCTCTGCTTGGAGAGTACTGTATGAGGGCCTGCAAGCCAATGTTCCGTTGGGCGTAGACAAGCCGTACTCATTTCCTGTAATTTGTCGGGCAAGCCGCCTTCTTCACGTAATTCGTAGGGAGGGTACCAAACCTTGCATAATTGCCCTTTGAATCTGGTGAATTTGGTGTAATGCAATACAATTTTGAGCCTTGAAAAAGAGCCTTGAATACTATGAACTTCAACAAAAACTCTTTTTTTTTTTTTTTTTTTTTTTTTTTTTTATTGCATTTCACAGAAAAGCACAGATTTACAGAAATCAAAAGAAATTACAAAAGTTGAAAGAAAGTACAAAAACACAGACCACGGATCCAAAATAATACATCATAAAGGTGGAAATAAACGAACGAAGGCTACAGTGAAAAAACATTTACAACAACTGGTATTCAATCATCTGAACATAGTTAAGGATAACAACGAAGATGGATACTACATGACAGGTAATATGGACAAGTGGAGAAGAAAGTAGAACAATGCCAATGGAAGATAGCAATGGACCAATTAATTAGCAAGGTTAAATGGGAAAGACTCCCATTTACTAAAATGGATATCTAATTTGTTCCTTCTCTCTGCTATCATATATTCTGTCTTGTAATATCTCTTTACATACGAAATGTAATGATTTACAACTAGTTTTTTGTCTCTCTGTATGAAAATATAATGTTTGGCCACTAGAATTAACAAATTCTCGATTACATTACAATTTTCAGATATGTCACCTAAAATAACTGTCTGAAAGTCCAGATGTAAGGTTTTATTTACTATTGTTTTAAACCATATTTCTAAATCTGTCCAAAAAGTAACAACTCTAGGGCAGTCCCAGAATAAGTGTCTAATGGTCTCTACTTCCTCACAATGTGCACAGTTCGGGCTATTTAGAATTTTCCAGATGTGTAACATTTTCTTTGTGGCTAACAATCTGTGCAATATTTTATATTGAAAAATTCTTAGTTTCGGGCATATAGTCAGTGCATAAACTAATCTAAAAACCCATTTCCACGGGAAAATTGTATTAAATTCATCTTCCCAGCGTCTTTGTATGTTCAGTGGGTTTCTATTTTCTGATTGCAAAAAGGATATATAGATAATTTTGTTTATTTTAGTTGCCTTCAGCCATACGTAATTTGCTGTATGAGGTAAGATAGGGCCTATTACTGGTGTGTTGTCTAAAAGCTTTTTTTTCCAGTTTCGCGGTATTGCAGATAATATCTGATTGTACTCTAGCTTATCAAATGCTGTACCGAATTTAGCAAGAAGGCCATTGTAAGATAAAAAGCGTCCATTTGTATCCAAAAGGTCATTAATGTAATAAATTCCATGTTTAAGAGGTTTTTCCCATATAATAGGCGTATTTTCGATTACGATACTTGAGTTGCACCATAAGAGTTGTGCTTGTATCTCTTTCAAAGTTTCAGGAGGTTTAAATTGGAAAGAAAGCCATGCTTTCAAAACATCTTTGAAAAAGGGATTAGGAGAGACAAGTAATCTAATAAAAACATTATTCATTTGATCAGTGGATATCTTTGTTGCGATATCCTTCCCCAAGGACAGTTGTAAGAACGGATACAAATATCTACTAAATATTACGGACGATGTACATAAGAAAGATTTGCGACTTGAATCTTGCTGGAAGAATATTCTTGGAACCCATGAAGCCTTACGGGTAAGGTCAAAAGAAGGTAGATGTATTAATCCTAAACCTCCATTGTCATATGTATTGTAAAGGATTTTACGTTTAATTTTTTCAGGTTTACCATTCCATATGAATTTAAAAATTTTTTGCTCATATGTTTGGAAAAAAGTTTTTCCGGGGGAAGGTAAAGACAAAAATAAGTGGGTAAATTGTGAGACCACAAGTGTATTAATGAGGGTAATCTTGCCATAAAGTGTCATGGGTAACATTCTCCAAGGTTGGAGAGTTCTGTCAACTTTAGTTAACCTATCTTGATAATTGTCTGTAAGTTTATTTATGTCTCCGGTGATCCCAACTCCGAGCATTTTTACCGGTCCATTTGTCCATATTATAGGGAGATTACATGGCAAGGTAAAGTTAGTATTCCTTAAAGTTCCTATTCTTAGAATTTGGCATTTTTTGTAGTTTGGTACCAATCCAGAGATTTTTGAAAAATTATTTAAGTCATTTGTTAGGGCAAAGAGAGATGGTAATGTCGGCTTCAAAGGGAAATTTGAGTCGTCGGCAAATTGGGATACCTTAATTTCCACTCCATGCATCGTTAATCCTTCTATTGTGTTGTTTGATCTAATTTTCGTGGCCAGGAGTTCTACACATAAAATAAACAGATACGGCGAGAGCGGGCAACCTTGTCGAACACCACGCAATAGCGAAAAGGGGGCTGAAATATAACCATTATTTATCACTCTACTTGTAATGTCTTTATAGAGAACAGAAACCCAGCTAATAAATGATTGTCCGAAACCATAAAATTCTAAAGTCCTAAACATGAAATCCCATCGAAGCTTGTCAAAAGCCTTTTCAAAGTCTGCTATGAAAATCATACCTGGTAATCTTTCATTTTCATAGTATTGAATAATTTCAAGAATTTGACAGATGTTTTCACCAATAAATCTGTTTTGTAAAAATCCACTTTGATCTTTATTTATTAGACTCGCAATAACATTTCTCATCCTAAGTGAAATTACTTTTGATAGAATGCGTACATCGCAACATAACAGTGATAGGGGTCGCCAGTTGTTAAGCAGTGTCGGATCCTTATACTGACCATCTGCATCTTGTTTTAATAGAAGAGTGATTAATCCTTCCCTCTGTGATTTTGACAAATTACCTTTTTCATATGCGTAATTGAAACACTGTAGCAAGGGATGTTTTAAATTAGAAAAAAAAGTCTTGTACACTTCGATCGGAATCCCATCAAGACCTGGGCTTTTGCCATCTTTAAAACTACTAATCGCTTCCCACAACTCCTTTTCCGTAATTAGTCCTTCACAGGAATTTTTCTGTTCAGGACTTAGAAGAACATAATTGTCCTTTGGAAAGAAGGGATCACAATTTGTATCATCGAGATCTTCTGGAGGGTTTTTAAAGGAGTATAGGGAATGATAAAATGTTTTAATTTTTTCCATAACACGCGGGGGGTTGTGAATAGTTTCCCCGTCAGTTGTATTTAAAATCATAACATTTTTCTTACAACAGTTTCGTCGACCAAGATCAAGAAATTGTTTGGTACACCTGTCGGCAAATTCCATCCAATCAGCTCTTTGTTTATATACCAGCTGGTCCGTTTTCTGTTCATATAAATCTTCTAATTCACTCTGCAGTACACTAAGTTCGTCAAGAACAGATTGTGGCGGCTCATCAGTCTCGTCTAGTTTCACGGTTAGCTGGTCGATCCGTTTTTGAAGATCATTTTCTTTTGAGATAAAAGATTTTCGTTTCAATGATGCAAATTTGATGCAGTGTCCTCTAAAACAACACTTGAAGGCGTCCCAAACCGTTAACGGATCGGTTGTGCCTATATTAAATCGAAAAAACTCTTCTATAAATTTTTCAGTTTTCTTCCGAAAGTTCTTATCCTTTAATAGTGTTTGATTCAACTTCCAGTAATTTTTTCCACGCGTACGGCTTATGTTTTGAATAACAAGTGAAATAAATTTATGATCGGATTTTAGTCTGTCTAGAATTTTTTTTCAACAAAAACTCTTAACTTAAATGCACAGGTGCTTCCACAGTCAAAAGGTGCAGAGTTCCAATCTTGGGTGCACAAAAGTGCCCATGCAGCAAGTACTGTAAATGCATTAAATTTTGCGGGGATTTAATTTCGCGGTAGCAGGAAAAGGGACTTTTCGTGGTGGTTTTAAGTTCGGATAGCACCATGCACTGTAGTCTCTTACTGCCATGGAATAATGTTCCCGGTGGTTTTAAGTTCGCGGTGAAGCGGCCACCGCGAAAAACGCGAACATTAAACCACTGCAAAAGATTCTGCATTTACAGTATTTATTTATAGCCATGTGTCCCTACTTCCAGCAGGTCCATTATCTCTCCATAAATCTGGTCTTGTCCCAATTTGTGACAGGAGACACACTCTAGCACAGCAGGAGGTTACATAGTGCTGCTACTGTCAGTAAACACTGGCCACAAACAACACAAATAGGAGGGTCTGCATGGGGGGGGGGAGGAGTAGATAGTGCTGCTACTGTCAGCAAACACTGGCCACAAACAACACAAATAGGAGGGTCTGCATGGGGGGGGGAGTAGATAGTGCTGCTACTGTCAGTAAACACTGGCCATAAACAACACAAACAAGAGGCTCTGCATGGGGAGCAACCACTGGCCATAAAGAACACGAACAAGAGGCTCTACATGGGGAGCAAACACTGGCCATAAACAACACAAACAAGAGGGTCTGTATGGGGGGGGGGTAGATAGTGCTGCTACTGTCAGCAAACACTGGCCATAAACAACACAAACAAGAGGCTCTGCATGGGGAGCAACCACTGGCCATAAAGAACACAAACAAGAGGCTCTACATGGGGAGCAAACACTGGCCACAAACAATGCAAACAGGAGGGTCTGCATGGGGGGTAGATAGTGCTGCTACTGTCAGCAAACACTGGCCATAAACAACACAAACAAGAGGCTCTGCATGGGGAGCAACCACTGGCCATAAAGAACACAAACAAGAGGCTCCACATGGGGAGCAAACACTGGCCATAAACAACACAAACAAAAGGGTCTGTATGGGGGCTAGATAGTGCTGCTACTGTCAGCAAACACTGGCCATAAACAACACAAACAAAAGGGTCTGCATGAGGAGCAACCACTGGCCATAAACAACACAAACAAGAGGGTCTGTATGGGGGCTAGATAGTGCTGCTACTGTCAGCAAACACTGGCCATAAACAACACAAACAAAAGGGTCTGCATGAGGAGCAACCACTGGCCATAAACAACACAAACAAGAGGGTCTGTATGGGGGGCCTCCACAATGCTGAATTCAGAAGAATATATATTTATATACATTTATATATATATATATATATATATATATATATATATATATATATATATATATATATATATATATGTTACCAGACAGTCAATGAAGAAAATTATAAAACTTTGTAATATGCAATAAACTTCATTGTTGCATGAAAGGAGTAGAAACAGCCTCCTGGCTCCCAGAATTCAAACCCGTACCAAACCCTGGCCGCCAGACCACAAACCCAGTACCACAAACCACTACACAAAAGCTCAGAGCCTTTGCCATGGTCAGTTTGATGGTGCTTGAACCCCACTGTTACATTGACACTGTTATTATTGACTTGCCAATAGATGAAACTGTTTGCAGACTGTTTCCGACAGCCTTGTCAGGAACATGAAGAGTAGGAAGCTGAACTGGAAGAGCAGCAGGCTGTCCCCTGACGCTGAGATAAGATAATGTACCTGACATGACCCAGCCAGGTGAGATTAGAACCTGTCATCCCAGGATCAACTTCTCCTGGTCCTGTCACTGGTGGAGACAACACAGACATGCAGCCTGTCAACAGCAGGGACTCACTCATACAGCAACAGATGTAGCAAACTAGACGCTAGGGGATCCAAACTTGTGTCACTTCTTCCTGAGCATAAGAGCTATCTAATACAAAAAAAATTGTGACGAAAACTTGCTCAGAACAAGATAGTACAAACGGAAGTTATGTTGCAGTACCAAGGGAAGCCGCTATCTTCTCATTTTCAGCCTTCTCATTTTCAGCTTTCGTCACACCCTACCAGCACATCAAGTATGAAACCAATCCACCAAGCCTTTCTTGAGTTATCTTGTTGACAGACACACACACAGAAACACACACACAGAAATGCTAGTGAAAATATAACCCCATGAATATTCATAGAGATAATCAAAACTGTATAATTTAACTTGAAAGCTCATCTATATTGGTAAAAGGGGTCAGAGTTGAACTTCCAACACACAAAAATGGACTTACCAAAAGTTTCGACTGATCAGCTCCAGTTTGCGTACAACTTCAATTAGCTGAAGACTCTGACACTTTGGCTCTGACACAAGTTACCTCAAACACCTTAAAGTTAAAGGGTTTACGTTAAAGCAATCCGTCCCTGTAAAAATTTGCCCTATTACAGAAACAGTAAAGAAACTTGCTGCTCTATGTGCCACTAAGCACTACAAGGTGAAGACCAACGACAACATGCCTAGCTTTCTGTACCGGACCCAATACCCGCACCTACCATGAAAATCATTTTAGTACATGTCTAAACTACTACCCTGGTCTCTAAACCTATTATACTTTGTAGTCTTCGAAGAGACTGGGCAGCCATGATAGGTAATTGGATACCAGACTACTACAGAAATACCTGAACATCAGCGAGACAGCTGTTTAAAAAGAGTGTAGATGAGGCGTGGTGCCTGCCTTTGTCCACACATGATCCGTAGATGCGGGCGTCTTCTTAGAGAGGGGAACCCCACAAAGCAAAGACCCACTTATGCTTAGCGAACAATCATCTTAAAGATGTACAAACTTCAAGTTTAGAGAAAGAACTCACCAAAACAAGAAATCAAGACCATAGCACGTCCAGGTGAAAAGATATAAAAGACAGAAGTTCTACTGCAGTACCAAGGTCACATACCAGGGGGCCAAAAATCAACCTTAACCTTCACCTTCCCAACACCTACCTATATACCAAATATCATTGTAATCCATCCAGAGGTTCTTGAGTTATGCTGACTACAAAAATCTGGAAAGACAAACACACACACAGACAGACAGACAAACCCAAAACTATATCTCCATTTTTCATGGAGATAAATATGTGAACTTGAAGTTAGTTCAGAGAAGAGCATAGATTAAGGTTTGACACAAATGTAGGTGACACACGTGGGAACATGGTGACATCCTCAACCCTTCGGAGAGCCTTTTCACCAAACTGAAAGGAGCTGCTCTCCATGTTTGGACGCTTTTTGTACGCAAGACAGATCCGTCACACTTGGGGTCAACGACCTTAACCTTCAGACACTGTTGAACATTAGGAACAAAAAAGGGGAAGTTGCTTACAACTATACAATATAGCCTGGATGCCGGGCTTTTTCCGAGGCTTACACAAGGGAAAAACATGCCTCCAAGTAAATCTTACAAGAGGCACCGAGTTAGAACCTAAAGGAATACCCGAACGATAGCTACTACATAATTTATTACCCTCCAAGCAGAGGTTGGTGGGGAAAGTTGTGACTTTTCCTTATATGCCATTGGTGGGGAGACTGGTCCGAAAAAAAATGGCATACAAAGAAAAGGTCACAATTTTCCCCACCAACCTCTGCTTGGAGAGTAATGATTTAAAGCGATTGAGAGACTAACACCCAGGCTGAAAAACATGGCGGTACTACAGTATAAACTTGGCTACAGTACACTGCAGGCATGTATGACTGTATGTACCTCAAACAGGAGCCTACTCGCTAACGAGACAGCTCACAATCACCATCCTGTCAACAAGGCTAATCCTGGCCAGTAATCTGTGTGGCATGGCCGGCCAATCAGCAGGGTTCCTGTACCAGATACAGGGACTGTCAATCCCGCCGCACATGCTTCAATATAGCCTCCTTTGCAGAGCTCCCCAAACCCAAAACAAATGCCAGCACTCCTAGAAGGCTGTAAAGGAAGCTACCACTGGACAGTCAAACCAACAGTACTGTTATATGCATCACTATAGCCTCCTTTGCAGCATTCCAAGAGCAGATTTTCTACATATGGGCTGACATAAGAACCTGGCCCATGTGATGAAATCACAAATAAATGCCAGCACTCCGAGAACTTGTATAAGGCTGCAAAGGGAGCTATTCTACTGGACACTGTGGACAGTCAAATGAACACTACTGTTACAGTTAGTCATCTTCCAGATCTAGAGGTTCCATGGGTAAAGTCTAGAATAACGTCACATCATTTCGAGATTGACAAACTATCACATTCTGCCAAAGATTTGTATATGAATATTGAAGTGAGATGGTACCCAGCTATTCAATACCAAAATGTGATCCCTACCAAATATTACAAGTAATCCATACCTTTATGTTGGTCGACAATATTGGACTTATCATTGTGATGCCCCCTGTCATTTCATAACTTACCTGCAGACATGAGGAGGAAAGCAAAACCCCTGAAAACATCAAACAGAAGACCAACAAGCTGACAGCTATCTTGTGGTTAGGGTTATTGACTGAGAATCTAAAACGTTTTGGGTTCAAATTCTTAGCTAGCAGGGCCAAAGACTGTGGCCTTTTACCAGCTTCAGTTAGGGATGTCTTCTCAGATAGGATGTAAAGCCAAAAGTCTGTTGTTTGAGCATGTTTAAGAAACCACCACACTTGTCAAAGCGATTAGGGGTCCATCCCAGTGTGAGTGAATCAAATGTTACATTTCTGGTCTTACGCAGCTAAAGCTTAATGTATAAAACTGACCAGTGTGTTACACCTAAAGGAGGTTTACCAGTTGAGCAAAGCAAACAAACAGTTGGAATCACCAAACACTAACCTACATAAAAGGAAAGTAGCTGTTTTTGGATGATGGCATATTGCGTCAACACACCTGTTCTTGAGTACACCTTTTTCAGCTGAAGATCTCGAGGTCAGACCACAAAACCACAACGCTGTTCTCTTGACAACATCATAGGAATGCCGATCTGTAGAACTACTCTGCCAGGGTATCATGGTAGTGTTGTCAACTACTGAGTGTGTTCTTCACAGCTGAGCCCAATAAATAAACAAGAGCTATCCACCACTCCAGAAATCCTGACCATAGCTTTGCCTTGTCCAGTACAGGAGCTATCAAAACTGGAAATTAATGTTGCAGTACCAAGGAAACTGCCAGGGGGTAAAAAATTTCAACATTTCTTTGAGAAGACAAGAACTAACCATCACCCAAGTTTGATTATTAAATATTCATCCATAGCGTCTTGACTGGTATCGAAAAACAATCAAACAAACATTTACTTAACCCAAGAATTATGCCACAAAAGTGCATAAGTGTGGAAAGTGCCAGAGTACAAGCACCTGAGAACTCTTTTCAACCTCCTTGTGAGAACATAATACGACACTGGGAAAGCATCAACGACCAAGCTGTGAGTAGGACCTTGGGTCCACGTCTAAAGCAGTGAAATACACATACAACAAAGACAACAACAACAGAATTATAATTGGTGTACTGAATATCACAGCTACTTCAGAACTGTCAAAACTAGTAGTTCACCTGTGCAAGGTGTGAAACACCTGGATCACACCTGATGAATATTGTCTTCATGGAAAGAAGGTAGCTTCAGGCAATGATAGACAAGGACAAAGATTGTGTATTGAACACAGCCACAACAGACAGACAAATGATGGGCCTTGTTGATCCTAATGACGACCCTGTCTGAAGGTCTTTGTGTTTTCTTGTTGCAGTGGACACGCTCGAAGAGTCAACAACAACAGAAGCAGCTGCTCTATGAGGGTTTGCCTTGATGCAACTGGTGTCAACACAATGGGTACCGCACAGGTTCACTTGAACTACGATTTACGGCCAGACAGTAAAACAACCTGCTGTCTTCGTCATGATATATTAGGAAAGGAAAAGAAATGCTAGTGTTTCATTAACAACAGTACACGAGCACAGTTGACTTAGATGGAAACACTGCACCCGTACGGTTTACATGTGTTTTATTTTCATGGAAGTTGGTGAATATTTTCACTGGCACGCCTATCGAACGAAAAAAAACACGACAACGATGCGCATATAGCACCTACGTCGGATAAGATAACGACATACAACACCACAAGTTGGTGCAAAATGTTGCACATAGGCATTTGTTTACGGTCTATTTTGGAAATTCATTCAAATCGCGGCAAAATAAAACCCAACCCCCAAATCAATCGGTCACAAATTCCGCGCTCTACGTATAGAAACAACAACCATTCTTAAGATGTACCTGCCCCGTGGGGCAGCCGGCTCCTTGCACTGTAAAAGAAGGGATGTTACCTGTGAGGTTTCTTCTAGATTTCTTGAGACGGGGCCCAATGTCAAGAGCATCAAGTCGATCATCTCCAAACCCTCGCCGCCATCTTGGAGCAGTGCGTCATAGGGCATCGCAGGTGACGAGGCACCATGGGAGAATGAGGTCATAATCTGGGCGGCAGTTTGAGATAAAGTCGCTAGATGTCACTGCTGCATGGTGCAAGTTGGATACCACAAGTCGTCAAATCAGCAAAGCACTTTTACTTTAACGTTTAAATTACGTCTATTTCTTCGCTAGACAAGGTGCTGTTCCCATCTAGGTGCCTTATACACCCTTTTGTTTGTTTCCTCTTCCAAATCTTCCCTCATACCTGCAGCTGCTAGCGTCACTAACGTTACGCCCAGACTTCTCTCTTTCTGTAGGATACTGAGTTCTCAGTGACATATGCTTTCCACCTCATTTGTGATACTTTTTTATATGTATAACGTCATATGTTTTGACTTGTTGTGACCTGTACTTAGCGCGGTTGGGCAAAACTGTACAATAAAGGTCTTCATTCATTCATTAAGCATTCTGTGCCTGCTGTTCTCGTACCTTGGGTAGTCGTACAGGACTCTATATTTTCTCTTTCTCCATTTGGCAGGCAGAGGTTAGGCTCCAGGCAGAGGTTAGGCTCAGGCTGTTTTTTACGTGTTTTGTATGATGTTTCTGTTGGGTTTTCTATTTATTTGTACCATTGTCTTCATGTCCAGCGGCCAAACGATTCAAAACAGGAAGCCCGACAAACAAGAGTTCGGAGACCTCATACCTATGAATCAATCAGTCAATGTTTAGTCGTCAAATCAATATTACAGAGTTACCCTTGTGCAGTAGTACCTCTTATTAAATACCGCTGATCTTGCAGAATGAAGTAAAATCACATTACATTATAATAACTAGACACAGTAGATAAGGCATGAACAGTACATAAACAAACAAAAAACACTTAAGCATCAGTCAATGATTTGGGACAGAGAGCTACCTGAACTTTGCAGTGACCTCTGACCTGAGCGGAGGGACCAGATCATGTAGGGGGTGATCCGGATTCATCATTCGCTTCTCAGCGAGTTCACGTCTCTCCTTAAGTGTAGGCAAGTCCGGAACACTTCTCCTGCCACCCAGAGACATTATAATCTAATCAAGCAGATCCTACGGTGCCATATTAAAGATAGTATCAAAGCTGACCAATGAGTATAGCCGGCTAAAGGAGTCAAACGGGCACCTACAGTGGGTTTGATATTATATTACGCCACCGTGGATCTGCTTGGAGATTAGAGAAATTAGTCTGTGTAAGGCCGGCGGATGTTGGGCGGGCTGCTATGAGCGAGATTTAATCAGGCTACCAGAGAAATGATCTTTAGTGCTCTCCTATGCACTTTCTCGATCGACTGTTCTAATTGTTCTCTATGAAATATTCAGATTTTTTGTCAATTTCTTGCTCGGTCTTGATTGTTACCTCTAAATAAAAGTAAAAATTTAAGTACAAATGATACATGTTATTAAAAGGTCCATTATGGAAAACGTCAAAATTATCAATTTTCCTCATTAATTCATTCATAATTTACATAATCTGATTGTGTGCACCTCTGTCTAACATACCTTACATGCCTAATGTGATGGACATCCGTGTTCAGTTATTCTGACCATCTGGACAACACCATCAACCCATTTTCCAAATATCATTGCAATCACACGTTTCGCTCTGTAGATATAATGCCGGAAACGCCCATCACGCACACACATGCTACTGAAAACTATACATGTATCGTTGCCTTTAATCTCAAGGAGTTGGTAAAACGCAAACTTAAACAAAAAGCGGTCGGAGCCTAACCTCTGCTTTGAGTACCCAGCAACTACGTATGTTGCCGCTAAACTGTTCCATACTACAGTGCCACCTAGCGTGTAACTCTATGACTGCAGAGAAGCAGCGGCGTTGTCTTAATAGAAAAATGAATAAATAAATAAATAAATAAATATCTGGTGCAGCCACTAGGTATCCAATATTTGAGTAATGAGGCTGATTAACGTGGTCAATGCGCCTCCTCGAAAGATGAATTCGTGAATTCTTGGTCGGGCTACGTAACCGCCGATTTCTGAATCTGGTTTGGTTTCTTTTCATCAAATAAAAGTACAAGACTTGTACTCTGATGCTGGAAGCAAAACGAAAAGTCCGAGCGTATAGAAGCAAGATCATCAAGGACGATCACTCTGACAAGACTCGCCAAGCAGAGGTTTGACTCCGGCTGTTTTTTACATATTTTTGTGGGTTTTTATCGGTCTTTCTAGTTTGTACCGTTTTCTTTATGTCTCGCGGCCTAGTATTTTCTTCATTGCAAATTAAGTCAAGGGTTACTACAAATACACAAATAAAGAGTAACTAAATCTATTGCATACTACAAGGAAACAGTTATGGTAAAGAGTTGAAAATGTAAAAAGGATTGACTACATGTACCGTGCTTAATTTCACAAATGTGCATATTATGGGCCCATTTGTGTTAACATTCAATTGCAAAGGGTTGGTTGCGGTTATTTTCAGTAACGATCTAATTACTTTAGGCATCCAAAGTCTTGTTAGAGAAATTTAAGCATTTTCCCAACGTATTCCCATAATTTATGAAAATAGCCGCTAACAAACTTGTCACCTCTGAGCTATCTAACACCGAATAATCGGGACCATAGCTTGTTCAGCAGACGAGATAGCAAAACTGGAAGTTACGCTGCAGTACCAAGGGAAGCCGCTATAGGGGGTCCAAAATCGAATCATTTTCAGCTTTTATCACTTTCTACCAACAAACCAAGTATGAAACCAATCCAGCCGGCCGTTCTTGATTTATCTTGTAGACAGACAGACAGACAGACACATACACACACACACACACACACACACACACACACACACACGCGCTAGTGAAATTATGACCTCCATGCATATTTCATGGAGGTAATCACTAAACTCACCGAGTACGGTATGATGAACAACTAATTTTTAATTCTGTCTCTTCTTTGACTTAAACATTTTCTTTAGCAATCTATAACAGAAGTGTCCGTTTTCAGATTACGTTACTGGTGTGTGCTCATTTTACAGCTGCGTTGTACGATTTGTAGTATGGTCGAAAACGTTTTTTTGGGGGGAGGGCGGACAAAAATGAATGCACGCGTAGATGTCATCTATATGATGAAATAAACATGGCCTAGAAGGACGAAAACGAGCGTTTCAATGATATGTAGATCTAACTCATTCTTATATTATTAATTTTGAAAGAAGATCAGACAAAGACATGTTTTTAAGACATGCGTCAGGGCTTGATCTAGAAAAGGATCATTTTTCAATCGATAACACACGCCTCCCTTTAGATATACCGGAATTTGACATACTCGACACACGTTTTCAAAAATTTCTACTTGGTGTTCATTCAAAATCATCTAACGACGGCGTGCGAGGAGAGTTAGGAACTTTTCCAATTATAATATCTGCTAGAATTCAGCTCATTAAATACTGGCACCGTTTGGTAAACTTATCTGAGGACTCTCTGCTTCGCGATGCATACAACACTGTACTTACTGACAATCAAGACTGGATTAATCATGTTAAGGACATTCTCTGTTACCATGGCTTGGGACACATATGGATGAAACCTGAGGCTTATAATGTAGATTATATTGTCAACAAACTGCGCCTCCGGCTACAAGATACATATATACAGTATTGGTTTAATTCTATTGAAAACAATTCAAAACTGTCTTTTCTGAGCAAGTCAAAAGAATGTTATGAACAAGAAAGATACCTTTATGATTATATTTTGAAATTCGAAAAGCGATAACCCAGTTAAGAATCAGTAGCTATAAATTGAATATTGAAACAGGCAGATATTACAATGTAGCCCCTGACCAAAGGTTCTGCCCTTTCTGTCCAAAGCATATTGAAGATGAATTTCACTTTTTTAATGGAATGTTCTAAATACACTATTTTACGTAATGAGCTATTCACATTTCTAGAATCTATTACAGCAGATTTCAAGAACCTCGATGCTAAAGACAGATTTGTATGTATCTTTAGATGCCACAACTCCCATAATGCAAAGTTAGGCAAATATATCAAAGACTGCTTTGTTATTAGAAAGAATAATGAAAGCCATGATTAGCCCAACTCGATTGTAACATTATATCTTGTTTTAGCCCTTTTTGCTATGTTAATAAGGATGTTAAGTCTTATTCTATACACCTATTTTGTACTTTGTGTAATAGTTGTTGCCATACATTGTACCATGTACAAATGTCGTGCAATAAAGTTCTATCTATCTATAATACAACTGACTATTAATGTAGGTGTAATCGACCGATGTCAATTTTTCAAACGTGTCGAGTTTAGCTATAACCGACTATTAGCTACTCCTGTCAACCACTTCCATCAAAACCTCCAAAAAAACTAGAAGTGTTACATTTTCGCGAAAATGCAGAATGTTTTCGCTGTAGCCTTTTATCGGGCTTTTTGCACACAACAATATGCCATGAGGCTCGCCCTGTAGTATTGTTTGCAAGGAAAAAACACCTTACATCTACTTAGTTTTGGGGGCCAGGCTTTTTACATACTTTTTAGTAATTATGCCATGCCATTAAGTTTGCCCTACCGCACTGTGTGTGAGTAAAAATTCTTCATATTTATACAGCTAAAATGCTGATACAGTTCTACGTTCTGATTGGTTCAAGGCAGTTCTAAGCTCCTGAAGAAGAAGAAAGAAGAAGAGCATAGTAGCAAAAACCATCTGTTTTCCCTAGCCTATTGAGGAAAACATAATATAATAACAACACAGGAGCGCGTTTTTAAAGTAGTCACCAGTTTTATTCACCTTTCATATCGAAACCATGATTCACCGCCATTCCCATGCTTTCTGTGACACACACGTCTGGGAATTGTCATCAAACTTTATTCAATGTTATCTATTGATCATCTCCACCCAAAGCCCTTGCTGATATTAGTAACGAAATTCGATGAATCAATGGTGGAAAGATCTTCGGCCGTCTGCCTCATTCTCCAGCTGCTCTACTTCTTCCCATTCTTGTGCTTCTTGCACCCATTTAGGCATGCTGGGCGGTTATTGCATTTCGAGGCGCATCTGTTGTATTCAAACATGCCTCGCGTTTCCATCAGCAGCTCCCGCAGGTCTGTTAGGACAAGAAATAATGAGAGATGTAACAATTATATACTGATTGCAAGACGAGGTGAGACAGGGAGAAAATTGACAAGAATGTACGTGAACAAAAAGCAGTCAAACGACACTATGCGGTAGAACGTCGACGTCATATGCATGTTGCATATAAAGTTATGACGCAATTTATCCAACCAGTATAACATAACTGTTTCTTTGTGTAGCTTATTGTTTTTGCACCTTTATTTGTGTTTATTTGTATTTGTAACATTGTACTTATTTCTTTTTTTTTTCCTTGAATAAAAAAAGACAAAAAAAAAACAACAACATCACAACACGTACATTCTTCCTGAGCGTCCAGGTCTTCGTCATCGGCTGGCATGTCTTCGTCCAGCATGTCTTCGTCATCCTGGTCTCGCTTCTCCATTGCCATCTCCAGTTGATCTGGACAAGAGACGAAGTACATGAGAGGTTAGAAACCACTGATGGCAAACCGACGAGACGGACACAAGTGAAATTCATAACAATCACAATCAAACATCAGTCTACACCATACAACATGTACGTCACAGTCGTACATGTATAGCATTAAGTCATTGTTTGTATGCGGCTATTGTTCTTATGTGTTTATGTGGTAAAGCCTGTGTAATAAGGTCGAAATTCGGGTGTACGTGTGTTTGCCCGCGAGAGCCTTACTGAATAAAACATTGATTGATTGATTGTTGGTTGGTCGATTGAATGATTGATTGATTGATTGATTGAACATCGATTGATTGACCTTGTGCACGTGGCCTTGCGAAAGACACTTTAAACGACTTTCTTCACTTCACTCAGGTGGAGATGAGTACATTGTACTTAGTTTGGTTGGAGCCCACCACAATCGACCGATCCCGAAGCCCCGCCCCAAGTTCGATCACGTTCTATTTCGAACACCTCCGTCAAAAACAGCATTTCCGTCCCACTGGGGCTGTTTTTGACGGAGGTGTTCGAAATAGAACAGGGGGTTCTGCCTAGTTCTATTTGTTCGATATGGTGTTCGATCAGGATTGGTCCATTATCGAAAAAGAGTGGATCAATAGAATGTGTAGCTAGCACACCTTAAGATGCATGACCGGGTATGCAACCAAACAAAACGTACCTTGTAAGTCTTCCACCCTGGACATCAGGTCTTGAATGCGCTCCGCAGGGATGGCTGAGGCAAGCGCGAGGCAGCCGAAGAAAAGCACACACAGAGTCAGCTTCATCTTTTGATGGTCTGGTGAGCAAGTTACAAACAATGTAAGTATGTATGACGTAATAGTTAAAGCCCTTGGATCAAAACGCATACTGTTGTATTTCGTGACGTTCTCACGAAACAACCATTCATCTTCTGTGAAGATAATTTTGCAGTAAGATCATGTATATTCAACTTGTAGAAAATGACCAAAAACAGTGAATTTGGTTTGATCTCTCATAGTCTACAATGTCAATGTCCAATTCTTCACGCGAAAATTTGGTACATCGGTGTTCTTTGTATTGGAAATTGCAGTTACAAATTCCTCATAGTCAATTCTACCAGATTAACTTTCCGTGGGATTAAGAGCGTTGAAACATAACGAAGCGCTATATATAACATTGCGAAGTGTTTGGCCAGTTTTAGGGCAAAGAACGGATGGAGAAAACCGGTTTAGCAGGCCGGCAAGAATGTATCCCAGACCAGAACTTACTCGGGTGTACTGTGGCCAGATCACCTAGGGCATTGTGGCATTTATCTAGTGTTCCAGTTCGTTAGCGAAGGGGGAGAAACACAGCAGACTCATTCACACATGATAACGCTAATTATAGAGTTATCTTACAGTTAGAGTTAATTGCAGATATTAAAGTATTGCCCTAGGTTTGCAATCACTCATTGTCCACACAAAAGGCTCGTTCGCACACTGCAATTATAGAGTTGTCTGTTAATTACAGATAATTATTGCCCCGGGTTTGCAATGATCTCAATACCCACAAAATGGCTCATTCGCACCCGCAATCATGGAGGCATTTGCTATGAGGGCCCAGATTGTGTCGGGCCAACTCGGCCTTGGTCAACTCGGCTAACACCACTAGTCAACTCCAGTCTTTGTCGGACTAATTCCCTATATACTATGTAGGGATGGTGAAAAACAGATATTATGTACTTTGTAGAATCGTGATGCATAATTGGTGATTCTTTGTTTGTTGTGTCGCAAGGTGCCCTGCCGTACTTCATAACAAGGCTATAATGTAGTATTCTGTCTGAGGAGAGCATCTCCATGGCCAGATGTGTAACTGTCTGCTATTGTTGTGTGATAACTGTTGACAAGGTGTTATCCTTTGTATTGTTCTTTGATGAACTGAAGATGAAAAGAACAACAAAGCCAATAGCAGGTACATGTTATAATTAGTGTCATGCATAGCTGTAGACAGTGTCTGGATCTGTGTCTGGGTTTTTGAAATAAAAAGCCGAGAGCTGGAAGTTGGAGAGACAGTTGGACAGAGAGAGCAGAGAGAAGGTCCCGACGAACAGCTCCCGTGCGTGTCTAACGGCATGACTGCGTCCTGTGTGTGCTTTCTTAGTCCTGTAGTTTAAACGTTCCTCGTGCAGCATTCAAAGAACCTGGGGTCACACCATCGGCCCCCTTACAACTACACATGGATAGTATCGCGGTCCATCCCCACACCAAACAAAACAGCAAGCATTTCTGGCGTCTAGTCTCCTAATGCTGTTCGTCTTATACCTGTGTACCTTACTCTCCAAGCGCAGAGGTTAGGCTCCGGCTATTTTTTGACGTTTTTTATGCGTTTTTATCGGGCTTTCTATTTTGTGCCGTTTTCTTGATGTCTCTCGGTTTAGCTTTGCCGTGCGATATGTCGTGCCATCGCAAAGGAAGAGAAGGTATTCTTCGGATAGTCTAGTCGTTCATGTGAAGTACTAACTTAAAGTCAATTAGTGTTCTAATGGAAACTCTTCGTCAGATCCTTTTTTCAGTTAGTTTTGGCACAGCTTGCTTGAAAACGTTCCCCACATCAAAACCATACCTGTCTAGCAAATCGAACTCCGGAAGCCCTTTGACCTGGACTAGTCGGTCAAACGAGAGGAGGCCCCCAAACCACTTAAGTCATGTATCGTGTAACTGTCAGTGTAGAGAGAATCGCCCATTTCACCGGTCGGGATCGCGATCGGAGTTGTACCGAATCTGCCCAGGTAACGTGCGTAGTCCAGTGGTTAGCGACCCTGTCTGTACTAGAAGTGAGGAGTAACATCAAACAAATACGGATGTGTCGCTCACCCGACATGCTCGCTACGGGGAAGGGTTGCGGTCAAGAATTTAGCTCGGCCGACGTGTCGCCGAGCTCCAAATGAGCCTTTTTGGGCCTGGCGTTTTCGCGGACGATTTTTAGCAGCTCGGCCGACATTCGCGGGTCCCTGGAAGCTGCGTTTAAATTCAGCGAGACCTCGGCGACGATTTTGTAAGCTCCTGTGGTAGCATTTTAGTTGTTAAAATCCCAACATTCTTGTTTATGCTATTATTTTTAGCGTGCCCGTCCTCTCTACTCATGTCCTACTTGTCCTGCGACTCAAAAATTAAAGTTGACCCAAATATGGTACCATCTCATGGGGGATTTATAACTACAGCGTACTTAGTATCAGTGTTGGACGGAAGTCGCCTGATGCCCGTTCAATTTGTGACGGGGCAGATTTTTAGCGAAAACTACGGTCGACGCTCGTGCGATTTTTTAATTCTCCGAGCCCCGGTCTGTCTATAAATTCGGCCGGCGTTCCCTGGTTTTAGGACGGGACGTTAAGCCGTGCGTAATTCAATGTCAATAGTACTTGTCACAAAGAGCTAGCTATAGCGGACTTTCTACGGTACAATGAACCTGTAAATACTGTACATAGCGCCAGTCTTCTCTGTCACGACCAGTAGAAGAGTAGCTTCAGTGAGCTAAACCTGATCGATTTTCAGTAGGGTTTAACTCAAAGTTTAGACCAGGCGCGAATCGACTACGGGGACGGCGGAATTGTGACTACGGCGAAATAGTTTTGCGGCGAAACGTCTAGAAATCCATAAGGTTGGTCTGGTATTTGAACGTTCTATCTAAACAAACAAACAAGCAGACAAACAAACGAAAAAAGATCCCAGTTGCAAACATGACACAGCTTGCCGTTGTGCTACTACGATGTTGCCACTTACCAAGGACTTACTGATTATCTTGTCAGGACGATCAAGGCGAGACTGCAGTCTTCTGGAGATCTTCTTTTCTTACTCTTCTTCTCGGGTCTGGAAGCAGAAGTGAAGATATGGGATGGACGGGGTCTATTTATTGGTCAAGCACAGCAAGAGTTGTCTGTTCCTGTTATGCAAGCGCAAGCTCTCTGTTGTCAGAACACCTGTTCTGTGTTCCAGTGTGCAAAGACTCACCCTGGCCATTCTACGTAAAGGGAGTTTACACCACACCCTCCTTTTGATGTCGTGAATGGTACTCAGAGTGTTTTGTGCGATTAGCTTTCTTCAACAGCGGTTAGTTCGGCTTGATATGAAATACGCATGTTTGATCAAAAGTTAAAATCTTCCAACAACTCGGACCAGTACTGCCGCAGGGGTAGATTATGGGTACTCGCCAAGCAGAGGTTAGGCTCCGACTGTTTTTTGAAGTTTTTTTTTTAGTCGTTTTCATCGGGCTTTCTATTTTGTATTGTATCTTGTATTGTCAGAACCTTGGCTGGCGGACTTCAAGAAACATGACAAAATAGACATCCCGAAAAAATAAAAACGACTAAAAAACGTTTAAAAAAACCAGCCGGAGCCTAACCTCTGCTTGGAGAGTAGATTATGGGCTGATCCCAACAGGTTGTGGTGGCGGCATAGATCAATTCAATCAGTAATTACAGGTGCTGATGATAAGTCCGACACTTTTGTTCCATTGACAGAGAAAGGCGCCACTAAATTCCACCCACATTTCTCCTACCGTGACAAAACCTACACAGTACAGAAAAGGTGGGATAAGTACATCAGAACCCAATAC
The DNA here is from genome assembly GCA_019207045.1 of Branchiostoma floridae x Branchiostoma belcheri. NCBI lineage: Eukaryota > Metazoa > Chordata > Leptocardii > Amphioxiformes > Branchiostomatidae > Branchiostoma > Branchiostoma floridae x Branchiostoma belcheri. The sequence goes on along the minus strand of CM033024.1, from coordinate 11,543,972 downwards.
ATCAGAATTTAGAGTTAACTTCTAGACTATAGTAGACACATGCTATATATGCTACACTGTCTGTGCCCTTTCATGTAACATGCAATTAGCCCTCGGGAATGAATTTGCCAAAGGGCCTGGGCGTTTCCACGCGCCATCTATTATCAACATTCGTGAGTTTTTCACTCAGTGACCCAAGTTTTTTGCAGGGTCATTCATCCCCCATTCACCTAGCAACCAAAATTGATTGACAGCAGGTAGCATGAGGATTTCTGCTGGCACAGTTATCCTGGGATTCTTTTATTTAGATTTGTTACGTCTTGGTAGAATCTAACGTTGAAAAGTTTCAGAAAAAAATGAAAATAATAAAAAAAGCCCCTGTTTGTCTTGTCTTAGTGTTTTCACAGAATCATATGTGCTTGCATCATCCAGGATTACCATACAAGCATCAATCATCTGACCAACCCACCAACTTGCTGTAATTGGGTACTCTCCAAGCAGTGGTTAAGGTTCGGCTTTTTTTTTCAGTCGTTTTTAACGGGCTTTCTATTTTGTATTATATCTTGCTGTGTAGGTTTTGACACAGCAAGATACAATACAAAATAGAAAGCCCGATAAAAACGACTAAAAAAACGTTACAAAAACAGCCGGAGCCTAACCTCTGCTTGGAGAGTAGTAATTGGGAGCGCCCACTTGTCCTCAGCAATCATTTTTGCTCAGTCCCTTGAGTGGTAGCTGTTAGGACAGGTTTGACTGTATTACGTTCAGTTTCCCACAGTGTGAAGTCTACAAACAAAACTTGAATGCACAGATGTTCACTCATAGACAACATTTGAAAAACTTCCATTGTCACAACAAATTGATGTATTACGTTCAGTTTCTCTCAGTCTGAAGTCTAGAAACAAAACTTGAATTCACAGATGTTCACACATAGACAACATTCAATCAACACCAACCGGGTATTCAATGATGCTCGCCGGGAGAGACACTTGTTTTGGAGCAGGATATAATTATAGACCTCGACTCTAGCTGCAGAAACTTTGCAAAAGAGCCTAGATTTCTCCTGATCTGATCGAGCGAGACCCCCAGTACCGTACAGGTACCGAGGAGCCCCCGATTGTATAGCAAGGATTGTTCAAAAGTAACACAATATGTTCCTTCAACCTTTGCTAGCGTGAGAACTCTGCAACAGACCTGAGTGAGCTTACAAATGGACCGTATGTGGCGGGAAAGATGACATATTTTTAACTTCATCCTTTCGCAACGAAAACATAATTGATGACCCAATCAAAATTCAAATATTTTGGGAAGAAGAATCTATTAGATATACTGATTCAATGGAAACAAGTATCTTCGAAACTAAGATTTTGCTTTCAGTAAAAAAAACGAAACGCAGATCGATTATCATGCACCCCTCTGAAGCAAAGACTCTGCAAATATTGTAACTTAGATAGAATAGAGGACGAATGTCATTTTGTAGTTAGAGTTAATTACAGATAAGTATTGCCATGGGTTTGCAATCACTCATTGTTCGCACACGGCAATTACTAAAGTATAGTGCTGTATGTTAATTACAGATAATTGTTGCCCTGGGCTTGCAATCACTCATTGTGCACACAAAAGGTTTGTTCACACACTGCAATTATAGAGTTGTCTGTTAATTACAGATAAGTATTGCCCAGGGTTTGCAATCACTCATTGTCCACACAATGGCCCATTCGCACACCGCAATCATGGAGGTATTTGCTATGAGTGCCCCGATTGTGTCGGGCCAACTATAGCCAACTAACCACGGGTTAGCCAGTGGTCACTACGGAGGATGATACTCAGGCTAATTCTTCGGATAGTCGTTCACGTGAAGTACTAACTTAAAGTCAATTTGTCTTCTATGGAAACTCTGCGTCAGGTCCCTTTTTCAGTTAGTTTTGGCAAGGCTAATGCTAATAATGAATGAATGAAGACCTTTATTGCACATTTTTGCCCCACTGGGCTAAGTACAGGTCACAACTCTCCTAACGTCACAAATCCCACACATAAAAGTGTGGGATCATTCGTCTCCCACTGTGTCACTGAGCACTCAAAGAACAGACGGGGAAAACTGGTGTAGCAGGCAAGAATGTATCCTAGCCAGAACGTACCCGCCATGGCCAGACTGCCTACTGGCTTCTTTCCAAGCAGAGGTTAGGCTTCGGCTGTTTTTAAACGTTTTTACAAGATACAATACAAAATAGAAAGCCCAATTAAAACGACTAAAAAAACAGCCGGAGCCTAACCTCTGCTTGGAGAGTACTACTGGCCTAGGGCAAGGAATTGTGACACCTACTAGTAGTGATCCCGGTCGTTAGCAGAGGGGGAGAAACAATCGGGCTCATTCACACATGACATGATAAAGCTAATTACAGATAACTATTCCCCTGGGCTTGCAATCACTCATTGTCCACACAAAAGGTTTGTTCGCACACTGCAATTATAGAGTTGTCTGGTAATCACAGATAATTGTTGCCCCGGGTTTGTAATGATCTCATACCGACAAAATGGTACTCTCCAAACCAAGGAGGTTAAAAAGGACCTTTTTAACCTCCTTGTCCAAACAGAGATTGAGTCGCGCAAGGAGGTTAAAAAGGAGTCGCGTAAATATAGTAGTAGTCGTAAAAATTGCACCGGCGCTGTACACCGGCGCTCCTAGCTCATTTGCACACCGCAACCATGGAGTTATTTGCTCTGCGGGCCCAGTCACGGTCCAGAGTGTCGGACCAACACGGCCTTCTCCTCCTAACATCACAAAACCCACACATAATAGAAAAGGTGGGATCATTCGTCTCCCATTGTCCCAGGTAAAGTAGTGGAACCCGATAACTCAGAATTTAGAGTTAGCTTTTAGACTAGAGTAGACACATGCTACATTGTCATGCACAATTTGTCTGAACCCTTTCATGTTACCTGCAATTAGCTACTCTCCAAGCAGAGGTTGGTGTGAAAAATCGTGACATTTTCCTTATAACATGCCGGTTTTTTTTCGACCTTGCCTCCCCGTTGGTGAGGAGACTGGTCGAAAAAAAATGGGGCATATATATAAGGAAAAGGTCACGATTTTCCCCACCAACCTCTGCTTGGAGAGTACAAGTAGTCGACTGGCAAGAATTTGCAAATATTGGTAAACTGTCATTAAGGGGCAAGTGGGGAAAGGACGTCCTGTGTATAATATTAGTATTGTATTAGTAATAGTTTGTATCAGACTGAGTTGAAATCATATCTAGGCTTTATTTGAACTCAATCTTAACGGCCATCACTTCTTTTCCATCTGCAACAATAACCAAGTTATTCACAATAAGGCACCAGCAAGTAAATCTTATGATTGACGTCAACGCGCTCATTATTTTTTGCCTGATTTTGGAAAAGAAAACTTTTCCCTCTTCCTTCAACATGACGAGAGAAAAAAAAGGGAAAATATGTCGCGTGGTAGCCATGACTGTAGTTGTAGTATAATAAGACCAGTTCAGTAGTTGTAGAAGTGACACCTGTGTGGTAGCCTTAGCTTGAGCATAGTTTTCAACTTAGTAAGTGATATAGTCCATGGGCCAGAGGGGTTTTTGGTACCACCGAGAGGGACAAGTGCTATCATGGATTTTTTGTATTAGTAGGAACCAAAGTTTATTTTAAGCCATGATAACCAGTTGCCATGCACAGCTTTCCAACTGTAATCACGTGACCAAGGACTAATACCAGTCTTTCAAAAGTGGCTTCTGTGATCTGACCTCCAGTCTGAATTGACACTAGGAAAACGATATTGGCTGTTCCATTGACTTGTGCATTGTGTATAGATCATGTATTGAATGTTTCCATTTTATGCATTGTGTATATATTGATAGCATGACTGTTTTAATTGATGTTTGTAAATACTGACCACTGGATGTACGTTATTGTTTGTATGAATTAAGTCCAGGAAGATTAGTGGCGTGCCCTAGCCCATATGGATTTTCTCATAAAGTCTCAAAGTCTACCGTACAAGTGTCACTTTGTGCATCTCTTGAATACAGAACTCATAGTGATACCATGTTCTGTCACTACAATTGATGTCACAACATTTGTGGTGTCCATTTTGAAAGTCTGGCATCTTGTTCAGGCATTTAGCCACGGATCTCCATATTTCTCCACGATTCTCCAGGTTTCTCCATGATTTTCCATGTTTCTCCATGAATCTTCCAGGTTTCTTCACGATTCTATAGTTTTATCCAAGAATCTCCATATTTATACGCGATTCTCCAGGTTTCTCAAACCTAGCTATAGTATTAGCCGTGGATATGCCACCATGTGCCGGGCTTTATTTCTCAAATGTCCATATTATGGACCCAACTGCAAATGCAAATACAATTGCAAATGGTTGGTTGGGGTTATTTTGAGTTACCTTACTTTGGGCATCCAAAGTCTTGTATAGATAGTGTATTGTTTTTTTCCCGACGTATTCACATAATTTATGAAAAACTAGCCGCTACCAAACTTGTCGCCTCTTCCTGAGCGGAAGAGTTATCTAACACCCCAAAATCATAGCTTGTTCAGAACACGAGATAGCAAAACTGGAAGTTACGACGGCGGTCTCACTAAATACCGAAAACAACCGAAAACAACCGAAAACAACTTGAAATTTACCGAAAACAACCGAAAACAACTTGAGATCTACCGAAAACAACCGAAAACAACTCGAAACCGCCTAAAACATGTCAAAACAATCATGAACAACCGATCAGAACTCGAAAACAGCCGGAAAACAACTAGTGAATAACTACTTATGTCTATTTTATCTTCATCTACTGGTTACTATCCCTTTAATTATTTTCCCCACGGCTGAAAGAGAGAATGAGGTGATTTTGAAGGGTCTCACTAAATACCGAAAACAACCGAAAACAACCGAAAATAGAAAGACTCATAAAGTTGACAAGGAAGTCATGGCGGGTTTTCCACTGTTTTGACCTAATTTAAAAAGTCATAGACAATAACCCTAACGTCATCACGCATTAATGTCTGTTAATTTTGTGACTTTGGGTACGTAGCGTAGACACACCGGTGTAAATGGAAAGAGTTTGGTCGAAGTTGTATGTTTAGTTTATTGTCTATGACTTTTTGATCAGGTCAAAACAGTGGAAAACCCGCCATGATTTCCTTGTCAACTTTATGGTACCCGGACGTTATTACGCATTGATGTCTGTTAAATTTGTCACTTTGGGAACGTAGCTTAGACACCTCGGTGTAAATGGAAAGAGTTTGGTCGAAGTTGTATGTTTAGTTTATTGTCTATGACTTTTTGAATTAGGTCAAAACAGTGGAAAAGCCGCCCTGACTTCCCTCTGACCTCATATGTCAAAGTTTATGGTACCCTGACGTCATTACGCATTGGTGTCTGTTAAATTTGTAACTTTGGGTACGTTGCGTAGATTTGCTAAACTAAGAGTCCCGACTTTGCCATAACAGTAAGTATGCGATAAACCAAGAAATTACGTCTTTTAGGGGGCGGCAGCTAGCCAGAAATGTGTTTGGGAGGACGCAGAAGGGATTGAAATAATACTGTACCCCCTACACGTACAATGGTACAGTCCGGCCCCCTCTCCCCGGCCCACTATCCCGGCCTGTCGTCCCCATATGGCTGGCACCGGGAGCGCTCCTTACCCAGATGGTCATCTGGGTAAGGAGCGCTCCCGGTGCCAGCCATATGGGGAGGACAGGCCGGGGAGAGTAGGCCGGGGAGAGGGGGCCAGACTGTACCATTGTGTCTGTAGGGGAGAAAGTACAGCATTATTGCAATCACTTCTATGTCCTTTCAAACACATTTCTGGCTAGCTATGGCCCGTTTTGGAAGCTAGAATATGACATTTCTTGGATTACCACATACTTATGCTATGGCAAAGTCGGGACTCTTAGTTAAACAAAAAACAACAAAATTATATAAACCTCTAACAGCGACACCTACCGGAGTGAGTGTCCTTTCTTACTGTCTTGCAAAATCCTACATTTTTACCGAACTAAAAGCCTCATCGACATTAAACTAAACATAGAAGTTTGTCCAAACTCATTTCAAGTGTACTAAAATGTCAACGCGTCGTACTTAAAGTGACAAATTTAACAGACAGCAAGGCGTAATAACGTCAGAGTGCCATAAAGTTGACATATGCGGTCATATGGAAGCCAGAGCGGGTTTCAACCATTTTAATCGCATTAATAGCTTCATCGACAATAAACTAAACATACAACTTCAACCAAACTCTTTTCAATTACACCGTTGTGTCTACGCTACGTACTCAAAGTGACAAATTTAACAGACATCAATGCGTAATGACGTCAGGGTACAATAAAGTTGACATATGCGGTCAGAAGGAAGTCAGGCCGGGTTTTCCATGCTATTGACCTAATTGAAAATTCATATACAATACACTAAACATACAACTTCATCCAACCCCCTTCTGTTTACACCGGAGTGTCTCCGCTACGTATTACTAGTCTCAAATTTAACAGACATCGAGGCGTAATGACGTCAGAGTGCCATAAAATTGACATATGCGGTCAGAAGAAAGTCAGGGCGGCTTTTCCACTGTTTTGACCTAATTCAAAAAGTCATAGACAATAAACTAAACATAAAACTTCGACCAAACTCTTTTAAAGTACACCGGCGTGTCTACGCCACGTACTCAAGGTGACAAATTTAACAGACATCAATGCGTAATGACGTCGGGGTACCATAAAGTTGACAAGGAAATCATGGCGGGTTTTCCACTGTTCTGACCTAATTCAAAAAGTCATAAAGCCATAGACAATAAACTAAACATACAACTTCGACCAAACTCTTTTTCATTACACCGGTGTGTCTACGCTACGTATTCAAAGTGACAAATTTAACAGACATCAATACATGTACGTAATGACGTAAGGGTACCATAAAGTTGACATATGCGCTCAGAAGGAAGTCAGGGCGGCTTTTCCACTGTTTTGACCTAGTTCATAAAGCCATAGACAATAAACTAAACATACAACTTCGATTAAACTCTTTTTCATCACACCGGTGTGTCTACGCTACGTACTCAAAGTGACAAATTTAACAGACATGAATGGGTAATGACGTCAGGGTACCATAAAGTTGACATATGCGCTCAGAAGGAAGTCAGGGCGGCTTTTCCACTGTTTTGACCTAGTTCATAAAGCCATAGACAATAAACTAAACATACAACTTCGACCAAACTCTTTTTCATCACACCGGTGTGTCTACGCTACGTACTCAAAGTGACAAATTTAACAGACATGAATGGGTAATGACGTCAGGGTATCATAAAGTTGACATATGCGCTCAGAAGGAGGTCAGGGCGGGGTTTCCATCGTTTTGACCTAATTGAAAGGGTCATTGACAATAAAGTAAACATACAACTTCGACCAAACTCTTTCCATTTACACCGGGGTGTCTACGCTACATACTCAAAGTGACAAATTTAACAGACATCAATACGTAATGACGTCAGGGTATCATAAAGTTGACATATGCGCTCAGAAGGAAGTCAGGACGGCTTTTCCACTGTTTTGACCTAGTTCATAAAGCCATAGACAATAAACTAAACATACAACTTCGACCAAACTCTTTTTCATCACACCTGTGTGTCTACGCTACGTACTCAAAGTGACAAATTTAACAGACATGAATGGGTAATGACGTCAGGGTATCATAAACAGTGGAAAAGCCGTCCTGACTTCCTTCTGAGCGCATATGTCAACTTTATGATACCCTGACGTCATTACGTATTGATGTCTGTTAAATTTGTCACTTTGAGTACGTAGCGTAGACACACCGGTGTGATGAAAAAGAGTTTGGTCGAAGTTGTATGTTTAGTTTATTGTCTATGGCTTTATGAACTAGGTCAAAACAGTGGAAAAGCCGTCCTGACTTCCTTCTGAGCGCATATGTCAATTTTATGGCACTCTGACGTCATTACGCCTCGATGTCTGTTAAATTTGAGACTAGTAATACGTAGCGGAGACACTCCGGTGTAAACAGAAGGGGGTTGGTAGAAGTTGTATGTTTAGTGTATTGTATATGAATTTTCAATTAGGTCAATAGCATGGAAAACCCGCCCTGACTTCCTTCTGACCGCACATGTCAACTTTATTGTACCCTGACGTCATTACGCATTGATGTCTGTTAAATTTGTCACTTTGAGTACGTAGCGTAGACACACCGGTGTAATTGAAAAGAGTTTGGTTGAAGTTGTATGTTTAGTTTATTGTCGATGAAGCTATTAATGTGATTAAAATGGTTGAAACCCGCTCTGGCTTCCATATGACCGCATATGTCAACTTTATGGCACTCTGACGTTATTACGCCTTGCTGTCTGTTAAATTTGTCACTTTAAGTACGACGCGTTGACATTTTAGTACACTTGAAATGAGTTTGGACAAACTTCTATGTTTAGTTTAATGTCGATGAGGCTTTTAGTTCGGTAAAAATGTAGGATTTTGCAAGACAGTAAGAAAGGACACTCACTCCGGTAGGTGTCGCTGTTAGAGGTTTATATAATTTTGTTGTTTTTTGTTTAACTAAGAGTCCCGACTTTGCCATAGCATAAGTATGTGGTAATCCAAGAAATGTCATATTCTAGCTTCCAAGACGGGCCATAGCTAGCCAGAAATGTGTTTGAGAGGACATAGAAGTGATTGCAATAATGCTGTACTTTCTCCCCTACAGGTACAATGGTACAGTCTGGCCCCCTCTCCCCGGCCTACTCTCCCCGGCCTGTCCTCCCCATATGGCTGGCACCGGGAGCGCTCCTTACCCCACTCCAGATGGTTACCTTTGCATCATATAGTGGTGACATCTAGCGACTTTCTTTCAAACTACAGCTATCAGCAAAACCTAGGATTTGACCCCTCCCTCAGGCCTTCCGGAAATGAAAACAAGTCAGTGAGACGAACGACAGACCCTTCCCTACTCACAACAATCTACAAGATGAACCAGATCATCAAGCTGCTACAAAACGTTTTGTTGATGTCGCTGTTGTTCCTGACGACCTCAGGTCTCCAACAACCAGGAGGTAACGACGCCGCCAAACCGCACATCGTGTTCATTGTGGCAGATGACCTCGGTAAGGACAACACAGTTGTACAGTCGTCGCTACGAGCCCAAGCTCTGGCCGAATAGTGTAGCATTAGTCTCATATCTACCACTAGATCAAATGTTACAATAGTAATAGGGGCAAAACTACCGAAGTCACGGGTAAATTTCTCATCACTCGGTATCCAGTGATGAAGTCGCGTCGTCACTGGCTTACCAGTGGGGAATATTTATCGTCACTAGTTTTCCAGTGATGAGGAAACTTCAGCTGGTAAACCAGTGACGACAAATATTCAGTTTACTGAAGAAACAGGAATCATCGTTTCAGTTGAGGGGATCTGAAAGTTAGCACTTAAAGTTATACTAGCGTCACCTCTGCAAGTCCTCACACTCCCGGACCAAATCTAACAGTAACACGCCGCTATGGCGACATGTGAATTAGGGTGTTTTTGTTGCATATCGAAGTCAGCATTGGAACGTTAAGTGCTAATAGAACGTGGTCACTGGAAGCCCAGTGCCGAAATAATTTCATCACTCGGTGTCCAGTGCCGAAGAGTCACCGATCACTGGAAAACCCAGTGAGGAACCGGTGACCTCGGTGGTTCCGCACTCGGTTCCCAGTGACGAATGACGTTCATCACTGGGCCCCGAGTGACGAGCGGAGTTCATCACTGGGTCCCGAGTGACGAGCGGAGTTCATCACTGGAAACCGAGTGACGAGTCAAGGTTCATCACTGGAATTCCAGTGCCGAGAGAGCTTCATCACTGGAACAAAGCAATTCATCACTGGTAAACCAGTGACGAACTTTCTTCGTCACTGGGCATCCAGTGACGACGCCATTTTGAATATACGTTCGTCACTGGACGCCCAGTGAGGAACCCGTGACTTTCGTAGCCTTGCGTAATAGGGGACTTTGTCCAAGCCAGAATATTCATTACTAACGTTATGAATGTGGGCTTGATCTGTGCTTGATCTGGAAGAAGTTAGGAATGAAAGTCTTAGGCCCCGTTCATGATGCAAAAAATGAAACGGTTCTATCGGTTACTATCGGTTAGGCCAGCTGAAACGGATTAGTAGGAGTTACATGTAATTGGCCCTAAGGACTCAGTAGGAGTGAACTGTATGGCGTGGCGGAATAGACTTTGCAGGACTTTGGCCAAGTTGGGAATAAAAGCCTAGTAGGAGTTAAATTAGCCTAGGAGAAATGTCCAGTCGGATAGCTGGATAGACAGCAAAAGACTGAGATCCCATGGCATTTGATTTATTTATTTATTTATTTATTTTTTCTAAATCAGGTTCGTAGGGCCAGATGTTATCTTTTCTTTATTCTTTATTTCAGGTTAAAAACCCATAGACACACAAAAGATACATACATAACGTTATACATTAAAATCTCTACCTGTACAATAAGTCATAACAGTTCTGGAAAAAAGAATTTCTGTAGAACATGTCAGCAAGTCAGCAAGTGCTGGACAATGATATTATTGGAAGACGTTAATCTTTGTAGAAAAGAATAACACATTTTCCTACGCCTTGCTTCAAAGCTGTCGGTCAAATTGTACACAAACATTGTGCTAGCACTGCATCGTCGTGGAAGATTCATGATAATCCGAAAACAGTTGTTATATGCGATCCGGCACTTAGAGAGGACACCCGCACTGACAGAATTCCATAATTGCGCGCCATATATTTGGCCACAGTACGCCATAAACAAGTTTTTCTTAACAGGTGTGGAACAAAGGGAAAACTTGCGATTTATACAATTAGCACGACTATACAGACTTTTCAGCTGCGCACGTACACAGTCGTCATCGCTAAGTGTAGGGTTTAGATGTACACCCAGATAAACAAATGAGGTCACATACTTCAGACTCGCACCATAGAGTTTTACATGAGGTGGTGGATACTGAAGTAACAGACGAGCACAGGGAAAATACATACATGTACAACATGTTTTTTCAATATTAAACAATATGTCGTTTTCAAGACTAACCTCTTCGCATATCCCTACTAATCTCTGAAGAGACTTGATACTGGGACATATAAGACACAGGTCATCAGCATAAAGAAGATGGTTAGTTATGGACCCGCCCACATAACAACCAACCTTGGCATTGTTAAGCCTTACACTCAAATCATCTATATACAAGTTAAACAAATAAGGGGAAAGGAGACTACCCTGCCTCACTCCATTTGTAACGGAGAAGTAGGGAGACAGGATAGCCCCCCATCTCACACACATTCGTTGGTTCTTATACCAGAAGAATAAAAAACGAACTAGGTACAGCGGAACCTTTCTGTCTATCAATTTGCTGAACAACGCCCAATGGTTGACGCGATCAAAGGCCTTTGAGGCGTCTAAAAAACAAACCAACACCGGAGACCCTAGCCCCCTGTAGTATTCAATTATTTGCTTTAGGGTGAAAACACACATGTTAGTCCCATGTTTAGGTTTGAAGCCAAATTGAGAATCTGACGTCTGAAGAAAAGGCTTCAGACGGTTCAGCAGGAGAGCCTCAAGGACTTTGGATAGAGCCGAAGTGATCGCGATTGGTCTATAATTATCAGTACTGGAAATATTGCCAGACTTGTTCTTCACTATAGGAACAATAATCGTGGCTAACAAATTATCAGGAATGAAATTATGAACAATGGCAGAGGTGAACAACAATGACAGATGTACACAAAGACTTGGGCCAGCATTCTTCAAATGCTCATTACTGATACCATCAGACCCACAAGCCTTGCCATTGGGCAAGTCCTTGATGATGTCAGCGAGTTCCCGTGCGGAGATTTGCATACCGTCATCAAACAACAATGCAGGTGACAAAGCAGACAACACATCGGACTTGTGAGTCTGGTTATCAACGGAGTTTAACAGGGACTCAAAATGTGCTTTCCAAAGGTTAGCAATATTCTCCGTACCGGAAGAACCATCAATGGTATTGGGTAATACAGTATGACATGATTTGGAACTTCTTATTTTGCTCCAGAAGTCCCGGTAGTTTCCAGAATTAAAACTTTTGGCAGTGGAGTCAGCTCTAGCCCTATTCTCTTGTTGTTTACATTGTCTAAAGGCATGTTTGAATCTGGCCCTAGACTTAGACATGAGGTGGAATATAGGGCCAGACCGAGGACGACCCATTTCCCGCCAGAGAATGTACGCCTCTCGGGCAGCAGAATGCAAATCTTTAACAACATCATTCCAACCCGGAACAGGTTTAAAATTCCTGCAGCTGTGTTTTGAGGAAACCGAAGTACTTGCAGAATCTTTCATACACGTAATCAACTGGCGGGAAAGGCAGTCAATGGCATTTTTATGTGACGGATCAATACAATTAGGGTCTCTGCAAATAAGAGCATCCACAGGCACATCAATACATAACAGACTACTATCAAGTGTGGACTTATATGCATCTAGTTGACCTTGGCTAGCATTGGCCCAATCGACAACTTTCTGAGTATTGGACACACTCGGCATGTTTGTGAGGATAGGAAAATCAACATTTAGGGTAACACTCAACGGCAAATGGTCTGAAATAACATTGTCGTATAAAACCTCTATATTGGTGATGTTCTTATGGGCAGTATCGCTGGCCAAGCAGTGATCAAGCCAGGAAGTAGTGCCATGAACATCACTTACATAGGTGAAAGTGTCATTAGGAAGATATTCCATATCAGAGATGTGCAGTTCTGACTCATCACAAAAGTCACGTACCAATGTACCAAATCTATTCGTAGGTGAGGCATTAAAGTCTCCTAGTATTATAGAGGCATACATATTACAATCATTAATAACAGAATCAATTTTACCAAGTTTTTCTAGAAAAACATCTGTATTGGCGTGCGAATCATATGGCATGTAAACACAAACAACTAGTAACTGGTTCTCACCTGTGTCTACCTTAATGGCGACCATACTGTCGTCCTCAATCTCAACAGGAGAGATTATGGGAGACAGTGTTTTTCTCCATAAGATACCGACACCACCAAAAGGGCGACCTTGCAGGATGCCAGCTTCTAGATTGATAGGTGACTTTCCACAGGCCATAAAGTCATTGCTAATACTATTGAGGTAGGACAAGTCCGTTGGAAGAAGCCAGTGTTCTTGCAGCAAATCAATGTCAGACATATTGCACAGGTCCGTTACTGTCCGAACAGAGTTCTTCACAGATCTACAGTTAAAAGACGTAACAGTCAAAGAACTCTGGTTGGTAATTCTAGCCATAAATCTAAGATCTGGGGGGACCAGAATGTTGAGTGTCATGATAGCGCCTCACCAGCACCCCACAAGGCGAGGTAGACGGGGCCAGCACTTCGGGCAAGACGACACTCTCCACTGAGACACGAAAAGACGCGTAAGAATCATACTTTGTCTGTAGCCTCTTACAGGAGATCATGCATTTCTGGGATAACGTGCTGTTCAGGTACTGTTCAATGTCCTCGGGCTGGGTCTCGGGCTCCAGCCGCGTCACGAAGACCTCAGGAGGTCTCACCCCAACCGCAGACAGTTTAGTGGTCCTTGCAGTACCCACCACAGCCTTGGGTCTTGGTTTTCTCTTCTGGACCAGGCGGAAGCCATCAGACCCAGGCTCACTGGGACCTCCTGACTCAGAGCCCCGACGAGATGAACGTGGGGAGTGTCGTATGGGCTCCTTTTGTACCGGCTTGTGACGTACGTCAACATGCAGAGATTTCGGTACAGTGGCTTCGCCATCATGAACTTCAACACGTCTGGGTTCAGCATGCGAAGGAACCCTCGAAACTTGAGGCACACTCTTCACCGGATCAGAAGCCGCTTCAGCATATGTAGCCTTCTTAGCTGCTGGCGCTGGATCTGCACGGGACCTCAAATCGACTATTTCTCGTCTAAGGGACGCGAGTTCGGCGTGTATCATAGCTGAGTCGATAGACATATCACGGATATCCTTCATCTCTTGCCGCATAACTTGTAGTTGTTGTGTCCCCATTTATCTGTTATACATTCCGTGAGGGGACAGAAAATCCTAGGAAAATGTGTCCCCATTCATCTGTTATAGTCATTCAGTGAGGGGACAGAAAATCCTAGGAAAATGTGTCCCCATTCATCTGTTATACATTCCGTGAGGGGACAGAAAATCCTAGGAAAATGTGTCCCCATTCATCTGTTATACATTCCGTGAGGGGACGGGAAATACCGGTTACCCCGGGGAAATATGTCCCATTCACCCGTAATGCATTCGATCGCCAAAAAGTCATATTTATTTGTTTTAGAAACATTGAAATTAATGTCAACAGTTGTATTTTCAAGTCGAGAAATATGTTTCAAATTTGACCACAGTGAGACTAGTTGACTTGTAGCTGATGGACACCTTTGGGATATGTTAACCTGGAATCCCTACAAATGTCGAACTAATGAGCCTTTTTGTTCACTTAACGTTCATTTTCTTAAACGTTTTATTACGAGATATGTCTTCAAGATGAAAGAAAAACGGGAAAAGATGTCCCCATTCTTGTAATACATTTAGTGAGGCCAGGACAGAAAATCCCGGCTTAAACCCCAGGAAAATGTGTCCCTATTCATCTGTTATACATTAATTCAATAGGGGGCAGAGAATCCCGGCTGTGTGCTTAAATGTTGCTGTGGGCCTTCGTACTTTTTAGGCCACGCCCACCGTGTAAGGGGGACCGATTTTCCTGGGGTACACTCATTCCTGGAACACCACCAGACGGGATAAAGGGTAGGTCCTTACTGCCCGATCCCGGATGGCCTCCAGGGTAAAGACCAACTGCCTTCCTTTTTCAACCTCCTTGGACCAACTGCCTATCAATAAGAATATTTGCCCTGCTATTGACAGTCAATAAGAACCTTTTACACTATGCTGTCAATAAGAATTTCCCCCGCTATTGACAACTTAATTTCTGTCAATAGCGGTAATGGCTTGACCTCTGAGTTCAAAGTTTGACACATTAGGCTTGCACATGGGAAGGTTGGCTTGGCCTGCCCGGTCCAAAGTTCGTCTTCAAAATGACTTAATTTGTTTTTTTTTAGGGGGTAATCACCTACAGGCCAGGTGGGGTCAATGACCTAAAGGTTGCGTTGCTATATTTGCAATTGGGTATTTTTTTTTGGTGATTATGCCAAAGTCCTTTTTGGCAGATTGAAGTATTTTTGGACTGCAACACTAAACATTAGGCAATTGCTGGGAGAGTCCATTCTTGCATAGAGAAGGGGATTTTTTTAAATTCAGTTTTGGACTGGCCTATTTTACCTTTTTACATTGGATGTGACGGAAGAGTCCATTCTTGCAGGGGGGGGCATTCTTTAACTTGATTTTTGGACTTAAGATTGATTAGCATAAGTCCTTTTTCAATCGTTTCGGACTGCTCCACTTTATGTAAGGGTGTTGCTGGCAGAGTCCATTCTTTCACGGAGGTGGAATTTTTCAGAAATCAATTTTGGACTGGAGTGGTGTTTCAAATGTCAATGTTTTTGAAGTGTTTTAGAAGTGTTTTTTTTTTATTTGACTTTGAACCAGGGTGATTATATGCAAAGTCAAATTTTTGTAAGTGGAAGTGTTCTTGTACTGGTCCATTTTATTATATATATAATAAGTGGAAGTGCCTCACAAAGAGCCCATTCTCGCAAGAGTGACTTTTTTTTCATTTTCACTTTTGGAACATCCCATTTTGCAATAGATTGGAAGATGACTGAAGTATGCTGTATTTGCTCGGAAATGTTGCCTGTCTAGTTAAACAACCAGAGGGGCGAATAGAACAAAAAGAAACAATATATACAAATATCCTGACTCCCAGGAATCAAACACGGGTCATCAGATCACAACCCTAGCAGCGTAACCGATTTGCCCCAAAGCCTGACAGGCGTTTGGCATGGTCGGTTGGCGCTACTTGAACCCCCACTCTTACACTAGTATTTCACAGAATTACCAGATCCTTGATTTCTTATTCTCCTGTTTCCAGGCTGGAATGATGTCGGCTGGCACAACCCTGATGTCAAAACTCCTGTTCTGGACCAGCTGGCTCATGAGGGCGTCATCCTAAACCAGTCTTACGTCAACTACGTCTGCACGCAGTCAGTATCGTCGGAAACTTTGATAATTATAGCACTAGTTCACCTTTATCCGTGGGGTAACCTATATCCGTTGCTTTTAAAAACAGGGTATTTAGGCACATTAAGTCGACGGTTGATAGTTGTAAACTGCAATATCCTGAAAATATTGCAATTTGAAACTAGCATCCATCGACGTGATATCCCCAAATACCATATTTTTAAAAGCAACGGATATAGGTTACCCCACAGATAAAGGTGAACTAGCATTAAAATCTTTTAAAAATCAAAGAAAAATGTTCATGATTTACTCACTTCATTATCTACATGTAAGCTATTATGTGGCTTCTATCTACTCTCCAAGCAGAGGTTGATGCGGAAAATCGTGACTTCTTCATTATATGCCATCTTTTTCCATCAGCTTGCCCACCAACCACGATTTTCCCCACCAACTTCTACTTGGAGAGTAGCGTCTATCTGCAAAATGGATGTGAAAATCTCTAGACTTATATTTCCATGGATATGAAACATTCTTAATCGCTTTCTCTGCCTAATGATTTTCATATGGGGTCTTGGCAAGTTATAGAAGATTCTAAGTAGGTGTTAAAAAGTGTGAAAATTGTCCCTATCTATGAGGAACACATGAGAATGCCTTTGGTCAAAGTTTTTTTTTACCTGTCTTACAATCTGAGTTAGAGTCAGCGTTAACGCTGGTTCACCTTTATCCGAGGGTAACCTATATTCGTTGTTTGTAAGAAAAAAGTATTTAGGGATATGAAGTCGACGGACGGTGGTTTCAAATCGGAACATTTTGAAAATATTGCAAATTTGAAACCACTGTCTGCAGACTCAATACTCCTAAATGTGCTCTTTTTAAAGACAACGGATAAAGGTCACCCCACGGATAAAGGTGAACTAGCGTTACATGATTATGGCACTTTTGGTCTTTCAGGTCTCGGACAGCATTTATGACTGGTTACTTCCCTTACCACGTTGGATCACAGGTAGTTGCAGTAGATAAGTGCACAATCTTCCCTATATCTTTATCTTTATGATGCAAACTTTATGGTAGATGTACCAACAAAATCATGTTTTTTTGGATATTGTGTAAGAAACAACACAATTACAAGGCCATGAATGTCTAAGATACTCATAATATATTGTAACCACATTGGCAATACCTTCCAGAAATGCTCTTTTCGTATAGAAAGGATATAGCTAGCCCCGATGACTGTGCTTGGAGATGGCAGTTTCTTCAGTTTCACTTTCACTGACGAAAGGTAGATGCTACCTGAAATGTCTGGCCGTTTCCCAAATTATATCCAGTTGCTTATATGAGTAACTGCTATTTGGCGTACCTTATTACCTGGAGGTCTTACCTTTATCGAAACACACAAGCTTTGCCAAAAGCAGTTACTCAAGCAACTGGATATGATTTTGGAAACGGTCAGAGGTATCTTTCGTCAATTCCAAAATCATATCCAGTCACTTGAGTAACTGCTATTTGGGGTACCTCATTACCTGGATGTCTAACCTTTATCAAAACACACAAGCTTTGTTTCTTGCCGTATCTTCAGCACCTTGTATTCCGGCCAGACCAACCCTCAGCCATCCCGTCTAACTTCACCTTCCTGCCCGAGAAGCTGAAGGCGTTAGGGTACGCCACTCACATGGTCGGCAAGTAAGTCTGCTTGAATGTAAGTTCATCTGTGACAGTAATCAATATTATGATACAATTTTAAATTCTAAATAAAAAAAATTAAATATCCGTACACAAAAATAAAGCACTTACCAACAAGCTTTCAATCAATCCTCTGATCCTTTTCAAGTTGTAATATGACCCAAATCCTATGTCACACATCCAGACCGGAAGTGTAACATCAGCAATGGGTCAAAGGTGCTTGGAAGTCGTGTTCAAATTTTCCTCCTTGTCCTCTGCTTTTATGATGTCCCCTTACTACTGATATTTCACTTGAACCAGCAGAGTTCAGCTTTGGTGACCAGGTGGCATAACAAATGTGCCAAAATTCCCTGGAGCCTGCCAACACAATTCCTGACATTGGCATATTTTGGGGGGGAACAAACACTGTGAGACAATTTCGTGTATGTAACCTTCCAATTTTATGCTACGCTGGACAGTGTGCCTAACTTGGTACGCTTTTTTACATTTTGCTCTCTTCAGAAGTAAGTGGTTAATTTAAGTACACAGAAAAAAACTAATAGTATGATATTTTAGCTTTCTTTTGACAGTAAAATCGTGACTGTATGTACTTCTTGTCTCACATGAGGAAGGCTGTACCTAGAACAATCCAGCTGATGTTTTTACGGGCAATGGCCATGGGCTGAATGCACTGATTGTGAATGCCCGACTAAAAAAACATTACGAAAAAACGACACTGCCAACATCAACAAAACTCTGTCTGATTATAGGAAAATATCATCTACATCTCTCTATCAAGTCTTATTTTCATAGACATCAAGAATCATTTGTTACAGTCAAATAAATCTTTGGAGCGTTCTATAGTCTGCCACCTTCACGGCCACACTCCCTTGGAAGTACAATGGTGGCAATGTTTATGTCGCTTCCTTTTGGTTGCTTTTCTACTCAACAAACATTTGAAGACCCATATTCATAGTGTTTTATTGGGCTTTATTTATGTGTATCATGGCAGTTGTGTGACTGCTTGGAAGAGTTCGTATAGTTAGCGACACGAGCCGCCAATACGCAGAGGCCGGTGACCGCAGTGATTCAGCACTGTCAACATTACTGTTAGAATTCTGTTTTTAAAAAAACATGAAGTAAATAATTATGTTAAAGTATACTTGGAATGCAAATTAAAGCTGGGTGCATGGACTTGGTTTATTTACCTTTGTAATCAGCATAGTCAGTGGCAACAAACACGGTGTACTTATGGATGATAAGAGGCAGCAAAAAATCCGTACCGTCTTACGACGGGACACATCTTAAGGCAGCCCCTGTTATAACTTAATTCAGAGCTAGGGTCAGAGCTGAAAAGAAATGGAATATTGCAACCGTTGTTGTTGTGTTTTTCTCCAGATGGCATCTGGGCTTCTGCAACTGGAAGTTCACCCCGACCTTCCGTGGGTTTGACTCCTACTACGGCTACTACAGCGGAGCAGAGGACTACTTCACTCACTTCCGATCCATCCGCAATGGTACGATCTGTGAACCATCAAGCAGTCAATCAGTCAATCATAAAGTCTTGAGATGTTTTGACTTAATCTTGAGATGTTTTGACTCAATCTTAAGATGTTTTGACTCAATCTTGAGATCTTTTAGAAAAAGATGCTTTGCAAAAATCTCAAGATATAAGTTGTTTTGAAAAAGTCACATCTTTTGAGATGTCTGGAAAAAGTCTTGAGATCATTTCAAAGACTTTCTGAAAGATCTTAAGATTGTTATGGAAAATCTCACGATTGTTTCTACAAATCTCAAGATTGTCTCGAAAGGTATCTTTTGATCTACACAAAATCTCAAGATTTTTCCATTTTCATTGTGGTGTGAAGACCATTGCTGGGGGTCATTATGATCCACTGTGTAACAGAACTTTCAGAATACTTAAAGCTGTAGTGTAAACGGTCAAAAGCATTAGTCCAAAGTGCTCTGCTCTGTCCAATAGTAATCTGCTTGCTGTTATTTAGAGTATTTTAAAATGTTCATTAGGTAACAAGTCCATTATCAATGGCAACTAGTAATATGGCTTTTAAATTGCAGACTTTGTTATTGTTCAAGTTGGCTGAAAGTGAATCTAATGCATTGTTCTTACAAGCATAGAGGGCGGAATCGACTTCCATGACAACAAAGATGTTGTGACAGACCAGAACGGGACGTACAGCGCTGTGAGTAACGACTAGATCAGTTTAAATTGATTGGAATTATGCATTTATTTTCTAAACTTGCACCTTGACTCAAATAAGGGGTTATGTAGGGCCTAGGAAAAAAATGTTGTGTTTCCAGTTTCCCTTAAGTTTCACCTACCCTAGAAAAACATGTCTACCCTAGACTTATTTTGCGGTGGGCAGTGGAGTCCCATAGCTTTCAGTTAGAATTTTTATTCAGCCTCAGCTTTGTAGTCAAAATACTGCTTGTCCTATATAATGAAGGATAATGTATTAATAATTATGCACGACATTCAAGTAATGTCTTCATACATTTTAGTTTACTTTATTGAACTGTATTGTAATATGTCACACTAGACTTCTGGCCAGCCTAAAAAAAATTACAAGAAAAAGAAAAGTCCCTACATACAGACCCTATTTTTTCAGAACTGAACAGGAAACGCAACATTATTTTACAAGGCCTAGGTAACATGTAGGTAAATAACAATCAGTGCAGCTCATCACTTGACATGTCGACTATTGTGTTTATTTCTGCAGTATCTATTTTCCCAACGTGCTGCGGACATCGTAAACAAACACGACCCAAACACCCCACTGTTCCTGTACCTGCCGTTTCAGAACGTCCACGCGCCACTAGAGGTAAAACAGGGTAGAACTTCATAACGAAGATACAAAATGTATTATTCACAATGAAATCTTTCTTTAATTCAGCCTTTATTGATCTGAATTTCATCCATTAGAAGTTGCCTCCAGCCAGTGCTTTTTTTCGTTGTTCTTAGACAAGATGTACACTGTGAGTTAACACAGATACACAATATAGTAGAGTAGATTCATCCCTCAAGCTACCGACATCTTGCACACTGCAGTTTTAAACATTTATTCAGCCTGTTGGCTGTCATATAGTTAACACAGATACAAATTTGTAATTTGCATGGTTGAAGTACATATAAATCCATAATCGAGTAGTGGATTCCTTACAAAAAATACATTATAAAGCACTGAATGAAAGTTGGTTTTTCGGAAAACCTTCAGAAACATTTAGTAATACCAAATGTTTTCACCAGGTGCTCATAAATTATAGCTTCTGCAAACTGCAGTTGTCAACCAAACTTATACTTCCTGTACTAGAATTAGCCGTTTTGTTTGACATGTATCTTTGTCTTCCCCCAGGTACCTAAAAGGTTTGAAGACATGTACACAAATGTGCAGGACGAAAACAGGAGAAAACTACTTGGTAAGGTCAATGAAGAGAAAACATTTTAATTAAGTTACAAAATTTTCAAGCTTAGTACTCAATCACTTCTCTACATGAAGCCTTGACGAATTGTAAGGAACTTAATATGCTGAACAAGTGAGTGAAAACTTACAAACTTGTACTAGGTTTACTCTAGCATGTATATATATATCAATATAGACAATCATACACTGTTAGATACATTAACAACACACACTCATAGACATGCACACACAGACACATGTAGTAACACACTCACAGTCACATACTAGGGGTGTTTGGGGCATTGGTGAAATCAAGAGAAATACACCAAGAATAATCATGAAGTGAAACTGGTTGATTGAATGAAACACTCGGTTGTTTACAAAGAATTTTGTGTATCCCGAACCAAAATTTTGTGGGTTTTTTTTTCAGGTATGGTGAGTGCCTTGGATGAGGCTGTTGGTAACGTTACCATGGCGATGAAGAAGACAGGGCTGTGGGACAACACTCTCGTCATCTTCACCACTGATGTAAGAAAGTATTCACTCTTAGTTTATCAAAATGTCGTGATCGTCTCAACTTTTGCTCATAACTAAGTTCAGAGAGAGAAGGGAGTGGGAGGGAGGGACTAAAAGAGAAGGAGAGAGGGATTGAGTTTGAATGTGTGTCCATGCATGATCCATGAGAGGGTGAGTGGGTGAATGCATGATGTGAGTGTGACACTGTGTTTGAGTGAGTGTGTGAGCATGTAAGTGAGATAGTGAACAAGTACGTGAGTGAGAGATATCCCAAGAACCTTGCTTGCTTGCTATCAATCATAATGCACATGAGAATGTACGATGTAAATGAAATGTAAATCGTTCCAAACATATCCATTCAGAATGGCGGCATGGTCATCCAAAGCGGAAACAACTACCCCCTGCGAGGTGGGAAGACCACACTGTGGGAGGGGGGCACCAGAGGAGTGGCATTCGCGCACGGCAAGATGCTGCAGAAAACAGGCTACACCAACAACGAGTGAGTTACACATTGCAGGATTTTTTTTTTAAAGATTGTTCAAAGAAAGGTCGTTATACCACTTCAAGGCAATGAACTAAGAAGTTGGAAATAACTGCATGGAGATAGTGTTGAACATCTGTTTTGAAGGCTGATAAGTTGTAGACTGGAGGGAAACAGTTGTCGTCGAGAGAGTTCCATGATTTAGCTGTCCGGGGGAAGAAACTGTTCCTGTAGAAGGACTTGGAAGCTGGCAATTGAACAGTATAGCGATGTGAGTTTGAAGAGAACCTAGTAGTGCTATGCTGAAAGGCCCTCAGCGGAGGGACATTTAATTTAGTAGTATGAGATTATTTAGTTTAACAGTTGACGTGACACTAAGAAAATTGACTCAAGCTCCATCACACATATCCGACCACGACCTCCTGACCTTCTCCAGACCACAGTTGGGAGTAAGTCTGGAATAAGGATCTCTGGGAGTTGGTCGATAATGTTGCCTACCACTCACCTGCAACAAGTGACAGTCACACTATGAATTTTTACACATCAGACTCCAGAAGGTCATATTCTTGGTAGCTGCGATCAGAGGAGCAAACTGCAGGTACATACATGCAAAAAATAGCATGGATTCTCTAGGCTACTCCAAACCCAGTGCCAACCTTGGTTGAGGAATTCTCTGGAGCAAATAAAATCATAGGATTCTAACGTCGTTTCCATGTATTACTTCTTCAGGATGATCCACGCTGTTGACTGGTTCCCGACACTCCTGGCAGCCGCAGGTGGAACTGCAGGTAAATTTAGCCTGCTCTTTTTTTCAGTTTGACCTTTTCATCATCACAGTTATTTAGAGCATGTTTGGGTGAATGAGTGCAAGTATGTGAGTAAGAGAGTGTAAATTTGTGGGGGGAGTAAATCAGAGTATGTGAGTGAGCAAGGGTGAGTGGGTGTGAGTTTGTGAGTCAAGTATGTGAATTTGAGTGTGAGAGGTTAGAGTGAGTGAGAGTAAGGGCATGAGTGAATGAGTGAATGAATGTGAGTGAATGCGTGAGTTAGCAAACGAGTCACTGAGTGAGAGTGAGTGAGCGTGTGAGTGAGTGAGCGAGCGAGCAGGCGAGTCAGCTGAGATTGAGTCAAGATTTAATGGTCTGCTCTCATTTGTATTTTCTCAGATCCTGGCATAGACGGAGTGAGTCAGCTGGACACCATTCTGTCAGGCAAACCCTCCCCACGTACTGAGTTTGTCTATAACATTGATGACATCTTCCCAACAGTCCAAGGTGCCATAAGGTGACAGCAGAACTGTTGTTTTTGTTTTGAATCATCATTTTTTAAAATCTTTCCTACATTAAAGAAGAAGATCTGAAAAAAAACACAAATGAAGAATCTGAGTTTGTCTATAACATTGATGACATCTTACCAACTGTCCAAGGTGCCATAAGGTTACAGCAGACTGAAGTGTTGTTTTGTTTTGAATCATCATTTTTTATAAAAAAAGAAGATCTAAGAAAAACACAAATGAAGAAGTTTGTCTACAACGTTGATGACGTCTTCCCTACAGTCCAAGGTGCCATAAGGTAGCAGCACGGCAAACTTCTGATTAAGTTTGTTTTGAATTAACACTTTATTTTTCCTACGTTTTTGTTTCATTTGAATGGGGTCATGGTAGTGGTCTATCTTGAATGCACCACCATACTGTAAATTGTACAATGCAAAATGAGCGATACATATGCCGTGAAGTAAAAATAAAGATCGGAAATGGATACTGAAATCGTAGAATGCCAATTCCAATGAAAGTCATTATAGAGAATTGCTAAACTTTCTTTCAACACTAAGATAATGTAGGGACTTACCCCTAAATTTTCGGTCGATCTCCGTCGACCTTGTTCACAGAATGACCCTTTCTCTCTCCAGCAGTGACGTCAGGAAGACACCACTTTTGTAGGAGGGGGTCATAAATATCAGAAGTCTATGTCGCCCCCCGTCTCTGTTGAGTGTGGGCCGATGAGCTCTGATGTGCAAAGCCTCCTTCACTCCTCGTGCGAAGAAGTCCTGTTCTGAGTCTAGGACTTTAACACTAACGAGATGGAATGTCCCGGAGACTCTAGGTGTATATATTGCGACACCTCAGAGCTGACAGAGCTTGGACATCGGTGTTCGAGGAACCTAGTTTTCAATGCACTGAAAGTCAATCACAAAGTCAAAGAAGAAGATGTGAAAGGACACAAATGCAGAAGCTGTTGTTTGGTATTTTGTACATCAATTACTTGGTGTTTTCAGTCATTTGTTCACCATATCCTGACCACTTACTAATAGATTTCATGATGAAGGCAACTTTTGGTCAAACATTTATTTTCTTCACATGCTCGCATCAGTTTTGGGATTCTTGGAGGATGCATATGATCGAACCAACATAATTACCTCCATGAAATGTCATGGAGGTTATATTTTACCCCCCGTTTGTGTGTGTGTGTGTGTGTCTGTGTGTGTGTAAACAAAATAACTCAAGAACGGTTGGGTGGATTGGTTTCATACTTGGTGTGTTGGTAGTGTGTGATGAAAGCTGGAAATGATTAGATTTTGGGCCCCCTAGCGATTCCCCTTGGTACTGCAGCGCAACTTCCGGTTTTGCTATCTAGGTGTTCTGAACATACTATGGTCACGATATTTGAGTGTTAGATAGCTCTTGTGCTCAGGAAGAAGTGACATAAGTTTGGGCCCCCTAGCGTCTAGTTTTGGGATAGCAGGGGCATTTTTGTCAAAAACTTCTGAAGAGGATAACTCAAGAAGGGAACCGCGGATTTTCATGATTTTTGGTATGTAGGTACCTTAGACAATGTTGTACAAGATAAGATACTAATTATGCAAAACAGGAGCACATTTGCATAATTAATGAGAATATTCTATCAAAGCAGTTTTTTCAATGTATCTCTTGTTCTAGACATGCTATGGTCTTGACATTTGAGCAGTAGATAGCTTTATGTGTCATGACAAAGTGGAGCAAGTTTCAGCCCCCTAACATGTAATTTTGGAACTGCAGGGGCGTTTTTGTTACGACATTCCAAAGAGGATAACTGCAGAAAGGATTGAGGGATTGGCATCATATCAGGCATGCAGGTACCTTGGGCAAAGGTGTTCATAATGATATGAATGTTATGCAAATGAGGAATTAATTCGCATAATTAATGAGGAAATTGTGTAATTTGATTGTTTTCAATAACTGGACTTCAACAAATGTAACACATGTTGATTATGATGGGTGGATTATAAGCAGATACCAAATATGGTAATGAGGAACTTATTTGCATAATTTATGTAAAATTGCTAAACCGCTTTATAATTAATGATGGGAATTTTATTATTGTGACACGTGTACCTTAGTCAATGGTGAACAATACCATGCATAAATTATGTTAATGTATCAGTCAATTGCATGAAATTTACAAAAGCTCTAAATATTCATGGAGGTATGAGGTCGCCGAACTCTAGTTTAACAATAATAACATCTACGCGTTATTGATTTTAGGGTTGGAGACTACAAGTTGATAGAAGGCTTTGCTGGGATATTCAATGGATGGTACCCGCCCCCAAACATGACTGCCAGCCACCCCAACAGTGGAGATCCTATCAACGGGACCTGGCTATTCAACCTGAAAGGTAGTCTGAATTTAAATTTGATTTTTCTTGTATTGCATAACCGATAAGTGCACCCATTTTTAATTGGGGTATAACAAAATCAAAGAAGAAGGAAAACTAGACAAGACAGACAAGAGGTTTTTTCATGACAAACAATATGTTTTTTGCAAGACAGACAAGAGGTATTTCATAAGAACATACAAGAGAAGAACGAAGGTTTGTATTGAACAGATTAGTGCCAGATAAGTGTGCTGTCACAGTGTCGAACTGGAACATGCAACTCCAGCATCCTTTCTGAATATGTGGCATGAGTGTGTGCGGTCAGGTTGACTTGAGGTTGTCCTTCCCATTTAAACCCTACATATACAGTGTTGGTTAGACTAAAGTACAGTCTTCTTTCATATATAGTAACTGAAGGTGGACTCATTCGTCAGCTAACCGACATTGATAGCACTGCAGTCATCCCTCAGTAAGACATCTGGAGCCGCATAGTCAACCTGCCAAACCAGTTTTATTATGTACAACTTCTTCAGTGGCTAGAGGCTTAATGACACAATTTGTGAAGCTCTTCTTTCATGAAATTTCATTGATAAACTGTCATGCTAAAAGCTGACTGTCCCCTCTTTCAACCAGACAACCCCACAGAGCACCACAACCTGGCAGACACCATGTCACCTAACGTTAGTTCACCTTTATCCGCGGGGTAAGCTATATCCATGTTTTTCCAGATGACCCCACAGAGCACCACGACCTGGCAGACTCCATGTCGGACAAGCCGCACCTAACGTTAGTTCACCTTTATCCGTGGGGTAACCTATATCCCTGTTTTCTTCCAGATGACCCCACAGAGCACCACAACCTGGCAGACTCCATGCCAGACAAGCTGAAGGAGATGCAGGCCAAGCTGGACGGCTACAGGAAGACCCTGGTGCCGGCCATCAACCCGAAGTACGACCCCAAATCTGACCCCAAAAACTGGGGAGGGGCGTGGTCCCCTGGATGGTGCTAGGCTATGGGCCTGGTCACCTGGACAAAGATATGATCCTCTCTAACAAAGTTGCTTGACTGTGTAGCACCACTAATTCCCATTGCCTAGCATTGATATGTACAGTAGAAACTGTTTAATTGCACATCCTATTTGCCTAGCCTGGTATCGAACCGCATTATAGCTCCCGAGTCTCTTCTGTCCTCTTCGCAAATACTTATATTTATATACAAATATTGCCAAGAGGACAGAAGAGACTCGGGAGCTATAATACGGCTGGATACCAGGCTACCATTTGCCAGCGTGTTCTGTGCAATTATCCGGACGGTGCAATAATGTGGACTTATCTAGATGGACTGCACCGGTTTGAGATTTTGAGATTCCGTGCATTTAACAGATGTCTGCGGTAATCCGTTGTGCAATTAACTGGCTTCTACTGTGTACCATTATGGTACTAGCTTGCTATATGTGCCAAACTGAATGGTGCTATGCAACAACTTTGTTATAGAGGATCATGCAATATGTTTCTTACTTGTCTTGCTTGTCTCTTTTTGTCTTAAATGTTGAATGTTGAATAAATTGTACATAATTGAGACCTATTTTTCTGGAGCGATCAGGTAATGGTCTTGGGCCAGGTGTAATTTTT
This sequence comes from Branchiostoma floridae x Branchiostoma belcheri, assembly GCA_019207045.1. Taxonomy (NCBI): domain Eukaryota; kingdom Metazoa; phylum Chordata; class Leptocardii; order Amphioxiformes; family Branchiostomatidae; genus Branchiostoma; species Branchiostoma floridae x Branchiostoma belcheri. Next base: position 11,516,525 of record CM033024.1, on the reverse strand, counting down.
CTGTACTTTGCTGGAAAAAAATAAGATATTCTTAATAAGCATTGTTGAAAACCAGTGCAATAGCCAAAGGACTACTAGTACTGTTCATCTTGCAGTCAGTAGGCCGTGATTTATATTCTTGATCAAGTTATAACAAAGACTTTGAAAATAGTACATACTCCTTTCTCTGCCTAGCATTTGGGAAAGAGTATGTTAGTTAAACATACAGGCTGCTGCCAGTGAACTATAGCCTGGTATCCAGCCGTAATATAGCTCCCAAGTCTCTTCTCTCATCTTCGTAATTGCGAAGAGAAGAGACTCAGGAGCTATATTACGGCTGGATACCAGGCTAAGTGAACTAAGCCCACGCTGTAGTGATTGCACAGATCTGTGTGGCCCAGTGCTACAAGGATGGAGATGGGCACCGCCTGATGCACCATTTGGTGCGGGAAGGACTTTTTTAACCATTATCCCAGCTGGCTGAGATTGATGGTTACAGCAATATTCATGCTGCAGAGACCTGATGAATTGTTGTTGATAATTTTTTCTTAAAAACCTTGTTAATTGATGATTGAATAAAGATGATTTTGAAATAGATTTTGCACTTTTTTTGTGTGTGTGTGTGTATGTTTTCAATTTCTTGTTGACAATAGAGTTAATTCCAAGTCACTGCACGGCATTTGTTGCCATCGTTTAAAATAAATCTCAAATCTGTGTAACTACATGTATCTGTAATATAATATATTTCATGGTTTCCAAACATTTTAGTATTTGTTTGCCCTTCTTAAGTGTTTCCACATTCAGGTGGAATATTCAAATATTTAAAATGGTATACCCCGGTACATGTGTATAATGATTATGATATAAAAACTTTTGAAGCTTTGAACAGGTTGGTAGAAAAAAGTAGGAACGATGGAATATGCTGTCCAGATGCCAACAAACCCCAAAGTATGATTTCTGTACTTCCAACGATAGCTGGTAATGGTTACAGGAAAATGTTTACACCTGAATATTTATAGGGCTACATTCAATTAGTGCAGACAATATCCAGTTTAGCTTTGATGACAATGTAACATGACGTATAGATTTAGTTTACAGTGTGTTATACTAGAGAACCTGTTCAATAATGATGACTCCCATGAATGTTACTGTTTTATTGTATTTCAAAATAACTGCCTGTACCCAAATTGTATTCATAGAGTGATAAAATGTACATGATAAAATGTTATAATCATCATGCACAAACGGTACAGTGACATCAAACCAAATAGCAAGGATGAACACTAAGATAATAGAGATACATACACACTGCATTAACAACAGTATAGTAATAGTTGTTAAGTTGCTTGAAAAAAACATTTACAACCAGTTAACATTTTCATTCATTGGAACTCTCAGCTCACAGTCTGAGTAGAGTTGATTGTCAGGGGAGCTTATGTACGGTAACGTTATAAGACAACTTCTGTTCTAATTCAAGTGGTTTACATTCACTTCACTCCAAAATGTTCCTTTGATTTATTTCTACTCTCTACAGGATGATATTGCAGTATGACTGACTATTACCCTCTTCTGAAGCCTGGCTAAATCGTGCTCCTACAGCTACCCATCCGACTGACTGACCAATTAGCCCCTATAGCAAAAGATTGTGTAGCACATGTACATTCCTGCCTTTCCTGATTCTGTACAGTGTACTCTCCAGCTAGTATTTTCTCAGGCTCTCATAGGTATTACTAGTAGTTGGCAGTAAATCTTGGTAGTTGTCCTCGGCAGGGGGTTGTGCAGTGGCTACGATGTCCATTGGGATGTCGTATACTTTATTTCCATCCATGCTTTGCCTGGAAACTTGCTGTACTGTCAGCACATCGTCATATTTTTCATCATCATCAGCTAGAAAGACAGCAAATTAAGACTATTATGTACAAGGTTCTTTATATGACATTGTAGAGAACGCACACTCCTTTTAATATATAAAGAGAGAGAGAGAGAGAGAGATAGGTAGAGAGATAGATAGATATAGAGAAAGTTCAGCATTGAAATTCATTGTTTCATGTAGACAGGCAATGGTGTGTTTAAATCTGTACCTACCTTCTGAGCATTTGCAATATCTTTGTGCGAGCAGTACTGCCAGGATCCCCACAATAACTCCCAGCATTGTGGTTCCGATTGCAACTCCCACAACAGTGGAAATGCCAACAGGGTCTGAAGGGCAGGCACGGGCGGGATTGACAAAGATTTAGTTAGAATAATGAAGCTAAACACTTGCAGATAATTTCTGCTACTTTTATTATAATCGGTCTCATCATTATGGAAGTCACAAGAAGGAAGTTACACAACAGGGAAAACAGATTCTGCTGGTTACTCTAAGATTGCCACATGGTTTTATCGAGGTCTACTCAAGAATGTCCTTATCACCTGTCTATCTAACGTGTGCGTAAGTACCTCATGGATTACGGATGCTGTATAATTATATCTCTTTGAATTGAAACTTGCAATTTTATTTGACATTCTACGGGTACCGGGTAGAATTAAGATGGTTGACATTAAGATATTCCTTAGGTGGCAATGAATTTTCCTATCTACACGACTTTTATTTTTTCCCTCATAACAATAACCTCATGCTAGAAGTACACCAATGATGATGAGAAGTATACCAATGTCATTAAACATACATATTAGACGCACAACAGTGGTTCTGGCAAAAGACAAAACAATACAAATTTCTTCAAAAGTTTGTGTCACCAGTTATGAAAAAAAATCACCCTACCTGATGATGCATCCTCAGTAACATTCGCATTCTGGTCAGTCATGCCCTGCAACAGGTACAATCGTAGGTCAATTTGGCCCAAATACTTACTTTAGAATATGGTAGATTGCCATGCTTGTAGGGTATGAAGACTTATGCTTTACTGTAAACAAGCTGTCTGTTTCGATCCATATATTAGAGATATCAATATTGAATTGTAGAAAATGCACATTTAGCGTGTTCTACCAACCCAAACATATGCTCCAATTCATGTCAATCAAAATAAGCTTGTATGGTTGCAGCTGTGAAATAGAAATAATGAATCACCTCATGATCAACAACGACAATGACAGATGTTGTGGAGTTTAAGGGTGGCTGTCCCTCATCCATAGCTTGTACTACCAGGTGGAACTCATCCCCACCACCGAGTGCCTCATAGTCCAGTGGTTGTGTTAGGTTAATGATGCCACTGTCTTCATCTATGGTGAAGCTTCCTCGTTCATTCCCCCCAACAATGGAGTACTTGATGTATCCATTTGTGCCTTCATCGATGTCAACAGCCTGCATGATCACAAAATGTTGCAAGTATGCATCCTCACATCTTTTCAATGAAAATTAACACAACCGAAATAACGCTGGCAGACAACACTTTAGAAATGGAAGGACATGATGCTTTTACCTCTATCTGTAGCGGCTGGTTAGTTTCTACTGCATTATCCTGACCAAAGATATTCCAGTGGTACGATCTGTAGAACCTTGGTGTCTCATCATTGACGTCCAAAAGGGTGATTTGCAGTTGCACGTTGGAGGCACGGCCCCCTCCGTCCTCTGCCAGCAAGGTGAGGAAATAGAATGGGATGGTCTCTCTGTCCAACTCATTGCCCTTGGCAACTGTTATCTCTCCTGTTAGATTGTTGACAGCAAACCTGAAGAAAAAGGGTGTATTCTGTGAGGAAATTAAAAAAACAACAGATAGCCAAGACATGACACAAAACTATGACCGTGTTCCTTTTAGAGTTTTGACTTTACATTGTATATGTGCAAGTTATTCAATCAATGGTCTTATTGGTATGGTAGTGCATGTGGTAAAGAGCTGGAATTAAATGATGAAAACTACTCACTTGTCAGTTCCACTCCCTTGCAAACTGTACGTAACTGCTGCAAATTGACCAGAGTCCAGATCAGTTGCCTGTATTGACAACACACTTTGAAATATAAATTAATAAACCAAAAGGAAATAAGGGACAATCACTCTTAAAACCGTTTGGTCATACGAATAGACAAACAGCTCCTGCTTTACCGTGATTGTTCCTACAACAGTTCCATCCGGAGAGTTCTCAGCCACAGACAGGTCGTACTTAGACTGGCTGAAGACTGGAGAGTTGTCGTTGGTGTCCTCTAATGTCACCAGAACTGTGGCATTGCTGCTGTAATGCTCAGCTGCCAGGTCTTCTCTTGCAATCACCTGAAAGCACATCAGTTAGGCACTGCATCGTCAATGAAAAGATTGAACCTGAGATGACTCACGGTGAAAAGACTCATTTGAGTATATTCTATAGCAACATGAAATGTCAAAACCGGAGGTGACATGTTCGATGTTTTAAAACTTTACTCAGAAAACAGGTAGAAAGAGGACTTACTTTGAACTGCACAGATTGCAGTGTCTCATAGTCCAGTAGTCTGGAGTTCTTGACTCGGATGTTCACTGCTGCCTGTCCATAAACTGTGCTCGGCACCACCTCAAAGTACCTGCTGCCTTCTTCATCAAGTGTCAGGGTGAACCGGCCGTTGTCACCCTGAAAGAAAACAAGACAAAAATGTTAGTTGGGAATTCAAAACATCATCTATACGATGCTCCACTATTTCTAATTGTCCAGTAGGATATCTGACATACCAAAAAAATAAAAAGTAGCAGCATGCTTGTCACCAGTACATGCCAGCAGAGAATACATACTCCGAAAACATGGGCTGGGTCCAGCATTTTACATCAAATCAATAGAAGCATTGAATACCATTTTCATATTGTTAATTGTGTCAGAATTACATGTATTCTCCATGTCCAGAGCAAGCTAGGCGAAACACTATACTGGATTAACAGATACTATTTCTGCAGCACAATGGGTAAAATCACCAACAGGCACCCTGTCCTTGGTGCTGAAAGTGAAGTCTGTGGTGTTTTTGTCTTGTTAGAACATACAAATCAAGTACAGTCATCATTATATTGATATAGCCCAATGGCAATAACAGCTGAAACAGATCAAAGAAATCTTTAAAAATTTAATAGATAGTGTTCCTGAGGACACACCGAATAAAGGATTAGGTTAACAGTCCAGTCTTCGTATTAAAGGAGCCTGAGGTGCCTCATGGTATGATGGTACAAGAAAATGTTCTTCACATCTCAGGTTTTAAGCCAATGCCAGTCATCAGACCAGTCTTCTAACGGACACTATACCCTGTTTTTGAACTTGCTAGTTTTCCTGTCAGTGCATCCTGTCCTTGGTGCTGAAAGTTAACATCCACTGACATGTACTGCTTGAGAAGTCTATAACATCCTCCATGTGTCACTGGACGACTATACAGCAATGACAGTTAATGAGTGGCACAGGTGACTTTTGTCCAGCTGTATCTGATTACATACTCTAATGCACTTGCAGCTGAGGACTTTATCAGATACTTCATAAAATGGATTAATGTCAGGGTCACTTGCAGGGTTCTAGCCAACATCCGTTCTTCCATCTTTTGACGGAATTTTGCTGCTGGCGAGGGACAAAAATTTTGCCCATTCAATCCTATATGATGGACACAAATCGGCATGTAAAGATACCAAAACAGATGCAATTGAACCAAGCAAAGTTTATACCAGCAAAATTTGCCCCTCAAAATGCCTGAAATAGCATTTCAGAAGGTCTTGATTTCAGAATTTTCCTGGGGAGCATGCCTCCGGACATCTCTAGGATCACTGCACCTTCGACACTTGACAGGATTTCCAAATTCAAAGTTAAGGGGACGGGAAAAAATTCAGACTGGCTTGAACACTGGTCACTTGTTAGTGATGTTCAAACACCTTGTTAACAGTGTTTGATAGAAACCATCTTCTGCAGAGTCAAACGTCCAGTTTCCTACCTCATCGTTATCCTCCACCCTCATGTCCAGACCTCCCAGGGGAATTCCTGCAGACGTGCCCTCAGGAATGGTGGCTGTGAAGTAGTTCTGGGGAGAGTTTCCGGTGCCGTTATAGAACGTTGGGATCTGGTCGTTCACATCCACCACGGTGATGCGCACACTGGTGTTTGTTGTCCTGGCTTCAATGCTGTTTTCTCTGGCCTAGAGAGAAGTTTAGGGTGTCACTCAATGCATATAAAGTTATTGTACAGGTTGATGATTAATGTAATATGGGACGATGGGTATAAGTGATGTAATGCTTAGGTAATGTATGTTATGCTGGCCTAACTATTTGAACATTTAGAAAATATAGAATACAACATGTTGCATTCTGGTCCGATTGGCCGAAGGAGGGCTGGGACCGACTGTCTTGTATTTTATTCATGCCATACCCACCTGAGAGACACATGTTTCAAATGCAAAATGGACCACAAAATCTGTTGTCCTCAACAAAAAATTGCAATTCCCACGTCTGAATCCGGTACTTGAATTTTTGACAGTGCTGCACTCGGCACACTCTAAGGTGTTCAAATAATCCTATGGTAGCCTGTGTGGTAACAGCAGAACCCTGTGTGATAACTCAAGTTATCACCGGGTTTGGAACATCTACATTGAACTTTATCACGGCCAAGTAACACATAAAGAAATGATATGCTGAATAGATCTGAATTTGAATCCTAGAATGCCTAATAGTCTAGTCTATTCTATTTTTCAAAGAATGCCAACCAGGTCAGGAGTCTCAAACAAACGAAAACATCCATTTACACACTAAGACTTCACATTGGGAGTTTGAATGAGCAAGTCCTTTACCCTGATGAATGTTCCTTACCTGCACATCAAAGCTGTAGACCCCTCCTTCATCCGTCTTACTTTCCCTGTCCAGCATCTTAGCCAGACTGATCACTCCAGTGGTGGAGTCAATGGAGAAGGTGCCATCATCTGGAGTGGAAGATGAAACAGCATAAAGGTTTGTTTGAAATAGAAGCACTAGTCAGTCAAGCAAACTACACCTTACTGGAGTGTTCAAGACTGTCATGATCTTAGTAAACAGACAATTATTGCAAATAACAGATAACGCTCTTCTTTGTGAATTAAACCTATATCCCATATGGAAGGTACAACTGTAAATTGATAAATGATTTGTAGGAACTAGTTTGCAAGCCTTGATTGAACTGCCTCTCACACTGTATTTCCATGATTTGATGTCTATCCTTGTGTGCATCATATGTGCTCAAAAAAATTACAGTGCTTTTTTCAAGTTTAAAGCAATTCAACTCCATCATGAAATGGCAATATACAGAGCAGGATCCTATGTACAACACCTACATGCCAGAAAATAGGAGCTTTGACAAGAAAGATCATCAAACTTACCCCCTTGTGTGGAATAGACGATTGGATTATCGATGCCGTAGTCCCCATCTCGAGCATTGATGGTTATAATGGATGTACCCTAGGGGAAACAGGAGTGGACTTAAAACTTGAAGTTGACAGCTGTTATCAAGGAAGGTCATTAAGCTCCCAAAGGTATAAGTACTGTGAATAATTAAACATGTACTCATCCAGAATATTAGGTCCCCAAATATACCTAAGCATAAACATCCAAAATAAGGAGGTGTTGAAGTCAATGCCAAGTTCCCTTTATCTTCTAAAGATTAAGAACATTTTAGCTGAAACTGGAAGATTACTGTTCAAGGCTCAAAATACTGGGTGCACGTGCACCCAGGTGCACCCAAAATTGGAGCTATGCACCCAAATATTTCAAATGTATGTAAAGATATCAAAGGATACTAGTATACATCATATTGTTGACATCGAAGTGTTAGAAAGATAATAAAAATGTCCGTCATGGTACTTGTTTAACAATTTGAAAGCTTGTAACTAAGTTTTATCATTCGGAATAATTAAATTTAAGTGGTGCACCCAAAAATTTTCGGTGCACCCAATTTTTTAAGCTGGGTGCACAAGTGCACCTAATCCCAAAAATGAATTTCGAGCCCTGCTGTTTGAACTTAGTGAACTTTCAACTCTTTGAATTACTGCTTCAGCTCCTGGGTAAATATGCTTATAAGTGAACAAACATCTCACCACTGGAGTGTCTTCGTTCACTTGTGTTGAGAAGGGCTGTCCCAGGAACAGAGGAGGCTGATCATCTTGATCAACAACATTCACTATCAGCACAGTGGTGCTGCTCTGAATATAAACCTGACTTCCATCAAGGCTACCTCCTCCATCCTACAGAAGATGAAATAGATGCTTTATATTAGGACATTCGTGTTTGTGCCAAACTGCAAATTGGAAGCTAAAATTATCTGGTAACAGGCTCTCCGAGAAAGAGTTACTTCATTATTCTACACGTGACTAAGTTTACATATGATTGGAACCGAGTATACTTCAGTTGAAGGCTGAATAGCAGGCACAACTGTTACTTGCTATATCTAGACACACAGACGAGAAGTTCAAAATAAAAAATAAAATCAAAGACAAATTTGGATGAACACATGGGTTAGACATGTACAGATTGAATGGCAGTAAGCAGAAGCAACATCACAATGTAATGTTATTCATAGTACATTAAATTGTATTGAAAAGATGGTATGGCAAACAACTCTTACCTGAGCTCTGATTCTGAGTTGATAAACAGATGATTCTTCATAGTCCAGCTCCTCCTTTAAGTTCACAACTCCAGTCGGTCTGTCAACCTCAAACTTTGATTCATCTCCAGCCTGGTATGGAAGAAACAAATTACAAATTTAAAATGACCGTTTCAATAGCTCAAGGAGGTTTCAACCTCCTTGGTTAGCATCTTTTAAACTTGATTTTTTTTACCTGCTGTAAGAAACCAAAAGTGAGCCATCTGTGCTGAAAAAGTTGTTTTAATCCACAAACCATTTCTCTCTCTTTCTCTAAATATAAAAGGGAACTAAAAGTATTATACTACCAGTAACTTACCTCTAGAAAGTATGACACAGTTCCACCAATCCCTTGGTCTGCATCACTTGCCGTCACCCTGAATATGCTGGTTTGTGAAACGTCACTCTGACAAACAAAAGGACAAGAACCTAACTAGTTACATTCCCATCCAAATTGCCAAATAAGAAACTCACTTCTGAAAAAGACTACCTGATTTGATTCAAAAGAGATGTTCTTAGATAGACATTACAGTTACCAATATCTGATGACAAAATGACCAATCATTACAAACATTTAATTAATTGTGAATCCATTGAGCTGAATGAACTCCAGAGCTCCAGACTCTGAGAATGACACACAGCACTTAAACTCACCTCATTGACAGACACTTCATAGGGAATACCCTGGAACACCGGACTGTTGTCATTAGCATCAGTTATGAAGATGGTTGGGTTTTGTACGACCTTGGAAAGTGAAACATTTCTAGTCATCAATTGATAATAGTAGCAACACTTTCATAACAGTCAGTATGTTTATCAAATTGCAAAATACAAGTAGCACAACTCTTTTTCTATATGATCCTATCCAATCAAGAACTAAGCAGTATCATAGCAGCTGGCACAGAGTACATATCTAAGAGTAAAATTATACTTAGTCTATAGTTATGACAGAGGACCTTGAACAGGTATTTCATTTTCAAAGTTCTCCACATTTACAGGTATCAGGCATTATGCAGTAAAAGCTCAACATGGTGTCTAAAATATGCCTACCTGTGGATTTGTCCCATCTGAAACTGTTACAGTGATCTGGTATTCATCGGTGAGCTGAAACACAGTTCAACTTGGTGTTAGGAATCAAATGGCATTGTTGCAATTTTGTAATATTACCTACTTAAAGTTGTTTTTAAGCAGACTGAAACTTATTCCACAGAATAATCAAGTCCTTCTTGGTATTAAATACTAGAATTCACACATAGGATCATTGCTGAAATGAAGACAGCATTTTGATGATTTGATAAATTTCTTAGCTAAGGTCTGGTATTTTTTTGTCTTAAAAGCAGGTCACATTTAATCAAAATGGTACAAATTCATGAGTACAAAACAATGGTTTAAATGCAGCAACAATGCCTTAAACAAGCTTAAAACATCAATGTAAGAACATCACAGCTAGACCTAACTAGAAAAGTGTCTTAATCTTACCTCTCTGTCCAATTGTGTTTTCAAAGTAACGACCCCAGAACTTGGATCAACTATAAACAAGTTATTGGAGACTTGTCCTGAGACTCCATATGTCAGAGTATCACCATCTGCGTCTGTTGCACTCAAGGTGTACACGGTAGATCCTGTCATGGAAGGTATTCATTTTTAGTATTTCATATATTGTTGGGCTCACTAAATCCTTTGTAATTTCCATAGAGGAGGGTTCCCTTATGCTTGTGTTTCAACCAGTATTGGGGCTTTTATGTCGCTTTGCAAGAAAGTTTTAAAATTGGCTTTATTCCATTCAATTTGGCCTTCAAAATAGTGTTGCTTTGCAAGAAAGTTTTAAAATTGGCTTTATTCCATTCAATTTGGCCTTCAAAATAGTGTTTCCGAGAGTGAGGAAAATGTTATAATGCTCACACCTACTCCACTTGCCACGTGGCTTCCCTGCACTAAAATCCAGGTGAGACCCAGATGGAAGAGCAAAAAAAATTGTAATAAGTTATATATCAAAAACTGGTCTTACAAACTTGTCAGTCATCATTCACTCACTCACTCACTATACGGTTTTGTGTCCGTTGTTCCCTGTCTTTCAGGGGTTGGACGTTTCATCAAGACATTGAAATTGATATATCTATCTGACATATATGCTACAAGTTCTTATGTTGTTGTACGTACCAACTCGTGTGTCTTCAGGAATTTGCTCGTAGTCCATGCCTTGTGTGAAGGTAGGGGGCTGGTTGGCCTGTGCACCTGATATAAAAGACAGCCATGATTGTGCATTAAAAAAGAAGGCAAACACAGTCACTGTCCATTGTCCATTGTCACATGTAACGTTATGCCCCTTATTATTTCTACCATGTCCTTTTGTACTTGCAATCAGCCTACGGATTGTGACCGGACATGAACTTTCTAATCAAACCCAGATAAACCTTCAAATCAAAAGGTTCATTTAATTAAAAGGCAAACTTCCACAACAGGAAAAATCATGATTCAAAGAGCACCCGAAAAAGAGTATCAATCACTTAAGGACAGCCAACGGGATGTGATTATACATTGATGAAGGTTAGACATCCTCGTAACAAGATACACCAAAAAGCAGATACTCAAGCAACTGAATGTAACTCACCTGTTCTAAGAATAATGCAGACCATGCCCAGCACAACTGCTTGTCTCCACAACATGGTGCTGTGTGTTTGCTAGCGATCTGAAACGTAAAAGTTAAGAATTCAATCAAAGTAGACGTAACATCTTCCACACAACAGTACACATTAAATCTTTTGAAGAAAATTTGTGCATGGTCATAACAGCAAATATGCCTACTAGTAGTTACATTATCCAAATACTCATATGATGAAGCCATTGGGAGAAAGACTTTTCATTTTGTTTTTACAGTTTTTGATTTTTAATAGGAGAACCAACAAATTAAATTGGTGTGGCCTAATATGGAAAATACTATTAAAAGGCACAAATTACAAGCTGTTCCTACTATATGTTATGTACAATATAAAGTTTCCTTCTTTGTATGACACCATATGGCACAATCTGCATATTAAGCACACGTGAGTATACCGCAAACAATAGGTTTTAATAACGCCATAGAAACAAAGCTGAACAAAACCAAACAAATATGTTTGGTCAGGGCATACAAAAGCATTGAACTGTGACCAGTTGACATTTTAAAGATCAATAAGTTGCAGCCTTATCATTCTAAAGGTTTTTTTTAACTGAGAAAAAATATGCATAATGCCCATTCTATATCTAAACTATATACTTTTTTTTTATGTATTAATAGATCTGGGACTTCGTCACAGTCTAATGTATAATAGGCCTAGGAAAAATGTAACAGTTGCATTTCCTGTTTCCCTACCTACCCTAGAAGAACCTGTCAACCCTAGACTAGTTTCCAGTTAGTATTTCTATTCAGCCTGCTTCCTATTGAAGTAAAAACACTGCTTGTCCTATCTAAGGGATAGGTGTATCCATTATGCACAAAATTAAAGTTTGACATTGAAAGACAAGTGTCCTCATGCATTTCAGTTTACTTTGTTTGACTCTATTGTACTATCTATCACTTAGAGTTTTGGCCAGCCTAAAGAAAATCGAAAGAAAGATAATCCCTGCCTTACGACCAATTTCTTCCTGGACTGAAATAGGAAACATACTATTTTTTTTCCTAGGCCTAATCAAACAGATAGATAGATAGATAGGTAGCACAAACTGCCAGCTACTGTATGCTGCCATCTGGGGTATCTAACCCAAAGATAATGTTCACCATCAACACTTGTCAGTCAAACATGAGAAATTGTTTGACAGAGATCTCTCAGCAACAGGGGCTCTTGGGGAACAAGCTTACAGAAGGAAAGAGTGCCTGGGATTGTTTTATACAACAGTTTGAGGGCTAAGTGTTGCAACAATTTACTAACATTGCTATGGCAAAACCAGGACTCCTCTCCAAGTGTTTATGGAAAACAAAGCATGTGAACATTGTGCCAAATGGACAATATGTAGTCATTGCCACAGCAGAAATGTTCAGAAATGTTCTCGTCTACTAATTCTCAGTAATAGATTATTTGGTAAATGATTTCTGGGAGAAAGTCTGAAAATGTTATAATAATACCATGAAATTAAAAGCTTTGATGTAGCCCAATTTCTATACAACTCAAAGCAAGACAATACTTTCATGAAGCAGCAAACTGTTGCAATATGCTGTTACCTGTTACTAGAAAGCTCTAACTTTTATTGATTATCAGAAGGAACTTTGAAAATACATGGGAAACTATGCAAATGGCAGGTCAAGAATTGATTCAGAAAAAAGCTCTGAGACCAGAAGTTTAAACTCGTTCACAAATAGGGCCTTTATCAGCAAGTCATATCTGACCTTTCGCCATACCGGCAGTCACATGGGGGAATCAATAACGAACACAGGAACTTAGATGGTGATATGCTGCCAAAGTTCAGAGCAGTGACAAGTTAAGTACACAAGCAACACATCAAAAATCAATCAACAATACAATGATGTTACAGAAAGAAAAAACGTTTTTAATTATCAACTTTGATCATGAAGTATAAGAAGGAAAAATTCATATATAGATATAGATATATCATTCTTTTAGAAGAAATATGGGCATTTTTGTAATATTTTTCTTCTTGTTTATATAAATCACCCCCCCCCCCCCCCAGTATAAGCCAGTGCTGTCAGACGTCTGCGAAGGAGGCTAAAAGTAAATAGTGTAACTTTACAAAGTCAATGTTTGCAAAGGGCGTAAGCACTGCACACCCCAAACAGTCTTATTTTTTACTTCCTGTTGTACATGTGCTATGTATTAAAATCAGCCACACATATTAGAAACTCAAATTGATTGTAACCGTCCTGAGTCGCAATCCAGTTGGTGACATAAGCATGCTCTTCAGCCATTACACATGAAAACGAGACGATTGTATTATTTCAGTCAAGGGTAAATGCCTACTACCGTTGATATAAACAAATTTGTGAACGTCTAGAGAAGACGTGTGCAATGGCCACGTTACGTATAAACATTCAATCTTTTATTTTTTTATAAAAAAGATATCTGCCCTTGAGTTGTTAAGTATCTGCCCTTCTTCCGTGAATAGTTTTATCAGCTAAGTTGGTACCTCATTGGATAAAGTCATAATGAGATTCTATTTTACACAACCATGGTTTTATTCACAATCAACGTTTCGGTGACAGTTTGTCACCTTCTACAGGGCAATTCTTAACGAGTCAAGTGCACTGAAAAAGGTATCTGATGATCACCGAAACGCTGTGGTTGTGTAAAAAATAGTCTATTTATTTATATGACTTCCTTTCTCAAAAGAACGTTCAACGTTGCACGAGAAGTTACATGGCCAAACGTTTTGCTACCTCTAGGTCTGGCAAGGACGAGAACTGCCCCCATCTACACTGTGAACGATAGAAGATAGCTCTAGAAGTCGTTTCAATGTTAGGGAAGACGTGAAAGAACGTACCTGTTACATAACGTCACAACGGGCCATGGAGTCTCAGCACGACGTCACCTTTCCTCAGCAGGTTCATGTATATTTGTTTAGCCGTAATTACCTTTGCCAGAATGGCTAAGGTTATGTTTTCGGTTTGGTGGTGTGGTTCTCCCCGTTTGTGAGCAGCATAACTCGAGAGGACTTCGATGGATGCAGCTGATATTTGGTGGGTGGGTAGGGGTGTGGAAGACGAAGGTCGAGTTCGATAATGGGCCTCCTAGCGGCTTGCTAAGGTACTGCAGCAGGACCTGCATGCTTGATATCTCGCGGTCCGGACATGCTGCGGTCGTGATTTTTGAGCGTTAGGGAGCCCTTAAAGCAGGGAGTGATTGCTGCGAGTTTGGGCCCCCTAGTGGCTTTCATGGAAGTGCAGGCGCCGGTTTAATTGCAAACTTTTGTCTGCGGACAGCATAACTCGAGAAGACTTCGACGGATGCAGCTGGTATTTGGTGGGTGGGTAGGGGTCTGGGAAACGAAGGGGGAGTTCGATAATGGGCCCCCTAGCGGCTTCCCTTGGTACTGCAGCGCAACTTCCGGGTGTGTTTTTCCATCTTCTGAACATGGTATGGCCACGAGTTTTGGGTGTTAGATAGCTCTTATGCTCAGGAGTTAGTAACATAAGTTTGGGCCCCCTAGTTGCCCTTATTCTTGGTCTACAGATTATTAAATCTTATGTGTACATAGCATGTATACACCCCATCATGTATAATGTACTGTCCCTATAAACAATTTTCTTGTAATCCTATCGTCTGGTTTATAGTCATGTTGACCTCTTTTGCAGCAACTATGACCTTTGGGGTCACTTCTTGTCAATCTTACACTATAGGCTTGGGCATGACGTAACCATTACACCCAAATATAGCCACAGTGCCAGAATGGCTATGGTTATGTTTTGTGCTTGTGAGTCTGTGTGTGTGTGTGTCTGTGTGTGTGTGTGTGTGTGTGTGTGTGTGTGTGCATAACTCAAGAAGCCTCGGATGGATCCCGATAATATTTGGTAGGTGGGTAGGGGTTGGGAAAACGAAGGTCAAGTTCGATAATGGGCTCCCTAGCGGCTTGCTAAGGTACTGCAGCAGAACTCAATTTTTTATATCTCATGTTCTGGACATGTTGTGGTCGCGATGTTTAAATGGTAAATAGCCCTTGGGGCAGAGAGTAAGTGCTGTAAGTTTTGACCCCCTAACGGCTTGTTTGGAACTGCAGCCGCCGATTTCCTTTCAAACTTTGGAGGAGAATAACTCGGGAACGTGTAGAAGGATCGTCATGATTTTTGGTATGTAGATAGCCCAAGTAACAATGTACATAATGGAATACTAATTATTCAAATCAACAGCTAATTTGCATAATTAATGAGGAAAGTTTATAAATCCACTGCATTTCATGATAGGACTTTCAAACTTGTCACATATTTAGATGAGAAAGAGAAAAATATCAACGCATATTAATTATGCAATTGACCTCATTTGCATAATTAATGAGAAAATATGAATGTGTTGACGGATCGTCATGATTTTTGGTATGTAGATAGCCAAAGAGAAGACTTACATGGTGGAATTCTAATTATGCAAATTGACAGCTAATTTGCATAATTAATGAGGAAAGTTTGTAAATCTACTGCATTCCATTATAGGACTTTCAAACTTGTCAAATATTAATTATGCAAATGTTGATCTCATTTGCATAATTAATGGAAAATATGAACGTGTTGACGGATCGTCATGATTTTTGGTATGTAGATAGCCTAAGTAAAAACTTACATAATGAGATACCAATTAATAGCTAATTTGCATAATTGATGAGGAAAGTCGATAGATCCACTGCATGTAGTTGAGAAAAATGGCAGAGAGTAAGTGGTGTATGTTTGGGTCCCCTATAATGTCTTTTCTTGAACTGCAGATGCCGGTTTTGTTTCAGACTTTGAAAGAGAATAAGTCAAGATTGAAAGGATCATCATGATTTTTGGTATGCTGATAGCTTAAGTGATGCTTGATACAATTTGATATTAATAGTGTAAATAGGGATCTAATTTGTATAATCAATGGCGAAATTTTATGAACCAACTCCAGGCATATAAAATAAAATGTAATGAGTGACAAATTTATGTCTACAGACATCATTCTACATAACAAACCTGGTTTATTTGGCAAAGGTATGTGTTCGTGGAACTCTAGTTTAATCTTGCGTGCTTCTTTACGTAAATATTCCCTCGTACCTTTGCGCGGTATTGTCCTTACAATAAGGGCCTTGACAATCAATTGCTTCAACTTCGTGAACAGCACACTGGAATACTAGGATTGCGTTCTACCTAGTTTCGGGAAGAAGATGTCGTGTGGAATCTACCGCGTTGTTAAGCAATGCATTATTATCAAAGCCATATCAGAGCTTGCAATACAGACTGAAATGTATAGACCATGTGTATATAGACTTACAAATGATCTAAAAATTTCCTAAGTGATTTTCGTTGATAGTTAAAAATTCAGCCAATTTGCTCACCAGTCGCAAGGTGGCGTCGCTTGTTCATATCGGTGAATAGGTGGAAAAAGAATCATTGATAGAAGCAACTTTTACATATAATAACGCGTATGGTTTTGACCCTCTTGGGATGTGCGTGGGTATTCATAATCTAATCATTTATTCATTTAGCCAACACCTACCAATACGCGAAATATCATGATGATCCAGAGTTAGTCTGTTCACAAATAAAGAAAACACGAACACACAGACCCGAAAATATATTTGAGTAGCGAAAGTGACAAGAAAGGACCCATCTGTTTACTTTGTTTTGTTGTTTGTTTGTTTGTTTGTTTATTTACCTATTTTGATGATGTCTCCGCCTTGTCATGGGCGGAGACAGATTGCAACAGTCTTGGGTACAAAAAAGGGTGACATAACCTTCCACCCATTCCGGCTTTAAACTTTACTGAGGTGAACTAACCCCGTTTTTTGACGGAATGATGTCAACCAGTCTAGCCAGTGAAGTGACTAACATCAGTAGCACTTGGTTTATCGCTATTGTAGGTCACGGACACTACGGGAGATCAACAACGGTACAGGTCCCAGTCCATTTTACACAAACAGCGGTAACCCGGTTAGCACGCCTCTGTGTACATGTAACACGCGCCAGTGCGGATGTTGAGTGAGGAACAGCAGTACTCTCCAAGCAGAAGTTGGTGGGGGAAAATTGTGACCTTTTCCTTATATGCCGTATTTGTCGATGAGCCAAGTCGAAAGTCGAAAAATACGGCATATAAGGAAAAGGTCACGATTTTCCCACCAACATCTGCTTGGAGAGAAGGACAGCAGAGGTAAGGCCGCCTTTTCACTGGATGGATCCTTGGGGTGACCAAAAGTAGATCTGTATGAATGAAGTTTATTGCTAGGCAATTGTACAAGGTACATTGTTTGGCAATTTATACTATGAGGCTACATAACAGCAAAATAGTATCGATAACATTATATTTCATTTATATGAGTTGAGGTTATAGCACAGTCATCCCATGATGCAAAAACAGGCAAATATGTGAAAGACTGCTTTGTTATTAGAAAGAATACCGAGACTCGTGATTAGCCCTTCTCGATTGTAAAACTATATAAAAGACTTATGTTGGCCCTTATTGTTATAGTAGGATGTTGAGTTTTACCCTATACCTCTATTTTGTACTTTGTGTAATAGTTGTTGCCATACATTGCACAATTGTCGTGCAATTACGTTCTTCTTCTTGTGCATGAATGTTCTTGTCTTGCACTTAGAATAATGTACAAACACATTGACCTACGAAGGAGGATATAGGAGTTGACCATGATAGTAGTAATTACACGGAAAATACCAGGGAGAAGTGTCATTTAGTTCTAGTGTATGATCTATGACTTTATAACTGGAATATGATCTATGTTGCCAAAGTAGAATTTGGAAGACAACAAAATACACGAACCATGCAAAATACACGAAATTCGTTAACTTTGAACTACAGATGTGATGAGAGAGTTGTGACCGCTCAAAGGTCACAATGCCGTCGAAAGGGGGTATAAACAGACTGTAGAGTTCTGGCACGCTGATACATCCCTTTTTAGATAGATAGAATAGAAGAGCACATCAACAAGCAAGACCCGCCCACATACCAAATATCATCACACACACACACACACACACACACACACACACACACACACACACACACACACACTGATATCCCCATTGTACATGGAGGTAATATCTGACACCCAGGCAGGGGACTTAATAAGCAGAATACGGTATGATTGAATACAACGATATTTGTAAAATTTACAAAGCATGTTAATCCATTTTACTTACAAATGAAATGCAATTACATAAAAGCAAACATATTAAAAATACCATACCAAACTACACTTGAGCAGAGATTACATTAGACCAGTTTGCCCCCCAGATAGCAGTCTAAAAATTTCAAAAATGTGCTTATGATACAAAAAGCAGAAACTCCATGTTCAAAATGTGTCCATATTTGAACCGCACATACAATGCACGGCAGATTGAAAGTCATGAAACCAACGTAAAACACCACGAAAAGGTCCTTTCCCACCTGCCGCGAAAACAAATACATTCATGAGTAATCCCTTCTAGGCTGCCGAGAAAGTGTTATTTTGGTCGTTAAGGTTTTTATCATAGAGTTAAAATATCCTCGTATAAACAAGGCAAGTCGCATTCCTACTCTACCCCTCTCCGAGGTAAAACATCATGTGTGGTCATGTAAATCAACAGACCATCTCACAGCTCCATTGGATCATCTCTGCATGTCTTCTTGTACCTCGCCCTAAGCTTTGATGTACCAACTTGCTAAGACAAGAAACAACACTCCCAACACCCAAAACAAACCAGTGTATACAGCATTTCCGCCTATTCCGTTCTTTATATCAACTGTACGTTATGCTGCCCTAAATATAATCACCCGAGTGCAACGAATCCATTATAAACGTTAATGGGGTACAATGTAATCTTCAAGAAGATATAGGGTGTATGTCAGTGTTATATTTTCACCTGGCGCCGTCTTCGTGGGCCGTCTTGTCTCTCCCACCTTCTTCACGTGCACGGCATTACCGACTGGTTCTACTTCGCATTCGCACTGCAGCTAGGCGTCGCTGCTGCAGTGGGAGGATGCGGTCCCATACGTGACTTAGAATGTATTCCCCCCTCTTCACTGTTTCTGACTGGTATAAACAAGGCAAGTCGCATTCCTACAGTCTTAAACCAGTGAGTGCATCTAGATCTGTCGCCGTCTCTGTCTATCACCTTGGACCCCTTCCCAGTTTACTACTATACAACGTGTTTCTTCTGACATGTAAGCGGTGATTTGTTCAAGTTGTCTTTCTTCTCGGCCCCCTTCTTCCTCGCTCTCGTGTACCTTCCCCTCTAGATGCTGTGACTGAAACAGCAATGAAACTGAATGAATAAACTTTATTGCTCGACAATTGTACAGGATACAACGTATTGCAATGGCTACTAAACTACAATGTCTACATACAGACTTGCTAACTATGTGTCGCTAGGCACTACACTGTTGGTGTGGGCGATCGCGCGAAAGAACGCCAAACCGACACCTAGCGTCTGGTCTCGCCGTACTTGAAATAAACGTGACAGTCTGGCCACACAAATCTGGTTCAAAATTTAGGTCGATGACTTCTTGTCCCTCCCTACTGTTAGTGTACAGTAAACAGTGGTGCAGCAACAGTGGTGCTTGCTGTTTGTTAGCACCCCTTGTATTGATTAATTAACGTCTTAAACCCGAGCCCTACACAAGTGGAACATAATACTCCGGATTAGTTGCCACAAGTTACATATCGAAACTGGAAGGCACAACCGCACCCCTCTGCAGCATAGAGTCTGCCAATTTTGTGATCTACAACATGTAGAAGATGAACAGCATTTTATTTTACACTGTAAATTGTACCATAATGAACGGATTGTGCTTTATGAATATATCAGAAAAGAGTTCCCATATTTTGAACATCTGAATGCATGCGCGCAACGGATAAATTTCTATTTTTGATGCGCCTAGACAAACCCTGTATATCAAACATTATATGTTCTTATATCTACACCTGTACAAAGAAGCGAGAAGATGTCGACCATCCTGTTAGCTTAGTACCTTCAACTAGTTAAATTGTATCCTGTTGTTTTTTCATATGTTTGTTATTCTGTTATCAGTCATGTCTGTTATCAGTGACCTGTACCTAGCCCATCGAGGCATGAATGTACAATAAAGGCCTTTCATTCAATAAACACTGTACTGGACATCACCTTGCAGGATTCTATGATTCGGACCCGTAAAGTACCTAATTCACTTCGGGGTATGGGGACAATGTCCTTGCACCTAGCATCCCCCCTCCCCCTCTCGGAAGAGAAAATTTACCTATAGTATCTTCAAGGCATGCCCTAGATTCACGACAGGTCCCGATATTGTGCCCTTGGGACGGACACTTGAACAGGACTTTCCTCATTTGACTAAAAATGAGAACCTAGTTTTGGTTAGGGACGTCTTCGGATGGGAAGTCAAGTCAGAGGTTCTGTTTTTGAGGACAGCCACATTTAGAACACGGTAAAGATCCCGCCACACTTATGGGTATACTTCCCGGCGTGATTGGTCCAGGTCTCCTAGTTGACTTCCTGAAAGGTTTATTGTCATCTGTCATGTCAATACAAAACAGAATAAAGTTTTATTTGATGTGAAATTATGAGCTGTACGCAACCTTGACGGGTACTTTCAGTAAAGTCGGCAGTGTTGATGTGCCCCTCGAAAGGACTTCAGGCAGTTTCGTCTGTGGCCGAAGAATTCGCGTCTGTGGATGACTTGATTTATTTTTCTTATCTCACAGTTAACCGCAGACGGATTTCGATGATAACAAGGGGAGAGGGGCTGTTATCAGGTTGATTGATTAATCTATAATCAGATTGCTCCTAAGCATGCCCCTGTCAGTCATTCATGCCCTTCTTGCTTGTAATAGCATCTAGTCTTTACTATTCCATGCAATACTATTGAATCACTGCATTTAGCCCATGTGGGCAGGAACATGCAAATAAAGATCTCTCATTGAAAATTGGCCTAAGCATAATTTTATAGTGTGGAAGCTACAGTAACAGTGGACCGGACGTTTTAGCCTATCGGTTATTGCGTTGGGTTCGTAAACTGGGTTCGAATCTTGCACGGTAGTCAGGAGACTGCACTACTACACGCCTCTTGTATCTCACTTCTTCTGGGCTAGGACACATTAACAAGATTCTGTTTGCAATACTTTTCCTTGACCCGTGGATAACACAAGCTGATTTATATACACATGGACGGCGATGAAAGGAGATGATCTGGATTTGTCGAACTAGATAAACTGTGTTCTACAGTAAGACGGGGCCTGGTTGTCACTCATATAGTGAGGAGGCTACAGCGGGTATTTCACGGGGATACGCCTGTCAGTCTTCCGCAAACTGGCGCAAACAGGCGCCCATTGGTGCCAAGTTGTCGCCAAATTGCGATTTTCTTAGTTAAGATCGAGAAAAATTCCATATGACGCTAGAAGACGCCAGTACATTCCAACTGAAATTCGCAGTTGGCAAAAGGGCACTAAGAGATACCACTTATTTTGTAGAACAAAGTACAATGTAATATAATAATATGTCCGTCTCGAATTCTTAGTTTGAACTTCTGTTAATTCGTGGGATGCTAAAATCGGTATGCTCATTGCGATCATGTAGGAGGACGTAAAACTGAGAAAAAACATTATGAACTATGCAAATTACACCAACCAGCACGACCGGATGATGATGATAATGATGATAAAAAATTACAATCACAAAAGACATGATTTGTATCACTACAACTCTCTGTCTTATGTATTTCAATCATTGCACATTGTTTTATTCAATTAATGACCTTCCGCGAGTCAAAACGGCTGTGGCAAAATTTCCTTGGGGGATGTTAGCCCTGCTGACCGAAGAGCCTAAGTTAGCCTGTGTGGGCCCTGGCAGCACTCTTCATTTCAGGTTATCTGTTATATAAACAGTCACTTGCCTCTTGACAGTCATCTGTAGGATACCTCCACAATCCCTCGTGGATTCGTCTGGATCTTCCGCAGCGCTAACTTGACAAGGCAACACACTTTCCGACGGGCCGGCAATGCTTAAATACTCTGAGGGATTTTGGTGTTGATGTGTGGATAGGTACAGGCTGTGGATCTGTATATGATTTTCCTGTATGCAATCGTTGTTACAACGCACTGTTAAACATGTACATTAAAGTAAACTGTAACAAACTCTTCTTGAGCCGTGAATTACCAATACGATGATCAGCGGTGTTTTTCATAATGAAAAAAATAAGTGCTTCTTTCTGCATGCGACCCAAAACAGTTACTCAAGCACCTGTACATGGTTTTGGAAACGGTCAGACGTTTCAGATATAAAACCATATCCAGTTGCTTGAGTAACTGCTTTTTGGTATATCTTATTACCTGGATGTCTAATCTTCATCGATGTATGTAAGTGCTTCTTTCCTTTTTCTGTTTTGTCGGGAGCTTTGCACATCGCTAGCATGGTGGCCCAGAAACCGAAATGGGTAGCGACGGATGCATTTTACTAGCTAGTGACAGAAACCAGTTGGAGATAAGATACAGGCTGCAGTCTGTGGTACAACAGGTGTGTTACGGGGGCAAGCCAGAAGCTTAGCATCGCGAACTGTTTGTTTAGAAGATCAGAGTTCATTCAGTTGACTGATCTTTGGTGCTTGTTGGGCCAAAGTTGAGTAAAGCCAGATTACTTTCAACGATTTGTAAAGCAGCCAAATCTGAGAGATGTTGAAGGGAAACCCTTTTTTGCGTTAAGAAATGAAAGGCATTTTCACGACGATTGTTTTAGCATTGGACGCTCCCGGGGGGTTTGTGTATTCTTCAAGCAGATGTAAAGAGGGCCGACGAATTCAAGTAAAATGGTGCACTACTAGGAAAATGTACTAAATGTTGCAAGTGCACGCCTAAGACACTGAGTTGGACATCTTCTTGTACCTGTAGAAGACGTCTGTGCTATCTATACATGTTTCATTGTTTGCATATTTTTATTTCAATATTTGATATACTGTCTAAGAAACAGTATCTATTCTCACGTTTACTCATGTACAAAGAGTAAAAGTTTACTCTACCCTGGTAGTTTAGTATAACACTATTGTATACTATATATGTTTAGCTAGTGTATTGTTCTTTATACTTTCTTTATACACATTAAACGTTTGTTAAGTCATTCGACCTGCGCCTAGCCTTCGACTCGAGGCATGAATGGTCTTTCATCATCATATAGTGTTTATACGATCGAGGTCTCATGAAGAAAGCCATGTAATACTATGCATTAAGTCCACAGACGCGTCTTGGATACTTTGCTACAAAACTCTTCAACAAAACAAAACAAAACAAAACAAAGCCAAACCAAATACGAGATCAAGAAGAGAAAGCAGGCTCGAAACCTGGGTTTAGTTCCCCCTGCCATCTTGTTATTTTGGCAGAACCTTGTTTACGTTTCCATTCGCTTACTTTTTATCCCAGGAAAACCCAAAGGCATTTTGTTTTGTGACCCAAATCGTGGCCCGACCTTTTCTGTTCTGTACCAGTGGTCCATTGGGACAGCCTTATGATCCATGGACTGTCTGGGTGCACGGTATGTGCCTGGCAGTCACAGAAAAGCGGGTATGCACCCGGGATATCTCTGATGGCCGCGCCTATTTGCGACAAAATATTGCGACAACTTTGCGAATTTGCGATAATGTTTCCTTGCGGTCACACGGCCGGACTTAGTTAGCATGAAATTTTGAAACCCAGACGAACCGCCACTGCGAGTGTTACGCTGAATGGTGATTTAATATATCACGCGAATTCAGATTCAGGCATTTGCGCACAATTTGTGATATGTTTAGAGCACCCTGCACAGGAGAAAGTTCTTGTATATAATTGTCACAAATGTCTAATATCCCAGCAGATCCTACGGTGACATTAGATAGTATCATATATATCATAGAGCAGACCAAGGAGTTTAGCCGGCCAAGGAGTGTCACCTGCCAACCAGTACGGATCTGCGTCGAGAACAAATGTCTGTCGCGTCTAGTCTCCAAGCAGATGTACGGTACCATAAGATAATATCAAAGCTGGCCAAGGAGTGTAGTCGGCCAAAGGGAGTCAAACGGGCACCTCCGGTCGCGAACACACTCCCAGGTCGGCTTCACGCCTCTGTCAGCTTTTGATACTATCTTATGCTACCGTGGGATCTGCTTAGAGATTATGTCGCGTCCCGCCATGAGCGTGAGAACCATCTGTCCGCCGAGAATTCTTCCGCGGGAAATCTTGTTGGCAAAATATACAATATGCATGAAGTAATGATCGCCGGGGGACAGTATGGCATCAGGCGTGATGACCTTGTCTGTTTGTCTAAGCGGCTTGTGACAATGACAATTTCTCTCAGCGGCGTGGCGTAACTGGTAGAGCGTTCGGCTCGGAATTTATAGGTCCTGAGTTCGATCCCGACGTCGTGCCCTTGGGAAAGGCACTATACACGACCTTCCTCACTTCACCCAGGAGTACTTCGGTCGGGGAGGTAAAAGACTACCTTTACCTTCTGTCTATACCGTGTATGTGGAAGTTACAAAACTTGAGTGCAGTGCCACATTGTCCTCGTCTGTCCAAAAGCAAGTAGAAAAAGATTCTCTTTGCTATTAGGACAAAGTCACTGATTTTGTAATCCAGCTAAGAAATCTATCAAAACAGGTCTATAGTTAGCATACCCGTTTGAATTACCCTTAAGGCTAGGGCGACAAATAAGGCTAACGTCACATTTTCCAACCGGGGCCCGGCCGGATTGTTTGTGGAAAAAAAACTAGAAATGTATGAAAATATACAGAAATAATGCCCACGACAACTCTCTTTACGTCTTGTGTACTTGTATCTTTTAGATCGTACTTTTCGTTCCTGAAATCTGCCCGGCCGGGCCCCGGTTTGGAAATGTGACGTAGGCATGAATAGAGAATGGTGACCAGGCCCAGCGCACCTTAATTGTGTTCCACCGCCAGATAGGATATCGGGTCCAAATGGGGGCGATAAAAACAACGTTAACATTCCAGACATTCCCGCGTTGGTTTGTCCGCATCCATAACTATTTTCCCTATGAATAGTCGCAAAAAAGGGTAAAAAAACGTTTGTAAACAGCAATAGATTGGACAGGGGCCGGGTACAATCGTTGTACGATTGTCGCACGACCGTAAAATGAGTGCATTGCCGGGATAGTCGTGTATCTGTCGTACGTACAAAAATCGGCTGTCTTGTTACGAAAAGCGGTGTCTAGATTCTTGTCGGCGATTAGTTTTGTCACAGCCTGCTTGACGACATCAAAACCGTAGGTTCACACCTGTATATTCAAGTCCGCTTTGACATTTTTGCCTCAGGTAACGTCTCCTTGGAAGTACTTCCTTGCTTCAAGACGTTATGTTTTTGCTTCGACCCACCGCATTGGGTCCTAGGCCACTACTTCCTCGACGGCAAACTTTATCAAGGCCAAAAGGTGCCGTCCTACTACTCTCCAAGCAGAGGTTAGGCTCCGGCTGTTTGTTTTTATACATTATTTTTAGTCGTTTTTATCGGGCTTTCTATTTTGTCATTTTTCTTGAAGTACGCCAGCCAAACTCCAAGCAGAGGTTAGGCTCCGGCTGTTTTTTTTCTTACGTTATTTTTAGTCGTTTTTATCGGGCTTTCTATTTTGTCATTTTTCTTGAAGTAGATAGAATACAAAATAGAAAGCCCGATAAAAACTACTAAAAAAACGTTAAAAAACAGTCGGAGCCTAACCTCTGCTTGGAGAGTAAGAACGAGCAAACTGAACACAACAGCCCCAACCCGGACATCCGCGAAACAAAGCCTGGGATTGGTAACTCGATTCTTCCACCTTTGCAGTCGCGGGAGGTAAGAGTGCGCTTGATACGATCCGTATTGGGTTGCAATATTCGGATAATAGCAACAAAGAGGGGTTAAATGGGAGGCGCACTGGCGATTAGGGTGAGAAAGATTGTTCACGATCAGTCACCTGTTGAGCATTGTTTAGCACCTTTGAACAACAAAACATATTGCTCCTTTTAGAACTTTCACAACTTTCCAACGACATCTTCTTTAGAAGAACTCTTGAAAAAAACATGATATTAAGCTCACTGCAGAGCTGTAGGTGATCCTAAATGTATACCAAAAGCTTTGTAAAAGACGATATTGAGCGAAAAAAATCAATTACGTGTAAAAAAATATAACCAATCTCCCATATAATGCATATTCGCGTCTAGATACTTTAACTACAAGAAGAACGATAAAATTTGAGACATTTTTTTCAAGTTGTTTTAAAGCATTATATTTACTCCAAGAGGTTATGTTAAGGGCAAGGAAACCAGGTCACTATATGTGTCGACCGTCGAAAATGCGTTATTATATCAAATTGAGAAAGAATTCGAACAGGTGCATCCAGCTGTGTTGTTGCCTGGGGCAATGACCTGGCGTTGCCACGAATTGAAGCAGAAATGGCATTAAAATCACAGAAATGGCATAAAAATCAATTTGTGCATAAAATAAGTCCTATGCCAATCGTTATTACATGTGCTGTTGTTTGTTCATAATCCTATGTTTGGTAGTGCGTGGACTTTCTAAAACTGTATCTTAGTTATAAAACGTTTCGTTTTCGATATTCCTCGTCCGTTTGTTTTGCCAAGCGTTTATAGTACTTACGGTCATGAATAAAAGTGAATTAATTAGCCTCATTCGCAGATTTCTTAGGAGAGCTCTTATTCGCTATTTCCAACATCGGCTAGGGTTCTCTTATGCCGAAAGAGAGAGTTTTTGCGCGCCAAGAAAAACTGTCTCTTCTGACATCTAATAAGAACCTAGCCAATGGTGAAAATCGCGAACCAGCGCTAACCTGCGAAGTTACTCTCAAAACAGAGGTTGGTGGGGAAAATCGTGACCTCTTCCTTTCATCCGTTTTTTTTTTTCGATCGGTCTACCCACCGAGAAGGCCGGTGAAAAAAAAAACAGATGAAAGGAAAAGGTTGCGATTTTCCCCCACCAACCTCTGCTTGGAGTGTATGCGAAGTAGGCTTATAGCGAATAGCTTCCTCCTACGTCACGGTAGCGCATTAATTGCCCCGCCGTTATTTTTACAATCACAATTGGTGCCAGGCACTATGCGGTACTCATGATCATGACTAATCAACGGCGTCGTTTGAGAGAGAGAGAAGATAATGAGAATGGCTATGGCTTGAAAAACACTTGAAATGCACGTTGGGCTAGTCATAGAGAATATATAACGGTTAGGTTGTCACCGTGCACTTGTCAAGCCACCTTAGCAGCCGACTTATTCAAGCAGAACTCCGCCCATGTGCATCAGGGTGTTTTGCGTCACGTATGTACTGTGGGTCAACCCAGCAACCAGTGTGCGGGTTGTTGGGGAGCATATTGTGACACCTCTGGGTGGGTCCCGGTCTGACACTGCAAACTTCCTGGTGCTTTAATACAGAAAAAAAAGTGGCTCTGCATGGGTTGATTTCAACATCTCCAACCGGGACCTGCTAGAAGCTAATGAGAAGGCCGTGGCCTTACTGCAGTATTCACAGGGAACGATATGATGATGATGAATTAATATAACTAGAGATAATTCAGTTTAGCATATTTCAAAGAAAATCACTGGCATAAAATGGTTTTGTATTAAAAAAAAGACAAGATAAGAAACATGATACACGAAGTACAACCTGTTAAAGATGATGACAAATTAAATCAATCAATCAATAGCAATCAATCAATAAAGGAATTGTGGTTTTGTTGAACTTGAATGTGAATGTGACATATTATAGTAACTGATAATTTCGCGCGAGTTGCTATGTGTGTGTATTGCCATTTGCAAACCATTGGCTAATAATCAAGCTTGCAAGTAGGCCAAGAAGTCGCTAAAGTTAATTTCAGTCAAAATAGATTTGTTATCAACTACAGTCTGGGCAAAGGGCGCCAACCTCACTGACCTTTGATACTCACGCAACTAACTCACCCGTACCTGTCAGACTCAAATAAACGTTAAATTAAGTCACCTTTGTGGAATTAGACAAAAATTCTGACAGCACTTTTACTCTATGTTGGGTAATCACAACATTCGAGAAATATGGATACAGGACAGCAGGAGATACCACTGCGTAAGGTTAATAAGGGGTTGTTTTTGCCAGGATACACACACAGGTGTTGCGAGTTGCCGACAGGTCTGTGCTCCCCCGTGAGTACGAGTGGGCTCGCCCGATAACTGCACCATTACTTCATTGTTTGAGCACGGGCGGGCTTGTTTGCAGTTCTATCGATGGGTGAAACGGGACCCGGCTGGGAATTTCGTGTAAGGTTCTCTCACTAAACCCTCCAGGGGGCAAGTAAGGTGTGTTTCTGACAGAATTCATCCAAGTGTGGCCTTGAAGCAGAAGAGGAACAAGGTTGAGACAAAACTGTCGTCTGCAAAAGAGAAACCCGTCACCGACCGACCTACCTGTGCCCACAACTCAAGGTGTGAGGGGTTCGATTCTCAGCGAACCGTCGGAAACTGAATTGCTTTTGAGTCACTAATTAGAGTTGGCGAAGCCACTCCTGGATTTGGAGAGTGCTCTGAGAGAACAGGAGACCTGGAAAACGTTGAGTAGGAGCCAAAAATACAGAGCTGAAAAACGAGGGGAGCATATAACGGTGCACCGTCATACCAACACCCCGGGGCGCTGTCTCCCTGTCCCGCACACCGCTGTAGGTACAGGTGAGTGACCATATCATGTACCAACGTTTCCGTGTGCTTCATCGTTACGTAACGTGGTACAGTCCGATAACGATGAATATTCCCTTTTCCTCACACCCTATACTTGGTAGTCGTTACAACCTATTAGTCAGGATTTCAGAGAGGATTCAAAACGTGGGTTGTCCTCGCGTGATAAAGGGAACCATTTATCCGGCTGAGGCATTTAGCTCAATCCTGCCGAACAAAAGCTCCCTGATGGCTTACTCAGCCGGGCCACAACATGGCGGACCTTCACAGCTGTGGGCCAGTCCGCTATTAGAACATTCCTGGGAGGGGCCAACAACTTTTCCTTCCCGTTTTTGCTCCAATTTCTAAACCGTGGGTGAATCGTAACACGATTTTGAACGAATGTCAAGTCTGGAATCCCTCAAGTGCCACCGTTAAGGCTAAACACACCTGTCCAACCTGGCCACACCCAAGCACTAACGTATATAGAATATCACTAACAATAGGTACATATTTTTGCGCGTTGTGGAAAGGGGGGTGGTGGGTAGGAAGATATTTAGCAGTCTTTAACGAAAAAAGTAGTCAAATTGTTGATGCTTAAGACTAGATTATCCTTGGATTGGGAACGTTCTGGGTCAGTGAAACCAGTAACAGGTTATTCTGCATGACCATAACTACTGAGAAAACAAAGCTCACTGTGTATTGTAAACAGATATGGACGCACACTAAAAATGCCTCCAAAAGTTACCACGAAGAACTATGGTTTAGAGACATTTATCATATGCCTCTTTTATTTCTTCCTAGACTCAAAAAGCCTTTAATAAAGACCGTTTTTCCTTGTTGACCTCCAGTGCCACCTTAAGTTTGTACTTTAGATTGGAGGCTATTTAGTTTATGGTCAGAACGTGACCAAAAGAAATCTTCTGGTCTAGGTGACCAGTTGTTGACGTCCTTTAAGGGCCCTTAAACGGACACTTGAAATACCTGTAGAACCTCGGCAGGTGTGCAAGCTATCTTGAGGACGTCTTTAATGAAGAATCTTGTGAAATTTGCTGAGATCTAATTAAGGCATTCAAACTTCGAAGTCTCAATAGGCAGTTTACATAGTTGTGTTTTAAAAGTTTTTGTTCAAATGTGTTTTTTTGTTTCCGTTGATATAATCTTAACTATCAAATATTCTTTAAAAAAATAATATTTCAAAGATGAATGTCAATAACCGTTTAAGTCGTGACAATAAAGGTTAGTCTTTCAAAGTCTAAATAGGCAGTTTGAAATAGTTTTGTTTTAAAAAGATTTTCCAAATGTCTAGTTTTCCTTTATTCAAATTATGGTTTCTTTTAATTGCTGTAATTGCTTCAAGGGACTAGGTAGGTAGGTAGGTATTTTTATCTAGTAAGAAAAGAATGTTCATAGAGGGATTATCATACCCGTTAAATTGTGAGAATGTCTGGCAGTCTGTATTACCACTGAGGTGATGATATAGGTAAGAAGTCTTGAAAAATTTGTGAAGAAGTTCTATAGAATCTGGAACAGGAAGTTTGCTTTTTCATTACTCCTGCAAGTGAACAGGGACAGGGATATAAGATGTTTGTGAGTCAATAAGGAAATGCAAAGCAAAAGATAAAAGAAAAATTCATATCCTCCCTTTGAAAATCAACAAACTGTTTTAATAACTCAGAAGGTAAAAAAAATGAGGAGGTATTCTCATATGCAAATTTTGAAAGGAATTTGGTCGCATTCCTGTATTGTTTCACATAAAAAGGTGAGTTCAGAGAAATAAGTAGTATGCTTGAGTTCAACTTAATTCATTCTTATTTCAGTATTTTTTCCAATTCTTCATTCACATCACATACCAACATTGCAGACATGTTAACACACAAAGAGATGGTAGCCTGAATGATGTTGATATTACAGACTATTTGAAAGTGTCCGAAATCTCACCAAGCTTAACATTGCTAAAAAAACAACATCAACAAAAGATGCTCTTCCCACTGAGATCATCAAATCAACCTGTCATTAGAAAACATGGGACGTTTCATTTTCATTTTTGACTGCTTTCAAAGAAGTCAAACCCCGCAATATTAACTTAAGTTTAGAACCATATTCTGTATACCATACACTCAATCACTTCATCTTTGCATGTTAGAATTTATATTATTCACTTGTAACTAGCCCCCCATACAATAACTTCATGGCAGAATGTTAGTATTTGATTTTATTCACTTGCAATAAGCCCCATGGGCATGACATTTGCAATAAAAAATTTCATTAACAATTGAAACGCATGATATACATTGTTGCTTGGCTCAATCCTCAAAAATAGCCGAAGTACCACACCCGACTGTTTAAACCGGATGAACAGTTGAAAACAACAAGGTTGCTCTCTGTGACCAGCAATGACGTTCCACCATGTAGTTATACATCAACCACACCTGTCAATAGCTCACACATCAATACAGTCTTTGATAACTTTGTTTTTGAACTACAACACGTCCTTGCATTCATCCGTTGACAAGGAAATGCATGCAGTTAGAGTTAGGCTTCAAAGGAAGAAAGCAATGTAAACAAAACCGCCCAACGGAAACAACCTTAATTTGTTAGAAGTGTATTTTAAAAAATAAAACGCTATCAACCAGGAACCTAGGAAAGACCTAGTTACTAGTTGTTACATGTTCTTTATTATTAAGCTTTTCTTGTTCAGGTAAGTGTTAACTTACACGTCTTATAAATTTCTTTACACCTACAATGTAATCTGTATATGATTGGTAATTTCTGTATTAGGGTACATAGTAAAATTTGTATTTTTTTCAAATTCATTTTGAACCCATGAAAATCTTTGGACAATTGCAAAGGATCTATGAGACGAAGACTTATTCTTGCAAAATTTCAAGAAAATTTAAGAAATACATGTAGTAATTGTATTGATATACTAACTTAAACTTAAGTCTTTTTAATATTCTTGTCTTCAAATCTTCTTAAAAGAAGATTTGAACACAAGAATATTACGTGGGCGATTAAGTGGTTAGATCTTTTCCATGCATAAAATGCAGTTAACACAGATGAGAAATTAATTCACGTTCATGCTCATTCCACAGACGCCAGGTTTGATGAAAAGGCAGCGACTAAAAGCTTTTGCTAATCTATTTATGTCTACCCAAAATAGGTTTGTGTCCTGTATGTAATACAACCTTACATGTAGCAAACTACATTTTGTATCAGGGCTCGAAATGCCACCTGCGTATGCAGGTTAGTGCAGGTAAAACTGGAGCTGTGTATTTCTAACCTGCACTGGTCTAAGTACTGGGTTTGATACATATATGTCATATGATGTAGCTGTATATAGATTGTTATTAGCTGAATTGACTGTTACCACCTATTAAGTATAAAAGAAAAAATGTAAATATAAAAGAAGCAATGTTTCCTCAACAATTTTAGTATGATCCATACTTCCTAACTTCAGAGTGGTGCAGGTAAAATTTGTCTGGTGCAGGTAATTTTCAATGTTACCTGCACCAGTGTAGGAATGCAGAAAAATGTTATTTCGAGCCCTGATTTGTATGAAAGCTTGGGCCCTAATGGGATGGGAACCTTCATTCATTCCTGGTAATCAACAGTAGAAAATCAATTATATGCCTGTCTGTCCTGACAATTTCCATACTTGGTTTAACAGCAGGGAGGAAGCTTTTTGTTTGGGGGAAATAATCTATTTAAAACCTTTGGGACCTACAAAATTTCAAGGATGGCTGGGTAGAAGAGAAGTATAGATGATGAAAGGAAAATATTCATACTCTGTGCATACAAAGGATTTTCTTTTTTGTTTGTTTTGGAAACATACCATTGTTGAAAAAAGACTTTGTCGTCACCAGAAAAAAATTCAGCCAGAATTCTGGTTGTTAATGTTATGCTTAAGCTACCTTAAGGTAGGTGGAAAAAAAATCTAATTTCAAATGTCACTTTTTAGTACATAATTGTATGTCATGCTTCCTTAACTTTAAGGTTCGGGTTGAAGCGGTAGCTATGAAAACCACAAACATAGAATTGCTGCAAAAACTTCAAGAATCACATTATCTCACTGAATACATCCGGAATATTAAACACCTAAGATGGAGGATACACAAAGCAGTAAGACTGTTTTATGTTTACCAAACTTAAGCATGAAATGAGGCCGATTTTGAGTGGGTTTGGTTCCTTGGCAACTCACAAATTCTCTCCCACATTTCCTTCTCTGGGGATTTGACACCTGCTCCAGATAGCACCAGGAAGGCTAATTGTGACCTTTTGGTAAATGAATGAAAGCTTGGCAAACTCAACTGATATAACAAAGTGCTGTGATGCAGATATGTCACACAAATGCCAACGGCGGTTGAAGTGCCCGAAATGGATGACACTGTTATGCTTTGGTGCAACATGTTTTCTCAGTGACAGGTGTTTTTCGACAGGGTTGGAATGCATGACAAAGTTGATTCTATGCAGAAAAGTAACAGAAAGAAAAAACAGAAAACATACTACTTCATGTGCCAGAAAATCTATAGACATGTGCAAAGGCTGAAACAGCTTTTTTTAAATGCAGATTTTATTTAAAAACAACAAAAATAAAAGTCCAAAAAATTCCCTTATTTCTTCTAAAAGAATTGTACATCTCTGCATTTTTCCTCTTATGCTTCATGTTCAAAATTGAAAATTAGAAAAGACCCTAAGGCTTGTGTTTTTCTGTCTGTAACATCATTGTATAGTTGATTGATTTTTGATGTGTTACCTGTGTACTTAACTTGTCACTGCTCTGAACTTTGGCAGCATATCACCATCTAAGTTCCTGTGTTGGTTATTGATTCCCCCATGTGACTGCTGGTTTGGGGAAAGGTCAGATATGACTTGCTGATAAAGGCCCTATTTGTGAAGAAGTTTAAACTTCTGGCTCTGGGCTTTGTCATGAATCGATTCTTGACCTGCCATTTGCATCGTTTCCCACCTGTTTTTGATAGTTCCTGCTGATAATCGATAGAAGAACTTTATTGTAACAGGTACAAAATATTGCAACAGTTTGCTGCTTCAGGAAAGTAGGGTATTGTCTTGTTTGGAGTCGTATATAATTGGGCTACATCAGAGCTGCTTTTTAATTTCATGGTGTTAACATCTTAATGTTTTCTTTGTCAAAAGTTTCAGACTTACATGCATGTACCTCCATAGAAATTATTTACCAAATATTCTATTACTTATATTAGAATTTAGAGGACGGGAACACTCAGTCTGTTCTTTTGAACGTTTATGCTGCGGCAATGACTAAGTGCATATTGTCCTTTTGACACTGAATCTGTACATGCTTTGTTTTCCATAAACACTTGGAAGGGGTCCTGGTTTTGCCATAGCAATGTTAGTAAATTGTTGCAACACTTGGCCCTTAACTGTTGTATTTAACAGTCCCAGGCACTCTTTCCTTCTGTAAGCTTGTTCCCCAAGAGCCCCTGTTGCTGAGAGATCTCTGTCAAACAATTTCTCATGTTTCTGACAAGTGTTGATGGTGAACATTATCTTTGGGTTAGATACCCCAGATGGCAGCATACAGTAGTTGGCAGTTTGTGCTGCCTATCTATGTATCTGTTTGATTAGGCCTAGGGAAAAAAATAGTATGTTTCCTATTTCAGTCCAGGAAGAAATTGGTCGTAAGGTAGGGATTATCTTTCTTTCGATTTTCTTTAGGCTGGCCAAAACTCTAAGTGATAGATAGTACAATAGAGTCAAACAAAGTAAACTGAAATGCATGAGGACACTTGTCTTTCAATGTCAAACTTTAATTTTGTGCATAATGGATACATCTATCCTTCCGTAGATAGGACAAGCAGTGTTTTTACTTCAATAGGAAGCAGGCTGAATAGAAATACTAACTGTAAACTAGTCTAGGGTTGACAGGTTCTTCTAGGGTAGGTAGGGAAACAGGAAATGCAACTGTTACATTTTTTCTTAGGCCTATTATACATTAGACTGTGACGAAGTCCCAGATCTATTAATACATTAAAAAAAGTATATAGTTTAGATATAGAATGGGCATTATGCATATTTTTTCTCAGTTAAAAAAAACCTTTAGAATGATAAGGCTGCAACTTATTGATTTTTAAAATGTCAACTGGTCACAGTTCAATGCTATTGTATGCCTGACCAAACATATTTGTTTGGTTTTGTTCAGCTTGGTTTCTATGGCGTTATTAAAACCTGTTGTTTGCAGTACACTCACGTGTGCTTAATATGCAGATTGTGCCATATGGTGTCATACAAAGAAGGAAACTTGACATTGTACATAACATATAGTAGGAACAGCTTGTAATTTGTGCCTTTTAATAGTATTTTCCATATTAGGCCACACCAATTTAATTTGTTGGTTCTCCTATTAAAAATCAAAAAGTGTAAAAACAAAATGAAAAGTCTTTCTCCCAATGGCTTCATCATATGAGTATTTGGATAATGTAACTACTAGTAGGCATATTTGCTGTTATGACCATGCACAAATTTTCTTCAAAAGATTTAATGTGTACTGTTATGAATTAGAAGTTACGTCTACTTTGATTGAATTTTTAAATTTTAATGTTTCAGATCGCTAGCAAACACAGCACCATGTTGTGGAGACAAGCAGTTGTGCTGGGCATGGTCTGCATTATTCTTAGAACAGGTGAGTTACAATCAGTTGCTTGAGTAACTGCTTTTTGGTGTATCTTGTTACGAGGATGTCTAACCTTCATCAATGTATAATCACATCCCGTTGGCTGTCCTTAAGTGATTGATACTCTTTTTCGGGTGCTCTTTGAATCATGATTTTTCCTGTTGTGGAAGTTTACCTTTTAATTAAATGAACCTTTTGATTTGAAGGTTTATCTGGGTTTGATTAGAAAGTTCATGTCCGGTCACAATCCGTAGGCTGATTGCAAGTACAAAAGGACATGGTAGAAATAATAAGGGGCATAACGTTACATGTGACAATGGACAATGGACAGTGACTGTGTTTGCCTTCTTTTTTAATGCACAATCATGGCTGTCTTTTATATCAGGTGCACAGGCCAACCAGCCCCCTACCTTCACACAAGGCATGGACTACGAGCAAATTCCTGAAGACACACCAGTTGGTATGTACAACAACATAAGAACTTGTAGCATATATGTCAGATAAATATATCAATTTCAATGTCTTGATGACACGTCCAACCCCTGAAAGACAGGGAACAACAGACACAAAACCGTATAGTGAGTGAGTGAGTGAATGATGACTGACAAGTTTGTAAGACCAGTTTTTGATATATAACTTATTACAATTTTTTTTGCTCTTCCATCTGGGTCTCACCTGGATTTTAGTGCAGGGAAGCCACGTGGCAAGTGGAGTAGGTGTGAGCATTATTATAACATTTTCCTCACTCTCGGAAACACTATTTTGAAGGCCAAATTGAATGGAATAAAGCCAATTTTAAAACTTTGTTGCAAAGCAACATAAAAGCCCCAATGCTGGTTGAAACACAGCATAAGGGAACCCTCCTCTATGGAAATTACAAAGGATTTAGTGAGCCCAATGATATATGAAATACTAAAAATGAATACCTTCCATGACAGGATCTACCGTGTACACCTTGAGTGCGACAGACGCAGATGGTGATACTCTGACGTATGGAGTCTCAGGACAAGTCTCCAATAACCTGTTTATAGTTGATCCAAGTTTGGGGCATGTTACTTTAAGAACGCCATTGGACAGAGAGGTAAGATTAAGACACTTTTCTAGTTAGGTCTAGCTGTGATGTTCTTACGTTGATGTCTTAAGCTTGTTTAAGGCATTGTTGCTGCATTTAAACCATTGTTTTGTACTCATGAATCCCATTTTGATTAAATGTGACCTGCTTTTAAGACAAAAAAAATACCAGACCTTAGCCAAGAAATTTATCAAATCATCAAAATGCTGTCTTCATTTCAGCAATGATCCTATGTGTGAATTCTAGTATACCAAGAAGGACTTGATTATTCTGTGGAATAAGTTTCAGTCTGCTTAAAAACAACTTTAAGTAGGTAATATTACAAAATTGCAACAATGCCATTTGATTCCTAGCACCAAGTTGAACTGTGTTTCAGCTCACCGATGAATACCAGATCACTGTAACAGTTTCAGATGGGACAAATCCACAGGTAGGCATATTTTAGACATCATGTTGAGCTTTTACTGCATAATGCATGATACCTGTAAATGTGGAGAACTCTGAAAATGAAATACCTGTTCAAGGTCCTCTGTCATAACTATAGACTAAGTATAATTTTACTCTTATATATGTACCATATGTGCCAGCTGCTATGATACTGCAAACATGCTTAGTTCTTGATTGGATAGGATCATATAGAAAAAGAGTTGTTCTACTTGTATTTTGAAATTTGATAAACATACTGACTGTTATGAAAGTGTTGTTACTATTATCAATTGATGACTAGAAATGTTTCACTTTCGAAGGTCGTACAAAACCCAACCATCTTCATAACTGATGCCAATGACAACAGTCCGGTGTTCCAGGGTATTCCCTATGAAGTGTCTGTCAATGAGGTGAGTTAAAGTGCTGTGTGTCAATATTTGGAGCTCTTGAGTTCATTCAGCTCAGTAGATTCACAATTAATTAAATGTTTGTAATAAATGGTCATTTTGTCATCAGATATTGGTAACTGTAATGTCTATCTAAGAACATCTCTTTTGAATCAAATCAGGTAGTCTTTTCAGACGTGAGTTTCTTATTTGGCAATTTGGATGGAAATGTAACTAATTAGGTTCTTGTCCTTTTTTTTGTCAGAGTGACGTTTCACAAACCAGCATATTCAGGGTGACGGCAACTGATGCAGACCAAGGGATTGGTGGAACTGTGTCGTACTTTCTAGAGGTAAGTTACTGGTAGTATAATACTTTTAGTTCCCTTTTATATTTAGAGAAAGAGAGAGAAATGGTTTGTGGATTAAAACAACTTTTTCAGCACAGATGGCTCCCTTTTGGTTTCTTACAGCAGGTAAAAAAACAAGTTTAAAAAGATGCTAACATATCAAAATATGACATGGTAACATGATCATAATAGATAATTATTTAAATATTTGACTAGTAAATAAAAACATGTTATGACTTTAATGACAGATATAGGATAGCCACACAAATTACTCGTCTACGTTAGATGGATCTGAATAATTTTTCATGACGTAAAACATAGTTGAGCTATTGAAACGGTCATTTCAAATTTGTAATTTGTTTCTTCTATACCAGGCTGGAGATGAAACAAAGTTTGAGGTTGACAGACCGACTGGAGTTGTGAACTTAAAGGAGGAGCTGGACTATGAAGAATCATCTGTTTATCAACTCCGAATCAGAGCTCAGGTAAGAGTTGCTCACCATTCCATCTTTTCAATACAATTTAATGTACTACGGATACATGGCATTGCTTTTTTTTACTGCCGTTCAATCTGCAAATGTCTAACCCAAGTGCCCATCCAAATTTGTCTTTGATTTGATTTTTTATTTTGAACTTCTCATCTTTGGAGTTTGGTTGACATTGAGTGTCTAAATATAATAGCAAGTAACAGCTGTGCCTGCTATTCATCCTTCAAATCAACTGAAGTATACTCGGTTCCAATCATATGTTAACGTAGGCACGTGTAGAATAAGGGACCGTACGGCGTTTAGTGAGGGGGGAGGGCCGGTCGCCAGAGGGTCGGGTCAAAAATTTTTTGCTAGGCCCTCCCCCCAGGTAAATTTTTTTTTGCTAGGCCCTCCCCCCAAGTCAAAATTTTTTTGCTAGGCCCTCCCCCCTCCTATCAACTTTGAAAAAATATTCAAGACGCCAATAAAACACTGCGCTCCCATTTGGAAATGTGCTTTGCGTCATACTTTTTCATGATTTTCATCGCGAAACAGGTCTCTCACACCTAGTAAAAAAAGGAAAACAGAATGGCTCAAAATATCTGCTTAGAGGGATAAATATCTGCTTCATAAAGGCATAAACATTTGCTTTATAGAAGCTATCTTATTGTTTTGATATTAAAACAACACCTAAAAAGCATTTGTATCTGGATTTCTAGTAGATTTGCGCCACGAAGCGGCGCGCGCCCCGACCCCCTTACCTTACGAAACTACAATGTACTAGTATTTTCAATTTACATATATTTTGGACTTTTTCTTGGTTCTGTTGTGGTAATAACTTACGGTAAATCGGGGAAAAAATGAAAACCAAAACGACAGCACGATTCGACCAAGGACGATATAACGTCCTTGATTCGACTAACCAAAACTGTAGTGGGGAGGGGGGCGCCAACGCGTGACGCTGATTTTCCCACGGCGGGGTAGACCGGTCACCGGCGGGCGTGAGAACGCAGACTTTCAGGAGATCTTTTAAAAATGCCACGCTTTTTTGTCACGATTTCCTGCATTGCTTTTTTACGGAAAATTTGCTGGTTAAATGACATTTCTATGAAAAAAATACGACGTTCCGAACACCATGTCTGGCGCCAAAGGCACAAAGAATCGCAAGGTAGGTCCGGGCAAGGTCCGGGGAAATTTTGAAATCTTGACCCTCTTAAAAGCTATTTCCTGCAG
Source organism: Branchiostoma floridae x Branchiostoma belcheri (assembly GCA_019207045.1). Taxonomy (NCBI): domain Eukaryota; kingdom Metazoa; phylum Chordata; class Leptocardii; order Amphioxiformes; family Branchiostomatidae; genus Branchiostoma; species Branchiostoma floridae x Branchiostoma belcheri. The sequence goes on along the minus strand of CM033024.1, from coordinate 11,477,133 downwards.
TCCGAGGGAAATATTTTGCTGGCAAACAAAGCTAACTTTAATGGCATTTCAATTTAGAAATACAAAATTAAATCCCCCCGAACACATTATCACGATGTCGGTCACCAAAGGCGCGAGGCCGGTCACGTCAAAAGGGATCCAGGGAAATTTGCAAATCTTTACCCTCGAGCTCTGAAACGCAATTTCTTAAATTTTGAGGGCAATAGGACGGGTAAATTTTGCTGGCAGACTACTCTACAGTTTAATAACATTTCTGTAAGTGAAAAAGGTTTTCGAGGGCGATGCATAAGCCCGGCCCTTTCCCTTTCGCATTTTCACTGTGTCCCGAGCGCCAACCTTGGGCGATCCCTTGCGGAGGTCCAGAAAAATGTTGAAATCTTGACCCTCTGAAACGCCGTTTCTTGGATTTTAAGGGACAAATTTTGCTGGTAGACCAAGCTATTTTTTTTGCTTGGCCCTCCCCCCAAGTCAATTTTTTTTTGCTTGGCCCTCCCCCTGGCAAAATATTTTTTTGCTAGGCCCTCCCCCCCTGGCGACCAGCCCTCCCCCCTCGCTAAATTCCGTACGGTCCCTGATGAAGAAACTCTTTCTCGGAGAGCCTGTAACCAGATAATTTTAGCTTCCAATTTGCAGTTTGGCACAAACACGAATGTCCTAATAAGCATCTATTTCATCTTCTGTAGGATGGAGGAGGTAGCCTTGATGGAAGTCAGGTTATTCAGAGCAGCACCACTGTGCTGATAGTGAATGTTGTTGATCAAGATGATCAGCCTCCTCTGTTCCTGGGACAACCTTTCTCAACACAAGTGAACGAAGACACTCCAGTGGTGAGATGTTTGTTCACTTATAAGCATATTAACCCAGGAGCTGAAGCAGTAATTCAAAGAGTTGAAAGTTCACTAAGTTCAAACAGTAATCTTCCAGTTTCAGCTAAAATGTTCTTAATCTTTAGAAGATAAAGGGAACTTGGCATTGACTTCAACACCTCCTTATTTTGGATGTTTATGCTTAGTTATATTTGGGGACCTAATATTCTTGGATGAGTACATGTTTAATTATTCACAGTACTTGTATACCTTTGGGAGCTTAATGACCTTCCTCGATAACAGCTGTCAACTTCAAGTTTAAAGTCCACTCCTGTTTCCCCTAGGGTACATCCATTATAACCATTAACGCCCGAGATGGGGACTACGGCATCAATAATCCAATCGTCTATTCCACAGAAGGGGGTAAGTTTGATGATCTTTCTTGTTAAAGCTCCTATTTTTCTGGCATGTAGGTGTTGTACATAGGATCCTGCTCTGTATATTGCCATTTCATGATGGAGTTGATGCTTTAAACTTGAAAAAAGCACTATAATTTTTTGGAGCACATATGGTGCACACAAGGATAGACATCAAATCATGGAAATACAGTGTGAGAGGCATTTCAATCAAGGCTTGCAAACTAGTTCCTACAAATCATTTATTAATTTACAGTTGTACCTTCCATATGGGATATAGGTTTGATTCACAAAAAAGAGCATTACCTGTTATTTGCAATAATTGTCTGTTTACTAAGATCATGACAGTCTAGAACACTCCAGTAAGGTGTAGTTTGCTTGACTGACTAGTGCTTCTATTTCAAACAAACCTTTATGCTGTTTCATCTTCCACTCCAGATGATGGCACCTTCTCCATTGACTCCACCAGTGGAGTGATCAGTCTGGCTAAGATGCTGGACAGGGAAAGCAAGACGGATGAAGGTGGAGTCTACAGCTTTGATGTGCAGGTAAGGAACATTCATCAGGGTAAAGGACTTGCTCATTCAAACTCCCAATGTGAAGTCTTAGTGTGTAAATGGATGTTTTCGTTTGTTTGAGACTCCTGACCTGGTTGGCATTCTTTGAAAAATAGAATAGACTCAGTGGCGGCGGCACCATGGGGGCAGTGGGGGCGGCCGCCCCCACAAAAAATAGGTTGTGGGGGCGACGCTGAAACACTCAAAATCAAGCTGAAACCCTTGTGTATATTTTCACTAATGGAAATTTCATCAAATCTCGCTAGTCTACTGGCAAAATTTGGCCCTGAAAAGGGTCCAGATTTCAAAATTTCAAAGGACCTCCCTTGTGAGAATTCGCGCCGTTGGCACTGGACATGGTGGGGAAATGCTACCGGGGCGTCGTCCCCCACGACCTTTTTCTAGTAGAAATTTCATTATCAAACTTAGATTTGTTTACAAGCAAAATGTTCCCCTCAAATGCAGGAAATGGCATTCAAAGTGTCCTGATTTAAAAATTTCTCCAAAACTCCCTTGCGGCGGCTTGCGTCTTCGGGGCTCACGACGACGTAGTGCAAAATATGTTGGTGTATGGGTCATCGCCCTCAAAAATCGTTTTCTCTACTAGAAGTTTAATTAAATTCAGCTTAGTCTGTCTGCAAAATTTGTCCCTCAAAATACAGGAAATGGCGTTTCAGAGGGTCTAGATTTCAAAAATTTCCAGAACCTACCTTGCAACGGCTCGTACCTTCGCCGCTCGAGATGGTGAAAATATGTTGGGGGTGTCGCCCTCAATAACTTAAGCTAAAACTATGTGTATTTTTGATAGAAATGTCATTGAAGTTAGCTTAGTCTGGCAGCAAAATTTGCCCCTCAAAATACAGGAAATAGCATTTCAGAGGGTTTAGATTTGAAATTTTTCCGGGGGTGCATACCCCCTGACCCCCCTAGAAGGGTCGCGCCTCCGGCGCGACGCCTCGGGCCTTCGGCCCTCGATTTAGTGATATGACAAATTTTCGCCCCCACAACTAAAAAATGGTGCCGCCGCCTCTGAGACTAGACTATTAGGTATTCTAGGATTCAAATTCAGATCTATTCTCAGCATATCATTTCTTTATGTGTTACTTGGCCATGATAAAGTTCAATGTAGATGTTCCAAACCCGGTGATAACTTGAGTTAGTGTGATAACACAGGCTACCATAGGATCATTTGAACACCTTAGAGTGTGCCGAGTGCAGCACTGTCAAAAATTCAAGTACCGGATTCAGACGTGGGAATTGCAATTTTTTGTCGAGGACAACAGATTTTGTGGTCCATTTTGCATTTGTGTCTCTCAGGTGGGTATGACATGAATAAAATACAAGACAGTCAGTCCCAGCCCTCCTCCAGCCAATCGGACCAGAATGCAACATGTTGTATTCTATATCATTGATATATATATATATATATATATATATATATATATATATATATATATATATATATACATATATATATATATACATATATATATATATATATATATACATATATATATATATATACATATATATATATATATATATACATATATATATATATATATATATATATATTTTTTTTTTCTAAATGTTCAAATAGGCCAGCATGACATACATTACCTAAGCATGATGTGCCATACTACATTACATCAGTTATACCCATTGTCCCATATTACATCAATCATCAACCTGTACAATAATTTTATATGCATTGAGTGACACCCTAAACTTCTCTCTAGGCCAGAGAAAACAGCATTGAAGCCCGGACAACAAACACGAGTGTGCGCATCACCGTAGTAGATGTGAACGACCAGATCCCAACGTTCTACAACGGCAGCGGAAACTCTCCCCAGAACTACTTCACAGCCACCATTCCCGAGGGCACGTCTGCAGGAATTCCACTGGGAGGTCTGGACATGAGGGTGGAGGATAACGATGAGGTAAGAGGCTGGAATATTTCACCATGTAGAGTATGTTTTCTATCAAGTACTGCAATCCATGTTTTTGAACACTCATAACTAAAAGTTGGCTCTAATCTTGAAGCTTTGCTCACTTGCTACATTGTGAAGGAACAAATTGATATGATTTCAGCTACAACTTCATCATATAATGTAATATGATACTGCTGGAATTTCAACCAGGGCTGTCTCCAGCTTTTTTTCTCTATCCCTCTCATTGTTTGGGAGTCCATGTTGTTGATTGTTCTTGTAAAATCTGTCATTCTAAGCTGATGAAAACATTTTCATCAAATTCATGTACTGAAGATTTTGGGGATAGATGTCATGAAATTTTTGTCCGTCAAAGGATGGAGGGACGGGTCCTGGAGACAGCCCTGTTTTTGACTGTGCAAAAGATGGTTTCTATCAAATACTGTTATCTAGCTTTTTGAACATTCATCACTAAACAGTGACCTTGATATTGATGCTCTACTCTCTTATTAATCCATCATATGAAGTATTTGATATGATCCTCAGCTGTAAGTGCATTAGAGTATGTAATCTGATACAGCTGGACAAAAGTCACCTGTGCCACTAATTAATTGTCATTGCTTTGTAGTCGTCCAGTGACACATGGAGGATGTTATAGACTTATTAAGCAGTACATGTCAGTGGATGTGAACTTTCAGCACCAAGGACAGGGTGTACCCACAAGAAACCTATCAATTTCAAAAACAGGGTTGTGTCCATTAGAAGACTGGTCTGAGGACCGGCATTGATTTCAAACCTGAGATGTGAGAGAGTTTTGTATATCAGGGCTTGAAATACTTTTTCTGCATACCTGCACTGGTGCAGGTAACATTAAAAATTACCTGCACCAGACAAATTTTACCTGCACCTCTTTGAATTTAGGAAGTATGGATCATACTAAAACTGTTCAAAAACCATTGCTATTTTTTTCTTTAATACTTTTTAGGTGGTAACAGTCATTGCAGCTAATAACAACCATAAAAACCTACATCATATATAGGACATTTGAAAATATGTAGAACCCACTTACAATAGTTACATGGTCCAGTGCAGGTTAGGTGCAGGTAGACACCAGAAATACCTGCACAGCTCAAATTTTACCTGCACTAACCTGCATAGGCAGGTAGTATTTCGAGCCCTGTATATGAAGAACATTTTCTTGTGTCATCACATTTATATGAAATACCTCAGGCTCCTTTAATACAAAGACTGAACTTTTTTTAGAGGAGGTCAGAGGTCGTCTCCCAAGGGAGACGGGTTTTCGAGCGCTCTTACGCTTACGATCGCTTATTCCATACAATTTCAAAGTCTTGAGGTGTTATATTAGACAATCGTGTGTCGGAGATATCCAAGACCACACTGTGCCTCCCACGAGCCGGTAAACAAGCTAGAGAGGCGCAGACGGACTGAGAAAAGCCGATAGTGCGGCGGAAAGTTGGTGTCGCCATGACACATCCCTCGAGCTACGCGCAGGCAGCAGCAACAACAGGCCCTGGAACAAAATCACGGGAAGAGACTGCTGGATCTAACGTGAGGTCGGGCTGCAAACCCCTGTTCTTCCTGGAGAGGGATGTACATGAGGTATCTCAGAACGAGCCGTACTTTTCCAACGTCGAGGTGTATAAAGCAATTAGTCGCGTCATTGATGGCTCCAAAATTCTAGGCATCCAGCAGGTGAGAAGTATGTGGCGAATTTACTTAAGTGAAATCGCCGATCGAGCAAAACTACTCATGTCTGGATTTAATGTTCGCAACAAACATGTCGACCTACGAGATGTACATCCTTTTCGACAGAACGAGGGAGTACGCATCACAGTCAAGGATGTACCACTTTCCGTTGACGATAGTGTTGTTGCAGAGGGCCTAAGAAGATACGGCGCCAAGCTTCTGGGACCGCTCAGGCGCGAGAAGTTAAGAGTAGATGGCCGCTTAACCAACTGTGAAACCGGAGACAGATTTGGTTATATGCAAGAGCCTGCTACTCCGGCAGATAACATTCCTAGGAACGTCGAGTTGGCAGGACGCTGGAGGGCTCGGATTTTCTATCGAGACCAGACGAATGACAGAAAGTGCTCAAAGTGCCTTGGTAAAGGACACCTGAAGAGAGATTGCACCTCTGAGTGGAGATGCTCACAGTGCAATAAACTAGGGCACAAGCGAGCTGACTGTAGCGGAGTTGTGGCCTCTACAGGCGAAAACAGTCTTGAGACAGGAGCTGAAGTGAGGGGTGCTGTATCTGCCTCTGAGGGCTACTCCTGTGAAGACGCAGACACTGAACCTGAACGGAGCGCAGCGGCAAGACAAAGCCAGATCACTGACTTTACTGTTGCGGCTAGCAAAAAGAAGAACAAAAAAGACCAACAGAGACCTGGGGGCCAGAAGTCGACAGGGTCTAGGGTGACTAGAAGTAACAGTCGACAACAGCCCAATAGCAGACAGATACAACAGAGTCGGAAGGAAGCAGCAGGTGTCCAGCCCAGCAGACAGGTGCAGGCACCTGACCCACGAGTAATGGAGCTGATAGAGGCCGGACGGCACTCTTGGAGCAGTCCCCCGGGGTCTGATGCCACAGGATCAACGCTTACAAGCTCAAGTGAAGATGACGCATAGGCTAAACTTCATGGACTTATGATTGTGAGTTTCTTTTTGTCTCAACATGACATCCAACTTATCCTTTATCTCGCTTAATGTTCGAGGTCTTAGAAACCACAGTAAACGTACAACCCTTTACCATTGGTTGGAACGCCAGAAGGCAGACATCTTTCTCTTACAAGAAACCTATTACACTGAAGATAAGATGGATGTCTTTGAAAGAGATTGGAATGGACCTCAATTCCATTGTTTTGGTGACTCTCATAGTAGAGGTGTGTCCATACTTTGTAAAAAGAAGATTGATATGAATGTCACAGATGTAATCAAAGGAAATGATGGTAGAAAACTATTGATTAAGTTAAAAGATCTTACAATTCTTAATGTTTATGTACCAACTGAAAAGAAGGAGCAACAAACCTTCCTTACCTCTCTAAGGGATTGGATTAATGACAACAATGTCGATAATCTGATTGCTGGAGGGGACTTTAATATGGTAAATAACACAGCTATGGATAGGAATAGTAAACAATCTCTGGCGCCTAGCGTAGGCGAAAAAGAACTAATTAGATTTAAAAGACAGCTAAAACTCGTGGATATCTGGCGGGAGCGCCACCCCCAGGTGAGGCAGTTCACCTGGAGGCGGAAGAACCCAGACTTAATTTCAAGTAGAATAGACTTTTGGCTCATTCAGAAGTCGATTATTGATTCTGTTGTGAAATGTGACATACGCTGTTCTATAAAAACTGATCATCAAGCGATATTTTTAAAGTTATTACTGACAGACTTTGCCAGAGGACCCGGAGTGTGGCGTTTCAATACTTCACACCTTTCAGATGATTGTTATGTTAATGGTGTTAAGTCCACTCTTATTGATGTCGTTAAAGAGTTTAAAGACAATAATGTATCGAAACAAATGCTCTGGGAAATCTGCAAAAATAAGATTAAAGACTTTACGGATAAGTTCTCTAGACAAAAAGCATTCCAACTGAATAACGACCTTGTGCGCTTGATAACTCAGTTAACAGAACTTGATAAGAAAATAGATGAGACGTTAGATAAAGATGTTCTTGATGTATATGCACAGGTTAAGTCAAAAGTAGAAACTATATATGTGTTGAATATAAAGCAAAAGGGGCACAAGTAAGATCTAGAGAACAATGGATCGAAAAAGGGGAAAGATCCAACAAATATTTCCTATCTCTTGAGAGCTCCCGTTCAAAACAAAACACCATTACTAGATTAAAGCATGAGAACAGAGAGGAAACAAATCCGTTTAAAATTTTAGATTTGGAGGCAGCTTTCTATGAAAATCTTTATTGTTGTGATAATCCTGCTACTGACGAACAAATCGACACGTTTCTTGAGTCGGTTGATGTACCCTCTCTTTCGGATGAGGACAGACTTCTGCTTGATGATCCTATAACAAAAAACGAATGTTTTTCAGCTTTGAAAGACATGAAGCAAAATAAAGCTCCCGGAATTGACGGCTTACCAGCCGAATTCTACCTGAAATTCTGGAAAGAAATAGGAGACCTGGTCTTCGAATCCTTGAAAGAAGGGATAGAAAATAAACGCCTTTCAGTAACACAGAAGAGAGCCTTATTAAAACTTATTTATAAAAAGGGCGATAAGACTGACTTATCCAACTGGAGACCAATAAGTTTGCTGAATACTGATTTTAAGATATTAGCAGTCGTCCTAGCAAAACGACTGCAGGACTTTCTTCCAAAATTGATTTCTGAGGATCAAACCGCCTACATTAAGTCCAGATTTATTGGACAAAATGTTAGACTTATACAGGACGTTATTTATTACTCCAATTTTTACAACATACCCGCTGCAGTCGTCTGGCTAGACTTTGAAAAAGCCTTTGATTCGGTAAACTGGAATTTTATGCTTAGAACCTTAGACAAGTTTGGGTTTGGACCCACATTTACCTCCATAGTTAAGACCATGTATACTGACATAGAGAGTTGTATCATAAATGCTGGTTGGCAATCTGCTTATTTCAAATTGCAAAGAGGAATCAGGCAGGGATGTCCTCTGTCAGCCCTATTATTCAACCTGGGAGTTGAAATTCTTGCTACTAAAATTCGACAAACGCGCACAGTCAAGGGTATTAATGTCGAGATTAATGATAATATGTTTGAACTAAAGATAAGTCAAGTTGCAGATGATACAACTCTTACTCTTTGTGGAGATGATTCTATAAGAAATGCCTTACAGATTGTAGATGACTTTAGTAATGTGGCTGGACCTACTCTGAATCGTAGAAAGTGTGAAGCTATGTGGATTGGGGCCAATCGAGGACGAAGAGACACTCCCTTCGGAATCGACTGGCCAAATAGACCCATTAAATCCCTTGGAATTTACTATGGTCTGTCAGAGGAAGAGTGTGAGACTTTGAATTGGGAAAAAAGAATAGATAACTTCGAAAATATGCTTCTAAAATGGCTTAGTCGCAAATTAACCCTTTATGGTAAAGTACTGATTATAAAAACATTAGCTATCTCTCAATTAATTTATAATATGTCCATGATCTCAACACCTGACTGGGCCTTAAAACGTATTGAAAAAGCATGTTTCTCTTTTCTATGGAACCGCAAACCGGACAAAATAAAAAGAAAAGTGCTGTACTCAAATTACCAAGAAGGAGGGTTAAAAATGGTTTATATATATTCAAAACGCAGTAGCCTACAGGCTGTGTGGGTTAAAAGACTAATGCAGTCGGCACTCGATGACACTAAAGAGCGCCACTGGCATCTTATACCATTACACTTTTATTATTAATCATTTCGGAAAAGATTTCCTTCTCTTCCGCTTCAATTTTTGTAAAGGAGGAGATGCTCCTTCTCTTAGAGTGCTCCCACCCTTCTATAGACAGGTAGTCTTGACCTGGCACGAACTTGGAGGGGGAAAAACAGACTTTGTAAGACAAAGACAAGAAATAATTTGGTGTAATAAAAACTACAAGCTTAATAACAGCACATCGTTCTTTGAACACTGGATTAGGAGCGGATTGATATATGTAAATGACTTATGTGAAAACTCTGAATATGTAGCATCTGATATATTGTTAAGAAAGCTAAGTGACAAAAGAAACTGGATGAGTGAATTTATGCAGGTCAAAAGAGCTATAGGCTATAGCTGGACTGATGAAAACGATTGTACTGGTCGTGAAACATTATATGGCACTTGTGTATGGTTCAATTCCAGCATGATTTCACTTGATGCACTTAACAGTAGATATTTGTATTCTGTTAGTCTCATGGAAAATGTTGTAAGACCTACTGCCCAAGCATATTGGGATTCTGTAACCCCTAATCTTGATTGGAAAGCTATCTGGGAGTCCCAGACATGTTATATCAGATACAACAAGCTCCGCGAATTTAATTTCAAATTGCTCCATAAAATACTTCCTTGCAGATACCTCCTAAACAAGTGGAAAATAAGAGATACGTCTGGAAATGTATACAGTCCTTTTTGTGATATCTGTAATAAGCTGGAAAACTATGAACACATGTTTTTAGAATGTAATAGACTAAGGAAATTTTGGGGTAGATTAAATCATACTGAAGACAATCAATCTGTTAAAAATGTACTGTTGGAACATAACAAATGTAACATTACATTGTTGACTATCGCCAAGTTTTCAATTTATATTTCTTGGATACGATGGAAAGATAACCCGAGACAATTGCTACTCAATGATGTACACAACACGTTTATGTCCCTGTGCTCCCTGTACAGTGCTGAGTAAATAAAATAAAGTGCCGTGGCGGACACGGAAAAGTTAAAAAAAAAAAGAAAAAAAAAGACTGAACTTTTATCCCAACCCTTTACTCATTGGGTCCTCATGAGCAATATCTATCATATGTGTTAAGAGTTATTAGATCTGTTGGAACTGTAGTTGAATACAAAATTTCCATTGGTGAATATCAATATGATGGCTGTGCTTGATTTGTATGTTTTAACAAGACAAAAATACTACAGACTTCACTTTCAGTACCAAGGACAGGGTGCCTGTTGGTGATTTTACCCTTTGTGCTGCCAAAATAGTATCTGTTAATCCAGTATAGTGTTTTGCCTAGCTTGCTCTGGACATGGAGAATAATTCTGACACAATTAACAATATGAAAATGGTATTCAATGCTTCTATTGATTTGATGCAAAATGCTGGACCCAGCCCATGTTTTTGGAGTATGTATTCTTGGATGGCACCTGCTGATGAGAAGCATGTAGCCACTTCTCATTTGTTTCCTATACCAGATATCCTCATGACCAATTAGACATAGTGGATCATCACATAGATGATGTGTTGTGAATCTAGAGTAGACATCAAATTTTTGTCTTTGCTTTCAGGGCGACAACGGCCGGTTTACCATGACACTTGATGAAGAAGGCAGCAGGTATTTTGAGGTGGTGCCGAGCACAGTTTATGGGCAGGCAGCAGTGAACATCCGAGTCAAGAACTCCAGACTACTGGACTATGAGACACTGCAATCTGTGCAGTTCAAAGTAAGTCCACTCACTTCTAAGAATTTGAGCAGTTTATTCCTCAAACATTTGTTGAAGTTGTAGTTCTGAGTCTGTTTCTCTGAGTGGTAGATTTACCATGCATACTTTTATACAGCATAAAGTTATTCATTTAACAGTTTTCAGCAGACACATGAAGTTGTTGCCAAGACCTAAAAATAGCTCACCATGAGAGTTCTGAAAGAATTACCAGTATTTGTACTTATTTGAGTATGAATTGACATGTTTCATGGCACTATGCCCATTTTTTTGTATTGAGGTAATGTAGTGCCCACCTTTTTGAGGTAATGTAGTGCCCTACTTTCAGGTGATTGCAAGAGAAGACCTGGCAGCTGAGCGTTACAGCAGTAATGCCACAGTTCTTGTGACATTAGAGGACACCAACGACAACTCTCCAGTCTTCAACCAGTCTAAGTACGACCTGTCTGTAGCCGAGAACTCTCCAGATGGGACTGTTGTGGGAACAATCACGGTAAACCTAAAACTGTTTTGTTCATTAATTCAATATTACCAAATTGTTTCAAAAAGACTTTACACCTGAATTTTGATTTGGAGATGAGCTAGATGATTTGAAAATCGTGATTATGATTTTTTTCTCCATACAGGCAACTGATCTGGACTCTGGAGAATTTGCAGAAATTGCGTACAGTCTGCAAGGCAGTGGAAGTGAAAAGTGAGTTGATTTGTCATTTCACTTGAAGAGCATAGCAACCTGTAGTTCAACTGGTAGCAGTTGAGGTCCTAGGTCCAGTTAGTCAGTTCAAATCTTGGGTAGGGCAATTTGGTTGGGGTTGTACTCTTCTTTTGAAAGGGATGTAATCCAGTGTTTGAGGAGCTACCTAAAGTACTCTAAAGGTAAAGGGCTAGAAAACACTCCTTGTAAATATATACCCTGCTTCTAAAAGTAAAACAGCAAGGAAACGTGCTGCCCTATGTGCCACTATGCACTACAAGATGAACCACAGCAACAACAACATTGAAAAACTGTACTGTTTAGAACCTCTCAACTCCTTAAAAGACATGATAGCTTTGTGTGAATGTCACTCCACAACTTGAGCTTGCTGTGGGGTTTTGAATTTAGTTCACAGAATACAATACATATTTTTCTTCAGGTTTGCTGTCAACAATCTAACAGGAGTGATAACAGTTGCCAAGGGCGATGAGTTGGACAGAGAGACCATCCCATTCTACTTCCTCACCTTGCTAGCAGAGGACGGAGGGGGCCGTGCCTCCAACGTGCAACTTCAAATCACCCTATTGGATGTCAATGATGAAGCACCTACTTTCCAGCGGTCGTCCAACAAAGTCTATATCCAGGAGGAGGATGCCGCATTTGACGAGCCCTTGCAAGTTCTGGTACGTGGACGGTACCTTTGGTCTTACTGTCAGCACTCTGACAGCCAAGGATACATAAGAAGACATAAAGAAACTTGCAGTCAGAAAAAAAAGACTACAAGGGTTCCTTAGCTATGCCAATACTAGGACCTAATAGAAATGAAAATGAAGTTATCAATGTCTTTTTTTTGCCTGTTTGTTCAATGCAAGGCCATTTGACGACTATTGGGCAATGAAATAAGTTGATATATGGTGAAAATTATTATGCAGGAGATAGCAGTGAACACTGCTTTTGAAGGCTTTAAGATTGTATAGGAGGGAAACAGTTGTCATTAAGAGAGTTCCGTAGTTTGGCAGTCTGAAAAAAGAAGCTGTTGCTGTAAAAGGACTTTGAGACAAGAAGTCGAACACAGTTATAATGATGCAAGCTAGAGGAAAAGCTATAGTGTTACACTGAAAGGCTATCAATGGAGGGACATGTAGTGTGGGATCATCCAAGCAATGTCCATGGCCATGAAATTACCGATAGAAAAGAGACAGGGAGTCAATATTTTGCCTGTCAATGAGGGGATCCAGCTTTGATGCCAACTGATAGCCAATGTCTGATGCCAAGATATGATGCTTGTAAGAATTTGTTCTAATTTATTTACAATCTTTTTTTACCCATAGGCTGTTGACAGGGACGAGGGCACAAACAAAGTCATCAAGTACTCCATTATTTCTGGAAATGACCACGACAACTTCACCATCGATGAAGGCAGTGGTGTTATTGACCTGACACAGCCACTGGACTATGAGGCACTCGGTGGTGGGGATGAGTTCCACCTGGTAGTACAAGCTATGGATGAGGGACAGCCACCCTTAAACTCTACAACAACTGTCATTGTTGTTGTTGAGGTATGTATTAACACTAACTACTACATAACAGGGCTCATGACTGTAACTGAAATGGTCACATTTGTGACAGACATAACAACTGTTTGTCTTGATCTGAAATCACTATCTCACAGTGAGCACATATAAAATTTAGCAACATGGAGATAGTGGCCAGAGTGGTTCTTTCCTATTTTTCCCAATGAGTTTGCTCAAATTTCTTGAAATTTGTCAGGTTTTCAGGCCAGCCTGTCGTTTTCCAGGATGTGATTTGTCCTATAACATTATTGTAACTTTTCCCATTATATTATTTTCATTAGGACATAAACGACAACGACCCCTTCTTCCTGGAGGATATGGTGAATACCACTGTGTCAGAGGCAGCTGCAGCAGGTAGGCCTGAGTGTGATCCTCAATCTCTAATTCTAGAGCAGAGAAAGCTCTGCAGATGAATATTTGTATGTGGCATAGTGATGGCATAATAGTTAGGGTGTTTGGCCTAGAACCTCCAGGTTCTGGGTTTGAATTCCCTGACGTGCCACCAATGTCGTTCCCTCAGAAAAGGCACTTAACATTACAATAAACTCCTTAAGGTTATGGAATACATTGTAATCACTACATTATCTACTGTAAATGCATTTAAGTTTGTGGGGATTTACTTTCGCAGTAGCGGGACATACAGAAATGTTCGCGGTGGTTTTAAGTTCGCAGTAGCACCATAGACTGCAGTCTCATACTTTATTAAAAAATGTTTGCGGTGGTTTTAAGTTTGCGGTGCAGTAGTCACGGCGAAAACCACTAACATATAACCACTGCAAACATTTCTGCATTTACAGTATCTATAAGTACTTTACGTTTGGAACCGCATCTGTAAGCAGCGCCACCTATGCTGCAGTGCAATGTAAACCAGTTAGAATTATCCCAAGGAAGGTGACAGACAGTCACTGAAATGTCGGTTTGAATAAAACATTGGTTGTGTAAAAAGAGTCTCTTTATTCAATGATCAGTTGAATAAATACTTTGTTGTGTACAAAAAATCTTTTTATTCCACATGGTTAATCATTTCTTCCCTTTGCTGTCCAGACATGTTGGTGGTCAAGTTAAATGCAACAGACGAGGACAGCGGTTTCAATGGGAGGATAGACTACCGCATCGCTTCAGGGTCCAAGGACAAGTTCTACATCACCAACGATGGGGAAATCAAGGTAAAGCTTTTAAAACAAGTGCTTTTAAAAAAGCTGGCATTTTGCCAATGTTTGCGTGTGTGAACGTTTTTTTCTAGTTATTAGAATGTCATATAAATAGAACAGAGTAACTAAACCTGATATTGGCGCATGGAGAGATTCACATATGTGCCTGAATCTAGATCTAGACGCCACCTGTTAAAATTTGCGTGAACTGCAGCAAATTTCACTACACTGCCTGTTTTTGAATGAGCTCTGTTGCGGGGCATTTTTAAGTTGTTTTTTTTAAATTTTTATTTCTATTCGGCAAAAAAACGAAGCGGCGAATCCGTTAACCAAAGAAATAAATTGGTGTGGCCAAATGGATGTAAAAATTAGTATTTTAATGGTGTAAAAAAGAAAAAAAAAATCTACCTCCCCGGATTCGAACCGGGTGCATTGGTTTAGAATGCGTAAACTTTAACCACTGCACCAGTGCGAACTTGTTGAAAAAATGCCTGTTTTAACAGGTATAGAAATGTTTGGCATGAATTGAACAGGTCCGTTCATCTCAACATCACAACGGCCACTATTCTGGCCTCAGAGCATTTTGCCGCTAAGGCGGCAAAATGCAAAAAAGTTGTGTTTCCTGTGACTGGACAGACTGTAGCCAAAAGCTATTAGTCCTAGCCTTTTATGGTCGACCACTAGCAGTTAAGGGACATAAGATTTTTTAACCGGCATCTGAGTGATAAAATGTGCAGAATTGCTTTCTAACATTTCTCATTTCTGCTGAAATAGAAAATTGTGCATGTACAGAGGTTCACTTGGTGCATTCAAATTATTTAATGGAAACCTGAGTGAGAAAAGCTAGAAGCACTTGTGATAAACCAAAATATCACCGTGTCTGGACCACCTGTATTGAACGTTATCATGGCCCAGGTATAACATAATGATTATTACTTGCAATTCCTTCAGGTGTCACCAGGGGGCAGGGTTCCCTTGGATAGGGATCTATACGGGGACGGTTACACGCTCATCGTCACCGCTACCGACCGCGGAAATCCCGATCAGAAAACAGGCACCGCGACCGTCTTCATCACCATCGAAGACATCAACAACAAGGATCCGGTTTTTGTTTCTTCGGAGAAGACCGACACCCTGCCGGAGTACCCTAACACCACGTACCCGTCCAAACTGGCCGACATGCCCGCAGTAGACTCTGACGTAGACAGCAGTCTTGAATACACGATAACGTCCATCATGGCACAAGATGAGAACGGACAAGTTGTGACCGTTGGCTCCAACTTGTTCAACATCACCAGCAAGGGAGAGGTGTGGGTGAATGGGGAACTGGACAGGGAGTTTGCAGAAGATTATGTTCTAAGGCTGGAGGTTAACGACACTGCAGCACCGTGGCCAGGGGAGCAAACTGCAACAGGTGGGTAGAAGGTTTGAACTTTGATGTAAGGATGGAATTATCTCCAGCAACAAAATAGATAAAATGCTTTGAAAATTTAGGTAAGGTCAACAACAAGAGAAATTAGTACATCAAAAACAAAGTTCTGTTTACAAAATTTAGAACTTGGAATGTAAACTCTTTTACAATGTTTGAAAAAGGTGGTCATAGAAACCATTGCTTCTAGGCAATGTCTTCATAATGCATATTTTCTTATTTTCAAAGCTGGATCAAATTTTACTTCAATCAGGGCTGTCTCCAACACCCGTTCCTCCACCCCAGGACAAAGATTTCCTTGCTGGGACAGACAAAAATTTTACCCCATGCATCTAAAGCATCTGAAATCCATGACATGAAAATTTTGTAAGCTCAACGTGACAGATTTAACAACAAAAATTAGGCTCCCGTACAAAGTCAGTGGTCGGACAGACAAAAGTTCAAAGCTGGAGACACCCCTGGTTTCAATTCCAAATTTTCCAATTTTTTCATTCAAAATCAAATTGTAGTTCTAGGCTTACTGCATGATACTATGTGCCATTTTCTCTAACATTCTCTGATACTCCCCTTGCCAGCGACCTTGACGATCATCCTCCAGGATGTGAACGACAACGCTCCGGAGTTCAGCAGTGACGAGATCGAACAGAACATCCAGGAACAGCTCCCCATTGGTCAGCTTCTGGCCACCATCACCGCCAATGATCCCGACAAAGGTCCCAACGGTGAAGTGATGTTCAGCTTGACTGGCACCAACCTTCTGGCCATAGACTCTTCAACAGGTGAGTCCTCTATTGTCATGTAGAAAAATATTATATATTTTATATATGTAAGAATATATAAGGTCAATATAAGCCACTTTAAAAAGTCACTGACATCTGACTCACTCTATGACTTCAAGCTACTTGAAGGAGGTTCTATTAGATTGACCAAGCCATTTTCTAATGAATCTGAGGTTCTGAACACATTCCTATAGCACAACAACATTGTAATCAATGAATATAGCTAGACAATGTAGACAAATGTATATATTCACTGTATTGTGTGAAGAAATGGCCCAAGCATTAACTTTTTGATCATCCTGATCCTACAATAGAGGTTATTAATGAGCTATCAATAACTGATAAGTTTTGATTACATTTTGAAGGACAAATCAAGGTGAACAGCACCATTGACAGGGAAGACGGTCAGTGGCTCAACTTCATCGTGACAGCAAAAGATGGTGGCAACCCACCCAAGTCAACAGACAAGTCTTACAACTGGAGGGTTTCTGACACCAACGACAATGATCCAAAGTTTGAGCAACCATCATACAGTGGGGAAGTGTCCGAAAATGCAACAGTGGGAACATCTGTGTTGACCGTGACAGCAACCGACGCAGATTTTGGACAATTTGGAGCTGTACGATACTCTCTTGTTCCAGTGGATAGCAACTTTACTATCCATCCAGACAGAGTAAGTATTTGGGATTTAACTCTTTTCTGTACCTTAGCCACAAACAGTATTTTTCACCTGAAAACCGTCCCTGTCACATATAGGCCATACTTTGTACCTTGTACAATTGTTGTGCAATAAAGTTATTATTGTAAGCAAGGCTCGGGCGATTGCCACAGAATCGTCGTCCGATCAATTTTCGCCAAATGTGACAGGGGTATAATTTTACAAGGCCTTTTTTATTCAATTGTATGGATAGAATTATTTATAGTATCTTCTTGTGTTACAGTGTTGCTGGTATGTCAATGTTGAAAAATATTGTTTCTTGGTCACTTAATGATGAACCTGTTCATCTACAGGGGGAAATTTCAGTGGACGGCAAGCTGGATCGTGAAATGGAGGAACAGGTTACCCTGACAGTCACAGCAACTGACAATCCTGGAGGGAGTGAAAACAACCAGCGGGAAAAATCTGTGGAGGTGTGCCTTTCTGTATATCACCAGGTCCTGTTATATGTGTAACATTGGGGGGGGGGGGGGGGGGCAAGCACCCCCAACTGAAAGGTCTAACTGGTCCAGACCTTTTAGCCTACCAGTTAGTGTATTGGCTTTGAGAGCTGGTGGGCCCGGATTTGAATTCCAGGAGCCAAGGGGACTGTACTACTACCCTCTTGTGTTTGGAACAGTCTTTTTAATGAACACTGGTGAATGTCAACTCTGGGCAGGTCTATGCCACACAAATCTGCTTTATTTTTCTTCTATGAATGTATAAGAAGTAAAGCCAAGATGGCAGACACAGTATATAGAATTGTTTAACTTTCATTCCAACACAAAGATAATGTAGGGACTTACCCCTAAATTTTCGGTTGATCTCCGTCGACCTTGTTCACAGAATGACCCTTTCTCACTCCAGCAGTGACGTCAGGAAGACACCACTTTTGCAGGAGGGGGTCATAAATATCAGAAATGGCAGACACAGTTTAACACAGTGCCACAAAGGCATGCAGTTTACTGGGTATGCAATACAAATAAACAGCATGGACATGTTCTTCGCAAAAAAGGGTTTGAGATTTGTGCAGCTTTACTAAGGTATCCAAAGTGGATATTGTTGGGCATTCACTAAAAAGACTATCTGATGTCATTCATTTACCAGGCAAATAAAAGTGCTAACATCAACATGTATATGGTATGTATATCTTTCAGATCTCTGTCATAGAAGCACATCTTCTTCAACCCAGATTAACTCTATGTTTCAGGTGACTATAAAATTGCTGGATGTAAATGATGAAGCTCCGACCTTCTCCCAGAACATTTACACTGAGTATATCCAGGAGGATGAGGTTGCAGGAACTTCCATCATCACTCTCCAGGCAGTGGACAGGGACTCAGCTGGTCCCAACAGTCAGATAGAGTACACCATTTTGGCTGGGAATGAAGGTAAAATTCCCTGTTATGGTAGATTATAAGTTACCAGTCCTATAAAAGCTTGTAACTTTGTGAATTATGAAGACTTCTTTTCATGACACTGCTTGGTATCTTTACTCTCTGCATCAGTGTTCAAATTGTCTTATACAAATGGGAACAGTGCAGTCTAAATTCTACAATGATTTGACTTTGAGTTCTTGGTTGTCTACATGTAGAAGATGCTGATAGAAATAAGACACTATTGTACTGAACAAAAAATAGACTGATATCTGCCTCACCTATAAGTATCAATTTTGTAGGGTAAGTAGAATTTTTCTAAATAACTTATTGTTTATTTTATTTCCAGCTGGAGTGTTCACAGTAGGTCGTGATTCAGGGATCATGACAACATTAAAACCACCAGGACTGGCTCCCGGACAAGATATTAATGTGACAGTACTGGCTTCCGACAAGGGCAGTCCTATTAGGTCCAGTACCACCATTGTTAGGGTCAAGATCCTCGACACCAACGACAACGCACCAATCTTTGTCTACCCTGCAGCCAATGCCTCAACAACTGTCCTCGAGGTAAGGGGGATGGTCGATGGTTTTCTCCAGTGTAAAAAAAAAATTAAAAACCTTGTAAGAAAATCAGGTAGCAGTATTCTGAAGTTCATTTATGGTCACACCATGAAGCTGAAGCAATGTTCTTCTAAAAGTTCTATATTCATTTCTTGATCATCTCAATATCTATGTGAATCTGCAAATGATGATTGACCCAAAGGGGGCTCAAAAATTCATTTTTGGGAGTAGGTGCATCTTTAAGTCACCGTTAGCAGTGACATCTATTTGTAAGTACATAAACAATGTCAGAATTACCCTGGATGGTAACGGAAACATTGATCTTAAACACTTATGTACAAAGTGCTTTGTGATCCATGTGGCTTCATCATGTGACTTGCCAACCGGATTAAACCACTCACTGACGTTATTTCTGTAGAACGAGCCAGTTGGTACCTTCGTGGTGAGAGTGCTTGCCACAGACGAGGATGAGGCACAGAACGGGAATGTGACATACTATTTTGACCCCAGCGATGAATACAACGGAGACAGGGCTAACTTTACCCTGGATCCCATCAGTGGTAACCTCACAACAAAAGTTGTCCTGGACCGAGAGGAAAAGGCACAATATGTGGTAAGTACGGCTGCAGTGCTACCAGTTGCTACAGCTCTTATAGTTTGTCTTAACAGTTCGCTGGAGATGTTGGCCTTGTACGGGGTGTACTAATCCTGTTGCCCACACCTCTCAGATCTCATTCTGTTTCAAGTTTGACAAACACAAACAACAATGAGATTTATATCTGTGTTCTTAGCTGAAAAATAACTTCATTTTGCCAACCGACCTGCCTTGCCCAAAGTTTCCAATACCTTGGTGACAAATCCTGACTTTTTTTTAGGTAGCTTATGACATTCTTAGTTAATTTTTTTCCTGCTTACACCCTCTCTTGTTTTGCAGCTGTACATTCAAGCTAGGGATGCAGGCTTCCCCCCTCTGACAGGGGCAACTGTGATAAGAGTACATGTGGGGGATGTGGCTGACACTGACCCTGTTTTCAAACCACAACTGGATCCTGTGGTAAGTATTTCTTTCTTCCTTTCATCTCCATTGTCATTTCTAATCCACAAATTGCAAAAAAATAGATTGAATGAAACTTAAGTACAGTAGAAGCCATTTAATTGTGATGCGCTTTTTAGCAAAAACTGCCAAATTGCAAAGAATTGTGAAATCCCAAACAGTTTCCAATTGTATATCAAACCTCATGTTGGAAAGCCCAAACTGGCTAATCGGGAAAAAAAAATTGGAAATGCAACACATTGCACCAAAAGTATGCCAAGAATTGTCAAGAATGAGCCGACAACAACTTGTACAAATACAATACTGCCAAACAGATCAAGGTGGTGTGTTTTAAGATGCAAAAGAGGTCAGTTTCTTTTGAAATTTACGTTGATAGCTCCGGTTTGTATGTAGACACAGTCACTAGACCTGTCCATGGTGCTGAAACTCAGGTGCCTTTTGCAGGTTTAAGGGGAAGGACTAGCAGCCCCTTCCTGTAAAAATACACACCTCTACAGAAACAGCTAGGAAACTTGATGATCACTGTGGCACTAGGCAACACACTGTGAACAACATGAACAGCTTAGGCCAAGAAAAGACAAAAAAACCTGCCGACCCTAGACATTTTTTGAGGGGTCATATAGCTTCCTGTTAGAATTTTTATTCAGCCTGCTTCCTATTGAAGTAAAAACACTAATGAAGGCTATAAGTATCTATTATACACAAAGCTATAGTTTGACATTGAAAGACAAGAGTCATCATGTATTTCAGTTTACTTTGCTTAACTGTATTGTAACATGTATCAACAGAATTTGGGGCAGCCTAAAAAAATTAAAAGAAAAAAAGATAATCCCTACCTACCAACCCTATTTTTTTCAGGACTGAAACAGGAAACACAACATTTTTTTTCCTACGGCTTATCTGTTTTGTATTGTTCCTCAGACAGGTGAAGTTGTCCCCCAGACGTTGACTGTTGGTGAGAACCTCGCCCCCGGAACTGTTGTTGGCTTTGTGCTGAACGCTTTCGATGCTGATGAGGGAGCTACAATATTCTACTACATTGTTGGTATGTAATTATAACACACACACTTGTATAGAGTTGATATGATGAACTAAGAATTATAGAAATAAGATAGCACCTTATTTTGGTAATTTTAGTTCAAAGGACCAAGATGTTTAAGATCATACAATGTTTTTTTAAATCCTCATGAAAACTTTGACGTAACAAGGAAAAATCATGTATGTAAAGATTGTACTGTTTGTTTGCTTTGAGGAGATCCTGCTGGAAACTTTGACCTCAACAATGGAAAATGAGAATCATGTTTGTTAAGATTGTATGATGTTTGTTTGCTTTCAGGAGGGGATCCCAACGGATACTTTGACCTAAACAAAAACACAGGAGAAATTAAAACAACAAGAACATTTGACAGAGAAGCAGAGGCAAGCTACACCCTGGTTGTAAAGGCCAGTAATAATGCGAGTTACACCGTTCCAGGTTAGTGCACAGTTTCCTTATGAATGTTCAACTGTGATGGTAATCAACATTTTAAGAAGTTTACATGATATCTGAATGAACAAGCTTTCAACCAGTCCTCTGGTCTGTCTCTGGTCAAATAAACTTGAGAAGTCTTGTTGGCATATGAATTTCTTATGATAATTCACAGTTTACCGCTATCATGGGAAAACGTAAAAAGAAAAAAAAAACAGCATCATATTTATATTATTGTATTATTTAGTTTTGCTATGTTTCAGCACGATCTCATTGGGACTGCTAGTAGTTCACAAAAGACGAACCTCTTATATGTTCCAACAGGTGGCAGCAGGAGACGGAAACGGGACATCGCATACGACCCAGCAGATCCGACGTTACAAGAGGTTATCATTGAAATTGGAGACCAGAATGACGAACCTCCAAGGTTTACCAAGAAAGAGTATACAGCAGGTAAGGCAGCTGTAACTGCACAATTCTCGTGATGTTACAACTTTGAGTAGGAATGTAGACAAGAAGGACATTTTCTTTGCAATACCGAATTCAGAATTCATGTAACCCTCTTCATACCACACGAAAAAATCAAGAAAAGCAATTGCGCAAAACTTGGTCACCTTGCTGCAAATTACGTGAATAAGATGCGTCCATGTAGGTTAGACATCCAGGTAATAAGATACACCAAAAAGTAGTTACTCAAGCAACTGAATATGATGGTTTTCCATACAAATTACAGGAAATCAAAATAGACTGCCTATGCCATTCGAAAACGAGGCTAGCAGGTCCTCACCTTCAATCTACCACACCAAGAAACACCTTTCTCCATTGTTCCAGTTGTATGTCAGGCATTATATGTACAACATTTGAATCTTCCGTCTTTCTTCATTCCGTTCAGGTATCACAACAGAGTTCAAGTTTGGAGATGCTGTAACTGTGGTGACGGTGAGTCATTCACAGATTTTATTCTTCCGCTGAATTTTCCTAATGTTCTGTGTTACCCTAAGTTTTTATTCTTATCTACGTTAAACTTTGTGTCTGAAATTTACAGATCAATTATTGAGATGAATGAAAGATTCCCAAATATTCAAATGAGTTTGTTGTGCTCACTTTAGGCCATTGACCCCGATGCTGGCAACAACAGTGTGGTGACCTACAGCATCACACGCCAACTGTACTTTGACAGAGACAGTGAGGGAAACCTCATGTCCACACCAAAAGATGCAACGGGAACCTTCAACATTGAGTCAGACACAGGCCAAATTGTGACGGGAAAAGTGTTCAGCAGTGATGAGAAGGGGTACTACACCTTGAACGTCTCTGCAAGGGACATTGGTGGCCAGAGTGACAATGCCTCAGTTGAAGTGAGTTTAAGTACTGTAGGATTAACTCTTACAGTTAGACGGGCAAAGGTTAGGCGTGATAGGTCGTTCAGTGTAATATAACAAGCTGCTGTTATACAGTGTGCCTGCAAAGCTGGTGATTGACACTGAATGGTGGGTATACAAGCTATGTAGATGCAAAAAGTGCTTGTGACACCAATGGCTCCAAACTGAAACTGTGTTACATTTCCTATATTCAAAAGAGTATTACTACATATGACGTATTTTTTAAACACCCATCTGATGTTAGTGATCATTTAGCCTTACAAGTCTTCCAGTTCTTGTACATCAAAATTATTCCAAGACATTACTGTAAATAAAAGTGAACACAGTAGATGGGTTGAAAACTGACACCCTGGTTTACAAAAAATATGCTTTTGAGTACCAGCTTCCATGATGTCCATTCACATGATGTCCAGTTGAACTTGATTTTGAAAGTAGATTTTTTTTGTTAAGAGACTAGTTTACAAGATACAAGGGAAACAGAGAGAAACAATTTTGCTTTACATGTCCAAAAAAATTTAGTCCCTCTTGCATAAACCTGTCTGTAAAAGGGGAACTTTTTGCAATTGTTGTCTTTATCTTGAATTTTTGTGTCCAACACAGATCTACCTTCTGCGTGAGGACCAAAGGGTGAAGATTGTGTTCCAGAGGACTCCTGATGAAGTTAGAGCATTCAAGGATGAATTTGCTGCGTAAGTATATTATAGGTTTAGCTGTCAAACAATGAATTCAATATTAAGGTTCAAATTTTAATGTATAACTTATGTGCAGATTATTCATAGATAAGTAACTGTTGCAGTACATTTATACTAACAAGATAAAAAAACACAGAACATTTCGTAACCTCAAAACTGAATCATAGCATATAGGAAATCCTAGATACTGTGAATCATATTAGAATATTTGTGGTGGTTTTGCGTTTGCTATTTTCACGTTGAGAGTGAGGTGCTGTCTTGTAAGATTGTTTTATTATGGTTGTTTTCACCCAAACTTGAAATACTCAGTGAAATTCAATATTTTTTTCTACTACTGAGTCTGTACAAACTTAAAAAATATTTGCAACTTTTACAAGTTATTATATGTGTATTGCAGGCTTCTGTCCAACATCACTGGGGCCATCATCAATGTAGATGACATCCAGTTCCACACAACTGACGACCAACAAACAGATGAGTTGAGGTACATGTAGTAACCCATGTCTCATCTGTATACATGCACACTGTGTTTTATGTAATAATTTCTCTTCAACGTGAACTGGATAAGATACGGATATTACTTCCTGTTGTCTTGAGTGACATCCATCACTCTTCCTCAGGTTCACTAGAATGAACTGGCAGAACAATCAAGATGCAGCATGCAAAAGACTTGTTAACCAGTTCATGATAGAATACCTTAAAGTTTGAAAATGTGTTCAAGATATAGGCACTTTTTGCATAGAAGCTTTTAGTATTTAACAACATTATGTAACTATATGCAGGAATCTTCCCTTGAAGCCATCATTTTGTAGAAATAAAGCACTTGACTCATTGCTAACCATTATGTCAAATGTTATCCTTACAGGACAGACATGTTCATCCATGGAGTTGATAGAACAACTGGCCTCATCATGGACAAGGAAAGACTCATCGAGTAAGCTCCATTTGTTTGTTTGTTTAATTGAACCTTTGTTTATTCATGAAAGCTCAAAACATACATACAAAGTGACAGTAGAGAGCAAAGAATAGGACTTAATTCCTTATTACAGTCTTATACTTTGCTAATTGTTCCCTGTGTTGTTCCACAACTGTGACATTCTGTACATAGTTCTGTACCTACTGTACGTAGTAAAATACCCGTTATCCTTCCAGGCTTATCGACGCAAACTATGAGTTCTTGGTGCGTCTTCTACGGGACTACAACGTGGTTGAGTACCAGGTAGCCGTACCACAAGTGCAGGACGTGACCTACGATAACCTGATCATCGCGATTGCTGCGATGGCCGGCATCCTGGTCATCAGTATCGCTCTCATCGCAACGGTCTGCGTATGCTGGACAAGCAGGTGAGATCTCACTTAGATATATAAATATTCCATATTTGGTGCTAACTACCACAGCAAGTCCAGGTGCAAAGATATGATACAAAACGTGCTGCTGCAGTACCAAGGTCAACCAACAGGGGGCCCAAAGTCGACCTGCACCATCACCAACCAACCACCTATCAAACCACCATTGCAAACCTTCCAGCAGTTCTTGAGATATATCCCAAATAACCTCCAGAGTGAAAACAGTATGGTATAGCAATACTTCCATCTTCATAAGTACTAATTTAAAGAAAGACAAAATATAGGGTAGTTCAGAGAAATGGTCATAGTTCCAGAAAAGACAAAGCAGACGGCAAAATTGATGATTTGAAAAAGATGATTTGAATAAACTCCGCTTATATTTTCAATAGACCAATACCCCCAGCAGTATTACAATAGGCCAAGTCGTTTTTTGGGAGGGACAACAAAGATTGGGGTCCCCTGTTTGGCACGTTTAAGTGAAGGGCTAGCAACCCTCCCTGTAGAAATATACCCTGCTTCTGAAACAGCAAGGAAATTTGCTGCCATAAGGCCTAATCAAGGAGGTTAAAAATCTTAACCTTTAACCTCCTTGGCCTAATATAAGGGTCTGGATGTACAAATGACTAAACAAACTGAACAAAATAGTTCATGTACAGTCATTACATGTCAGTCACACATGAGTGGCAGCTGCCCGCAAGGATTTAACCTGATATTACTGCCCCCTGTAGGCTGAAGCGTGAGTTGCGTGCGTCTCAGGCCATGCTGTACAGTACCAAGGACGTCATCCCAGACCTGAGTGAGAAGGACGCTCTGCAGGTGCCAGGCACCAACCAGTTTGCCATTGATGGGTATGGGATTCTTTATTGGTTTTCAATTCTGATCTAACAACACAACAGCCAATGACAGACTGTCCAACATGCCATCGATTAATGATATTGAGAATGAAATTCCACTTCATAATGGGTTGTCCAACCTATGATAAAGACCAACAAAAATTGTTTAAGTTACTGCATGTAAGACTGATACAAAATTACCGCATATCAATATTATCATGTCCTTTTATGCAGGGCAATTATTTACAACTCTATGTGAAAATAGTACAATATTATACTTACTTAAAGTGGCATATTGTTGTCAACATACTGTTCAAGAGTATTAGCATACATAGCCTAAGATTGTCCTTACTGTTAAAATAGTAAATTCATAATTTAGTTTTAAAGATTGTTAGTTATGAGTTCATGGATCATGAATGTACAAGTTGCCATCCCTGTTACCATTTATCATACAATTGAACTTTTTTCTTCTAACGTCTGGATGAAAGAAAGAATGTTTTAGTTGATGTGATGATCATGATAACTTAATTGTAAGACCAAAGGCATTGTAATAACTAAGTTTTTCTCTCCCTAGATCCAACCCTATGTGGGGGAAGGAGGTCTATGTTAACGAGATAGCTGAAGAGTCAGACAGGTACCATCTTTTTTTTTTAGATTCTTGGCTGAGCATTACAGTTGCTGTAAGCCATCAGCTTCTTTACCGATCTCTCATATTGTCTGAATGTTGTGTATCATTGTCTTGTGTTATGTTGTGAACTGTCTGTCAGTTGCAAATATTACCGATCTTTGAGTGGATGTAACGTTGACTGGGTACCTTAAAAGTACCACATTAGAAGGTAGTGAATTTTAAGATACACGCAGCTTCAGCGTTAACCGAGATGTACACAATTCAGATATCCAGTTGTTTAAAATGTTCGTGGGATTGAAGAATTAAAAAGTTATTATGTTTTTTAGTGCATCCTGCAAAATCATGGGAGTTGACCCCTAAGTAACTGACATGACATATATGTGCAACTCGGAAAACAGATACCCGTGTCTCCATTATCAAGAATGTAACTATCAATCCAAGAGCTGACTTGAAGAATAAAAAAAATGATGGATATGGAATATATGTCTGTGCACAAAGTGTTCGTTTTTTGGAGCTACCCAAATAGTATTTGAAGAGTAGAACTATACTAGCCTGGGTTCCATGATTCCATTTCTACTGGAGCTCCTTGCAATGAGTGCAAGGAACCCCAGTAGAAATCGGATGGCACCCAGGCTAGAACTGTTCAATCATTGTGTCCAATTAACTAACACCGTTAGTGTACAGTAGTGTTAACCTCCCCGAGAGGCGTGTTTCTGTTCTGAACCCCACCTTGTCTTGTCTCCCTGCCAGCGATGATTCCCTAGATGACAATGAGGTTGATGTGAAAAGTCCACAGTCAAGTGCGCCTCCCCGAGATGACTATGCTGATGAGGTAAGTCAACCCCTCCTGCCCTACCCTTCCTTTGTTTGGTACAGTCCATCATCACGTGTCACATCACTATGTTTTGTTCCTGCTAGCGAGAAGACTGCATTGACCTATGTGTAGTTATTAGAAAATAATTTTTTTTTGCCTAATAGTCGATATCAAGATGTGCGGACATAAATTTGTAGCTTTGATCATTATCCACATTGAAAATGTAGTTCATTACAGTGGTATCAAACTGTGTTGAAGATGATGATGATCAAACTGCTGTATTTAAGAATCTCTTAGAAAAAATAACACTAGGGGCAATAAAACTTAAAAACATCATCTGTATGGTCTAAAAAAAATCAGATATGAAATTCTTTCATACCCACCCATCAACATTCAGTGCAACTACAGTTCTTTTTTTAATTCATTAATGAGAAAACAATGGCATTTCAAAATGCAAATTTAGCCAAGAACGAAAACTCAACTGAATCAATATTGCTTTTGTTATCAAGTTAAGGTTAGAATACATTACTAAGAGCTAATGGCTACCAACTACATACATGTAATGTGATTTTTATTCATTCATTTACTTATCTATCAATCTTGTAGGGTAGTCCCTTCAGTTGTCAACAACTGATTCCCAAGGGAACCCTTCAACAAATCAACCAACATAAACTTAACAATTTGTATAACATAATGATGTTGATTGATGATTCATATTATGTAATATCTGTATCTATATAGCTGGTATAACCACGGCGTAACACACCAGCTTTGCAGGCACACGGCGCTGCAGCAGCTGCTTATATTACACTGAACGATCTTTGAGAAATACTGTCTTCTCTCCACCACTGCAGGAAATCACGGTTAACCTATACAATGACGAGTATGACAACTACACCAAGTTCCCGCCCGGATACGCCAACGGAAATTTTATCCTAGACGCGGCCCTGAAAGAGCACGAGGACGCCAAGAGAAACGGGCCCCACAGGAACTTCAGTTTGGAAACTACAGAAATATAGCCCAGCAAGTAGAAAGTCCCAAGTAACGCTAGTTCACCTTTATCCGTAGGGTAACCTTTATCCGTTCTTTTCAAGGACAGTGTATTAAGGGATATCAAGTCGACATATGGTGGTTTCAAACTGCAATATTTTGAAAATAGTTCAATTTGTAACTACTGTCTATCGACTTGATATCCCTGGATACCCTGTTTAGCAATACAATGGATATAGGTTACCCTGAACTAACGTTACATGTATTGCTAATTAGCGTAACTTAATCTCCAGGCAGATTTACCAGTGGCATAAGATAGTATCAAAGCTGGCCAAGGAGAATGTAGCCGGCCAAAGGGAGTCAAACGGGCACCGGGGTAGCCATACACACTCCTAGGCCAGCTTCTCTCCACTGGCAGTTTTTTATACAGTCTATCTTATGCTACCATAGGATCTGCTTGGAGATTAGTGTACCTAGTAAGACCCCCCCTCCCTCCCAAACTGCCAAAGATGGGACTGTGTTAGTCATTATATAGTTCAAAACAGCACTTCATTAATGACATTAATGACTGTCACCTTGAGACTGATCTAAAAGAGATAGCTGTGTTGACTAGCTGCATACCACTTGCAGGCCTTTAATATTAGGACCCGTTCACACTTGTGCGAATATATGAGTTCTATATTGACATTTTTGGGCTTAGACTGAAGAAGTAGTTTTATTTTGTTCAATTACCAGGCTACACAATGAAGGATGAAGAAACAAATTCTTCAAACAGAAACTTTTCTTAAACCAGAAGATATTGATAATTATGCAACTCATAGGCACTTGAATATATGCACAAGTGTGAACAGACCCTTAGGAAATATAACACATGTACAACTTTCATTTGATTATGAGGCTATCATACCCGTAATAAATGTAAATAACTTACCTCTTTCACCATCTTATTATGTGACAGTCACTATCCTAAATTTTTGTCTTCCTGCGTGGGGTACATATTGCACTCATACAGTTTGCCATGTATTCTACTTACAGTTTTCAAAATTACATTCTCGCCAAGATTCCAAAGATATTTACAAATGAAGGTGACTGTGATTTTCTACAGTAAGAATTATCAACAATAACTTGTTAGTTGATACAGGTGCCTTTGTGAAAGTACATTGTGTATCGTAGTAATTTTCTGTTCTTTCCAGAGTACACTTCTCAGGAGTTACACTTGAACCCCATTTTATCGTCATGTAAGATATTGCAACATGTATTATAATTAGTGACTATGATGTATTGAAGAAGGGTAGGACTATGCTTTCTCGACAATCTTTTAGAGTCATAAGATTGCTCAAACAATCAGGCCTCTGCATAGTGGTTTTAATGTCGTAAAATTCTTGCAAACCTGACAATCAAGATGTCAGTATTAAGGAATCATGTTAACAGTGTGCCTTTGCCTTTATCCATCCTGAACAGACAGAGATGTTACAATGATTCACTGAAAATTTTATAGAAATGTTTATTTTAAATTACTGCAGTATATATATATATATCAAGTGTAACTTGTTTTAAGCATTCTGTAAGATGTTTTATACAGAATCAAAACCAAACTCTAGATAAATGACAAGAAGTGTATAAACAAGTTATCAAGTTATACATGTTTTTAATTTGTTTGATCAGGTTGCAAATATTGTATATAGCAGATTGTCGACTTGAGTCATCTGAATCACGTAGTGCCTTTATTACTCACTCAGCTGTCTTCCTATAAGTGTCTTACAAAGTTTTGCTCTGCTGCAATTTGAATTGCACAACTGATAGAAAAGTTCAGAGAATTTTGAGAATTCTAATGGCAAGCTATCGTACTTTCAGGATTGGGAAGTTATGCAAAAGTCTATCCAA
The DNA here is from genome assembly GCA_019207045.1 of Branchiostoma floridae x Branchiostoma belcheri. Taxonomy (NCBI): domain Eukaryota; kingdom Metazoa; phylum Chordata; class Leptocardii; order Amphioxiformes; family Branchiostomatidae; genus Branchiostoma; species Branchiostoma floridae x Branchiostoma belcheri. Next base: position 11,446,924 of record CM033024.1, on the reverse strand, counting down.
AGAAAGTGAAGCAACTGGGACTGGTTCCCAGTGATGCTTATTGAAGTTTTATGCCCCTTTATTGTTTTAAAATGTAATATGTTTTATTTGAATGTATATAATGTAGTTTTACTTTTTGATTGTGTCCATGAGCTTGTATGAATTAGTTCTTCCAAAAATCAATAAAACAAGTTTTATCCTTTGTCTTTGCATTTCTTCCTTACTGCTTATTGACTGAAGTATCGATATAAATTATAAGAGATTCCAGCGTGCGAAGGAATGTATAAATACTGTGCATCTAAAGCAGTGGAAGACGAAATACATTTTATTTCCAAGTGTTCTGATTTAGCCACACTGAAAGGACCACATTGTTTAAAGAAATCGCAATTTATTATATTTCCCAGCTTTCCCACATTTACGGATGAACAGAAAGCCACTTTCCTGTTTAAATCACAAATTGTAGAAAAAGTGGGACTCTTTGTCTTCCTCTGCTTTAAAAAAAAAAAGTCAACTCCAACCTATCTAGATATAGTCAACACTAGTATTTCAGTAGTCTCTTTGTATAATAATATTTATCACAGTTCATTGTTACATGCATATTCCCTATCTTGTTTGTACCATGTACTTGCAATTGGCCTACAAGCATGAACTTGCAAATAAACTTTCTTCAATTAATTAAAGGGTGTGAAAATGCATGTAGATATTTTCTCAGTCCTAAGCCAAGTTTCCTCTCTCCTTTATAGTTAAGATGGACTGCCCCCAATACGATTTATGCTAAAAGAAGACCCACTCACATAAAGTACCGAATATCAATACAATCCATCCAGGCGTTCTCGAGTTAAGCTGGTCTTCTACTTACAAACATACATACATAACGCTACCCAAAACATAACCTTGGTGAAGGTAATGAAGAGGAAAAACTACAAATCATGAAATGATGAGAGACTGAACTAGTCATGGGGAATTAAACATTGTCATTGTTACATGCAAACTTATTCGGAGTCTGCACCGTGGAAGGCGTAGCTTCAACTTAGGAGAGACGCCAGCGAACCGTTACGGAACTGCAGTACAGTTGCCTTCACAACGATTGCGACTACTAATCTCCAAGCAGATCCTACGGTAGCATAAGATAGTACATTTTGTGCATGTATCAAAGTTGTCAGAAGAGTGTGTACCTTCGGTAACCAAACACAGAAATGGGCCGGCTTCACTCCTCTGCCAGCTTATCTTATGCTACCGTGGGATCTGCTTGGATATTAGATTGCGACATGCTAACGTTTAAACGTCAAAATAAGAAAATACTGTCAATATCTCAACTCAAGAAAATTGTTGAATGTAGGTTTTGACGTGCGTAAAATCGGCGTCAATAGAAACAGTGCCTTTTCTCAGGTAGTGAGAAAATAACACATAAAATCCAAATCAGTTTCATAGTGCAAGGAGGTATTTTAAACTCATTGATTGTACTAAGGGCAACAGTTTGGCAGACAATGCTCTAGATGCATTAATTCTTTTACCGCAATATCTAACGCCAATTCATGAAATTATCGGAGATTTTCGAGGATTTTCTTTTTTTTGCAAAACACTGCGCCACAGATGCTGAGAATGGAAACTTTCAGACTTGCGACTAGATCGGCTTATGCAAATTTAATCAGATTTTCTTCAGCCAGAAATCTATTACGAGTTCCTAGTCGCGCGCAGAAGAAAGGGCAGGCCGCCCAGATCTGCCAGCGTGTGAAAGTTCAATGTTGTCTTACGACGGGTGATACCGACTCGGCTTTGTGTTCTTTTCCTCGGCAATTTTCAATCAACGAACAAAGGAACAAAAGGTAATAATGCGACAAATCGCCTAGTTAGCGGCTTTTCCGTGGTGTTTGTTTGTTTTGCTTTTGTTATCCACCGACACCGTTTCTAATTATTCATAACACATCCCTGCCCCCCACTAATCCCTATCCCTTACCCAGAAAGTAATTACTTGTACTTGTCTTTCATACAGACTTTCACGTACTCTAATACCAGTATCAGAACAAGGCACATCGAAGGAATATTATCCAAATATAAAACGTTTATTCGCCATATGTCCTTACATGTCTATATATAGACTTCTGTTCAATATGTGAATTATGTAAAATGTAAAGAGAAAATCAGAAAAAAAAAGCAGACATTCATAGCTTACAAAACAATATTTCTGAACCAACTGTAACCAAGAGAAACTATTAACGGTACTAAGCTTCGCTTTTATTGTTGTATTTCTAGCCAACATCTTTGATCCTACCAACGAAACACTCATAATAGATCTCACTCTCTGCCAGACTCCACAGGTCGCTGGAAAAATGCTAGAAATTGACCAAATATAGACTGGTAACATGCAACAGGATTTTAATAGCCGTCCAAAGGAGTACAGCTTGTGTCCTCATCTTGCGCTGACTGACTCTCCTTGCCAACTTGAATTCCCCCTTTTTTGTACACCCGTAAGAAGGCCTGGTGGATGCTTGGTTTCACTAGCCGTTTTATCGCTAAATCAGAGATTAGGAAGAATGATAGGGCCCGTCTGGGTTCTTAGCAGGATTCATTTTCCGACTACCGGTATGAATTGGAAGCCTATATCTAATTAATAGCATTAAGTTATTAACGAAAAACCAACAATGCTGTTATCTACATCGGCAGCCAGCCTATTCGATATTTTGCATTTCCTGTACGTAAACCTCCTTGGTTTTTCCGAGAATTGCTTTTGGTAAACTTCCGTCCGATTGTCACTAAGCAAACTTTGGAGCCGAAAAAAAAGAAGGCGTATGCATGTAGCAACGTCAAAGTAGACGATAGGTTGGCGAATGTTCTTTCTTTAATGATTACTAGTATACTTTTCTATGTCTGTGTAAGGCTCCAAATAAAGAAAGGAAAACAGACATATTCACATATGATACTGACAGACAACAAAACCACAAGTTCATTTCTTTCTGCCAACTTATCGGCGAATTTACCTGGATTTCATTAAGGGGGTTATAGCCTCCTTGATTTCTTTTATATCCTGCAAATCGCAAACATTTCTCCGTGTACCATTGTAATGTTAAAGCAATAGGTGGAAATCCGTGGGGTTTGTTTTGATTATGACGCATTAGACGCTGGAACACAAAAGGCGATCTGTCCCTCCCTCTGTTCCCTTTGTACACTGGAGAGTTGGTGTTTGTTGAAGTCGGGTGGGTTGCAATTCACACAAGGTGGAATGATTTATTTGCATGGGAAAGCCGGGTGCGTAGAGAACTCGACCTTTTTGATACGCCGTGTAGGACAAGTGGACGGCAAATTTGTTCTCTGCGTTTGCGTCACCGGCTACATGTGTGTGCTTTTGATAGAATGCTTCCATTTCCTTAGAACTCCAGACAATATGTCAATGAGGGGGGTTCACCTGCCAATGCATTGATGGGGAATTAACCGCTGGCAAAAAGAAAACTACTCTCCTCGTAATAAAGTAACATCACAAAACCCACACATTACGGAAACGGTGGGATCTTTTGACTCTTCCACTGTCTCGGGAAAAGAAGTCGAACCCCCGAAGTTAGAATTTAGAAACAGCATTTAGACTAGGCAAGAGGCTCATCGAACTAGGAAGACACATGCTACATATTCAACATTGTTTGTCCGTCAATTTCATTTTACACATGTAACGGTACCTGCAATTAGCCAATGTGCAAGGATTCACAATAAACTTATTATTACATAGCGAGCAATAAAGAGATTAAAAAAGATTAATTACAAATAGATTTTGAAGTGGGGTTTTCACACAAAATTTTAGATTAAAGTGGATTGAAAAGATACAGTAAAATGATGACAGTCAATAACGTAACCTGACAAATACATTGTATAGTCTAGGTCAACGACAGTTTATCATTACTGACTACATCCGACACTTGTGTAGCCCCTAGCTCAGTTGGCATGAACATATTTGAGAGAGACGTTTTTGTCAAACGTATTTGCGTCATAGCAGAAACAAGTGAACGCAGCTGAACTTTATTTCTTTATTTGTATTTCACATGGAATGAATTGGAGGACAAAACAGGTGCATATGCACCTTTGCTGCCCTCCCGCACATAAAAACACATACATGACACAACATAGATTATACATTAATATACATAGTAGCATCATCATGACATTATCAAAGTGTACATTTGTAACTAGCATTAGGTATAATCATAGTACAGCATGAACTGCCAGAGGAGTGATCCTGCCCGGGCACGCGCATATCCTCGCTAACTCGCACACAAAAAGGGAGTGATCACCAGCGCTTTAAGAGCAACCCCCTCAAAGGAAGCCGCGAAAATCTTCCTAAGACAATAGCCCAGGTATTCACGGCTTGGTTTAGCGAGAAGCGATTGTCACCTATCCTCCTAATTTCCCCCACAATGCCAACCCGCCGGCGTTTAACTTCGGCGCCCTTTTATGTTCTCCCGGACGAGCTGCCATTGGTTGGCCCTGAAAGGCACCCTTTCAAAATCGCAGTTCGCTCGCTCTGGGCAATTATTTATCCCGGGCAGAAGTGGGAAGTGGAGTATTTGCGAAGCGCCGGTCCGTGAGTCAGTGGTGTGGAATCAGCCAGTAGCTAATCGGTAGCTGAGTAGGCCAGGCACGATGTTCGCACAGCTCCTCTGGTCTCTGTCGGTCCTGCTAGCCGCCCTGTCCGGGACGGCCGATTCAAATGGGTGGTGAGTGAAGTCAGTCTACAGAAGTTTACAACTGCTGCTGTAATAATTTTCTGATAGAAACTATGATTGTTGAATTACTGTATGTAGTTAGGAAGTTGTGTTGTGAGAGATCACGGAGTCGTGTTGTGTGTGTCGCCGGCAGGAATGACGAATTCTGTTTTGTCTTCTCTCCCTCAGGACTTTACAGAGCAACTTCTTGATCACAGGACCCAAGGTAAGATAGTGTTGTATCACTTTGCCCTCTCATTGTTAAAACAAGATCTTGGATTACTTTACGATTGACCCATTCCCGAATCCGGATACAAACATGGAGGTTTCTCTTGCTAGTACAATTAGTACAAAGTCACATGGACATCGATAATGGGTCCTCCATTTAGTATGTGTAATCAATTAATTTCCGTCGCGTAAACGCAGTGAGCTTTAATGAGACGAAACACACCGAAAAGGTCGGTAAAGGTGTGCAGGTTAAAAGGTAGGGACGCGGCAGGCCCGTCTGCACCACGTGTATACGGTGTGCATGGAGTGTCTGGCCTGCAAGATTCATGCGGAGAATGGCAAATATTCATAAGGCTTCCCAGTCCGTCTGACGTCTGATCAATCATCGGCGGACGTCGAGAGAGAGAAGGGCTTGTTTTAATGAGAGTGGCTCTCCGCTTGTCGTCCTCTAGCGCGCGCTGTGACCCGGATCGAGACCGGGTTAAGCATCGGGCCTCTCAGGTGTTAATATCGAATTTAGTGCTTGTTTATAGAATGTATTTCAGCACACCGTGTATGTTTACATGTTCCGCTCTTAGCCAGCTTTTATCCCGGCGTATAGAGCTTCCATCGCGGGGCTTTGATAGCCCCGGATCGGGCTTCTTGCGATATCGACTCGGACACCAGCAAGCCCTTTTCTGTTTGCGCACGGCAAAAAGTTGTGCAGACATTAAGTTTTGAGGGCCAAGGCCGTGATTGTGAGACTAGGCGCTCCCGTGTCTGTGGGCAGTGGACTGTGTGATGAATTTTACCTCGAAGCTTGGTGGTGGATAAGTCATCGGCGCGTAGCAATGTGTGTGCCCATATTGATACAGACCGTGTTGTTATGTTTTCTTAGCCAAATCCCCCCTCTTTGTACAACGTACCGACGAGCCGTTGGCACCAACTTCATATTCCCGCAGATCGATACAAATAGCTCCATCGCAAAGTAATGATGTTTCTCCAATTCAATTTTCCGTTTTGTGCTAAATTTGAACTACGTACGTCCCGACTGTTGAATTGACGTGTTATCTGTAAAAAAAAAATTAAAAATCTTCAACAGTCAACATAAGAACAACAAAGAATCATAACATGCTCAAATCCATCGGCTATTTCCTACCATCTAAGACCATTGTTTAGAACTATCTGATACAAATTGTATGCTGGACATCAGCTTTGCTTGTGTTGATGGTCAGCCATTTCAGAATTTTTTTCGATATTTTTTACCCTCTCGGACATAATTTTCGGGACTTCGTTAGAGACGCTGACTTCTACATTACAACAATGGGTCTAATTCACAGGTATGGCCACTTGTCATTAACAAAACATTTGAACAAAAAATTTTTGAAAAATTATCGCGAAGAATAGAGACACAAGTTGGCGTGTTTGTGTGTTTTTCCCTGTATGAAAGCTACAAGTCGGAAGTCACGGCCGCTTGAACGCAAGAGAGTGGTTCTTATCGATTTCCCAACAGACTTTGTCCCCTTCATGTAGCCCCCACGGAGAAACTACGCAGATGATGGTACTCGTGAAATAGAACCTCCACCAGGCCTTCCTATGGGGTATGGGGATCGTAGAATTCGGCCCCAAAATCGAGAAATTTGCTAAATTGGCCAGGGGAGTCAGTCAGTTCATGTTCCCACTTCGGAGGTTCGACCAACTCTAGTAAGCAGAACTCCCCTGGCAAATTACTTTCTCTATAATAGCCAGCGTAGTCAGTCTGGTAGAGACTAGAGACTGTCCATGAAATACTTGCTACGCTGTATCCACGGCGACGTTATTCTGAAACATGGCTCAGTTGGGGGTGCAAAACTTGGTTTGAAGAGATTGCCGTTGTATTTTTTCCATTGTGGTTTGTTTTCAGTCTCGTGTGGCCAGAATTTTGTAGTTTTCCCACGTCCAGAGCGCCATTGTCATCTGACGTAAGGTCATTGTCATTTGACGTTGTCATTCCTTCTGAGACTTCCATTGTGGCACACACAACGATCTCTGGGGATGCTATGGGATTTATTAAGAAGAAAATACCTTTGACTTTATCTCATGTGAAATTATGACTATACTTTTTTGGGAAGGCGAGATAAAGAAGTATGACCTGCCCCGGGCGGAGATACTTAGGCAAACTTGTTCGAAGGACACCGACACAAACCAAGCTTGTTGTGAAAACATACTTCCCTATCTTCTGTGTTCACACATTGAAGCATCACACAAACACAATGGATGTATCATCAAGACCAACAATTCCCGCTGCCCTCTTAGTTATTCAAGGCTTGCACGTTTCAACAGAGCACTTTGTGAAGTTTTGTTGATATTCTCTACCGGCACTTCGCACTTTTGCGTTTGGGCATACGGCATGGCATGGCTTGTTTAGTAGACATTGTCGATATCAACAGTCCTCCAATTACATTACTACATAGAATAGCGCAATGTTTGAAAACGATGCCTGTAGATTGTATCTTTTCTTTCCGCATTGTTTGGCTCTTTTCAGGTGGCAACACCCCAAACCACTCCCGCTCGACTGGCCACAGTAGTTTTGTGTTTCTCTTCACCTTTCGCACTTTACACGGAGTGGTGCTATCGTGCTCCAACAGAACAAGTGATCACAACTACACTAACGGCCGCGTAAACCACTCCGAAACACAAGTAGACCGGATGGTTTATATTGGGTACAGCGATTGCTATTAAAGCTCAGATCTAATCGCCCGGAGTTAAGCACGATGCATTAGTGGCGATGTAATCCACGACCCCAGGTAACTCAAGCACAAAAGACAATGCTTCCCTGTGTCGCACCGAGCACTGCTTACAGTAAACTCCTCACGTGAATGCTTGCCATTGATAGATCATCGCTACCAGTCGCACTGATATTCTGATGGGGAGAAATAATGGATCTGGTAGCTGCAATATAAACAAACACGCACACGCCGCGGCGATGCTCGGATGGGCAGGCGCATGGACCGATCCTGATCGAACGCCACATCGAACAAATAGAACCAGTTAAGAACCCCCTATTCTATTTCGAATACCTCAGTCAAAAACAGCCCCAGTAGGACAAAAACGCTGTTTTTGACGAAGGTTTTCCAAAGGATCGGTCCATTCTGCCCCGCCGGACTAATACGAACGGACAGATGTTTTCGCTGCTATTCAGGACGGTAGTCTTATCTTTCCGCATCTCTGAAACTCAAGTATTTGTCGATAATCGTTCCGTAGCGATGATACGATAAAGGCTGGTGCGCTCCACGGTGCACTGCCTGGTCGTACGTTCGCACCCGCTTTCCCACGGAGACATGTGTTCACCTAAACCCATCCATCAATTATGATTTTGACATTGGCGCGCCCCTGACGGACATCCGGCCGTGGCAACACGCGGTTCGGCTCGGCAGGAGGACATTCATGGGGAACACCAGTTGTCACGCCATTAAAAGAAGAACAAAAACTCCTCAGGCTCGTCAGAGCTGGCGGCTATCTCTTACCATCGGCAACTTCTTTTGTCTTGAGATCTGATGAACAAATGCTCAACACTTAGTAACAGTAAAACACGTCAACAAATGCCGCTACTCCAGTAGAGAGTGATATCAGTAGTCAGACCAGGATGTGAATTCAGGCGCCAAAGCCCTTTCACTTCAATTTTCCGCGAGACTCGTAGTAATAACGGTTATATGTTGTATTTATATAGCGACTATCAAATCTTTCCAATGCCAGCACGGCACCAATTAATGATCGTACAAAATACTGGTGGCATCCCTGTCGTTGGGGTTAAGGGAATATTCTGTGTAAATAATCTCACTGGAGTGTGAATCGCGATGAGACGTCGTCAATGAAAATGTCCGTGTTTGATAGACAGGACCTCCCTTGTGGTGTCCCACGATACCGTATCGGCAATCTATCTATTAAACCTGGGGAGTCGTATATGGAACTATCGTGGTGCAAAACGCGCGCCCCTTTTATAGAAAGTAATTAGTCGCAGCTATCTTTAAGTTTGACTAACTTGAGCGTTCCAGTTTCTGAACTGTATATTCTTGTCATTCAAGTTGTACATCTTATTATAACGCCATTGATGTAACTCTACCCGAATGCTTAACAAAAGACCACTCGCAGATATCGAGGAGGTTAAAAGACTTCCTTGTAGATATATTGCTGCTTCCACCCCAAAAGCGTATACTAGTAATTAGATTAACGGTCGTCTCAGTCCTTAATAGTCATTTGTTCAACTTGTCCATCATTGTTATCTTGAACTGTCTATATGATATACTGTGTCATATTACAATTAGCCATTGGACAGGAACTTGAAAATAAAACGCATCTGATATATGAGGAAAAAAGTACATAACTACATTCTACATTTCTACTGCTGTATCCTACTAATACTAGGTCACCTTTCCAAACCGGTTCCCGGCCGGACCGCTTTCGGGGGTATAATAGAAAGACAGCAAAATACGCAGATCGTAGAAAAAGAATAGTCATAAGCATAATTTGTGTACATTCTTTGATAAATGGTATTGAATTGTTCTGACTAGTTCATTCTGCTTTTGCTGAAGAAGAGTGATGGATGTCACTCGAAACGTCCGGAAGTAAATATCCGTTTTTATCCAGTTGTAGAGATTGAATTGTATTTGAATATTGCTTACCTGGATGTCTAACCTTCATAAACGTATTCTTTGATAAACTTTTTTTTCGTTTCCGCAAACATCCCGGCCGGGCCCTGGTGCGGAAATGTAACCGTAACGTGTCCGTAACAAGCTGAGTTTACAAGTATGATCTGTTTAAACCCTTCTCTGTCTCCTGTTTAACGGTTGCGTTGTGATTTTTGACCCCAAGTCGTCCTTCCAGGCGTCTCTGACGTACGCCAGCAGCGTGGCGGCGGGCGCGCAGACGGCCATGGAGGAGTGCAAGCACCAGTTCTCCTGGGACAGGTGGAACTGTACCGACAACGCGCTGTCCATGTTCAAACCCAACACACTACCTGGTTAGTACTCTCTTTTTTATTATAACTTTTATTACTACACCGACAACGCCCTGTCCATGTTCAAACCCAACACACTACCTGGTCAGTACTATCTTTTCTACTTAGTATATGTAGTAGTGGTAGTAGACTAGACTAGTTTATTACACAATACGCATAACAGTCCTCCTGGGAGCGTGTGGGACATTATGTTCTTTTATCACTGCGCTTTGAGCATTTTGAAGCAACTCAAACTCCACCCAAAAGTCTTGACGATGAAGTTTATGCAAGAAGTAGCAAGATGTAAAAAAAAAAATAAGTTACAATGATACATATATACTGTATTATAGACCAACATCGGGTATTCATGTCTAAAAGTTGTTAATTTTCCTCATCTTTTTTACCATTCTTATCTATCTGTTTTACTGTAATGTTGAATCGCTCGCTCGACAGCGTTGTCCCACCCACAGAGCCCTACCATAGCGTTACATATGTACAGAAAATGTTGCGGTTTTGGTCTTACAGACCCGCGTCCTGTTCTGATGACCCACAGGTGAAGGGGTCACACACCCTCTCTTCCTGAGCAATATACATGTAATGTGTGCCCAGCACAGTGCATTGTAATGTAGTATATGTAGTGTCTACCCAAGTGTTAGGTTATAACTGCAATGTGAAATCATTGATATCTAAAGGAAGATAGATGGTACCATGGTACTCTCCAAGCAGAGGTTAGGCTGTTTTTATGACGTTCTTTTAGTCGTTTTTATCGGGTTTTCTATTTTGTACTAGCTTTCTTGATTATTGTACAGACAAGACCATAACGGATTAGTTGTAGGTCGCCATACCATTGACAACTGGACATATTACTAAGGGTGCATGGACGAAATACATCTCCTCAGTGTACTGGTTGAAAACGATAGTACATCGTAGAGTAAGAACGCCATGGCTGTGTTATGATACGTTTCTAAAGGGCACAATGGCTATTGTACAGACAACGTCATAAGACTTGGTGTAGGTCGCTATAACAACTGGTCCGAGCTTGTATGGGCGGGCTGCATAATGTACTCTCAGGTGTACTGGTTAAAAACGACAGTACATCATCTTGGTTGTGTTATGATATGGAGACGGATAGAACTGGCTTAGTTTCAAACCCTTCCGTGACAAACACCTAAGTCCGAGTAAGCCTGTGTTTAGTGTCACCTGTGTTCATGTGTTCTAGAGCTAGGATCTTCTAGTAGTGAGGAGGGGGACTGCACCGTTAGTAGCCTGGATTCTTTAGCCCAGTCCGATCTCAATAATATTTATCGTGCAGGGTGTATTAAAATCAGTAGTTGTCTTGTGTAGGCCCTGAAAACACTCTGGCATCCAGGCAACACTCTTAGGTGTCGGTCTAAACTTGTACAGTCTGTACTATCAAATAGCAAGAGCTCAGGTCGACTTCTTTCTTTTACTTTTGCATTTCTGACACCCGTATTTTTTCGCTATCCGCTTTGCTCATCTTTGAAATAATGTTGATGCGTCGATAGCAACTGAGACGAGGTAGAACAAAGCCGTTTTTGTGCGAGACTTAACTTAACATCGGGTGTGTACACCATGCCAGGGCAGGGGGACTCGGGATTTAAACATGTTAACTTGACTTCCGCAAACTCTCGGAGTGTTAAGTGCCCAATCAGAGGTGCACTAGCGTGCCCCCGACAGGAAGCTAGAAGCACGGCGGTGACCACATGCGAGGGCTAATGTTCCACCTGGAAACCTTACCTGTTGGTGTACCTGTGGGGGAACCTGGGCGGAGGTACACAGGTGTTCCGTCAGAACACAACACGCACCTCTCCCTGACACACCTGACGGCGTTATCGGAGCGACGGGCCAGGTTTCGCCTCCAAACGTGAACCAAAACCCGGAGAAATTCTGCCCAGACTCGGCGTTGTGCTCAGTTCCTGTAGTTCACCTTGTGATGGACAGGTTTCCCACTTTGTTTACTGTAACGTGACCGGAAAGAGCCCCGGCATTTGATTTCACTGCCTTGTTTTGGCACAAATATCGCGGATAAAGGGATAAAAGTTGGAAATCCCTGACTTCCACTACAGTCACGGTTTGCACAACAATCAACGTTTGTTTTTTGGCCCGTGACTTTTTTTCAGTGGCTGGCAGTGCGGGTGTGTTGTGGTGCAGGGGTCGGTGCACGCACAGACGCTCGACTTTGTTGATCTGGCCCTTTCTCAGGCCTTCAAAGGTATCCAGCATCCCCGCGAACAACACAAGTGCACGGCGCGTTTGGAAACAGGGAGGGGAGGGCTTGAGTTCCGCACCTTTGTACCCCCTACCATAGTAATCCTCGCTCAGTGTTGATATTGAGGTCACCTATTCCTTCTTCTTTCGGAACATGATTGATTTATGTGTCAAGGTAATCTTCCTGGGGGGCTGGGGGCAAAACATCGCCACACAACACTGTCAACTTATGTGATACATTATCATTCCGTTACAAAACATCGCCACACAACACTGTCAACTCTTAGCTGATACATTATCATTCCGTTACAAAACATCGCCACACAGCACTGTCAACTCTTAGCTGATACATTATCATTAAGTTACAACACACGGACAGTCAATCTCAGGTCATACATTACTAGGAAAAAATGTTTGGTCAGTCCTTAGGTAGGGGCAAAACATCGCCACTCAACACTGTAAACTCTCACGTGATACATTCTATTCCCTTACAGCATTTATGCCCTAAATTTGAAAATGTTCTCGAGAATAAAACCTTTATGTTGAATGACATGTGCAACCAAATTTTGTACCCCCCCCCTCTCCCCCCGAAAAAAATATATTGGCATGCTATTCTGTGGGGTTGATCTAACTTTTTTTTATTGCAACATATATTTACAAGACATGGTGACGGCACACTCAAGTCATGACTTATATTCATGCCGCCACCGCAAAAGAATACAAATACATGGATAAATAAATACAAGATAAGAAATCTAACTTACTAAGTATATAAAGGCGTCAGTAGGGAAATCGACTAGTAATCATAATGTTACATAATGGGTCTTCCGAAAGTTCTATCCGAAAGTTCAGAAGGGAGCGCCGACTAGTCGGTTTCGGTGATGTGGTCTGGGCACATGCGGGACAGCGGAAATTACCTGGGCGGCGGCAGATCATCAGAAAAGAGCGCCCTAATCTGGCATTGGGATCAAAGATACAGTAACGTACAGTAACTAGGCCACCCAGAAAAAAACTTGCCGACCGTAACAACTTTCCCACACGGTGGATGACATGGGTCTGTAGGTTATAACTACTAGCTCTGATAAAGAAATAAAGACCAGTCACTGGTCTTCGCCCTTGGGAATCATATCAGGCGTGTCTCTGTGATAAAGGGAAAACTATTAGAAAATGGTCGACAATCTTCTCCTGTTAGCGTCGTCACTAGCCTCTACCAAGCTCCACAGGTCGCTGAAAAAATAGTAAAAATTGACCCAATATACCTTTTGCGACCTAAGGCCGGCCAATTCTCCTAGGGCAAGTTTTTATTGTGATCTATAAAAGCCATTTTAATTAGGTGCTCTGCGTCATGAATTTGTCCCGCCACACGCGCCATGTCTATCCTAAAGTATTCAATATTTTTGTGATTTCTTACTTAGAAATGGATAAACATAACCGCTATATCTGGAATATTAGGTCACACTGGCGTTCAGCTTAGCTTGATATGTAAAGAAGAGGCAAGCTGTTGATGGTGGGAGGGCAATTCGAAGACCATATCCTTTGGATACTTTGGGCAAATACGGTACCAGCTGCAACAGAGCAGACAAGACCGAGGGATTTGGGCCTCATTGTATCTATCTAAAATTCGCATGTCCGTCCTAAGTGTGTAAATCTCCTCAGCACCTGTTTTCCAATGTGAGGAAAGCTGCAGGGATAATATGAATTTTCATCTCCTTCTTTTCGCGCTTTGATGCTAGTTTACTTGTTTTTCACCTGGTCGGACTCACACATTCCGAACCCACAAGTCCTCAAACATCCCGGGAGTTGGTTTCTGTAACAGCTGTCCTAGTTTCATTCAGACCGGTGTCAAATGTGTAAATACGCCTACATCGCCTTTATTATATTTATCAACTAAATACCTTACAGGGGCTTTGACACATTCGCGTAAGTATTGGGGACGAGGCCCCTTTTTTTAGAACGACGCAGGGCCAGCTGTGGTGTCGTGTTGACAGTGAGGGTGGGGTCCGGTTCTCTTGTCCACTTTAATACGGGCGTCTAAAGTCCCCAACATCCTGCTTTCTTTTATAACATTATTCTGTTTAGATTAGATTAGACTTGCGGCTTATGGCCACAGATTGTGAGAATCGTATGCAACTTTCTTGTTGTTGTTGTTGCTGTTGTACCTACGTCATAAGTGGTGACATGGCGTATTTAATACCAAAACACTGAGGAGATGTCGACGACAACCCTTAAGTTGGTGTTTACGTAATACAAAATAAACCAAGTCGAGTCAGGCGTTTCAGATAGCATCCACCGTTTTTCATCGGCTCTTAAAAAGTTCTATGTTACTGTCGGATGATAGTTCGCGCTGTCTGAAAAGTCCGATTCGTTGATGTGAGTTCACCGTTATCTGTGCGTGTAGCTGCTTTTTTAGGTCACCATTCCCATCAAAAATACTGGATTTTGTCAGTATTCACAGGTCGCTAAAAGAATAGTAGAAATTGGCCAAATGAGACAGAAAACACGCCAGAGGTCGCAAACTGTACTCCTCAGCCATCTAACTCCTGAGGAGTCATCGGAATATATAACCTGAGGAGTTAGATGGCCGAGGAGTACAGTTTGCGACCTATGGACGGCCAATCAACTCCTAACTTAGCCAAAGTCCCCTATTCGACCAGGCCGGAGTCTGGTGGTACAAAGGTTTGAAGAAATTGAACGAAAGAATTATGTGTGTCCCAGCGCCCCCCCCCCCCCCCCCTCCATCCATAAATCCTGGCGTTCGGGGACAGTTTACGTAGCCATCAATCAGCGGATGTGTCGTCTGACAGCCGAACACACGGCCGTCCGACCCGTCCGCGCTCCATCGCCTCTCAACAACGCAGACAGGAAAGTCACTGACATCCCAGACAAACACTGCCCGTCAAACACCCGCCCACCTGTGCGGAAAGTCATTTAAGGCGGATTAAATACCCCTCTCTCTGTAAAGAAATATAATATTGATAGTCAGGTACGGTGGCAAGATGACTTTCGGCGGGGATGGTTTAGAGGTGGGCATGTCCCCACTAGCCTCTTGCTTATGCGGCTGATCCGATTCAGAAGCGGCAAAGCACGTATTAAAGCTATTACTTACACCCGTGTAGTATGTAAGAAAGTACAAAATAATCGTCTGGCTACTAGTATTCACAGGTCTATACGTGGCGCTTTTAGAATTTCACAGATTTTCAACACCTATGTAGTTTCTAATCTATGACAGGAAATAGTTATCTCTTGGAGTTTTTTTTTCTGGGATTCCTATTTTTCATGGAATGGCACAGTGTTCATATATTCTCTTAGACTAGATTTGCGATGCTTTTATATATATATATATATATATATATATATATTACATATAACGTTTTGACTTGTTGTGACCTGTACTTAGCTCGGTTGGGCAAAACTGTACAATAAAGGTCTTCGTTCATCATAATAAGACGACGACATCTCAGCGAATTTGTCGAGCATGTCTTGATCCTTGCCAGAACCGTGTCACTACGTCTCAGTGTCTGTCGTTGGGTTCATGTTTTCCTTAGCAGTGGGGACTTAAGATTCTACGTAAGCCGCGCCGTTTTAGAGCCGTATTAAAGCCCAGCACAACAAAATGGGACGGGACAAGAGCAAAAGAAACAAAGTCAAGGACACAATGTCTTGGTATGTCGGAGAAGAAAACCGAGCCGAAAATACGGCCGCTAATTTTCCATGTGGGTGCGTGCAGCCAGTGGACACAGCGGAGGCCGCGATGTGGGAATGAATGGCCGTCCGTGAGAAGCGGCGGGTTGGCGGTGCAGCCAGGTGATGAGGGATGTGGGGAATGCCCACACACGGGACAAAGCCTCTCCACGCCGCTGTTAGCGCCATGATGAGCGGAACGGCACCCATTCACCCGCGTGTCAATCACTCCTGTTATACCGTGCTCACTGCTTGGGATACAGACAGGATTCCTGCTTGGCAAAGTTGAAGACGTTCGTTCCTTCGTTCAGACCCTTGTAATAGTCTCTACCAGACTCCCGCCTGGCTGAATAGAGGGCTATATGCCCAAGTTAGGAATAAAATAATCTCCAAGCAGATCCTACGGTGCCATAAGATAGTATCAAAGCTGGTCAAGGATTGTAGCCGGCTAAGGGAGTCAAACGGGCACCGGAGAAGTTTGATACTATACATACGCAACGTGGATCTGGTTGGAGATTAGGAATAAAAGCCTAGTAGGAGTTAATTGGCCTGTCCTTAGGTCGCAAACTGTACTCCTCGGTCATCCAACTCCTCTGGCGTATTTTCTGTTTTATTTGGCCGATGTGTACTATTTTTTTCTGGCGACCTGTGGAGCCTGGTAGAGGCTATCTGTAGTACGTAGGTCAGCAAGTTTCCTTGCTATTTGAGTAGCTCTAGTATTCTTTACAGGGAGGGATTGCTAGCCCTGTCCCTTTAAAGCGCTTGAGGTACTTCCTCGAACATAGGTCCATCAATCATAATCTCCAACCAGATCCACGTTGCGTATGTATAGTATCAAACTTCCCGTAGGTGCCCGTTTGACTCCCTTAGCCGGCTACACTCCTTGGCCAGCTTTGATACTATCTTATGGCACCGTAGGATCTGCTTGGAGATTACATCAATCACTCCTGTTATACCGTACTCACTGCTTAGGATACAGCTAGCCTCCACCAGGCTGCACAGGTCGCTGGAAAAATAGTAGGAATTGGCCAAATAAACAGAAAACACGGCAGAGGAGTTAGATTCCGGGGAATACAGTTTGCAACTTAAGGACCCATCTAACTCCTCTGGCGTGTATTCTGTCTTATTTGGCCAATTTCTACTATTTTTCCAGCGACCTGTGGAGCCTCGTAGAGGTACAGGCAGGACTTCTGCTTAGCAAAGTTGAAGACATTCGTTCCTTCCTTAGACCCTTGTAACATTAGTACGTACAGGCACACAGGTCAGAAAGTTTCCTTGCTGTTCAAGTCAACAGCAGAGTATATTTTACCCTTTACCTTTTAAGTGCTTGAGGCACTTCCTCGAACACAGCTCCATCATTTTACGTCCCTTCCGAAAGACGGGTGCAGCCCCAACCGAGATGCCCTACCTAGGATTAGAACCGGGGTCTCCTGGTAATGGTCGGAGTAATAAGGTGCGAGTGTGGTAATTGATGCAATCTCCAAATAGTTATTATGATGAATTCCAGTTGGGGGTACAGACAGAATCAGGAGAATGTAGACTGATGCGCTGCGCGTCAATACAAGCGGATCAGCGGAAAAGGACTTTGCAATAAAACTGAGTCAGCTTACAGATGTGAACTATGACGCAGAGACTGTCATTCTCGCATAGGACTATTGTAGGATGATCTTTTAGGGCTGACGAGAATGAGGATTTTTACCATGGGCAAAAAAGTTGAAGGGTGGAGGCCATCTCTCTCTCTCTAGATATATTCATATTATATGAGTTCCCCACGGGACAGCTGTGTTTGCCAGGTATTTTCCCCGTACCCAGACTAAAGCACCATGGAGTTCCGTCCCGTGATACAGACAATCACACTGCGCTCTGCTTGTCTTGTTCTGCCGTACAGATCCGTGATGACGGGTCAGTAGTCTCCAAGCAGATCCTACGGTGCCGAAAGAGATAGTATCAAAACTGGCAAAGGAGTATAGCCGGCAAAAGGGAGATAGCCGGCCAAAGGGAGTCAAACGGGCACCTGGTGCCACTATACTAATTCCCTTGCCAGCTTTGATTTCTAAGGCACCGTAGGGTCTGCTTGGAGACTAGGGTCAGTCCTCCAGTTCTCCTCGCTCTGTTTGTTACTCTGTGACCGGAGGGTTACCTCCGTTGATAGAGTATTGTGATCGGTCGATGTGATGGGTGCTCGCATCTGTATCTCTATGTTCCGTTTGCCGCATTCGTATTCATACTAGTAGTCCTCCAGTTCTCCTCGCTCTGTTAGTTTACCTTGTGTTTGTTTGGGTATGTCGTATTCTGTAGCAATATCCCTTGTTTTCGGTCTTTTAATACGGGAATGGCAGTCGTTTATTAGTATGAGACTGCGTTGGTTGTCCATCGCTCTGCAGTGATAACAATATGAGACTACCATACATAAACATGCAAACGTTAGCCCGTGAGGCAAGCAAAACACGCAGTATTTCTGAGAGAAACTATTCTGATTCTAAGAAAAACTATTGCAATTCCAAGAAAATTTTGTTGTGGAGATTTTTGTTGACGCGCCAAGGTCGTATGCGTTTTTTCAGTACAATGCACGAATGCATCACTTTATACTTTGGACAACCTATGTTGTTTGGGTAGAGAAAATGATCAATTGATATTATTTAATGGAATCTTGCCTAAAGACAATTATTTTCATTCTTCAGTTCTTGTCGGGATCCTTTTACATTCGATGATTATCATGTGACGTCATGTTCTTTTCTACTTTACAGCCAATCGGGAGACGTCTTTCGTGCACGCCATAAGCGCCGCCGGGGTGATGTACGTCCTGACCAGGAACTGCAGCAAGGGGGCGTTCGAGCAATGCGGGTGCGACCTCACCAACAACGGGAAAAGTAAGAGTAACTTTTCATGTCAACTTTTCCTGTACATAAACAACTCCAACTTTCATTTCCGGTACATTTTCTCTGTGTGTGTTTGTTTTCTCTGCATTTTGTCGTCACGTTTTGTCACTATATTTAATCTTCCAGCAGATATAGGGATCCGGCATCCTCATTGACGGCAGTGTTTTTAGTCCTACTTTGCAAGATTTATTACTCTTTTCCAGTGCCGCACTTTTTACTATTCGCAATACTAGAAACAAACTGTCAAGTGGCCCAAACCTACACCAGTTCTTCCTTAGTTTGAAAGCTATCTGCCCAAAAAAAGTCTACGCCACAGCCGTGAGGAGGACATGAGATACAAAAAACGGAAGTTTTGCTGCAGTACCATGATCACACACATCAGGGTAAAATTGACATAGCTTTTGTTTTACCAAGACCCACCTACATATGAATATCATCATGATCCATCCATTCATTTATGATTGAGTAATTGCTGACAACAAATACAGTATACAGAAACACACAGGCACAGACGCCAAAACAGTACCTCACTTTTTCATGGAGATAACAGCATTGGAAATGACTGGCAGGACTCTAATCTCCAAGCAGATCCTATGGTAGCATAAGACAGTATCAAAAGCTGCCAGAGGAGTGAAGCCGGCTTTAGAAGTGTGTTTTGCTACTCCTAAGCCGGCTTCACTCCTCTGGCAGCTTTGATACTGTCTTATGCTACCGTAGGATCTGCTTGGAGATTAGCAGGACTCCTGCTGTACAGCGGATCTTATTTTTTTTCACCTCTCGTCTGTCCATCTTACTGATGTTATTTATGTGTTCCCCACAGAAGCGGAAGGCGGGTGGACGTGGGGCGGCTGTAGTGACGACATCGCCTTCGGGGAGAGGATCTCCAAAATGTACTCGGACGGGGTGGAGAACGGGCAGGACGCGCGGGCCGCCATGAACCTGCACAACAACGATGTCGGCAGGAAGGCAAGTCACGATTCTTATTAGTCTCTACCTGAATAACTACGCTGACTATGGGGGAATGTTTGTAATGTAATGAGAATAGTTTGTAGGGAGAATTGTTTAAAAAAAAAACAGTTACGTAAGACGTGATATTTTATCAAGAAGATTGGCATATTAAGTTAAAGTAAAATCTGGTATGAGGTCCTGGTATTACCTTATACTTGTAAGTATGAGCATCTAAAGAAGTGAGTTGTTCTCTGAACCGATTTTGGAAACGGTCAGACGTTTCAGACAACCATCCGGTGTCTTTCATCAGTACTTTTGGCGTATCTTATTACCTGCATGTCTAACCTTCATAGACGTGTCTGTAGGGAGAATAGTTTGTCAGAGGAGCTTGGCCACCATACTTTTACACTGTACAAGATAATCCAATATAAAATAGAAAATAAGGGACTTCTACAAATGACAATCTATGTCACAGCGATGTCATAGCGAAATCGCCGTTCTCAATATCTTCGCACGTTGAACAGGTGCGCAGACTGTACTTATGGTCGCATTAACTTT
The DNA here is from genome assembly GCA_019207045.1 of Branchiostoma floridae x Branchiostoma belcheri. NCBI lineage: Eukaryota > Metazoa > Chordata > Leptocardii > Amphioxiformes > Branchiostomatidae > Branchiostoma > Branchiostoma floridae x Branchiostoma belcheri. The sequence continues at coordinate 11,426,780 of CM033024.1, read as the reverse complement.
AGCCTTCATTGCCCAATGCACACAATTAAAGACACAGCCTAAATTAACTCCGCGGCCTTCTGTGCTAGAGGTCAGCAGCTAAGCCGTTTGTATTGCGCCCTGAAGATTACATCTTTCCCACGGTAGCTGTGGTCTGTCTGGCCGGGCCGTCCGTCCACACGTACCGCTGATAAGGCCTCGGCCTTCTGTCGGAGGCCGGTGGCATAACTCATGCGGAACAGCGCTAGTATTTTCCTCAAACTTTCACTTCAGACCATCTTTTTGTAATCACTGTTCATTGTTTAATCTGGTTCACGTAGTACAAATGTTTCCCACATTCGGCAAACAGCTCACTTCTTTAAGTAATAATTCAGACTTACAAGTATAAGCTTATACCAGATCGCAATTTTACTTCGGCCTATCTTCTTTATGAGTATGAAGTTTCATTGTGCAGCATGGTTGATACAGTACCAATGCTTTTCCGATTCCGTAAGTTGTTATCGAGTTGGTTGGCCTAGATTCGAATCCCGTCTTTTCACCGATATCGTGTCTTGGGGAAAGGATCCTTCCTTACTTTACTCAGGTGGAAATGAGCTTTGTCTGGGGATATCTCTCGGGTAGGGCGTGGCGGTGTTCGTATTTATCACTCTATTTGTCTAATCTTTATTTCTGATACCAGGGCTAGCCATAGCCTTGTTAGGAAGCCCTGGTCGTTGGTAGCCAAACCAATAAATAAATAAACAAATATTTTCCTCTGCCCATACAGGCGGTGAGACAGACCATGAAGCGGGTATGTAAGTGCCACGGCGTGTCGGGCAGCTGCACCACCAAGACGTGTTGGCTCCAGCTGGCAGACTTCCGCGCCATCGGCGTCTTCCTCAAGAAGAAGTACAAGAAGGCCGACAAGGTAAATCAATCAGAACCAATCATGAAATTATCCTCATCAGAAGTTTTTTTTTTTTTTACAAAAAAATGCCCCTGCTATCCCAACATTAGCCGCTAGGGGGCCCAAACTTACATCACGTCTTCCTCAAGAAGAAGTACAAGAAGGCCGACAAGGTAAATCAATCAGAACCAATCATGAAATTATCCTCATCAGAAGTTTTTTTTTTTTACAAAAAAATGCCCCTGCTATCCCAACACTAGCCGCTAGGGGGCCCAAACTTACATCACGTCTTCCTCAAGAAGAAGTACAAGAAGGCCAACAAGGTAAATCAATCTGAAGTAATCATGAAATTATCCTCATCAGAGGCTTTTTTTTTCAGAACACGAGATAGAACAACCGTAATTTCCGCTGCAGTGCCAAGGGAAGCCACTAAGGGCCCAAAAATTTGGTTACCTCCAAGACATTTCATGGAGGTAACTGGAACTAACAGATTCAAGAAGAGACCCTATCGGCTTTCTAGGGTACTGCAGAGGAACTTCCATTTTTGATAACTCTTGTTATTATTATTATTATTATCATTATTAACTCTTGTTATCATTATCATTATAGGTGGACTACGTGCGCGGGCAGCTGACGGAGAACAACAGCGCCAGCTCCAAGCGGAACACGGGTCTGAAGAAGGACATGGTGTTCCTGGAGGACTCCCCGGACTACTGCAGGGAAAACCTGACTGTGGGGTCGCGGGGAACGCTGGGACGGGAATGCCTGCGCGGCGGCGGGAAAAACATGGACAAGTACGAGAAGAAGAGCTGCAAGCGCCTGTGTAAAGACTGCGGGTACGTTCCGAAAAGGATCACCACGGAAGTCACGAGCAGCTGCAACTGCAAGTTTCACTGGTGTTGCTCCGTCAAGTGCTCGCAGTGCACCAAGACTGTCACCAAGTACATCTGCGTGCAGAGGGAGAGCAGCAAAAACCGCAGGAAAAACGTCCGGAAAAAGTCCAAGCAGCGGAGAAGAAACAGGGGAAACAACTAGATGCCGAAAGGAAGAGAAGATTTGAATGAACTTGTTGCTTGAACCAGACGACTTATGGCAAAGACTTTGTGTGCGGCACAGCCTTTGCAACAAACCATTAGATGGCAAGGAGTCGGAGTTGAGCCGGAAATGAGACATGTAACCGAAGAAGAATTCATTTAATTTATACCGGAAACGGAAATGACGTGGAGCCCGCGTTCCTTGACGTGAATCTCTTGACAGGTTCCTAGCGATGTACATAATTGTCAAGACCACATAACTGACATTATTTATTTGGTGAGGTTGTACTTGCCAAAAATGAATATTTCTTCTTGTAAATAAATGATAAGCTACCTCCTCTGCGATGACTGTTCTTTTCTCTTGAAGCGGGTAGACGTTGTTTCAACGTTACCGTTACGATGATGCCTACAAAGTTGTAGATATCTATTCTAATCATTATTACAACAATTAGGCTCTGACCTGCATAACATGAATATTTTTGTGTTGTTCAATTATCCAAAATTCGTTCAGTCCCTCTTAATTTACCCCGTTCCAAAGATTTCAACAAAAACACACCCGTGGTTCCGAGAAAAGTGCTAGAAAACCAAAATATAACTTCCAATTCCCGAGTACATAACCTGCCTGACATTCAAACATCGTGACCAATGCATGATTGAAATATGACACCAGATATGAAAACCACAAATTCCCCTGCAGAATCATAGAAAGACGATAGGTGGCCAACAACCAAACTGTTGTGTCGACTCAGATCAAATATCGTAGCTGGTTGAATTATGTCATTAAATCAGAAAGAAACACGTCCTGTCCACAAACGCTAATGAAACCTTATTCGTGACGAAGATAACACATGGCACGTAAATTCATGTCATGGCTGTGGAGTTATTATAACCAAAGGTTTAATTTGATACGTAGTAGATCCTGTGTAGTGTATTACACGGACAGGTATAGGGGAAGACCTTTCTCAAGCGGCGGCCATGATAGATCTAAGACGAGGTCAATGAGGAAAACTGACAAAACTTATTTATATTATCAACTCCCATTTAGTTTTTCCCCAAACCACACCAATATCAAATGATGAATATTATAACTAGTGTGATGTACCAAAAGATGTAGCAATTTTAAGTAGCGTAGACTGATCCCATAGTCCCTTAAGAGATGCAAAATCAAAACATGATGCTAAGTGCAAATATTTGACGGACATGCAGTCATTCTCTTATTGCTCCATCTCTTTATTGCCATGCCATCATTGGTTGAACTGCTTATCATGATGGACAGTCTTTTGTTCGCCACATTGACCTCGGTTTCGATCTATCATGTCAGTCGCATGAAAAAGGCGTATAGTTAGCTACTTATAGAATGAGAACAATAGATTCGTGCTTCCCGCTTCCAACCGAACAAACAGGTACACGGAGAACAGGTGAAGCCACGGCGTTTAGTCACCCACTGTGCGGATTGAACCGTTTGCTGAGCCCTCCCGATTCTTTAGCCTTTGTTACCCTCCCCGTTTGTCAAAAATCGCCTGCATTCTCCTACCTCTGAAAGGACGATTGCTTCCGGGCAGAAACCTAGCTACCGCACATCTTTGCTATTGTCCGTCCGCTGTGGGAGTCGGGCGGACTGACAACCCGTCAGACGGCGCGTCAAGTTCCCTGAGCACGGAGAATGAACCTATTTTGCAAACAATTAATGAATAATTAAATCCAACCAGTGCTCATTCATATATTATAGTCGTAGTATATAAAGTGGCCTTGTTTCCTACGCACGTTGCAATTGCAGCTGTCAGTCACAAGTTTTTGTGGCAGTGTGTCGTGGCTTTTACAAACATCCCCAACTAAGCTCCGGTTTAGGTTGACGTCAAATTTCCAAACCGGGTCCCGGTCGGACTTTGTGGAAACGAACAATAGAAATGAGCACGTAAAAGGTATACATAGGTAATGCCCACGACTATTCTCTTTACGTCTCGTGTAGTTTCGTGTCTTTTATATCATACTTTTTGTGCCCGAAAGCTGCCCGGCCGGGCCCCGGTTTGGAAATGTGATATAGGCCTTAGGGGTACTGTGGAGTCGAGGTTAGCTGTTTAACTTTAAGAATTTCATATTTCACATGTACTCTGATATCGCATGGAATTTCATACTTTGATTAAGATGGTTTGACATAAAAAAATGCTCTAATCTTTTATTTCTAATTGAGCCCTTTTTATTGGTCCTTTTATTGGTTTTGTTTTTGACAAATTTACATATTTTGGGACGGAAGAGCAACCGTGACGATCCTTGTCAGACCGTGTAATTAAAGAGACGGTGCAAAGTTATATCATACTACAGTAACTGCTTTTAGGGCAGCGACTGCAAGGAGCTCCGGTAGAATTAGAATGGTACCCAGGCTAAAGGATCTGGCCATCTCCATATGTTGTTCCCGTTTCTTCATGATTCCATCATCCATCCTTGCACTGGCTATTGGTTGATGGGTAACCACGTGACCGTCAGCGGCATGGTATGGTATGGTAGTATCTGTATCTGTATCTATATAGCCGTTATAACCGCCCTTTGGCGTAACGCACCAGCTTCGGTACTCAAGCTATATATAGTATCAGTTAGCTTCTTCAATACATGGATGAACAAGGATTTATTCTTTACTTAAGCCAACTGGAGATGCTCAAAGCTCCAGATATCCGGACTGGTGTGAATGGCATCGCTCTGTTAAAACGTCGGTGTAGTTTAGGCATCCTAGTACATGGTAATAAGATGCGCCAAATTACTTGTAAAATTGTAGATACTCAAGTAACTGGATATGATCTTGGAAACGGTCAGACGTCAGTGTTACTAACGTTTCTTCAGTTGCTTGTAGCTTGGGCAACTATAACGCTAATTCACCTTTATCCGCGGGGTAACCTATATCCGTTGCTTTTAGATAGGGGTATTTAGAGATGTCAAGTCGACAGACGGTGGTTTCAAACTGTAGTAGTTTGAAAGAATATAAGCCACCTTTCGTCGACTCGCCCCTTTTAAAAAAGCAACGGATATAGGTTACTTCACGTTCACGGATAAAGGTGAACTGGCGTTATATCGTCTGTCGTTCTTAGGTTACATGCACTACATGTGACCCGGTGTTGTAGGTTCCTCCTTAGTAACTCCCAGGCCAAGAATGCGTTTCTCCGTTCCCGAACCAAAGCAAACCTCAATCTAGCCTCCACCAGGCCTTCCTACGGGGGTACGGGGATCGTAAAATTCGGTAAAAGAAATCAGGAAATTGGCCAGTGGAGTCAGTCCACGTTTAACTGGCTACGCAAATTATTCTCCGTATAAGTATAATGGCCAGCGTAGTCAATCAGATAGAGACTACCAAAGTGGACCCCAATCCCTAGAACACACAGAGCCCTGACTTCGCGTGCCCGGTCGTTTCACACGCGCGGAAGGCCGGGAGAATGCTGACTATTTTGTTTGTGACAGGTAAATAACTGCGATCTGTGTCGCAAATAAATACCACGGACACGCAGGCCGACAGATCGTTCGGCTGTAGTTCTGTAAAGAGTGCGGACCCACGCAAAGTAAAGGTTACACCGGAGGGGGGCAAACATGGGCCTGACAGGACTGTACACGGACAAGTAACACCTGAAATATTGGTGTTGTAGTTTTACTGTAACGACGAGACATCGGCTTATAACGACACTCTTGTAGTAATCAACAACAACCTTGTCAGCAGTGGTTCATCCACACGGCACCATTGTTTAGAACGTCACACAAATCATTGTTTTCAAAGTTGATATATTTCAAGAGTTGTCTTATTGTTGTCCTTAGTCGTGACAAACTCAATATTTAGAACAGATGTACACGATTTAAGGCACCAAGATGATCAAACAGCAGACGGAGGAAACACCTGGCGACAACTGAGTTGTTTGCAGTACTAACTAAACCTGCAAGATGACGCTAATGCTACATGAAGTTAGACTTTTCTAGTTGTCATCGTAGTACTGTAAACTGTTGTCATTGCCTTTGACGTCACCAGTTTTGTCGTATACATTCTTATCATTTCCTAAATTAGATGACAAGTTGTAAAGCATAGGAGGGCAAATGGCTATTAGACATAAAACATCTACTAGTATCATTTCCTAAATTTCGTAACAAGTTGTAAAGCATTGAAAGACACATGGCTATTAAACAATCACGTGTTACTAACAGGAGGCCTGGTAAATTCTTCATCATGTTTGTCATAGATTGTTAAACTTGAGCTTGAATTTCGCGATAAGTTGTCAAGCATTGAAAGACATATGGCTATCAGACATTCACGTATCACTAAAAGGAGGCCTGGCAAAGTCCTCATCATGTTTCTCATATGTGTTTAAACTGGAGCTGCGACATTCTCCCCCGGATGTTGGCCAGTGTGTGTGGCGGGAGAGTCAGCTGAAGGCATGAGGCCGGATCAGGACCCACGCTGTCCTCATTGTCCATCAGCTCAGGGTACAGGACCAACAGCGCCATGCGGAATATCTGGGGGAAAAGTGCTCAAATTTATTTTTTTCGCAAAGGAGGTATTGTTTTTGGTGTTCGTGTATGTTAATGTACAAATGTATATATGTATAGATTCGGCGTTTCTACGGCTCTATAGCAAGGAACGTTTTTTTAGCTTTCACCAGAGTTCAATTATCCATGTTTGACCAAGTACTAGTAGTCCCTAAGAATAAGACGCAAATCAGAGGTTGTCTCTATAGTTTTGGCTCTAGATTTTCCGGCTATCGCTCTAGCAATGTATAATCTTTTATGCTTCTCCAAATGCTTGTTATTTTTCGTAGCGTTTTATGGTGTCGGAGATTTGATCGTGCGAACACTTCCTGGTATTAGTGCGCGCGATAGCGATAAAGCGTTTCGTCGCCTGATTACCCAGATCGTGCGTTCTATATGCGTTTTGGGTGTTTTAGCGCCATCGGAGCTCACGGAAAACGTATCGGATAAGTTTTTTTTCCTTTTTACTCAGTATACAGAAGAAGTCTTGACCTTTATTGCCATAATAGTCATTATCCCAGGAAAATTCATTCTTACCGTGTAGCGGCCTGTAAAGAATGGCCCTAAATTAGCAATATTTGGGTGAAAAGCTTATATTTTTGATGGTTTTTACCAAAAATAACATTTCTACAGAAAATGTCAAATGAGTCTGTCGGTCAGCGACAAGGCACCCTTTTCTATCGGAAACATTGAATTGCCCGAAAAACGATGTTTTGAGAAGCGCTAGTGCTTTTCTCAGAGTCAGTTAAATAGGCCCCGAATCGTAAAAAAAATCCGAACCGGAACCTTACTGTTGTCGCAAAGTAATGATCACAATGATTCGAATTTGATACACATTCATAAAAACGTAATACTTCATAATCATGCCCCGAAAATTGAGTTGGTGGTGTGGTATGCCATGAGACGGTTTAACGGGTATGCAAACAAACAAACAAATTTAAGTTGAACACCTCATTTTTGGGTAAGACCGCGAACGTTTTGATTACCAGTCGTTGCAATTCTACATATATTGGGATATTGTCATCGGGAATGCAATACAAACAAACAAACAAACAAATTTCAGTTGAACATCTTATTTTTGTGGTGAGATCGCGAACTTATCGATCATCCATAGTCGCAATTCTACATATTTTCGTGTATTCACAAAACCAATACGTACATGAACTTTATTGCACGACATTTGTATATGGTACAACGTATGGCAACGACTATTACACAAAGTATAAAATAGGTGTATAGAATACGACTTAACATCCTAATTAACATAACAAGAAGGGCTAACACAAGCTCTTTGATATAGTGTTACAATCGAGTTGGGCTAATGGGTTTCATTATTCTTTCTAATAGCAAATACGTACGAGATAGCAGAACAGCAGCCACATGCCGAAGCTGATGCAGCCGACACACGCACGGAGCAGACTTCCACATTCGGCCCGGTCCCGACACCGGCTGCACAAATAACTCCCTCCGGTTTCCTCCTTAGGCTCGGCCATTTCTTCGTTGCTTCTTGTTGTCTTTGCTTGCCTTTGTCTGTACAGCTTTCTCCTGGTTCTCATAGTTTTGTGGGCTAGCTGGGATGGTTTAAAGTGTGTCTGCCGGTATCTACATGTACTGTATCATGTAGCCAGACGACTCTATGGTGACTGCGTGTTTTGTGTCGTCACAGAAAAATCATGGAACAGAATAACGTGTGATGCAGAATGCCGACCAGTCAGAGTCATTGACGTTCCAGAACAAACGGAAAGTTGCCGCCGTTGTCATGGTTCTATTAACAGAGTGAACATTCTCTATTCGGGTACTGCGCTCCCCTGACAATAAACTATATATCAAATGAAAGGTAAGGTTTCTGGAAATCAGCACGGAAATTTTAATGATATTCATGAATGCTACATGCTTGCTATTAGCCAATGAACATTGCGTAAAATACGCAATGTTCAGTGGGCAACTTCGTACAGTATTATTCAACCAACACCAATAATTCGACCATCTTAGGACGCATGAAAGCTTGATCTTTAAGCACGCCAAATGTCATGGACCTGTAGTCAACCAGCTTTCTGTTATGGTTCCGTGTGACGGATTAAATCGGACTACGAAGAACTGTCTGCTTGTTTTCCTTGGTGAAACGCCTCCTAGCGGAATGTTACGGAACTTACCAGCCCCGGATTGACAGTGAGATCAGCACCACGGCCAGGGCCAGTCGTTTTATGTTTACATTCACGAAAGGGAAACCTGTTGTGTTTGCCCCTTTGCTCCGTCTTCTTTCGGTCTTTAGAAGCAAATAAGGGTCAACTACCAAGAACAGACAGCAGTCACCATGGTTACCGCCAAAGTAGGAGACACCATGTGGTGTTCAGTTACATAATGCAACAAGTGGCTTAGCACAGAGCTAGAAGGGCTGGCCAGCATATGGTAAATGAATGTGTTTGAGTAAGAATAAACAGAGCAGAGGTTTTTTCGATTAGAACATGTGAATAACGGTAGCCCCAAAGCCCTTTTAAGGCCGTAGGGGTAGTTGTGGTGCCCCCATTCAGAGGTCAAGGGATAGGTGATCATAGGTGAGGTGAGGTGAGGGGTAGTTGATTGTTATCCGCTGTGCTGTGTCTTGAGCAAGGATTGGGGGGGTGGAGCCAAACCCTCTCCTCCCATCGCCTTTTGCCTACCCAATTGCAGTCAGGTACCCATTTTACACCTGAGCGGAGTGAGGAAACTTCTGTAAAATGACTTACCCAAGGACACAACATCGGTAACATGACAGGGTTTGAAACCAGATGATAAAGAAGACAATTGGTTGAATGTGAATAATTATATTCCTGATGAGAAAAGTAGTACGGATGCCATCATTGTCTGACTTGAATATGTAAGAGCAGGTGTAAGGCATTGATATATTTCGTTATGTGATATCACACTTGCACGATTGACTGACGGATTGATGGGTTGTATAGCTTTGTTTGTTTGTTTGTTTGTTTGTAACCGCCGCTTGGCACAGCACACAATGTTTACAAGTACAGAACAGTACAAACTGCATATCCGGACAGATTTATTTCATCCACTCACACCTTGATGGACCCCCTACTATTTAGAATAAGTGTGTTGGGTCCCCACCCATGTGGTCCCCATCTCCACCACCCTATTCGCGGAATGTCCCTAACAGAAGCTTACTTTCATTTACGAAATTGGGAAATTCGTTTAAAATGCATTTCCACCAATCCAAGGGCACAACATCGGAAAATTTCACGACTTTTGAACGCCAAGTATCTGGGTTCTCGGATAAGTACCCTATATCTACCAATTCGCCCCTTGATGCCACGATAGCTATGGCATATCTGAGCACACACAGACCACACGCGGCACTTCCGAACAGACACGCCCCTTCCTACTGCAAAGCAAATACATACGTATGGTAGTGCTGCTGAAGATATACATATATACTGAATAACGAACAACATTTATCAAGTGCCTCCATTGGAGAAAGGAGTGAACTTGAGATGTTAAGCTTCACCTTTACAGTCGTCGTACTGCTGGGCCTTCTGTCTGGTGTCTTGTCGCAAGGTTCAGGTAAGCACTTTCCAGAGGTACTATTTATACAAAAAACATGTATCAGTAATATTCTCGCTAAGAAGAGCCGTTCTTTCCAAAGTGTCTTCTGAAGTTCCTTTGGAAAAGTAGCTGAACAATCAGTTGGTGTAGTTGAAGTTGATGTTGTTCCGCATGTTCGCTGTCTATACCGATCGGTTGTATCTACTTCAGAATAGCTGTATATTCAGCAGGCTGTTCTAGTCCATAACACGGCGAACTACATTTTATGATAAGTTCTTGTCAATGTAAAGTAAAGCTCAATGTAGTCGACTGGTTAAGTGTTCCACTCAGAATATAAAACGAATATCACAAAATAAAAGCCTGGGGGCTGAACTGCACAGATTAACAATCATATTGTGTACCGTAGTGTTATATAAATACGATTAACAAGCGCATGGGATACAACTACTTACATGTTCAACAAATACAAAGTATGCCGCACTTAAAGACAAATTTGACCTATCTACAACAATCTATTTATTTCCATTCATTTAAATCCATGGGAATGATTTTGCACCAAACGGAGGACAGCTAGATTCACTAAAAATATCAACGTAAAGCCTGTCCTTGCGTTTCATGTCCAAAGAAACAGTTTCACTCATTGAAATGTTTAGAAAAGAAACTTTCTAGTACATAATAAAAAACAAATGTCCGAACTACAAAGTTCGAAAACTCTTAACACGCATATAACCACGTTTTAATGTTTCGTCTCGTAAATTGCATATCATTGTTTGGTTTCGTCTTGTATTAGCTTTTAAATGTACAGATTTTGTGATTGAAAGGAAATGTGAACAAAAAGGGTTTAACGTATTTTTTTAATAATTTCCCTTGGCCTAGAAGTAAGAAAGATGACGTTGGTGTAAGCAAGAACATTTTTCAAGTACTGCGTGCAGTTTTTTATCAACATATTCGGGGAGGGGGATCCCAAAGGGAACAGAACCAGCTGCGGTTCCACTAAGTTACGTCTCAACTCATGTACATACTTGATTATTGAGTAAGTTCCGCTGGACGTGTTTGAACAATGGCGCAGATAACAAAGTTTCAACATTTACCTTTGCAAACATTGTGCCTGTTCGCTCGTGCAAACGTCATAAACTTTCACCCAAAGGCTATGTTGATTTGATTATATGGATGACATCCTCTGGAACAAATGATGAGCAAATGATCCATGTACAATGTATTAGAAAGTCATCGACTGCGTCATCGTTATGTAAACATTGATTTTGTACGGACGGCACAGACGACTTTCACACCTTTGTACACATTATAAATCGACCACACCTGTATGACCCTAGCATGCCCGGATGCTGACCCCACCTTGACCCCATGGAACCCTGGGCACCACCCCAACGCGCAGGTCGTTGTGGGTAGAGGGCAGAACTACCTGCTGCAGTCATCAGCCACGTTTTATTCACTGGAAGTCAAAGATGGGGGTAAGTGACGTACACTGCCTACTACTGAGTGTCTACAGTATTAGACTGACCTGCAATGACTGAATGGAGAGGGATGTCCCTGTAGCTCACAGCTCCAGTGTCTCATGGTTCGATCCTGGGCAGAACATGTTGGTTGGGGGTGCTCTCCTCTTTCAGAAAGGATGTCAATAAGCCCTCTCACAGAGATCGAACGCGCGTGCGGCCGAAAAAGGAAACAAAACCCGCCTGGACAGTGCTATGCAAATGAACAATGGTCGAGACAAGGACTGTTTTTCTTTTTCGGGGACATTACCTTCGACATATTTATTACCTTAGTAGAATTCCTGTCACCGCACATGCTTTTGTTCTCTGCAAAGGTCTTATTGGGACATGTATTCAAGGAGATGCTTCAAGAATGATTAAGTGGAAGGGCTAGCAACCTCTCCCTGTAAAATATACCCTGCTATGGAAACAGCACGGAAACTTCATGCGTCTATGTGCCACCAGTGCTACAAGGTGACCAACAATGACCGAATGGAGAGGTTTGATACAAGAATCTTCCAATGTAGAAATTTGACTATTCTCCAAGTTGAAGTTTGGTCAGCGAGCCAGTAAAAATCCCAGCCACTGCTAATTCCCGTGACCCAACCTCTGCTTGAAGAAAAGAATTTGACCACAAAGTTCAACTTTGATACTGCTACATGTACTATAACACTCATGAAAAGTGTTATAAATTTATGGCAGATCATGCCAGCATTGTAAGTGGATAAGTCTGATACAAAAATCTTCTAATTTAGGAATTTGACCACAAAGTTTAACGGCGATATCACTACATGTACTATCACACGCGTGAAAAAAAGTGTTTGAATTTAATGACAGATGATTCCAACAGATGGTTTGTCATTCTCTACACATCTGTGCAGGAAGGGTTGTCTTTGCTGACTTGGGTAATACAGAAATAGTCCTGAGGTCCCGTGAGGTTACCGTAAGTAGCGATGGAGAGTTCCACATCGGCAGCGAGACCTGCCCGTACCAGGGGAAGGCAACGATGTCCCTGTACGGCCGCAAGGACGACCAGAAGAACAGCAAACAGTTCCTGGTCATGGCAGGTGGGACACTGGAGATCCACGGGCAGCACAAACTGGCGTGGACACAGCTCACACAGACGGTTCCGGCAGGGGGCCTTCCTAAGGTGGGTCTTCGAATGTAAATTGTCACTAATAATGTCAATTTCATGTTGTCATTCCGCACAGACATTGATTTGCCAGCTTTTTGCACTACGCGAAATGCCAGTGTGCTTTAAAACGATCTACAACTTACTGTGTCAGACTAGATTACAATTAACATGCTGACTTTATTAAAGAAAAGGATATCGTCCTAAATATGAGACAAGATGATACAACTAAGGTGTGTTGTGTCTAACGACACTTTGGTTTTCACCTTGTTCACCTTTATCTGTGGGGTAACGCCCAGCAGAGTATTTAGGGATATCAAGTCGACGGTGTTTTCAAGCAATTATAAACCACTGTCCGTCGACCTGATATCCACAAGTACTTTGTTTTAAAAAAGTTAAGGCCAAGGTAATCTCTGTAAGGTTAACCCAGCCAATACAGCCTACCCCGCGGATAAAGGTGGACTAGCGTTATGGACATTGACTTGATAGCTTTCTGTATGGTGGGAAATGTCTGTATGTGCGCTTTAAAATGCACAACTTTGTATGTCAGACTGGATTGCATAAGATGGTATTAAAAATGCAATAAAGAAAGGTGGGGTTACTGACAGGATGTTCCTCTAACTATACTGCTGTTTGAAACCCCAATAATCCGAAACCCCCTAGGCAATTGCATTGGTTCATTGAATCGGTCTGAACTAAACCGATTCTGGCACATCCTCTTTTTGCACTATTGATAGGATGCTCATGCTGTCAATAGCAACCATGTGTTTAAGAAAAGGATTTTCTTCTCAATATGCGACATAAGATGATACAACAGTGTTTGAATTGTTGTGCGACAGGGCGCCTTTGCTTGGGACTCTGAGATTAGTGGATCCGGAAGGGGTCGAGGAATTCACGCGAATGTCTTCGATGAAATAACGGGGGCCGTGGTGGACTGGCAAAGTTTCGACACTCACGGCAGCACCGCCGACAGCCGGAGTCTGGCGACTTTTATCGACCAAATCCCGTCTGGGAGAATTGTGACGCTGCAAACAGAAGACGAAGCAGCATCAAGACTGGAAGAAACAGCCCGAGAGCAGATCCGGGCTTTGGGAAGCGTCGAAGTGGATTCCTTATCACACAGGTACGCTATGTTTGGAAAGCAGTTGTAGAAAAAAAAACATGTCAGATAGAGAAGCAAGGCCATTCAGAGGTCAAGGGGAATCTTCGCAACCCAAAGAAGATCATAAAAGGTCCGGACAGAAGACCAGGGGGCCTAAAACCGACATTGGCCTTTGTCTTCCCAACATAGATATACCTTCATATTTGATATCATTATGATTCATCTAGAGGTTCATCCATTCCCGTCAAGAAGATATGCTGCTGTATATCCAGGAATGCACACACACAGACAAACACACGGACAGACATGGCAAAAACAATACCTCCTTTTTTTTCATCGAGGTAGTAATACTTTGATGACTAAACTATCATAATGGCACATTTTAGGCAGAGGTTCTTTGAAAGTTTTGCTGACCACAAGTATTCGGTAACACGTACAAACACACAGACACGCCAAAAACAGCACCTCAATTTTTTACTGAAGGTAATAATACTTCAATGACGTTTCAGGCAGCCCTGGGCCTTTGTCGGTGTGAAGGGAGACCCCAGCCGTGCAGTGGAGCAGAAAATTCCCTATGTGGGTGAGTATTAATTATAGAGCATCATGTTATGCTGACAAAAGCATTTTTTCTGTTTCCCTCTGCAATTCTAGGAGTTGCGTGCAATACTGTTGTATGTGATTACATTTGCTGTGCATCCCTTTGCAGACACACAGACCACCGGCACCGCTGCCGTCACAGCCACTTTTAATGCCTTCTTTGGCTCCTTTGATATCACCGCCACAAGTGAGTGGCTAAGAGGTAAGATGAAGACGCATTCCCCTGTAGTGATAGTCCTTTTTGAGCAATATACAGCCTAATATACAATAATGGAGTTTTTGCTTGTTTACCTGCAATCTGGCATATCTTATTTCCTGGATTTCTGACCTTCATCGACTTAAACTGGATCGACTTCACTTTCACTTCATCCTTATTTTCTTGTATCGATATTGATTTGCTTTTCTTCCTTCATTTTAACTTTTTTTGCATTTGAATTATTTGTAATATGATAATCATAACTATCATGTATATTTTGATAACATCAAAATGTTATCAACTGCAGTTAACGGGAAACCCACCTTTTAGGTTTCTGGTTCCTCCGGCATGTTTGTTCTCACCGTTTGTAATTTTTAGTTGTTTTTTTTTGTATTATGTGCAATTAAACAATAAATACAAAACAAACAATTATGCTACAGGTCACAATCGGTGCACGTTGAAGGTGCAGGGTGCAGGCGGTGGATACGTCATCAACCTGAAGGATGACGTGAGCTCCTGGCAGCCCGGGGACCGCATCGTGCTGGCCAGCACGGACTACAACATGGAGCAGGCAGAGGAGTTCCAGCTGCTGCCGTGCCAGGAGTGCTCCAGCCACCAGGTCAAGATCAGCGGTGAGAGTCTCCATGTGAAATGCTCACAAATGTTTTAAACCCCATTCATTAACCATCCATCCATCCATCAGTCCCGTAGCTCAGGAAGCCGTAGGGGCGGTAAGATTGTTCACAAGAGACTTCCACTTCTGGCGGTCTTCGGACAATCTAGTCAGCTGGGCTGGCGTCTTTCCGGTCCAGTCCTTCATTAACATCGTTTTGTATATTCCCCATAACATCTTTCATGCCTATGGTCCTATTGATCACCACCAACTACGGTAGGGTGTTGAATCTTCAAGATTTAAGATTCAAAATGACTTTATTGAATTTTGCAGTGAAGCCTCCACTAAATTGCACTCAATTTACAAGTTTAGTTTAAAAGGATTTACAACTTGAAATGTTGCATATTTTGTAGCTTAAAAGTGGCAAAGTTTTTGTACAATTTGATAGGTTTAAACTGATTTAAACAGCACTAAGCACTTGCACCTAGATGTGCAAAGGCTAGTGTGACAGGTCGTTCAGTGCCTGCGAAGCAGGTGTGTTGAGGTTGTACTGGCTATACAGGTACAGATAGCATTCATGGCATCATAAACTATTTAATCGACTTCACAGGAGAAGTTCAGTACAACCACTTCGGCGAGATCTCGGATGACGTCGACTTGCGAGGAGAGGTCGGCCTGCTGACCAGGAACATCAAGTTCCAAGGGGAGATGGAGGACAGTTGCTACGGCGACAACTTCTGCCAGTTCTTTGACTACGACACCTACGGAGGACATGTTAAGGTAGTTTCTGGAACGAGAATATTAAAAAAAAAACATGCGTCTACATGCAATCTCCTCTTTTAGCACATCGATAATTCAACTATTGGGACACCTCATGCACGAAGTATCCTAGCTACGTTCATGAAGGTTACGTTCATGAAGGTTAGACATCCAGGTAAACAATATTCACTTACAATTCAATCTCTACAACTGGATGAAAAAAATAGAGATTCACTTCCAGGCCGTTCGCATTACATCCATCACTATTGTTCATCGTCACCAGAATGAATTGGCAGAACAATTCATTACAGTTTTTCTAGTCAGCTGTACTTGCATTGAATTGTTCTGCCAGTTCGTTTTAGTGATGCTGAAGAACAGTGATGGATGTCACTCGCAACGTCCGGAAGTGAATCTTCATTTTTTTTTATCCACTTGTAGAGATTGAAACATATCTGAATATAGCAGTACCCTAGCTGCTTTAAACTTCAGCATGCTAAGGTAATCTGGACCAAATCTGTATTGGCTATGGGGATTAGGCAGTGAGGGGGGGGGGGGAAAGGTTTGTTTATTTTTCTTTTAAGATTAAGAATACGACCAGGTCTAGGAAAACTAGTCTTGTCCGTGGTGCTGAAAATCAAATGTGCAATGTAATGTGTAGGTACTGTTCCATGAAACTAGTTAGTAATACGACACAGGTCCAAAATACCAGATCTCTTAATCTATATGTAACTCTCCTTTGATCTAATCCAACAGATTTTGGGAGGTTTCAAAGATGTCCACCTGTCTGGCATCGAGTTCACCCGCATGGGACAACAGGTGCAGGGCGCCTACCCTGTCCACTTTCACATGGCCGGAGATGTGGACGAGGTTGGGGGCTACAGCCGCCCAACGTACGTCCGAGAGCTGTCCATTCACCACTGCTTCTCTCGCTGTGTGACCATCCATGGGTCTCACGGGCTACTGGTCAGTCATTGTAAATTTTACATATCTGTGCTGAAAGCAGTTCATAACTTTCATAAGACATAGGACCAGGTTGTCTCCAGCTTTAAATTTTTTCCGTCCCACTCATCGTTTGGGAGTAACGTTGCATGTTGTTGATTTTCGTTGTCGTAACTGGCAATTCATGCCTACCAAAATGCATTTTCAGCAGTTTCATATTGTGAAATTCATTTTCATATTGTGAAATTGAATTTTTTGTCCGCTCAACCAACCTTGAATGGAGGGATCGACAGGTTCTGGAGACAACCCTGCACAGGATTGACAGCAAAAGTTTTGAGATCTCACACCCCTGTAAAATATGTTCCTAGTGCACCAAAAACAATATCTCTATACACAGAGTGACCAAAGACATCAGCGCAGTAGGATAGAAAAAATGTAATACAGCATAGCATTTATTTCATGGATTGCCTTCTGGGATATGTTTTGCAGGTCCAAGACACCGTTGGGTACGACACACTCGGCCACTGTTATTTTATCGAGGACGGAGCGGAGCAGCGGAACGTGCTGGACCACAACCTGGGCCTGGTGACGCGGGCGGGCACGCTCCTGCCCACCGACAGGGACGACAACATGTGCCGGTCCATGAGGGACGCGGTCTACGGGAACTACGTTCCATCGACGAGTGACTGTCGGTGAGTTTTTCCCACTCTGCTTGAGTCTGTCAATGAGAGGTGTTCAAATTGCCATTATTACATAGTATTACATGACTTTTACAAACACAACTTAAAGAAAACAAATCTGATAAAGTCTTGGATTAGGACTGTCATTAACTCCATTAACATCCCTCTTTTGTATCATAAATCAACAAGTCTTCTGTTGCACATACAGGGCAGTATCAACGTTCTGGATAGCTCACCCTAACAACATCCTCACCAACAACGCGGCTGCAGGATCTCTGGTATGGTTCTTCTCTCCTGAGACATCATCATGACATAAGATTGTGTCTTGGTGAAAGGGAAACTTATAGCCTTTGCAGGATTTCTTCTTCCTCTTTTTCTCCAAGAAAATAAGGTCAATGACCATGATCAAATAGCTATCACCATGGTTACTGGTAGCTGGCACCATGGTCTTAGACTATATTATATTATGCAGCAAGTGACAAGACAGAGCTGGAGGGGATGGTCACCATAATAATGTGTTTGAGCTGCAGTTGCAGTTTTTAAGAGAGCACTATCCTTTGTGATGTATCACACAATTCAGCCTCAGTACAGGCTTCTCCCCCCCTCTCGTTCTCTCTCATTTATCAGGCTAGGTATAGACCACACGAAGACATAACTTCCAAATGTTTTTTTTTTATTTTTCTTACTATTTCGAATCATTTGACATGCTATTTTCCTTCAAATCATAGACTTTTGACATGCTACAAATGATCACTACATCTGCCTACTTCTGTAGCATACTGGAATCTGGTACATCTTCCACCGTGAGCCGACCGGCCCTTCGGCGGGATCTCTTCCTCGGTATGAAGCACTGCGGACTCCTCTGGGTCGGTTCTACAACAACAGAGTACACTCCAATGGAATAGTGGGTATAAGTAGTGCTTTAACAGAGTCTTGAGCCTTAATAACAATTTCTTGACACATGCAACCACTTTTTCCATTCTATACATATAACTTCCCCTAGGTGTGTATTGAAAATGGTTTTTCCTATGTCTTAGCATCATACCTAGGTTTTTTTAGCCTTCTCAGAATGAAAGAATACACTTTTTTGCTCCCTTTCTTCCACTTGTCTTTCTGTTCAATGACCGGGACCAGATGACCGTCATTGGGGTTACTGTAGAGTAGCAGAGACATTATGGTTAGCAAGTTGCAGGACAGAGCGGGAGGGGTTGGTCACCATAGTTATGAATATGCTTGAATAAAAAAAAAACAGTAGTTTGTTAGACTTGACCATGTCAAGGTAAACACTATGTATTTGCTTGCAAATGTTACCTGAAGTTTCAAGTTGACAATCTGTCACTTGCAAACCCTTATTTTCGAATTGACAAATGATAAATGTCATCTCATTTGTAAAATTACATTTTATCTCATTAATTTCCCCTTAATACACTAAAGCTGTTCGTTCTGGTAACTTGGGATTATTTTTTAGGATGGATTCATGATAGATGATGGAGTGAAGACCACTCAACCATCTGCAAACTCACCAGAGGAATTTCTATCCAGAACCGGTGGGAGGTATTTCTCTTCTCCTTTTCAAAAGGCTTAGCATAAAAGGCAATCCATGTTGTATAAAGCTGTACAAATCTGTTGTTCTATATGTCAAAGAGCATCCATTCTGTAACAGAGCCCTGAGTTATATTGCAGCAGCTATACGTAAGAGACTACCACAACACATTAGTGTCATGCCAGCATTACAGTCTGGTGGACAAAATCAACAAATCTGAGCTTTTATCTGGCCTTGGTTACAGTGGTGGTTCAGAAGCATCTTTATAACCAGCTGCAACCCTGTCATCTGTAGGTACAAGCCTCATCAGAATGCTGACCTCCGGCAGCCACGTGTGCCAGCGATGATCGAGGGTCTCATCGCCTTCAAGAACATGGAACAAGGGGCGTGGGTCCGCGGAGGGGACATCTGGTTTGACAAATGCGCGTACGTAGATCACGATCATACTTGCTAGCATCAAAGAAGGACTTTGAAGTAATTTTTGCTGGTCTGGGTACCATCCTCTGCAGTAACTGCAGCGGCCTTATCTTTTTGCTGGCTCAGACAGTAGTAGTAGCAGCAAAAAGATTGAGCCGATAGTTCCTACGGAGGATGGTACCCAGGCTAACTTTTGATCCCTTTGCCCCACAAAATATCTGTAATATCTCCAACACTGACCCATGTTTCTAAAGTTTATCTAACAGATATATCTCTGAGTGTATACAAGACAGACCATGTTTCATAATCTCTATATGCACATGCGAGCTATGTAATTAGGAACTCTGACATCTGAATCTTCTGCATTGTTTTCCAGGTTCGTCGATAATGGGAAAGGTCTCACAATGTCCAGGTACCACATCTGTGTTTTCTATCTATACATGCGTGTGACACCCATTGGCTATGTCAGTGCCTTGAAGTCTTCTGTACTAAGTCACTTATTTGCAAAATATGATTCGTCTGTGACAACATAACTTTTGAAAAATTAGCAAATTTTAATCCTTACGTCACATTACATGGAATTCAAGGCATATCTTGACTTACCAGTAATCCAATATTTCAGGACGTCTGAGATTTGCCTCGTGGTATATGATATGTCTAATCAATAGACTACGCAAAAACATAATGCGGTTTTGATATTTCGATACAGCGAAGGTACATTCCCTAACGACGAAGGTTCGAGCCAGAAGATCTGGAACAGCATCTTTATCGGGGAGAGTGAGAACGTGGGCACCGCCAGCGGGTCCAGTGTCTGGGGGATGGGAGGAGTCAAACCGGTGGAGAGGAGCCTGCCTAGGGCCACGTGAGTTATGGTCTCAAAATTACATTTTGCAACGATAGATGTGTAGACAATGAAGTACATTTTCTTTTAGAATGCCCACTATACACCGAGATGCGCAAATCTCTCGTAAATACACTACAACTAGATAATGAATGTGCGTGTTTAAGCAAGGACGAAATGTTCAACTACATTATGGCGACTAACAAATACAACGCACTTGAAAAGATTTGTAAAATTGTTCACACAAGTTTCAAAAAGAGAGAAGACACTATGTAGATTTTAGATGATATAAAATGTAACCTGTTTAACGTATACTTAAGTTATCCAACCCAATGCAGTTAGCCCATGTTGGGCAGGAATATGCAATAAAGATCATTGTCATTGCCATTGTCATAATAAATGTATTATATAATGATTGTAAAAAGTCTCAATGGCTCTTTCCTAATTCTGTACCAAGTACTGGATAAGTGATTAACTTGACTATGTAATTGTAGAGATTTCCCGATGCGGGGGCTAGAAGTCTACGACGGTCCCACCTTGGCGGAAAGCTGCACCTTCAAGAAGTACGCCGCCGCCCCGGAGTACAACCGCTGGAGCAGCGCGATCGGGTTCTTCCTGAACAACAACTGGCAAACAGCGCCGAGGAACAACCTCACGGGGATCAAGTTTGAGGATGTAAGGAAATAATGTTCCTAGTTGTACAAGCGTTGCGTAAACCCTCTGCACATTGAATGGCTTTAATTGGCAAACAGCGCCGAGGAACAACCTCACAGGGATCAAGTTTGAGGATGTAAGGAAATAATGTTCCTAGTTGTACAAGCGTTGCGTAAACCCTCTGCACATTGAATGGCTTTAACTGGC
This sequence comes from Branchiostoma floridae x Branchiostoma belcheri, assembly GCA_019207045.1. NCBI lineage: Eukaryota > Metazoa > Chordata > Leptocardii > Amphioxiformes > Branchiostomatidae > Branchiostoma > Branchiostoma floridae x Branchiostoma belcheri. The sequence continues at coordinate 11,405,674 of CM033024.1, read as the reverse complement.
AAACAGCGCCGAGGAACAACCTCACGGGGATCAAGTTAACTGGCAAACAGCGCCGAGGAACAACCTCACGGGGATCAAGTTTGAGGATGTAAGGAAATGTTCCTACATGTAGAAGCTTTAAGTAAACTCTGTACATTAAATGGGTATAACTGGCAAACAGCGCCGAGGAACAACCTGACGGGGATCAAGTTTGAGGATGTAAAAAATGTTCCTATTTGCACAGACTTTATAAGTAAACTCTGTACATTAAATGGGTGTAACTGGCAAACAGCTTGGTGACAGGGATCAAGTTTGAGGATGTAAGAAAATGTTCCTATTTCTTAAGAAGAGTTAACATACACCCTAGTGGTTCATTAAATACTGAACTGTTGTGAAAAATCTAGAATAGAAGCTGTGCAAAACTGACAATATGGCAATGACATAGTACTTGTATACGGGTACGACATTATGGTGCTCAATTATCTAGCACATTCACTTTGTAAAGGCTAATATTGCATTAAAAAAAGATTCATATTTGTACAAGCGTTACATAAACTCTGTACTTAATTTTATTGTGAGACCCCTAAGATCAAAATTGAACAAACCGATTATATCACATTTGCATACACAGGTACAACAGTAGGGTGCTCTGTCTATAACATACACTAATGTTGCACAATAAATGATCCTCAGGTTCAGAGTCGCGTGTTTCTCGGTGGTAGAAACCTGCCCTGGTTTCAAAGCTACAGCAAAGATGGAGACAAGACACAGATTTTCCACGATGTGGACGGCAGTACCACTGGCTACCCTGACACCTATGTAGTCGGACAGGACAACTTTGTGCTCAGGAACCCGGGCTGTGTGGGGAAGTCAGAGTGGCGAGCCTACATCTGCAGCGGAAAGTATGCACAGGTAGGCATTTATCTATTTAATTTATCGGTTTGGCTGTTCAGCAGCAAGGCCAGGGCTGACCAACTAGCCTGTGGCTATTACAAAGGGCTAGCCCTCCATAATCATGTACACTGTACATATCATCAACTTGTTACCTTACACAGTTGTTCATCCATGCGGAAGACCCGGGCAACCTGCTGATGTCGCTTGTCCGTGACGAGTATCCTGATCATCCACTCGTCATGAAGGGTACGGCTTCACCAGGCGTCAACGTTAACCAGAAGTACCAGCCTGCAGTCATGCTCGAGAAGAGTTACACCGTCCACTGGGACGGACGGGCGCCAGAACAGGTCACCATCTACCCCATCAACTTCGACAGGTAATATTTTCAATGTTTTCATTATGTTATGCTTGTATTTGATTCACACTTAAATGCTTATATGTTATGTTATTTGCGCCAGTAGTTACTCAAGCATATGGATATGGTTTTGGAAACGGTCAGAGGTTTCAACTGGTGTTATGTTATTTGATTTTCTGTAATTTTGTATGGACTCCAGGAAGAATACAATATATTACGTCACAGGCAAGCTCTCCTCCTACAAATTGTTGAAAACTCAGGTTATGTTAAGAAAATGGTACAGATGTTAGAGCTGTCTCCATTTCTGTTTTATCATCCAACATTTTGTATTCCTCTCTCAGTGGAGACTGGGTCCGGCTGGGACTCTGTTACCCTCCACGAACCACCTTCCGAGTGAGATACCAAATAAGGACACGTGTGCCGAGCGCTACTGTTCATAATGAGGACATCCACTCTGTGTCGAGCTTGAACAACATTGAGGGTGGCAACGGGAAGATGTTCTACTTTGAGGAAAGCACAGGGTAAGTCTATATTGGCTGTCTCTGGTAGATTGCCATCACTCTGTCACGTTGGTGTGGCGTAACGTTGAGCGTTAGAGCATTGGACTCAAAAGCAATAGGTCCCGGGTTCGATAGCCCGGACCATGCCCAGACGTTGTTGTGCCCTTGGGAAAGACACTTGAGCTTGAACACCATTGAGGGTGGCAACGGGAAGATAAGATGTTCTACTTTGAGGAAAGCACAGGGTAAGTCTACATTGGTTGGCTTTCTCTGGCAGATGAAGACTCTGCATAAGGCCCAGTGACATAGTATAATGTATAGTACAGAGTCTGTACAACACCTAGACAAGGGGCAGAAGAGAGAAAAAAATTGTGGTGGTTTTGAGTTAGCACTGAAGCCGCCACCTTGAAAAATTGCAAACAAAAAGACATCAAGAAAATTTCCGCATTTACATTATGTATTCTTTCTTACCCGCTTGTCTGCAAAGGCGCCAGTTTTGTGTGTGTCTAATAGCAAACTCAAAATCACTGTGAACACTGCATTTTCTCCTAATCACGAAATTAAATCGATGCAAACTTGAATGTGTTAACTTAACTGTATTGCAGGATAGGATTTTTGCTGTCCAAAACATTCAGATTTTGTTCTTGCTTACAGCCTGTTGTTCCTGAAAGTTCGAGCAAACTACGATCGGGAAGGCCACAACTACTGCTCACACATGGGCTGTGAGAGAATCATTATCACGGCCACCATGACGAGTAGCGCGGTCAGCGACTGTACGGCAGCAGCTTACCCCACGTACAGCCTGACCCCGACAGAGACCGTCCCCATGCCGAGCTTCCTGAGCATGGCCAACGACTGCTCTGGCTGTGGTGCTCCAGTGAGTATACACAATTTTGTTCTCAAGTTAAGTTAATAGTTTGTTATTTGTACATTTTGTGTTGATTGTGTATGTTTGTTATTTGTACAGTTTGTGTTGATTGTGTAATAATAATGTTTATGTATATTATATATGTCTGTGTTGTATATGTATGTTTTATTGGTTGAACCGAGGAAGACTGGCCCTAGATTGGGCTAAAGAGTATCAGAATCATCGTCATCATCATCGGAATTGTCCGTATCGGAATAAAGGAATCTATGCAACTGCGGCATTTTGGAAACAATTTTTAGGATGTTTTAGCACCTCTAGAAAATATAAGATAATAGATAACACTTTTATCAAACAAGCAAAATCATTCACTAATATAATCAATGTTTGGATAGGGTGTGCTGTTTGGTTTGTCACAATGCAAAAACAGATGGCAGTCATAAAACTTTTCACGCACGTAACGCTAGTTCACCTTTATCTGCTAACCGCTTATCAGGTAACCTAATAGTATTTAAAAACAGGCTATCTTAAGTTTGAAACCACTGTCTATTCTAAGTACTCTGTTTTTAAACACCATGGATTACACACACACCTTGGATAAGGGTGAACAAGTGTCACATGGAGTAACTGACGTATTACTTTACAGGAGCCAATCGTCCTTGATGATAACACGAAATTTCTGGAAGTAACCATTCAGTCTGCAGGGTGGCAGGAATTGCAGCAAGGCCACAGATCTTATATCGAGGTACACTAAGACGTCTTTTACACTTCCTTATTGCATTAGGTTATGTCAATCACAGACTGAGATGATAGAGAGTTATACAATGTGACTTTAGCATTCAGTGTCATAGAGTGTCTTGTTAATCTCAGACAAGTGAAAATGATCTCAAACCTCAATGAAGAGCTACTCATCCACTGGTTGTGACAGACAGTCAAACCCAATGTACAGTATTCACAGGTTCATTATACCAGGGAAACTTTTCAGCTCTTTTTGACAAGTATCATTACTGTAGTGGACCCCAGCTCTTTTTGACAAGTCTGTAGTAACAGTGGTCCACTGCTTAACACTAAGGACTGTGACCCTTTCCAGTAAGTAAATGCCTGCCACAAACAATTATAATACCAAACTTGCTACATTCTGTTTTCCCTCAGATAGATGGAGTCCGATTCGGTAACAGTTACCGAGGATTCCTCGTCATCAGCGTTGATGCCCTGACTGGGCTCGTGAGGCACGAGGTGACGTTTGACACCCACGGACAAACTGAAGCTGACGTGGCAATGGCAAGTTTCATACGGAATGATATTGCTCCAAAGTAAGTGCCACATACCAGGTAATAAAGTAGTAGAGGCTGCAAAAGAAGAAAAGAAGGGACAAACAGAGCTGCTCATCCAGCTCCAGAGAGAGCTAGAAGCAACAGACAGCTGGGATGACGGGCAAAATGAGAAGAGGGAAGTTAGATAAAGGCACCGTCACAAAGGGACCAGAAAAGAAGAGTGAATACCAAGACAATTCACTGCCATGCCAGATACAGTGATTGCAATAGAAGACGAAACTGTCACTGTTGAGTCTTTGCCATATACATTAATAGAGCCTTAGGTAGCTGTCACCTTGTTTTGTAAGCATCCCATTTGCAGTTGTCTGTTTTGAAACGGCTCACAGTGCACAAAGGTGTGATACCTAAATTGAGTACTGAAACTAAGAAGACAGTGAAATTGGCTTTAAAGCTTGAAAACCCCGCAAAACATGTATTAGACAACGACATTGGCTTTAGAGCTTCAAAACCTCAGAAAACAACTAGGAGAGTTTGGAACAATCATCATGTATGTATGGATGGGACTAGTTATATACAGTCAAACCTGTCTATAGCGGCCATTCAAGGGACTGGAGAAATATGGCCACTATAGACAGGTGGCCGCTATAGAGAAAATGTTCATCAATTGACCATGAGCAAGCTACACATGATTTCAGTTCCCACCAAATCTTTCTCTACAAGTAACATTGTCTCGATCGGTAAATTCACCAACAAAGACTTGCACTTTTTAAATTATTGCTCAAGGCATGCATACCTAATCTGCTACCGCCAAAATGACCCTGTCAGGAACTCCAAATCCTCGCAAACTACAATTTCAAACTCGGTGCTGGGGGACATAAGGCTGTAGTATGGTTGCAATAGGCAGTGTTTCTGTATCAACGGGACCGGAAATCGTTTGGCCGTGGCCACGTTGGACAGGTGGCCGCTAAGCCTATTCCTTAATCATTACGAATCCAATGGACCGACAAAAAGCGGCCACTATGGCCAGGTGGCTGCTATGAAAAGGTGGCCACTAATACAGGTTTGACTGTATAGCCAATCATTACATAAGCGTATTTTCATTTCCCTCAGTTCCATCGTTCTTGTGGCCACCAGAGATGAGCCCAGTCGATACGCCCAAGAGTGCCTAGTTGCACTGAAGGAGATCGGAGCCCAGGAGCCTGTAAAGACAGGCAATAGAGGTAGGCTGCATCTGCTTTCTCATGTTCAACTCTGCAGATCTGTAAATGTCTTTACGACTCCCTCTCAGCGATCATCAAGAATCCAGTCTTGTAAGCTGCAGTCTGCTTCAAACAGGATAGCGTGTTATTGACCCGATTCCTAGCTACATCGATATATCCTCAACCCTTCCATGTATGTTGATGTTATTCTCTGTGAACAGTTGGTAAGTCTGTGTTTTGTATCTGCTCGCAGCGATACCTATGCCGTAGTATGTAACAGAAGTCCTGTGTTTTAGGCAATTTTGCCATGGTCGGCTTTAAGGGCACGGTGTGGCCCAGCTGGATCCAGCAAGTCAACCTGCCGTCCGGTCAGGGTCCGGCACAGATCTACACCAAGATCCCGCTCATGGGCTGAGTCATCATATGGAAGAAGGGAGTCTAGTTCATCAATAAAGGGTTGATGGGTCTGAAGCTGTCTGACATTTCTTGGTCTTATCATTATGATTGCACCACCTGTGTAATAGTTGGTTTATGTTGTATTTGGTTAGACCGCCACCCCTTTTATAAGTTGGTTGAGTCCAACCACCAACTCGTACAATTCCGACAAAATTTTTTTTGTCGCCTTAATATTGAAGATCTACAAATCCAATTTGACAAGAGTGGCAGCATGTTTTGTACAAAGATCTACATAGCAAAGGGCATGGTTCATTTGCCAGGCAGATTCAAATTTATACATCAATGTCATAATAGAGCTATGATACATGTATATGTCACAGGGGAGATTGGAATCCAGGGGGATTCGGAATCCTCCTAGGGGAGATTGGAATTCCAATCTCCCCTAGGGCAGATTGGAATTCCAATCTCTCCTATGGGAATCTGGAATTCCAATCTCCCCTAGGAGAGATTGGAATTCTTATGGAGACCATTATGAGTTGAGTGACTAAATGTTCTCAATCATTTTTTCCAGTTAGCTATGTTGCATTTTTTTGGCATCCTTCCTATTGGCCTTGTTTTTTTCTGCCAGCTTCTTTGTGTGAAATTGACTAGATAGAAATGTAACTTGTCAAATGATTCAGTCTATTTTCCAAAACAATTTCATCTAATCTGAATTTCTGGTAAAATCAAAGATTGTCCTTGTAGAATTACGAATTCTCCTCTATTACTAAATGTTTGAAAATGTAATGTTTAATGAGCTATAGTATAGGATAAGATGATACTGTACACTATAGAGAAGTATTCTTAACCTTAAATTGTTTGAAAAATTATAAGTGTTAGATATGAAGCGTAAGATATGATGATTTAATCTTAGAAATAATTATAAATCCATTGTTGCATTGTTTTAAACTACGAAGCCACTCCAGGTAGATTCAAAGATTGTCCTGGTAGAATTCCAATCTCTCCTAGGAGAATTCTGGATTATCCTAGAAGAGATTGGAATTCCAGTAGAACTGCAGAAGAATTCCAATCTGGAATTCTCCTAGGGGAGATGAGGATTCTTATCTCCCCTAGGAGAATTCCAGATTCCCCTAGGAGAGAATGGAATTCCAATCTCCCCCAGGGGAAATTGGAATTCTAATCTCCCCTAGGAAGATTCCGAATCCCCCTAGATTCCAATCTTCCCTGTGACGTATATAACTTTGTAAGGGTAGAACAAATCAAGAGTTTGACCTCATATAGACGTCTAAGAATAGATTCTGGATTGGTTATCAAACGATAGGTTGCAACCTTAGATAAACTTACTCCATACTGTCAGCTGGAGTCATTCACACAACCCTTTGACTATCAACAGACGTGTTATGAGGATTAACACTCAACACCAAAATCATTAAGAAAACACTAAGATTTGTCACATCAAAATACTAAGATCTGTTATAGAACCAAGGTCGAACACTGGGCGCCCAAAATCAACCTTTACCATCGGGTCCACAATTATCCACCTTCCAAATATCATTACAATCCATCAAGAGGGTCTTAATATATTGTTAGATACGCACACACATACATACAGGCAATCCACACACTATACATTGTACCTCCATTTTTCATGAAGGTATTGGCAGCTAAAATTCTGTAAAAAAAAAAAAAGAAAGAAACAAATAATCTTCCAAATTAAGCAAAGCCATCACAAAGAAAACCAGGAGGCAATGATGTGAGCACTTTTCAACGCTTTATTGTTAAGTACTTGACGAATTATTAAATCTTCAGAATCGGGTATCAGACAAGAGAGAGGCCTGTCTGTAACTCATGCACAATTCATCTGATGCAACCTGTACAGATAGATGCTGTGACTACTCTTGTCTAGCTGTACTTAAGGACAGATTGTTACCAGATGAGAACTACGTGGACTTGCCTACTCCAGTCAGGCTTACTCTAACAGGTCACTACAGCAGATGTGTTGTTGCTGTGTTGTAAAGACACGGTAGCATTTACTGCGACATTGTTTCGTGGTATTCCTATAGTCAAGTACTCTGTTGACAACATGTAAGTATAGGCATTTTAGGATTTCTTTTCCCTACCTCTGCCATTACAAATGGTACAATCCATATCAGGTTGTACTGAAGATGAAAGACAAAGTCCTTTTTTTACAGTACAATAGTCAAGCATGTGGCAATAGTACCATCCCGTCTAGTTTACCCGATGTTGCCTACTGATTTGCCTGTTTTGACTTAACAAGATGGTAACTTGGCGAGCAAGCTTGGTCATTGATTGAGAATGGATTAAGTACCAGTGAACAATGAATATTTTGTAAGGTACAGGCCACGAGGTTTCAAAACCCTCCATCTCTCAAAACGGACGGAGGCCAACAAAGATGAACAGGCCTTGAAAAATGAAACAAAGTCAAATGTCAGCAGAGAAGTTTTGTGGATGGTGAAGAAAAAGCAGGTGAAAGACAAAAAATCAAAACTGTTTACTATTTCAGGTTCATGATCAAATGATGTATGGAAGCATTCCTTCAGATATTTGCAATCCCTGTTAGCTCAATGGAAGTAAATGTGAAATGCTTTGTCTCAAGTGGAGACCTTAGTTTCTGCAGTGCATTACTTGACAGATAGATGGCGCCTTTTGATAATCTAGACTTGTTGGGCAAAAGCTGCATCTGGATAATCACAGCACTTTGCTACATTCTGGTTGCATGGTTATATTAACATCAATGGCCAAACCGTCACAATAATGTTCTGTCATTTTAAAACAACTGTATGAGGTATACACAAGCAACGGAAGCATGTTTTCTACATAGCTTTTAAATGATACAGAAAATAATAACTATAATTTGCAAACGTTGACAAATAACCTCTCAATGTTTGCTTGATATGGTTTTGAAAACAAAAATTCTTTGGAACAGACTGAAACAAAAATACAGCATTTTACAATATTATGTTTCTGCTGCAGCAGAAAATGTTTTAAGATACAAATTTTGTAACTAAGTACACTGTACAATGTTACTTGTGGACATATCATACACTCAAGCACCAGCATTCATTTTCAGCCTGTAGTGGTAAACAAAGAAAAAAGCAACACTGGCATATATGTTGGGACACGATGAAGCATACATGTATATGTGCATAAAGCCGCACCATAATAATTACAATTAGCAAGGTCTATGACATGTCCTGGTTTCTAAAGATATGCATATGCCCACTGCCTTGAATTATTAATTGTGTGTCCAGACATTAGTGCATTATGGCACACACATAGGGGCAACATAACACCATTAAAGACCTCCCCTGAGGAGGGGGGGGGGGGCACATTTCCACTTTGGCAACCAGGAGCAACAACTTTCATAATCTTTGTAACACTTCAGATCTATATTCTGAACCTTCTGAAACAAGTTATTGTTAATATGCGAAAGACAGAAACAACATAGTCCATATTAAGTATTTACGTAATGCACATGGCTACGGTGTAAGCATAGGCCGGGAGCTTTTGGCACTGCAAGGGAACACAAATAATCTTTTAGTTTTACCACTACAATGGAATACTTTGCACCATGTTACATGTAGCTTTGAACCAACATGAGATAACACTAACCTTAGGGCACTAAAAAGCATTTTTGGTTACATGATTGTATAGTAACGTTATATGAAATCTGACAACTGAATGGTAACTTCAAGAATGAAGTTGTACACATCGTTAAGAAAGATGATTCCTGAAGGCATTGATGTCCTTCTAAGCATCTCTTACAGCACCATTTACCTAAATCAATGCAGCAACAGCTAGTAGCGGGGTAAGTACGTAACAAATGAGGAAGGCCATTATCGGAACTAAGTACCAACGTGGTGTTGTAATGTACAGTTTGCAGCTGAATAGCTTCACTTTTGTCTGGATAGTTAGGCAAAGACTTTTACAACATTGTCTGAAAAGTTATCATTCACACAATTTAATAGCTGGATGATTTGATTGCTATCACTAGTAGTACACAAACCTTCGGATATTCCCAATCAGTTATACTTCTTCCAATTTGCCAACAATGATTCAGATTCAATTTCAGCAGAGCTTTCTTTTTCTACCACACTACAGTCACAGCTAGCTTGGTTAGTATTAAGTAAACGGTTGCAGTATTTGCCGGACACCCCAGGAAAGCTGTGTCTTCAATCAGCATGGCATGATTAAGTTAAGTCGTCTTTGCCCAGGGTTGACAAAGTAGATTTCGCAAGTGCCGTGGCGTCACGACCACACGTAAGTACATTTGTATGTACTTCTTTAAAAAAATTTCATTAGGACATGATTACTCTTCAATGCCACTCTAAGATATGCAGCTACTTCTGAAACTGACTTGGTCACTACAAAGTCTCGCGGATCTGCAACCAGCGCACATATATCGACATTAAAGCACTCTACATCTACCAAGCATTCGTACTCTACATATAACTATGCCTATGAACATTGAATTGCTATGTACAAGATAAGCATGTTGTGCTCTTACAACTACTCTTCATATTAAACTTCACTATTAACGTAAGTTGAAATCTTGGTCTGTACACTGTTATGTACAAAATACTTAGTTCTAAACGTCTTCACTTCTCTCCTTGTTACACTAACAAGATGGACTCTTTAAGATACTTCGGCCACCTTCTAACCCGTATCAGTGCCTTTTTTATATTTCACGATTCCATGTCTTCCACAACATCTGTCTTGTTCTGAGCCATAAACTGTAGCCAAGAAAAAGGATCTGTTTCATGAACTTCATGTGTGAGGAAAAACAGTCTCCTGCGGCAAATTGGACGTTACTCTGTGCCCCAGCCTAATTTCAGAGGGAACCAAATTCATAGAGTCATTAATACAATTGTGTGGTATCATTTTACCAAATTTCAATTTGTACCAGAGGGGGAACCAACCTAACAAAATAAAAATGTTTTGTATTGATAATTTAACATATCACACAGCATATAGGTTAATCTTCAATGAAAAGTTAATTAATTTTTCTGGCTTCAAAAACAAACCTTCCTGCAGACTCTTAGAGGAAAATAAAATACTTCATATAAGAAAAAGATCTATCACAATCAATACTGTGGCGGATAGCTTTGAATTACAGTGCATTGTAAGTACAGTTACTGTAGTCCATGAAACAGATCCTTTCTTTTACTCAGTTCTTCACAACCTCTTTTTTTTCACACAATCAACTGATGACAATGATCTTCAACAGCTGTGTGGGGAACAGGCTGGCAGTCATGATGTCTGACAGCACAATCCTGGCACCCACCGTGACACCATAAATTTTTACTCCCGTGTCTTTCCTCTCTTCCCTTCTACTTTCCATGACTTTTTTTCTTTCTTTTCTGTTCCTTCACAGCCTTTCTACTGATCACACTTGGTCAACCAACCCTCCATCAGACTTACATAATTACACTACAATTGCTTCTAAATATCTTCACAATCGAGGTACTTCGTCATAAAATGTTACCCAATTTGGGGGACAACGTTCCCCCATAATCCCCTGCAGTTCCCAGCATGCCTCACTGCACCCCCTCCAAGAAGCTGGTGTCCAGGTTCTGTAGCAGTGTGCGTAAGAAGGACATTTCTTTCCTGGTGTTCTCGAAGATGACCTTGGGGTCGTCCAAGGGACAGCGCAAACAGTTTGGGGCCATGACCATGGCCAAGTTACTGGCGTCCATTTTCGTTTGGGTCACGTTCTGCGGGGCCGAAAAGACCTGAAGGAAGCGTACGAGATAGCACAGCACCAGGCGGTTGATCTCCGGCAGGGAGTTCACAACGTTCAACACCTTTTCCACGTCCTCGTAGTGTTCTACGCAATCCTCGTAGAATTTGTGGGGAATGAGAGGCTCGGCGAGCTCTCGGTACCACAGTTTTAGGAGGGAGCTGGGGACGTGGGGGTCGTCGCAGTCCGGCATCTGCCACTGGTCGCACATCAGCTTCAGCTCGTTCACCGAGTCTATGTCTCCCGGGACGCGGAATATCCCCTCCGTCTCCGTCCCCTGCAGCCTCAGGACCTCCTCGGACAACACGGTCTGTATCCACGGCAACGTGTAGTCCGGGTAACGGTCCTTCTGCATCTCCATGATCTCCTCCAGGGAGGTGCCGAACATGGACGGGTTGAAGATGGTGTTCCGGGACTGGTTGATCTCCTCGAAGGAGGGCTTCTTGGTGCCGTGCCGCGCGCCCGACTTGAAGATGCGCTCCAGCCTCTTGCCGCAGACCTTGGCATACTTGGTGACCGGGACCCCCTGCAGCACAGGCAGAACAGACACCACCTGGGTCATTGCCTCGAGGGGAGGGGAGAGGGGAGACAAAGAGCAGTGGTTATTCACACTGTTAGTCCTAGAATGGAATTGAACTCTGGACTTATTTGTAAAGTTTATGTATTTTGTATTCAATTTGTTCACTTTTGTATTGTAGTCTCCCCTGTCGCTTAGTTTCATGGTAATTGGGTCAGTTAGTCCTCACTCTTAGTGAGCAATTGAGCTGGTCTCGATCATGATGTTTCTGACCTAGGGCAAAGAGATTACAGTTACAATGTAACCCGTAACCTTGGAGTAGCCTTTGGGTCACACCTTCAGGTCTTGTTATGTGGTGACTAGGGTTGGGTACCGGTATAGCGTACCGGTACAAAACCGGTATTCCTGAAATAATTAGGTGGACCAGATGTTGGACCTATTAGAAAATCAACAGATAATTTGATCAGGCATTCACATGTTTTGGCGCTTGCAGGTGGAAGAAGATAACAAGAGCGAAGCAGATTAGAGTTTATAGTCATTTCTACCAAGTTTTACAGTCAATCGTATGGGTGTAGTTAGCGTTGTAGGATTTTAAAACGCCAGTGTGAGTCTAATACTCCACCAAACAGATTTCTTTGTAGTGAAATGGACCATTGGTATGAGTCAAACTGAATCAGGTCCAGGTTCAGGTTCGGACCTGGACCTGATACTCTGGACCTGAACCAGACCTGGACCTGAATTTTCTGTACTGGTACCCACCCCTAGTGGTGACTATTAAGTAAAAAAAATATCCAGTCCCATGGCCTTACCATGACGTCAGCGATAGGGTCCTGGTTCTTGGTGACATAGCTCTCCAGGAAGCTGTGGAACTTGGGGGAGGGGGGGAAGAACGTCAGGCAGATGGCCATCAGCTCCCAGCCCTTCTCAAGACTCTCCCTGTAAAGACACACAAAGGGAAAAGGTCATTAGGAATTATGTATTTACTTTTTCTGATAGAGTGGCATCTTTACAAGTAGTAGTAGTAGAGTCATACAGTGTATTACAGCACAGTTGGAATTATAACACCCCTTACGGGGTGACATACCCTTTCGTCTAGCTGAATATAAGACAGGGATGCGCCAGGTTTCCCATCTGGGCGAATGATGTAAATCACTGTGTGGCTGATACGCCAGGCCTCAACCGAGTGATTTGAAGTGAATTGCCAACTCGAGACAGAAGGATTATCCTCCATCGCATGCTCCTACTCTTTTTCGAAAGATGCAGCGGCATAAACAGAGATGACGTCACATGAAAATGCTGTACAGTGTTGGTATCCAGACAGACTGTTGTAGTTCTATCACTACTCCTGTATCACTGTTCACTCCATCTACACAGATGTGCACCAGAGATGGTCAATGTAAACAGTAAAGCACAAGGTAGCTGACTTCCTGTTCAGCTGGGCTGAGAACAACTTGGCCTTTGTGTGTGGGGAGAGAGCAATGGTTTGGACATAAGCCATGCATGACTGTGCATTTCAGGGTGCAGGGTTCCAACTTCAACTTCAATGGATGTGTTACCGTATATCCTACATTTTTTTACATTTGTAGGATTTTTGCTGTGCGAGTTCAGTGTGAAAACATTATGATCGTCTGTTCAGACCCTTGTTGTGCCTTGTGACAGGTCAGCAAGCTTCCTTGCCAAATATTGAAAAATGTCTTTTGATCAAATTAACTATTTCAGCAATGGTAGAGAGATGGACATATCAGATAATTATCATCACGAGCTGATGAACAAAATTCTAAAATGACCTGGTCTTGTGTGGGTAGTTGGGGGTATAACTGAGCTCCAGTTGGAGGGTTGCTTTACAATGTACATATATACCTTTCACATGAACAAGGTGCATCACTGACATTGTTTGTTTGAACCTTTGTCTATTTTGTCTATTCACGAAAGCTCAAATCGGCCCACAGGCTGCTTTGCATTATTTTAAGGTCATAAGGGAAGAGGCAAGGGTCAGACAAAATATATAACAGAAGTATAGTTTATATCATTTAAGTCCTAATAAGTCTATACACATATTTTACAAATATAACAAAAATTGTACAAAAAACATAATAGCGAATGCTGCCGCGGGATTCGAGTCAGTTCGTTGTTACAAGCTCTCTTAGGGCACAGATAACATAACTGTGGCCTGACAAAACACACAAGGAAGAACAATTGAATCATGTCCTTTCCTGCAGACAAATGAAGACAGATAGAGCTGCCCTGGCTGGCCCTACTGGCTACCAGCAGAGGAAAATAGGATTTCTGGCACGCTGCCAATAATGTCTACAACAAGGCAGGTTCTCACTGACACTCCTATGAATCAAGGTTTCCCCTAGCAAGGTCTCAAAAGTAGAGATGGTCCATCTTCAAGGTCAAGAGCAATCCTAGAACAAGATTTGGAGATTTTGCACAGAGAGCCTCTTACAGCTGATGTGGTACAGGAAAGTGTAGGGATTATCATGCTGGGACAGTGTATGATTGTTTAACGCCTTGGGTTACATTTGAAGCTTGGCTCAGATGGAAATGGATTAGAAATCCTAAGCTGCAAGGACATTTACACCACATATACACTGATCAAAACATCATAGTCAGTCAGACTCAGAAGAGATGGTGTCATGTTATATTTGAACCCTCACCACGCTTATATAAAGGTCAAACCTACATCAGTTTTATGACATAAAAGCTATTTGCCACCACAAAAATCTAGACCATAGCACGTCCTGGACAAAAGATTAAAAAATATTGGAAGCACTGCTGCAATATCAAGACACGCCGCCAGGAGGCTTATAATTGACCTTGACCTTTCTGTCTTTCCAAAACCTAAGCATCTACCGAATATCATTACAATCCATCAATAACTTCTTATATGTAATACTACACAGAAACAGAGACAGACAAATGCACAAAAAAACAATACATTTACAGAAGTACACCAGACTATACACATGTACATGTATCTTGGTTTATATTGTGTTTCCAAGCCTTTTCCTCCCCAGAAGAGCTTTACCAGACTACCGCTCGGTTGAAATGTGACCTCAGTAGCTCTCAGTTGATTTTAAGTACTATGACTCGGCGCAACATTTAGAACCCTGCGCACGATTTCCCCCGGACCCGTAAATGGTGCGAGTGAAAGGCCCTGCTCATACAGGGATTTACACAGCTGAAAGAGAACGCTGGCTTGGAGAACAGGTCCGGAGGAGGGATTTCCTGAAGGTTACCTGGCAAATCCCAGCGCCCACTTATGATGCTCTACACCAGTGTTCTAGCCAGCCTGAAAATTCTCCTGGATTTTGATTGGAAATCCTGTTGAAGGTGTGATCACAAGGGGGGTCCGGGGCATGCTCCCCCAGGAAAATTTTGAAATCTAGACCCTCTAAAATGCATTTTCTTCTAAATTGAGGGGCAAATTTTGCTGGTAGACCCAACTTGGTTCAATTAATATCTTTACATACATACCAATTTCTGTCCATCACAGAGTACGGAATGCTGGGCAAAATTTTTGTTCATCCCCAGCTTCAAAATCCTGTCAAAGGATGGAAGGACCGATGCTGGCTAGAGCCCTGCTCTGCACAGACTAAGCCTTCATACATGATACGCAATACTCTTTGAACAGCACAGTCGAGCTCCTGGTTCCTTTTGGAAGGGACATAAAAAAATTAAAAAGGAGTCCCATTTTTGAGGAGGTAGAGTCTGCATGTACCTCGGGTGCATTAAAGAAAAGGGGAGGGATAGCAACCCCACCTTTAACACCCCCTCCACTGCTATTGAAACAGTAAACTTGAATCATAGGTTAAAAGTTCGGAATTAAAAACCTATATACCTGAAGAATGCAAAACTCCATAACTACTGAATACTGATGCTGCATTAGTAGATATTTTCAAATCCACTATAAAACATTGCCATGAAGCAAAATACATGCCCGATGTTTTAACCCATACTAATTCTCCCTGGCATCTATACAACTGGCACAATCAATAAGGCTTATGACATCATCAAGGAGATTTCCATATAAGGCCATGTGACACATGACCGAGCATGCAGCGCTGCAATTGACCAAGGAGCTTATATTGACATAAGCACTACTGGAAAAGTCGACCTAATTACTCTAGGTTTCCTGGTGCAATGAGCGAGTGGGTAGAGTGACTTTATGACTTTATTGACGATGAGACAAGTCATTACAAGGGTCTGCCTAAGCAGCTTTGGGCTGGTAGAGGCAGAAGAGTGTTCGCCTCGCATTCAGTAGGTTGTGAGTTCGATCCCCGCCAAGTCATACCAAAGACTTAAAAAATGGGTAGAGTGAAGTGGCCACCGCGAAAACCACAAACATTAAACCAAGCGAAAGTTTCTGCATTTACAGTACTAAGTATGCCTTCCACAGCACTGTAGTGTAATGATGTGTGAATCCAGCCTAATCCCATCTGGGTAAGGGAAGCAGGACAGGATGACATACAGGCACACCTTGGTCGATAACCCTACATTTACAGTTTCTATACATATCAGATTCTTCCTACAACCACAATAAAAGCATCATGATCATTTTGCACCACAGTTATAAGGATTTGTGTGTATGTTTTGGATGGTTATCCCATTCGTGTTCATGTCAAAACTTTGAGAAATATATTGGTGCAAAACATTTTGTGGAAAATCATTTTCAAATTCGATAATACTTCAGCAAGTTGCAAATCATACATGGCATAATCATAGCTATCATAGTGTTACATTTTGTACATCAGGCCTATACGCAGCTTCAAAAACACAGGCACACCTTAGTCGATAACCCTGCATCAACACATATCAAATCTTTCCTACAACCACAATAAAAGCGTCACGATCAATTTCCACTGTAGTTACAAAGGCTGGTGTGTACATGTATGTTTTGGATAGTAATTTTGTGGAAAAATCATACTCAAACTCGATAATACTTCATCGTTTTCAAACTCACTGCAAATCATACATGGCATAATCATAGTTATCATAGTGTTACATCAGGCCCATACACTGCTTCAAACACTGCCCCCCTCCCACCACAATTACAGTTATAACCCCATATTGCAGTACACAGTAGCAATGGTGTACATTCTGTAACAATTTATTTTCCATCAATTATTCCAGGCAGCAACTCCTAATCCTTCAAATGAAATTCCCCCATCAGATGAATGACATGGGCCCAATATCTGGTTAAAAAACAGCTTTTAAAACATGTGAAGTACATGTACATGTATGTGTGCAGTTCAACATGTGGGTGTGGTCATTCTTGATTCCATATTTGATATTTGATATGTTTTTTTCCATGATTGAATTAAGAATTAGATCAATAAAAAAATCAGTGAACCACTAAAAATCTCTCATAAAAATTATGACATTTTCTTTTTATAGCAAGAATGCATTGGGAGGGGCCTTATTGCCAAATCACGGGACACTCATCAAGCGTTCAATTCCTGGATGTCCTAAATGAAGACAAAAGAGAACACAGCACAAGGATCACCAATATTCACCACCACAAGACAAGTACTACTAGCACCCATTTACATTCTCTGTTACATAAAAGAAAAGAAAGAATAATAACATTTTGAAAGTTGCTAACTATCAATGTACCAAACCATCAGCAACAGAAAGATAGCTTTTAGCAGCCTATTACGAAACTGTACATTATTTATTGGAGCAGTTGGTACAAAGTTGGTCAGGTCAAAATTTTTTTCCATGGCCCTCCCCCTCTGTTCAAGATGCTTTTCAATGGCCCACCCCACCCCAAAAAACTTCTGAATGACCCTCCCCTCCAGTGAACCAGCCCTCCCTCTGATAAATAATGTAAGGTCCCTAAGGGATGAGTCATTTACTGCAGGAGATAGCTTGATGGGAATCAATTTCAAGTTATTTCCATGTATGAAAGTAAGGACTAAGGGCTCAAGTATTGGTACTGAGCAATACATTGTGATGTCTTCAGATTCTTCATGATGATGTCTGGTGTAACAATGTTCAATCTAAAAGTGGTAAAAAATCAAAACACTATTGAACAGTGTACACAAACATAACTTGAAGTATATTAGAACATGTCAAAAAGGATGGCAGTCTTCAACCTTTTATCCAATTCTGAAGTGTGGAAGCAAGACAAAAACAATATCATAACAGCATTACTTGTTGTGAGGTACATCATAGAACCCATTTCTAGTCCAAAAAATATCATAATTACTAAATTAGTGGTAGTTTCTATTATGGTTATGTACATTGACAGGCAAAATATTTTAAAAAAAAAGCTTTATTCCCATCTTGGCTCCACCCATGTTGATTGTGTACAGTTATGCTAACTCATTTAAAAATCCAAAGCTTAGTTTGGCATGACGTGAGAGTCCCTATCTACCCCTGCCAGGTACCATCTCCTGTCATGGTGGATTTCACAGCCTTTATCAGTCGATTGCCAGACAAAAGTACCGTAAATTCCTTTGCTTTTGCGGTGGTTTCGTTTTGCAGTAAAAGGAGGTTTTTGACATGTTTCAAATTTCAGTTGTAAGGATTGTGTGGTACAGTATATGGGTTAATTTTTGCTTAGAAATGCACAAGTTTGTGGTGCAAAACCATGAAGCTAAAACCATGGCAAAACCATTGTGTAGTATATAGTGCATGTGGTTAAGTTTGCTTGGAAATGCATATTTGAAGTGTCACAAACCATGAAAGTAAAACCATGGTCAACATCCAAATTACAATACACATGACAGAATGGTACATTTGTCAAACCATTTATTTTCAGGATGCACACCCAAGTGGTATTGCCCCTACGTTCCATCCAAACCCTATTCTATGCATATATGCTAGAGGGCGTGTCCGCACCATTGCTAGCATAAGTTGAAAGCAATTTTTGAATTCCTATTTGCAATAAAGAAACATCAAGTCTGCTTAGAGCAGTGATATATTTTTGTACATGTACATGAATATCCAAGGCATTATGGTACAACACTGCCATAAATTTCCTTTGCCAGGTCCAAGAATAACCTAATGAATTTCTTACTATGGCAATTCAAGCAAACACTAAAATCTGATAGACTAGTAAAGACAATAATACCATACACAGTATAGGTAATAAGTTCCCAATCCATTCCATATCTAAATGTCCCAGATAATTTCTAATGTAAGAGCTGGTCACTAAAACTAAAAGCTAAAATCCATTGCCAACAAATGATAAAGGTTTGCGACTGTTTTAATCCCAACATTTAATAAAACACACATCAGTATATTATCTTGTCCATGGATACTTTACCCTAGACTTAATTTCTCTGAGGAATTTGTTCTTTAATGAGGCACAGTAATCTTTCCCTGGCTGCATACCTTTCTGATGTGAAAGGGTTCAGTGAGATGTGAGGCTATGAACAGAAGGGTCTATTTAGCTGCAGTAATTGTGTGGCTCTTGGGAAATCTGCACCATGAAATGTAGAAGAATACCTCAGTGTGTCTGTGGACTGTGGTTCTCTCAAGGGGATGTCATGCAGGAAAAATAAGGGTCTACATGATATTTTTTGTAAGGTATACATGTATGTGGCCCATTTTGACTTTCTGAAATGTAGAACTTGTCACTAGAAGAATACCTCAGTGTGTCTGTGGACTGTGGTTCTCTCAAGGGGATGTCATGCAGGAAAAATAAGGGTCTACATGATATTTTTTGTAAGGTATACATGTAGGCGGCCCATTTTGACTTTCTGAAATGTAGAACTTGTCACTAGAAGAACACCTCAGTGTGTTTGTGGACTGCTGTACTCTCAAGGGACACTGACTGGGGAAAATTCTGACATCCAGGAAAAATAAGGGTCTACAATGATCATGATACTTTCTGTAAGGAGGGTCTGCATGCTCTTTTTTTACGTAAGGCGTAGGCAGCCTATTTCATTTCCCGTAATTCGTAGGGGAAACCATCTTATCTACGTAATTCGTAGCTAGGCGACCAAATTTAGTGTAATTGCCTTCCTTGATTTAGTAATAAGTAATATGTAGGGGGTTCTTCTGAATTCAGCATAAATCGTTGTCAGGACCCCCCATGCAGACCCTCTGTAAGGTGTAGTCAGCCTATTTCAATTTTCTGATGAAATATCGAAGAATACCTCAGTGTGTTTGTGGACTGTGGTTCTCTCAAGGGGGGTGAGATTCTGTCATGCAGGAAAAAGAAGGGTCTACAATATTTTTGGTAAGGTGTAGGCAGCCTATTTTGACTTTCCGTTACATATAATTTGTAGCAAGGAGACTTCTTCATCATTGTCTTTCTCAATTTCTTTTTTGCATAGTACATGTACGTACGTTAAAAAAAATGAATTTAGCGTAAAGCATTGTGGTGACCCCATGCAGACCCTGAAAAATAAAATGGCAGTCAGAAAGATGGGAAAACGTTGATGGTTGCATGGTCTTTAGCATTTGTGCCATGTCTGATCGAAAGAGATAAATCCTAGTCATTTTATTGTATGTATTATTATCTTGTACATGTATGTTTTTACATTTATTGTTGTCCTTTGATATGGGCCAAGTGCCTGAAGTAAAACTGAAATCATGCATCTAAACTACTCCACTGTCATGATACAGTAAATCATGAAATATTCTACAGCATTTTATTGCGAAGTCAAATCACTGCAAATTCAAAGACATTTACACATACAGTAGGCCATCTATTTTAATAGGAAAGTCTTGTGGGTAAAGCCTAAAGATGTAATACAAATGTATGCATACAGTAAGCGAGATACTTTAATAGGAAAGTGTAGGGCAAAATGGAAAGTCAAACAAAGGTCTCGTGGGACGAATATGGCTACTTATCCATAAGCAAACTGCAACAACTGGGTGTTGACATTTTGGCAACATTGAATTAGATTATGCAAACATTTCCCATTCACTACATCAGTGAGTATAAGTGACATTGTTTTAATTGTAATATTCTGTACAATATGATAAAAACAAAACAGGGTTGAATAATATATGAAAATTTTATATTCAGTATTCCCACATATCTTCCAGAACGTATGTTTTGATTTTGATGTGCATCAAGTAATTATCACATACTAGAAGCATAAAAATCCTTCTACTCTAGTTATTAACAATGCAAATCCCCACCCCTAAAGTAATGTGATTCAGTCATGGGATCATCTGTAACACAGTCACATGAGGTTAGGTTAGGAGGGGTCAGGGGTCACATGGCAAACATCATCATAGCTTGTGTGCAATATGTCAACTGATGGGAAGTATTTACAGAAGTAAGCTCGGAAAAAGTTAACACTAAAAAAAACAATCGTGGAATGGCCTAGTGAAGGATGAATTCTGCATAATGAAGAAAGCAAAGCTAAGGACAGACTAAATTAGTTTCTTTGTTCTCCGATTTTGTTGCAGGAAATTGATGGGAGAAGGTATAAATCAATACCAAAAAAACATATACTGATAAAGAGTAGGATTTTTTTGGACTGTTAGAGGCAAAATATGCACCAATTTAATTTTGATCCATGTCCTAAAGATATAACTTTAAAGCAAATCTCTTCATGAATTTTTTTTCAAATCAGAAAAATGAACCAGCGACATCGACAATCAAGACATCAAAATGACCTGGCCTTACGTATGTTATAGGTCAATTGCCATATAAGGCAAATCATAATGCTCCCTCTGTGTGGAGGCATCTCCAACAAAACCGGCATGAATTTTATGACCTGCAAATCTGACTTTCTAATGAGTTCCTTCAGTGGGGGCGAAATTAAATTTGGATGTAATGCTGCCGAGCTGAATGGATAATGATAACGGGCATGGTAGAAAACAATTACAGCTAACTGGTGGGACTGAGCCAGACTAGTCTGGATGCCAGACTGCAGTTTCTGGGGTATACACAGGTTGGCTCAAGGGCCAACAATGATAAAACAATGCTACCACAGGCCCCTCTGACTCTTAGTGAGTCAGGTTCTAACTCAGGGGAGCCTGGATGCCAGACTGTTTCCAGGGTCTATACAGCCCAACTCCTCGGCTCTAGGGCGAACAGGCCCCAAAGGAAATTCTACAGCAAGCCATCCCCCTCCTCCCCGAGTTACTCGCTGATAAACACGATATTATTGAGATCGGGCTGGGGTCTGGTATCCAGGCTAAACTCAGGGGTACCTGTTGTAAAATTTCCTTGGGGGTAGCCTTCAAAGCAGGCTCTCTGAGCCTTTTTTTCCGTCTTTTTTGGCTCGTAATACACTTTTGCCGCCGTCAGCACCAACGACTCAATACAAAAAGAAATGGCCAGCAAAAGCCTATTATGAAAAAAAAAAGGACAAAAAGGCCCAAAGAGCCTGCTATGGAGGCTGATTTGGTGGCTATGTTGGCCCTGGAGCAAAGGAGCCAGTCTGTTCTGGCCCTGGAAACAGTCTGGTATCCAGATTCAGGGTTGCTTGTGATAAAATTTCCTTGGGGGCATGTTGCCCTGGAGCAAAGGAGCTAGCCTGTGTAGGCCCTGGTAACAGTCTGGCATCCAGGCTAGAGCCAGACTGGCAGAGTGGCGAAGAGGGTGTCAACACCAAACTGTTGATTGGAGAGACAATATTGGAACAGGGAGGAACTATCCATCAATGTCAACATGGTGTACTTGTAGTTGTACTGATCCTGTGGCCTGCAGCAATACCCACTGTTTTAAAACATGCTACTCATAGAATATAGAGAAAACAAGTATGCTGTAACATCCCAGTCAGAATTGTTATATCTCTCACTGTGAAGAACATTTGAATCTATGATGATTTAAAAAAATGAAATCCATTAAAATTCTTTTCCAGTACCGACTGATTGTTCAAAGAAAATGTTCAAAGAAACTCATATCTTAAGAAGTACTGCTTTATCTTTTATATTGATCATTCTAAAGATAAATCAATATTTTCAAGGATTAAATCTATTGACATCTATCTCACTGATGCTCCCATCCTAAAATAGTTACTGTTAACAAATAAATATAAAATTATCACCAAAGAGGTATTTTGGAAAATTAATAACATTCAAATAATGTTTTATAAACTCAAAAGCATATACTTATACATAAAAAGCTTTACACTTGTGGAGCAATATTGTAAAACTACCTGCAGTGCCACAAATGATTCAGACCAATGGCTCACCTCGCACGCCATGACCATATAAGGCAAGGCAAGGAGGAAATGACAAGAGAGGATGCTACCACTCCAGCCAATCAAACGGTCACACATGAGCGTTCTTCTAGGCTACCGCAGGTTGTGTGTTAGTCTGTGATATCCGAGGACCTTGTTCAATAATGATAGTAGTTTATTATTTGCAAAATCATACCGGAGGGCTAATTGCATATACAGTCTCAAGAACTAAGAGAAGTAGAAGAGTGATACATAAAACTAGCATCTAATCAACTACATGATACTATGAATACTATTGTCGGGTATAACTTCTTCTTTGAAGGCAGTGGTTAATGAACTGTCCCACATTCTGTATGATGGTGGGATTTTGTGCTAATAATAATAATAATGATGTTAATAATGGTAACAAGGAGGGGAAAGTTCTTGATGAAACCTCAACTCAACTGATTGACTGGCTGATATGTTCAGTGGTAAATAATAATTATTGTCATGACTAAAAGATATTTATAACAATTTTTAACATGAATTTTAGAGAACAGAGGTTTACATTTAAGAATATAATTTTCAGTTTCACATATCTAAAAATTGGACCAGTATTACTGAGAATACAATGTGCAGATAGAAAAATGAGCATTGTTATGATGAATTCATTGCATGTTTAAAAATCTGGACATGTAGGGTCTGCATGGGGGTCCTGACAATGCCTTACGCTGAATTCAGAAGAACCCCATACATGCAGTGTAAAAAAAATCCCTAAAATCAAAGATGGCAATTAAGAAAAAATTGGTTGCCTCACAGCAAATTACGTGGATGAGACAGCTTTCCCTGCAAATTACGGAACTTACAAGCACCTTCTACTGAAGATACCGTTCCATGCATTCAATGGTTTAGAAGATAAGTGAAGAAGGTTAAATAGAGGTCAGTATAAGTCCCGAGAAAGGGAGATAAAAATGAATCATCAGCGTGTGTGTGGAAACATCTATGACAGGGTCGAGCGAGAAGGACCCACGGAACAAGCCTTCAGTTGATATCTACACTAAACAGTCTTCCTGTCATGGGGAGAAGGGGGAGGGGGGCATGGAGGGGATCATCTCTAAAGTGCCGACATTACAACACACCAGCCAATGAGAGACTGATGTGAAAATGAAATCCACTTCATGATAGATTGTCCAACATATGATCATGATAGAGACAAACAAAATTGTTGGTCTATTGCATGTACAATGTAATTGTAAAACTGATACCATATTCTGTACCCACATGCAAAGAGTCATTCAATATGATATTACTATGCCTTGCTCCTACATCTACCTATATATGTAGACCAATCTATAGACAACTCTATGCAATATTATATATTGGCTAAAGCATATTTATGAATTTATTACATGTACTATGATTAGATCCCACCAGAATAGGCACTAAGCCATAAAAGTAACACATATGTCAACAAAATAGTCAACAACATAACATGAGCGTAGTGCCCTCTCTCACGTTCAGTGGCTGTGTAAGGCGTTCAAACATGAAGAACCAATCTGTTCTCTGACTCTGAATCCCACAACCACTACCCTGTAAACCCCTGTCTTCATTGCTCCTGTTCTTAAATCTGAGCAGTATTTTGACTCTAAGACACATGATAAGAAATCCTCCATACTTGTGTAACCCAAGGTTTCTTAGTATGACTCTAGTCATTTTGAGGTCTCATTAATACCTACCGGCGTACCAAATATCAAGACAGTCAAACTCAAGCATTCTCAAGTTCAATGTTCATAAACAGACACACACATATATGAACCCAAAAACATTATTTATAACCTTGGAGAAGGCAAAAAATCCCACACTCAACAGTGCAAAGATGAAAACATCCACATAATATTAATAGCTAGCCCAAGTCTGCCATACATGAAGAATGATACCATGCCAAATGGGGTGTATATTTCATCTTAAGTCAGATGTTTGTTAAGCAAGACCTATAGTCACCTACATGTACATAGTAGACATGATGTTAATAGCTGGCACTACTGCTGACGGGATGGTGTACTAGCCTAAGCTCACGCATTTGTAAAAGCGAAGAAGAAAAATATGCGGTCTTAGCTCTATACAAGAAAAACATGCTATAGACTGCCTGCTACAACTAGATAAAATTCCAGCTTCAATTTGGTTTGTGCAGTCATTCCCTTTACTGAGCTGTACTTCAGTTTGGGATTAGTTGGATCAAAAGCACAAGAAACACTCGAAATGTATCAATGCCAGGATATTCAAAGAGCTGACTTCGGGGGAAGTTATCTTCAGAAGATGATTTGTTATAATTCTAAGCATGCTTGAGAAAATCTTCTGTGAATAGTTTCATCTGGTTGGTAAGTCACTGAACAAAAAGATTCTTTGTAAACAAGCAACAGTGTTTTATTCAACAGTTACTGGTGCTTCACTGACTGTGTGTCACCTGCCTTAGGGAAATTCTGACATTGCGCACTGCAGCATAGGTGTCGCTACTAACAGATGCGGTCCCAAACGCAAGTATTTACATATAAAGTTACATAGATAGTTAATATGGTGTTAACTATGCTGTCCCAAGTGTTAACTATGCTGTAAACAAGTATATCATAAACATGTACATAAATGCAGTTATCAATTTCGAACGGGGCTGATTTCCTACGTTGGCTAGGTTCTCTTATGCCGGGAAAGGGACTTTGCCGTGGAAAGGAGTTTGCCCGTTTTGAGGCGAACCAGCCAACCCTCCCCCCGCCCCAAATGGAAAAGAAAACTTGTTCGAAGACTGCAACAAAGGCTAGGGAAAACCATTCTAACTTCACTTCACACCTTGATTCTAAAGGAAATATTAATTTGGATATTGCTGATGAAAATCTATACTACAAAAATGTTATTGTGCTTTAAAGGAGTCCTAAACTCCAGAAGAGAGTGTTATTTTCTGATAGATATTAATTTTAGAAACTAAAAAATGCATACTACTTCACATTATACAATTAAGTAACTACTAATCTTGCGTATATCAAAAAGAATTCAGTATTGTACTAAACTCCCCCAGTACTCTTTAATTAAATTAAGTAATGTCGGCTTATGACTGAATACAATGTGTTTGCAAAGGCCTGACAAAAGTTAGCTTACAAAACCAATCTGAGGGGCGATGTTAAAATCTCATCTTGTTATGCGTGCTTTGGTATTTTGCGAACAATTGGCTTTCTTGGCGTGAACATCGCCTCTCATTTATGCCGAAAATATGCATGATGAAGTGTTATGACATATAGGAAATACATGGGTAGGGTATGCATGGGTTTAGTGAGTGTCATATTGTTGTGCAAACACATGTTACGTATTTCACCACAAGTGAAATTCTTTTAAAATTCGGCTGAATGTGTATTCATTGATACATAATCTATTGGAAAATAAAACTCCCCTCTGGAGTTTAGGACTCCTTTAACACAGGCAAAAAACTCATCTTCCGGTAACATCAAAGTTGTCCTATCCTTGACCTCTGCTATAAAAAGAATACTTCATTACCCAGCATTCCCTGCTAATGTCAAACAAGGGTGACCCTCCATTTAAATGTCATGTTCTATTAATCATTTAAACATCGCTGGACACAGGAAACTACTACAGAGCACATGATCTGAGGGGTGGGTACAAAAAACATATCAGTGCATGTCTCATTATTACTACTAGTTGGGGTAAAATTCTTAGTACTAACCACTGGCTTAATCTTTTTGCCTGCTATTTGTGGGGATTTGATTTCAAGCTAAAAAGAAAATGTGGTTTTCACAATGGTTTCAAGTTCGCAGTTGAAAGAAGAGGGTAGGAAGACGGAAGACAGACCGGGCATTTTCAAGATGGTTGAAGTTCACACTAAAACAGTTACTGCAAAACCGACAAACATAAAATCACCTTGAAAATTTCAAGATCTACAGTACAGTATATCCATCATGACAGAAATATAATAATACCACGTTGTAAAACTTTATTGGCGGCTGATTCGTGTGGTAACCATCTCTTCTTAATGCTGCACTGACGGTCGGGAGTACCACTCTCTCCCACCAGACTCACTGATTCCAACCATTTCCGGCAGTTAATACAATAAAAGGGTGGTGGTTTTACCTTTTATGATCTTATCTGGGAGCTGGGCCCATCCCTAAGTGTCTTCCAACTCTCCTGCCAAAACCCAAACTTGACTGATGTCTGGAAATAGATTTCCTTTTGGCCTTGTGCAACATCTTCAAATGTAACTGACAGCCGCTCAAGTACATGTTCAAATCCGTCCGTAGGAACGATAAGTCAAGCCCAGGCACAGGCTACGGCTATGGCTGAATTGGGAGCAGGTTAACGCGGCGATAAAAATTCAGGAAAAGGGAAAAAGAAATTGATGTCTGTAAGCTACGAAGATGAACAGAACCCCACTATGTGCATAAGCTTTTGTATCTATTTCTTGATAAGATAAACCATTGGGAGTTACATGTAACGAAGGTACTACTTAGAAGTGGGGCAACCTGAAATGTTAAAGGTGCAACCTGGCTTTTGACTCGGGTTGCCGCCTGTGCAACCTGGCTGAAAAAAGTATTTTGAGCACTGTGTATACACCTAGACTCCGCTTCCCACTACAGTGTGACACACAACTTTTCCCATTGGCAATTAGGTGTGGACAAATCAAATCGCTTTACCTTCCAGGAACCCACATCTGGATAAAGGATGCATTTCAAGACAAGCAGTGACACCACTGTCAAATACAGATCCATGGCAACAGCATTATCCGTGACCTTTGACCCTGACCCCATGAAGCATGTCACTGGAGGAGGATGGAGTACACGCCTAACCCAACATAAACTCTCATTATAGATTCTCTTTACAAACTCTGGACACTAGTTTTTAGAAGGGGATCTTATATGCATGTTTACTGCCTCTTATCCAATGACATTGATATAATATGATATGATATGATATATGATATAATATTTATCATAATATTTATGCCATTTCTCCACATGGATTTCCACAAATTCACAGTGATTGGCAAGAACCCCTTATCTCGTCCACCTGTACATCTCCTTCAAATGCATGGAACAAGCTATCTTCTACAGGGAAGTGCATATTTGGGATTTACTGTGCATGTAGAATACAACACAGTGTATTCCATATCACCTGTGGTACCAGACTGACCGTGGGTTGTTCCTTTTGATTGATATAATACAGCTATTTCTCTTTTACCTAGTTTACCTAAGGATATCTTCAATATAGTAAATTAAATAATACCAAAAATTACTAGTTTTAAATTCAACATAACAAACCATCAATACATTTTATTTACAATCAGTATTACAATCCAATAAAACATTGCCGAGTTATCTGATTACATGTAGCATGAAGTTGTGCATGAGTTTTCTCTAAGATTAGAGGCCATGTAAAGTGTATACATTAGCCAGAATGCGCATTACCCATCCATCCATCAGTCCCATAACTCTTCTATATTCTCCTTTCACAGTACACTATGATTACCCGCTGGTTCCCGGCCCCAGCCTTAAAAGCATGTATATTAGATTGTCCCTGCTATCTGCGCCACATCCCCCAGACATGGTCAGATTAGACGATAACTCTTGCTAGACTAGTACACTTGTACAGGTAATAGCCTCCCAATTCACAATGCGGACTTTCCATCAACAGAGTTATATCTTCCGAATACAAATATGCCGGAGGCATTCTTTTTCAGGGCTCAACATAATTTTTTCTGCATACCGGCACTGGTGCAGGTAACATTGGAAATTGCCTACACCTGACAAATTTTACCTGCACCACTCAGAGTTTAGGAAGTATTTTATCACACTAAAACTGTTCAGAGACCACTGCCATTGACAGGAAAATCCATCATCACTTCATAGGTGGTAAGAGTCAAAGTAGCTTGTAAAAATCCACGTACTGTTACACCTACATCATATATAACCCAGTACATGGACCTGTGCAAGTTAGGTGCAGGTAGACATCAGAAATACCTGCACAGCTCCAATTTTGCCTGCACTAACCTGCATATGCAGGTGGTATTTCGAGCCCTGTCTTTATCACATGTATTGAGTATACAACACAGTGAATTCTGTATCACT
Source organism: Branchiostoma floridae x Branchiostoma belcheri (assembly GCA_019207045.1). Classification (NCBI taxonomy): domain Eukaryota; kingdom Metazoa; phylum Chordata; class Leptocardii; order Amphioxiformes; family Branchiostomatidae; genus Branchiostoma; species Branchiostoma floridae x Branchiostoma belcheri. The sequence continues at coordinate 11,376,731 of CM033024.1, read as the reverse complement.
ATAGGTACCAGCCCGACCCACAGGAGAGCTGGACCGAGACTCAGCACACGTGAAGTGCGTTCAAATTATTCTATGGAAACTGTAAAATACAGAACAGTCCAGAATACCTGTATCGAATGTTATCACAGCCCAGGTATGAGACTATGATATTTCAAGTTTCTGATTTTGTGAAATTTGTAATATTGTGATGTCATCATTTTAATGTAAACTGTAGATAAAAACTTACAATGATGACAAAATTGATCATATCAAGGAAATTAAGTACTAGTATGATTCCTTTCAGATACCCTCCACATATCAATGAATGACTGAAACCTACATGTACTAGTATTTGGTATGTTTAACGCATCATTTATCAAATGATCCTACATGTACCACTGCAATATTGCACTTCAGGCTATCACCCATACATTGTAATTCATATCAGAACGTGCCATCCAATCAATACACGAGTTGTACTGAGTTTAACAAGTACCTTATTAACATGCATTTAAGATAACCCACTAAAAAAGCCCATGGAAACTTGGGATGTCCCTGTAGCTCAACTGGTAGCAACCTCGCACTGTCACTATTGAACTCCTGATTCCAATTTACAGGTCACAGTTCAAATAGGGAATCTCCTGGGGGCCCAAATTTTACTGTAAAGCAAGGGTTTTCATTTGTTGGTCGTATTTTTGTCCATACATGACTTTTGTGAAGAAATCGGAATGTGTCTTCTTTAAAATAACTCACAACCGTCAGAGATCCAATTATTTCACCTTCCACTGCTTTTGAGCACTAATTTTGGTTACCCTGGCAACCCGACGAAGTGTCCCCATAGATACCAACCCAGCCCAGGATATGGCTTGTTTTTATGAGCGACCCTTTGCCTGATCCATGTCCAGTTGAACTGTGGGTCAGTGACCTGGCCCTGATCCTCCCATCTGTTCTTCCCCTAGGCCTAGCAAAAACAGTGTTGTGTTTCTGGTTAATCAATTAAGTAATCTGGTTACAGTCCCGAAAAATAGAGTGGTACCTACTCGTTGTTTGGGAGCCCATGTTGTTAAAATTCCTGAATGTCATTTTAAAATTCAAGCTTCCCAAAGTTCATTTTCAACAGTTTCATGTCATTTTTGGGACCGATGGGGTAAAATTAATATGCAACAAGCAAATTTTTGTTTCAGGACAAGAGGACGGGTCCTGGAAACAGCATTGCCTTAGATTTTGGCTGTAGTGATCCAACAACGATGTAAAACTGAAATTCACCAGCCACCGGTATTTTCCACATCTGATACAGAAATGTGCAAGGACAAGCATATGCATAAACTGAACTAAGAAGTACAATATTTACTTCACATCCTTACATCATCTTTCGAAAGCCACCATCTGTTAACACAGGATGAAAAGGAGTTTGTTTTGAATTTCATCAATCAGATTAAAAATGTTATACCCCTTGCCAGTGGCCAACCAAAAAAAGGCTAGGGTTAGCAGGTTTTTTCCTAGGGTTGGTCAAGTAGCCAGAAACACATAATTTTTTTTTTCCTGGGCCTTACCAACCTACACCAGTATTCAGGAATTCAACTTCCCCTAACAAACATAGCATGCCAACAAAGCTTTGAAATATTGTACACGCCAGGTGCAGAGGAGGGTTTCAGGACACGGCCACAATGGCCAATGGTCATGTGACCAAGTTGTGTCGCCGTGATTGGTCGAGAGAAAGGATATTCCAGCGAAGAGCAGCTGCTCATTTGCATAACAATAGGGAGGACTGAAACATAGTGATGAATTGATGCAGAACAGAGGAAGATGTCTACAATTGATGCTTATACCACACAAAAAAGATGGTTGACTGGATGACCAAAAATGTGTGATGAAAGACCTTAAAAAATAGCCTTTCTGGGCTAACTGAACAATTTCTAAGTGAAAAACTACAGACCTTCTAATTATGGATCATTAGCACCCATTACTTAACTACCTATGAGTGCACACATAGATAAAACCATTTAGCGATAACTGTACAGTGTATCCTCTACCCCCAGGCATGACAAGGCCATCATTATAATGTCGTAACGTATAATCACTGAAAACATTAACACAGTGGTCTTTCCTGCTTATACTGAGGTACATTAGCCTCAACAGATGGCAGAATTCAGCACCTTCCCCTTTGAAATATGACCTACATGTCATTAATGTTGCTATCGCTGTTGTAGAAGCTATTGGAAACGAGCATTGTTAGGGGCACAGACTATGAAACAGGTGTCTTTACATCAGGGCTATCTCCAGATCTAAAGCATTTTCTGTCATTAGATCTAAAGTATTTTCCATCATTTTCCATTCATTGTTTGGGAGCCAATGTTGTTGATTTTCCTTGTAAAATCTGTCATTTTGAAACACATGTTTTCATTAATTTCATGTAGTTTTGTACTGTTCCGAATTTTTGGGACGAATAGGGTTAAATTTTTGTCCGTCCCAACAAGCAAATTTCTGTCCCAGGACGGAGGTACGGGTCCTGGAGACATCCCTGCTTTATGTTCATGTATGTCTGATTACGTAAAAGCTATGGGAAACGATCTTTCAATGTATAGATTATCTGACGACAGACGGGGGAGAATGAAAATCATTACAGCCTCATTTACATGTGGATGACAATGTGATACATATCTGTTTCAACATATCCAATACCAGCTTAATCTTTTTTTCCAGTGCAAACAGACTGAAACACATACAAATCCAATTTCCCCATGCCGCAGCACCCATGTTCAGCAGGTGATTTCTAGCAGTTTCAAAACTCATTATACTGTAAATCAAGAGACGCCTGACCACCTTTATATTGATGATGAAACAAATCATGAAATATTCCCAATTGTTTGTTATTTTTGGTCAAATCAACCCACTATAACTTCTAATAGGTGCTCGGTCTTAAAAATGTACAATTATTTCAACTGTGAACTTAAAAGTAATAAAATGCTATAAACACCTCACTTCCTTTCCAACTGCAAAATTAAGTTTCTGCAACCTTAGCTTGCTTAGAGTGCGATAAATGACAAAAACATGACTAGACAGGAGCTAATAAAAGCTCTAATTCTGATTTCTATACTATAGAAGGGTGTGGTCACTCCTGGCAGAAACCACTATCACATCAGGGTCTGGGCAAACAATGCGCCTCTTCAGAGTGTTTGTCTTGTGGGTGTCTGACAAACACCACAGGATGTGCCCTACTTGTTTCTACACTGATTCTGTTTGTCTCGATTGTGTACCCGTCTCAATGCAGCGGTTTACAGCCAAACAACCTGCATTGTAACACTGCCCGCAAAACGGAAACAATCGAATTCTAATGCTGTCTAATGGTGCCTTTTATTATCTCTCTTTTATATGATTTACAACTTTTTTTTAAAACCCTTTTTCAAGGCTTCTAAAGGCATGGTACATTTCAAAAAGATGTTACAGAAAATTCTATATGCAAATGTGGACCTGCTTCAGAAACAGGTGTGTTTGCATTTGTGCATCCCCAGGTAAATGTCTGCTGCTTTTAATCTCCAGACAGATCTAGTGGTGGCATAAGGAGTTTAGCTGGCCAAGGAGTGTTCTGGGCCACAATCCTTGGCCAGCTAAACTCCTTATACCACTGAAAGATCTGCCTGGAGATTAACCTGCTTTACCTTGCAGCTAATGCTTATACTTGCCCTGTATCATCACCATTTCAAATTCAAGTTGCCTACCTTCCGTAAAGGACTGCAAAAGGCCTACTTGTTATGAAAATTATACGCGAGTAAAACAAATATCCTCACCACAACATAATGTGGACATTGACTGAGTGCTACAGGTACGCTGTCTACGGTATGGTAGTATGGACACGTTGAACGAGCCAGTAGCTGTATCAACACCAATTCCAACTTACAGTTAACGTACAAGAGATATCATGGTAGACCAAGGAAATATTGGAAGGACTGTGTTATATGAAGGACATCAATGTGTACAGCGTCACCAGTGGGAACCCGGTAAACAAAGCCGCTTGGAAACGCTGTGTGAAGACTAGTCGACTGCTGCAAACCCCTGTCAGCTACCCACTCAGCAGTATAATCAAATACTGCATACTACTACTAGGACTAGTACTCCAGATATGTGGTATTATCTACTGAACAAGCTTTGTCAGTGATATTTCAGTACTTACGCTTTCTTGTTCTCTGTCGTCTGTTTACAGAGCTGGATGTAGATCTCGTCCCTGACCACCGCGGTGCTCCAACCTTTCGTAGTCAGCTCCAAGGCTATCTCGTCAGAAGTTCCCTTGCACTTGCGGTCGCCCATGTATCCCTGTAAAACAACGTGGCGATATAACGTTACCATCTGTATACTGGACTGAACTATATCGTAAATTATTGGATTTACTCCAAATCTTAAAATGTTTGTGGCAGCTTTACATTTACATTTTTGTAGATTGGACATTGAGGTAAACAATATTCAAATGCAATTCACTTGAAAAGTCTTTTTATCCAGTTGTTCTTGTAGAGATTGAATGTGAGATGTGAAAATAAATAAAACAGCATTTCCAATAATTTATATTATGTACTTAGATCCACTACAAAAATTAGGTATAGGCTATAGCCAGGCAGTGGCACACACTTGTCCATACTGCAGGACTGGAGAGTGAGTGACCTTTTGAAAATGCCATACAAATACCATTTCCACTTGTCACCCAACAGCCAAGAAATCAAATACTTCCATCCATACACAACAAAAGAAGTTCCAAGCACTCTTTTATCAGCTGGAAGTACATGTACAAATTACTAGCTGTAGTTCTTTACAAACCTCCACACACTGTAGTTATGGGTTACCTATACAGGGCTCGAAATACCACATGCATATGCAGGTTTGTGCAGGTAAACTTGGAGCAGTGCAGGTATTTCTGGTGTCTATCTGCAGCCAACCTGCACTGGTCGATGTACTGAGTTTTATACATTAATGTCCTGTCATGTAGCTGTATATGGATTGTTATTAGCTGCATTGACTTATAAAGTACAAAAGAAAAAATAGCGTCGGCAACTGAACAATTTTAGTATGACCCATTCTTCCTAAATTCAGAGTGGTGCAGGTAAAATTTGTCTGGTGCAAGGTAATCTTCAGTGTTACCTGCACCAGTGTAGGTATGAAAAAAAAATTGTCGGAGTACCAAATTATGCTAAAATCTTATCCAGAAGTTCAGAATCACTGTTCTCCAGTCACACCAGCTAATGACTGAAGGGGGGGAGGGGGGCACAGCAGGTTGACCTCTAGGCTAGGTTCATGTTTCTTGAGGCAACATCTTTCACCACATGGACTTAATAATTACATCCTGGGCCTAATCCCACATCCCTACATGCCTTTAGGATAGGAATACTGTACTGTGAACTTACAAAATCATTTATATACAACACAGTGCTTTCTGTTTTATCCTACATAAAAATTTTGAGAAAGAATAATGAATTGATTTAAAATTATCCACTTCTAATGATGATAACTGGCCTTTAAAAATTTCTGACAGTATCTGGTTTTAAAAGAATCCTACTAGCAAGACTCTCCTATTAGAAACAGCAAAATTTTAAGTAGTTGTGTATTTACATAGTTTACAGTAAGACATAAAAAATTAGTTATGGCAATTATAACTGCTGAACTGAAATAAAGACTGAACTTTCCAGTACATTGTGTTCAATTTTTTTTAGGAAGAATACATGTACGACTCATACTGTTGCAGCAGAGGTTTCAAGTCAATGGACTTATATATTTGTTGTGGTATATGGCACTATCAGCACTATCATTACGTATTTACCTAACATTAACAGTAGCTGTTTAAGATATCATTATAACTATAAGGTACATTTACAATTACACATTTTCATTCTAAAACAATATGCTAGCATATCTTAACTATCTGATTCAGAAATACTTAGTTATCATACACCTAATATATAACATACAAATGTAATACTGTACATGTTACTACATACCATATATCTGTTCTGTTCTAATTATTCAGAAGCACGTCTGTCACAACATTCTTTGTGAGCTTTGGTCTGTGAGAGAACAACAGATGACCAGAAACAAGGTGGTTCGGTATGTTAATTGACTGTCTGGGAGATTCACCCCAGTACAGGTGACATTCTCGAGGGAATCATTACCATACAGTATCAAAGAAAGTCTGAGTTTTACCCAGACAGTGGAACTCTGTTGTTAAGGTAACATGGCAGGGCTGGACAAGTTTTCAAAAATTCACTTGCCCTATAAAAAGCAGTAAGGACCAGAATCAACTTTTCCCTGGCCTGAAATTTAAATGACACCTTAAATTTCTATGCAATTTAACGTCAACTTTGAAGCATGTAACTGGACTAGTATCTACCCACATCTAATAACTGAAAAATTGCATCCATGAAAAATAAAAACATGCACTTGCCCAATCAGCACATGCACTTGCCCCAGACAATCAGGCCTACGGACTTGGTTATACTGAACGAGACAAAAAAAGATAGCCACACAACAAGACATAATTATAGAGCAATTCAGTTACAAATTGTCTGAAAAGGGAGAGGGGCCTAGAGTGATAATAAACAGGTCTTAAACACTGTCATTTCTAAAACTACTGGTAACTTAAGACTTATTTCTTTTACCACTGCCAAGTGAATGAAAATGTTCTGAACTTCTGATCATTCAGTTTTCTATTCTAAATTAATTAGTATTGTTTTCTTGTACATGTTTCAACTGATGGATTCGCTATCTTTGTTCTCTCAAGTCTGAATTTTCATGAAATTTCGAGTTAGTAACAATAAAAATTAAAAGTAACATTTTGCTTCAATAGAAAACACATGGAGGAACATCCTACTTTTATGTTTGAATGTATTTTTGCACAGCCCTCCTTGCAGCTTAGCAACCATTGACCAACTGTTGGCCTGTCACAACATCACAAGACTTCTGTATATACTGATGAGGAACAGTCGTCTTATAAACATCTATAAATGTTAGCTTAATTGAAGATAGTGCTTTTACAATCTAGTATCTCCACAAAAACACATATTCAAACTACTTGAAGGCTACACAGAGCACGAAATACCACAATAATGGCATGGTAAAATCAGAGCTGTGCAGGTATTTCTGATGTTTACCTGCACTGGTGCATGAACTGGGCATTTCCTGAACATGCTTTATACAATTCAGCTGCATTATCAATTACAAATTGTGAGGTTTGAACTGTTTGATGGATACATATATTATTGTTTCAGAAACCATAATTTTTTACGGCCTTTTCATGCAGAGGCAAGGCATGAGAAAAGTGGGATACTGACAAGGCCCTGCATGTCTCTTTTGCTGTACAATGTGGGCAGCTTATTTTAATATCCTGCAATCTGCAGATGGGCACGAATCACTACTACTGGATGTCGGGGAGCCCCTACGGCCACTGAGGTTACGGGCCGTGAGTGAGTGAGTGAATCTGTAGTCAGAGAATTCGTAGAGAGGCGACCAAATTTTGAGTGATTACCATCCTAACCTTAGCATGACGTAGGGGTTCTTCTCCATTCGGGTGAATGTGTGTTTGCCCGCGAGAACCTTAATAAATAAAACATTGAAACAAATTACCTAAACAATTGTCAGGATATCCACCTCCCCCCCCAATTCGACCCCCCCCCCCCCTTCCCCATGTAGACCCTCCCTGATTGACCAGTAAAGGCCACACATCTGTAGTGAATTTGTCTGGCCTGTCTCCTGTCTATAAACACCTCTGGTACTGTGGTCCACTCCTTCTGCACTCCATAATCTGACACATCCAGGAAAAAACACTTGTACAGCATATTTTCCTCAGGATGTGACTCACTGTATAACCTGGACTACAAATAAACATTACCTGCCCACCTGCCTGAGTGCTGAATAAACATTAACCACACAAAAAATTATTTCTTGAGAAAGACGAATAAAGTCAAAACCGGTCTTATACAGTCTGAGCTGTCATTATTCCAAAGCTACGAATGATGTCATACTAAAAATCATTGATAGAAAAAATATGCCTCCAAAAATAATATTTCCATGGAATACATATCTTTGTGCAATAAATCAATATTATATGGGAATAGTAGAAGGACTTAAAATCAATATAACCTGAACAACAGAAATGTATGTCAGAAGTCAATTTACACACAGCAAATATGTATGACTACCACAGTAATAACAGGGTCTAAACAGTAGTCCGAGTAGATTGTGTAAATCAACTTCCGGCCCCAGTCTACTCAAAGGAAAAGGTATGATTACAGCAGACAATAGAGTGAGCTGGATTTTATGACGACAACATTACCCAGTCATCCCTGTTGTATCAGGGATTTATTGACGGCCCCCAACATTCTACTGATAATGATCTTTGCTACATGACCTGTGCTGCTAGCAGTGCAGCTATCACCAAACATTATTCTTATCAAAACTGAAAGAAAGAAACATCAGGTTATATCCAGGTTTAGTATAGGAAGGGTGATAAAAAAAAGAAGCATATATTATATATTTGCTTGTATACCATGCGGTTATGACAGTATGACCAGAATCAGAAGAGATGCATAATCATTGATTGATATATACACTTCTGTGAAGCATTTATCCACAGTAGTTGAAAATATAAAAGCAAGGAACATCAATGTTGGGATTAAAGAAGGCATGTTTTTTGTTCGGTAAAAATATGAGGGGGATCAGAAAGTAAGTTATTCTGGTAGAACAGCATCTCAGTCAGGATTTTACATTTCTTTCCATTCCACTCATTGTTTGACTGAGTCCATATTTTTCATTTTCTTAGTAAAAATTAAAATCTGACATTTGAATCTTGTGAAAAAACACATTTTAGGCAATTCAAATTGTCATAAAGCTCATGTTTTTTTTCTGGACGGGAACAAATTTTTCTCAGTCCCAACAAGAAAAATTCCACCCAGGGACAAAGGGAAGAGTCTTGGAGACAGACAGCCCTGATTTACTAGTAGTAGTTAAATGGTGCAGGTGTCAACAAGGTACAATGGGACTATCCTTCAAATACTCAGTATGCAGACCAGGGAACACTAGACATCCTTGGGTTAGTAACAGCAGGAGCATGTGTGGGTCTGGAGACATGTTCCCTGGACACATGAGCCTGGTTACCACAGTCTGCAGTGGCAACCTGGCATATCTAGCATGCTTCATGTGAAGGTCTTACAGCAAACATCAGTCATCAAGTCATGGCAGAAATACATGGGCAGGGCTTGAAATTCATTTTTGGGATTAGGTGCACTGGTGCATCCAACCTAAAACATTGGGTGCACCACAAATCTTTTGGGTGCACCACATAAAATAAACTATTAAAGCAGAATGTCAGAAAAAATGAAGTACTAGTACTTCCTTTCATCAAGAATATGGCATAATAAACTAAGTATGCATTGATATCTTTACACGTACGTAAATCTACGAAGATATGTGGTTGCACCTACAGAAGACAATTGTTGCAAATACAGCTCCAATTTTTAGTGCACCAAGGCTCACATGGCGATGCATGCACCCAGTATTTCGAGCCTTGCATGGGGAACTGCAGCAGGTATGGTGGAATTAAAATCCAGGTTGGATTGGCTTGGAGTAAAGGCACGCTGCCAGGTAGACAAATAATGGTCTGTCACGGCTGTATACCTTTCCCATGTTCCAATATAGAGTGATTCTTGTGGTACCAAAGTAACTATCATTGCCATCTAGGTGACTCAGAAACTACATTGAGGGGTGGATTTTTGATGACAGGGAAATACTGTACTCTCATTTTTGCTATTCACTGTTTTTCACACAGTGAATCTCCCAATCAATTGTTTTTGCCAGGAAACATGCAAATGTGCAAAGGTAATCAATTAAGTCGTTGCTCCGTCATAAAAGGAAAATGGGGTGATGAAATCAACATGCTGGTGGATCACTGCATTCATTAGGGTCTGTGCCTGGAGGCATGTAATTCTATGGAAGCAGGCATACTGTAAATGCATTTAAGTTCGCTGGGATTTACTTTTGCGGTAGCAGGAAAATGGAGTGATCGCGGTGTTTTTAAGTTTGTGGTAGCGCCATAGACTAGTCACATACTACAATAGAAAAATGTTTGCGGTGGTTTCAAGTTGGCGGTGAAGTGGCCACAGCGAAAACTGCGAACATAAAACTACCGCAAACATTTTCGCATTTACAGTATTTCATGGGATCTTCTCATAATAGCAGTGCTGACAATTCATTAATATCAGGCATGGTAAGTACTGTTCGTTTCAGTGGGACTTTCGTACAACATAAAGAAACCCCTATGTACAACACACAGCTTTATACTATAGAAAACTACAGACATGTTGGACACAGATGGCTTGTCCATTGAACCAACTGTTACAAAAAAAATATCTTCCATGGAATTTTTGCTGGGATGCCAAGCCAGGCCTGCTATCCTTTGAGGATTCAATAAATTGATAGGAAAGGGCCATACTTATTGGATTGGATTACATGAAAAAATAGGGGTGTTTCTTAAAGTTTTAATGGAATCAATAGATATTCAATTTTGAGTAATCATATAACAAAAACAAAAATACTAACAAAAGGTGAAAATTAAGAATGCTAGCCTGTGTCAAAATTTCTGGAAGACTACTAAGAGGAGGGAAAAGTAGGTAAATGGTTTGGTAAATTTATGTCCCCCATCCTACTTTCAAAATGAGCTCAACCTCAGAATCAGGTGGCTGTCTGACAGTCACCATATATGGGCAAGAGGATGGCCGTTCTAGTCAATTACACTGTGACATCAGATTCAGAAACTACAACCCATTCCCAAAACTCCAATAAATCCTCTCACAAACAAAAATGAGACATGACATCCGCCGGGAATGCCAATTCTACTTTCTGTAATTTTTAGAAAATTTGACAGAAATTTCCCGGGGAAGCAAATGTGCATTTCTTGAATGACATATCCTTTTTTTCTGTACCATGCGCTATGATACAGGAAACATATTCCAATGCCCATTTGGAGGAAAAGGACTTGCTATTTATGTAACAAGGGCATTGGACATATAGACGCCTGGGGGAGGTGTCCTTTCCCTTGCTGTGGTTACATGTTTTATCAAACTGAGAGACAAACCAGCCACAGATGTCCTGTGTTCTTTTCCTGTGCCAACTCACAGTGCAGCTGGAACTTGACTGAAATACCTGCCCAAATTCTGAAGGATACTTCAGTGAATGGGTCGCTGACCCAGAGAGAGCAATATCTTTACTGTGTGCTCGTGCTAATCTAAACACCGCGACCCCGCGTTTCAATACCCTGACCCTGCACGTGTGCTGTTTTACCTATGCGGATGCGTGAGGCGGGGCCACACGCCAGAGTGCCACAATACACAGGCAGGGTGCGAAAAACTGGGTGCAGATGCACTTTTGTATGGAGCTGTGCACCTAATTTTTTTTACTCAGGGTGCAACTGAGTACAAAGTATTTTGTGCACTATTGTATACTTCTTTTTCTCTGGATCACTCCAGGGAGTTACACACTCAATATGTATGTACAGCATATTCTTGATACTGTATTTAATTTGTAAATGTCAGAAAAATAAAATCTAATAGACTATGAGGTGTTACTTGTTTAAGATGTCTAAGTCAGCTGTAGAATTTCTGCTTTAAGATCTGAATAGTGGGAGAAGGTTTCTAATTAGGATTTACTGGCATCTAGTTTATCTTCATCTTAATCTTTGGTTTATCTCATGTTGTGTGACAAGATTTCCATGTAGGTGACTCAGCCCACCTATCAGAAATGAATTTCAATTCAAGCCCTTAGAGGGTACCAGTATCTTGACCCCAACATACCAATAAACATATCTGGCAGTCGGAACAAACACTGGCAGGTGTTTGTATGACTCTAAATAAGGATCATTCACAGTTGTGTATAAGGGGAATGGGCCCACACACATGGGTGCAGGGAAAGCCCCACTGGGGTCCAATAATAACTGACTACCCACAAGAATTCGGTAGGACAACAGATAAACACAAACTGACAAAGTAAACCTTGTCACTCCACCTACACAAATAGACCCAATAAATTTCAGCTCTGCCCTAACTGGCATTACGTATGCAATACGTCACTACATCTGTACTCTCCAATAAAGGAATCGCAGGTTCAAATTTTTTATCTACTAGTACAAATGTTTTTTTTACAATACCTAACCACCTCACATAGGCAGGACCATCTCACATTCAGTTTTGCTTGACTGTCTTATCAACTTGAAGGTGGTTAAAAGATGTGGATATAATCTTAAAGGATAAATCATCTGAAACTACCTTACCTGTATCAACTTGAAGAGTTCCACTGCTTCTTTCTTAAGTATCTTGTCTTCTGTCACAATAAGTGGTTGCTTGATGGGTTCTTTGCTCCAGGACAGTATACTCGCTACCGACACCTTCTTTTTGAAGATGCCCTTCTTTGGAATAGCCAAGTGCTCCTGGGCAAAGTTTTCGATGTCGCTCTCCGACGATGGCTTACTCCTGAACACACCGGGCGGTGATATGGCTGTGGCCGACGATCTCCTGGCCATTCCGGGCACCGTGCAGGAGCGGGGATCGTGCTGAAGAAAGTTCGGGCCATCTTTGACGGACAGATCAACGGACTGGGATTGCATGAGTGGGGGAGGGGGAGAGATGTTACTCTGAAGAGACTGGCTCTTCTCTAGTGCTGTCATCGCCGAGCTGTCTGACTTCTTCCTTCTGAGCGAAGCGTGCCACGAGTTGGGATCTGTGTTCTCGTGGATCATCTTCGACCCAGGGGAAGGACTACTGAAAACTCCGTCACTCTCGTATTCAAAGCTCCCATCGCGGAGAGAGTTACTAGCGTTGCTATGTAAAGACTGTTGAGAAGCGACAAAACTATCTTTCCTGGCGGAAAAGTGGTCGCCAGGGTCAGAGTAGCTCGGACTTCCCGGCGCGGAGAGATGCGAACGGACGAGGATCGGGCTGTCCGGCGTTTCCCTGTCATGTCTACGCGATAAACTAGGACTTCCTGGCACGTGCGAGTAGTGGGAGTAGATAGGGCTGCCGGGACTCTGCCGCACCGGGGCAAAACTGGAGGTGACTGACATGTGGGCGTGTCCCATCGTCGGACTGGCAGGCACGTCTCGCTGGTGCGAGGACGACACGCTACCCTGCCTGCTGTGACTGGTGTACTGCTGCTCTCTATCTACAACACTCACGCCCATCCGCGGGCTGCCGATGACCTGCCCGTCCCCTACCGCACCGCCACGCTGTCTACTGTGACCAAACGTGGTGAACTGGTACTGGTCTGTTTGGAACGAGGACGAATACGACTGTGTGTCCTGCGAAACTTGCTGCCCCGTCGATTTTTGCCTGGGGTAGTCCGTCAGCGGCTCGGTTGGCGCGGCGATCCTAGCGAGGAACTCCGTGTTGACGTATGTTGGTTCGTCATCGCGATTGCGCGACCTCATACTTCCTTGACGACTGTGCGACCCCTCTGATGTCTCCATGGGGTAACTATGCTGTGATGTAACACTCGCCTTCCGCGAAACCATCCTGCCGTCCGCCGTGTACGAGGTGTTCTGCAGAGACGTCTTGCTGCCCTGTCGACTGTGACTGTTAGAGGGCGTCGAGTGTTCGCTCCCGTCTGAGGTACTGTATGGACTCGTGTGACCCTCCCTCATTTCTCGTTCGGCCTGCGCCTGCTGTCGGGCGAGATATTGCCGTTTTGACGTCTGCGGGAACTTTGGTTTGTGTGACACTCTAGGGCTCATGGCACTCTTAGCAGCAAGGGAGGCCTCACTTCCTCTGTACTGGTGTGTCCCGTTAGTTTTGATCCTGGGCCTCTCCGCCCTAGGCGTCTCTGGGGAGGAGGCGGATGTCTGTTGTTGCATGCTATGTTTCCTCCGCTCGCTCCGTCTCTGCCTCTCGGACCGTTCGTGTCTTCGGGTGGAAGGGGAATCCGTCCCCCTGCGGTACCTCGGCGAGCTCGCGAACCTCCCCTCGTACAATGGCACGGGATTCTCGGCGTCCAGATCGTCCGGGGAGGTTTGGGTGGACATCTCGCAAGTGACTTTCCTGGGCCGGTCATCGTCGGGGCTCGAATCCTCGCGCACCTCCGTGTTTTGCTTCAGCGTCTGCAGTTTGGCCAGCGGTATGATGTCGGCGTTCTGCGGGCGATGCCACACAGTTCTCTGAGACGTGGCGTTGTAGTAGTAGAACCTTCCGGTGTTTTGGTCGAACAATTCCCACCATTGATTGTCGTTGGTTCGCTTCACTTTGCATCCCGGCGGAGGATCCCACACGCACTCGCCCGTGATCAGGTTGGCGTACATGTGCTCCTTAGTCCTCGGCTCGATGATCTCGACCCATTCCACCCGTTCCGCCATCTCTGCGGATTGCTTGTGGGCGTTCTTGACCCACAGAGAAAGGGCAAAAACTAAGGAAAAGGCCCCGGTTCGGACAAAGGGCTGGGACACTCCTCACACTTCCGCCATCTTGTTGTCATTCTCGCACAGAGAGCATGCGCACACGGATGACAGCTCATTTTCCGAGCCGCCTGAGACGAGCTCCCTGATTGGACAAAAAATGCACAATTTTACGCAATTTCACGATATCGCATTCAAATTAACACAGCAAAGTTTAACTTAGACCGAAAGACGAGCAGAAATGCAAACGGCGACAAATCCCCGAGCGTGAAATCTTCGCCTAACGGTCGGGACCGGGTCAGCGTGTCAAAGGTCAAAGACACACCTGTTTCAGGAAAGGAAGCGAAACGCAGAGGATGTTTTTGAAGTTTCCTGTCTTTATTCTGCTGTTTCAAAGTGGCGTTTCCGCCCCAGACGAGGACTGACCACGCGCAGACGGTGACTGCTGACGTCGAGTCCCAGTGGCTGTGGCGTACGCACCACGGTAAGGAGATAACCACATATTTCACATGGAAAATAACCACCGCCCCTCCCTCAGCTACTAGTAAGTCGCCTGGCACTGAAACAAGGTTGAAACAAAAACGTTATAACTTCTGATTTCAACGTACCGGTCAAGTTTTCGTGCGTTCATACGGCCTGTACTGTTATTCTGAGTAGCCATTTGTATGGTAATGGCGATGAGGTTGTAGGGAAGGTTATAATATTAACGCTGTGGCTATTGACACACTCAGTGTGCCAATAGCCAAACAGGCTATTGACACACCGAGATGCCAGTCAGCCAATCAGAGCTTGTAACATGCCTTTCCGGCAATATTTTACACAAGCAATAGTTGATTAGACATTGTTCGGAAGATTAGACATTGGAATCTTTGAATCTTGGAATGAACGGACGTATTCAAGTTATGCCCTACATTTGGATACCTGTTAATACAGCCTTCATCGTGTATGTTTGGCATAGCGTAGTGGATAGAGTGTTGGACCCGGGAAATCGTGACAGCAGCTTCGACCCGGTTCGAGTCCGCGCCGGAGTTTTTTAAATTTTTTTTTTCAATTTTTCTTGTCCCTTTTTAAACATCCATTTGATATAAGAATATCTTATATATAAACAACTTTTAAAGTTTCTGTTAACATCATAAACCAAAAATAACACTGACCACAAAATATGTCATAATTTTCGGCCGTGTGGTTCCGGCGCTATCGGCAGCGACTCGGAAGAATATTTCTTTCACATTAAAAATAATGGAGGTAAAACAACAACTATAACTTCGCTTCCTTAGTGATATAAGTTTTGAGGCCGCAAATTCTCCAATACGGCAGGAATTCGTCGGTAAACACAGCTGAAAACGTGTTCCTAACCGATCCAACATGGCTGCCATGATCACATGCGGTGACAGTAAAACTAGCACCCTATATGATAGCAGATTCTGATGTTTAAAATTGTGCCGTAAACACGTGAAAAAGATCGTATTTTGGGTTGATAATGGACACAGGATGCCATTTGTATTTTTCAGAGTGTTGATTGTCAAATATAATCGTAAGATTTCCTCATTTTAGTGGTTTCTAGCACTGGGTGTGTCAATAACCTAAACAGGCTATCGCCACACTCAGTGTGCCAATAGCCTAAACAGGCTATCGACACACTCAGTGTGTCGATAGCCTGTTTAGGCTATCGACACACTGGGTGTGTCAATAGCCTCGCTCTAATATTAAACTTCCTTGGTCATGGTCAAATGCATGCCCCAGATTATTCTGTATAACCCAGTATGATTAAAGGGTTAATAATGACCCGACCGTTCCTAGGTGTATATCGTGTCATAAATATGATAAATTTTTTATAATATAGCAGTAACAGTGGGGTTCAAGCGCTGCAAAACTGACTATGCCAAATGAAATGGTCCAACCTCAAGCATTGTTGTTAGCTGCCATTGGGTTTGTGAGCTGGCTGCCCGGGTTTAGCGTGGGTTCGAATCCCGGGAGCCAGGAGATTGTTTCTTGAACCCCACTGTTACAAAGTCTACACTAGCACATTTTTTTATTGTAAGACCCTAAGATACAAATTCCTGTTTCACACTATATCGGTACATAAATACATACAGTTGCACAATTTTTGAGAAGGGGTCGTATGCTGCAGAAGGCAACATTATGCGGGAATTGTCCCACACGAATAACTTAACGAACACATGAGGGCGGCAGCAGAAGTCGCCAAACACACGCGAGATCAGACAATGCCTTGTCCAGTCACTTGGCCGGGCCTGAGAATAATAGTTGGGAATATATGCTTTTAGTATTAATATATAGATTTAATTTTGAAGACTATAGCTCTCATATTTGAAGCCAAAGTTCCTACATATTTAGTCAGGCTTTATATGTTGTTTGTCCTCAGGAGGAACCATGGCACCGAGGATAGACTGGCGAGACCTGAGGCGGCTGTGCCACTGGGGCCCCCTGGTGGCTCTCTTCATCATCGTCTACTGCTACGTGATGGGCGTCGGCTGCATCCTCATCTGGTGGCCGCCCGTCACTGCAGCAGGTGGGTGTGACAGGTTCTCACTAGGATTATTTTACAGCATAGGGGCATCTAAGTGCAGCAAAGCCATGTGGTAAGCAATACAGTCGTGATTATTTAAAGGGGTCTGGGGAATTCTCACCCTGAAAGAATTTAATTCTACAACCCTCAGAAACTCTATTTCCTGCATTTTGAGGGCCAAACTTAGTGAATTAAGCCAGCAGTTTGTTACAAAACAACAGAAAAATCCCATTCGCTGGTTGATACACACCATAGGGGCCCAAAGCACTGCATAGGGGATCCAAATCACAGCATAGTGGCCCCTTATGCTGAGAAGGCCTGGTGAGAACACTGATTATGTGAACTGGGTACCTAAACATCAGATCAGGTACAGGTACAGAATACAGATACAGCTGCAGATATGTAGAGGTTTAACAGGTCTATCATCTTCGAAATGAAAGACCTCAAAAGATCTATTGGTATTGAAGACATAAAGGTCATCGAAGATCCCAGCCAGGTAGTTACTTTGTGAAATAGTTTAGGTAGTACTTGTACAGGTGCCTGTATGGTACCTAAACTATTTGACAAAGTGATCACTGTCATTCTTCATTGCTGACAGAAACGTAAGTAAACAGTTGTTCATTTGGACTTGACATATCTTATGCAGGGCAGTCATTGAAAGATCTCAAATCAAATTGAGATTCACCAATTGTTTTGGATGTCTGCTTGTGGAAGTGTGTGTGTGTGTGTGTGTGTGTGTGTGTGTGTGTGTGTGTGTGTGTGTGTGTGTGTATGTGCATGTGTAGATGAAGATTGTGAAGATTTGGTATTAGGCCTTGGGAACATGAGGGTTAAGGTTGATGATGGGCTTCCTGGTGGCTGATCTTGATACTGCAGGAAAACTTTCAGTTTTTGTGTCTTCTATTATGGATATGCTAGGTTTTTTGTGGTTGATATCTTTCGATACCTGGGAGAGGTGATGTAGATTTGGGCCTCCTAGCAGGTTGTTCGGCAACTGCAGGAGTCTTATAAAGAAGATAACAGAACCAAGTCTATTCTGTGCTGTACTGTACATTGTACCTCTCAACTGCATTTAGATATTATTTGCAGTATACATTTCATGGGTCTGCATGTTTGCTGGTAATGATGGAACTGCAATAATTTGATTATACTATGATAATTTATATGATGATAGCTGTAACGTTACGTAAATACATGCATGTGTGAAGGATAAAAATATTAGATGTGACTAAAAACATTTCACTAACCAGGTATCATCTTTCCTTCCTTGCCTTCCTATACTGTATACAGGCGTTGCTCACCTGATTGTGTACACAGCATGGGAGCTGACTATCCTGTACAACTTCTTCCAAGCCATGCTGCTGGGGCCGGGCTTCGTGCCACTTGGATGGAAACCGGTAGGGAGAACATGTGTGATATATTTGCCACATGATATGTTTTGTTTAAAGGCACTTGTCATTGGATTTTGGGTACCAAAACTGGAAATGTTCTCTAGAAAAAAATGTTGCCGAATGTTTTTTATCGTAACAACATTTCAATTGTAGAAATATGTTTCTCATTCTATTTACTGTGAAAAGATGGCCGATAAGTTATGTGTTGAACTAATCTGGTAAAAAAGACCAAAACGAAGATAATTTGGTAACAAATCCCAGGTTTTTCATATGTTCTTACAGAAAACGTCATACCTGTACTTTGTGAACATCAGTAAGCAATATGACAAGATGAACTCAACTTAAGAAATTCACAATGCTTTTTGGACTGCTCCAACCTACAACAGGGGCTTTAAACTAATTAAAGTTTTAAATTTTAAACCTACAGTAAAACGTTTGTAGTTCCCAAGTTTTAGGACTTTAGACGATGAAAACATTTTATAATGACTTTTCTTCACATGCAAAATATAGTGTTAATGATTAAATTCTAGGTAAGGATACAAATACATTCTTTCAAACTTTATAATTCATGGTAGAAAATCTTTAGGTTGAGAGGATTATAGCATTCGATCATCAGTCTTTTACTAGCTGTAGACCCAGAAGTAGGCTGATTTCCCGACCCCCGGTGATCTGAGGAGGTATGATACATGGCCAGATTACTTCACTAAGCCTGGTGTATGAATCATCACGGCACCAGTGAAGCATACCAGAAACACAAGGACATCTACAGCATGACATGAATTCATTACACATATGCTAATTTCTAGCAGGCAGGGAAGTACGAAAATCAATATGTTGAGAGAAAACAGACTGAGAGTTGTCTTCCTGAATCATTTATTCAAAATCAAGTCAAAAGCAATTGTTTTCATCTAATTAAAAAAATCATTTTCTAATAACTACAGATCATTCGAAAATCAAGTCATGTAAACTTGAGTTTGTAGCTTTCATCATTCTGCACATGAAAAACGTGGCTTCATTGCTTTGCAGTGGTACATGTATGTACCAAAGTTCTGTATTTTCTCATTAAAAAAAATAATACTAGGAGCTGATAACATAATCCATGTTGCCCCAAAAATCAGATTTAGAATTCTTTCATGCCTATCTATTGATATTCGTTACGGCGCCATTCATTCTTCATCCATTAATGAGAAAACAATTGAAAGTCAAGATACCAATTTAGCCAGGTAAGAAACCTCAATGAAAGACTTGCTCATTCACTTTATATGTACACTTCTGTAGTTGAAAGTCTGTGAAATGGAGTAAAGTAAGCTGACATTTAACCACTGTAAACCATAACCACAAAATGTAGTTAATCTCTACTGGTGACATTGTGGCCTTGTGGTCGAGTTGTTGGGTTAGCAACTAAATGTTGTGGGTTTGAATCCGAGTGTGAATATGAGTGCCTAGCTGTGGTTAGGGATGCCTGTGTATGTATTGAGGAGAGGCACACCTTGAACATGTTAATTACAGAACCTGATGCATTTATTGATAGGAGCAGGGTTATCTCCAGGCATGTATAAGATAGTACCAAACTGGCCAAGGAGTGTAGTCAGTCAAGAGGTGTCCATTTGCCATGAACGGTAGCCAAACACACTCCTAGGCCGGCTTCACTCCACTGGCAGTTTTTGATACTATCTTATGCTACCGTAGGATCTGCTTTGAGATTAGGAGCAGGGGTCCTTCCCAGTGTGAGTAGATCAAAGCTTTCCACTGGTCATACGCAGCTTATATCAAACATATAAATTAGAAATGCCAATATTACACCATAGGGAAGTTTACCGGTTATGCAAAGAAACATACAAACAATTAAAGTGATACTTTGATGACAAAAGTTGGAAAGTACTAAAAGTTTCATTTCCTACAAGATATGATTCATCTGACATCATGTCTTTGGGAAATGATTGTACAACAGTTATGCTGATGTCAACAAAATATCCCATCTGTTGACAAACATGACAGATATTAACACTTTCCCCGATGACCTATTCATTGTTTCTGACTCATTCTATCATTATCACTGGGATCATAGCCAATATGTGCTTAATGACCAGAAAATTGAAGAATGATGAATAAAGCCATCATGATGTTTTTTGTTTTTCCTTACATAAGGCCATGCTGATTTGATAATATGGATGACTTCCTCTGGGCACCTCAAAATTAATGCAAGCATGGGAAAAAGTTGAAATTATGAAATCAAAATGGTCAGGAAAGTTGAAGACACAGAAGATGCTATACCTCTGTCTTTTGATTTTGACATTGTCATCCATTTTTGATAATTATTTGCAGTTGACGGCATAAATTTCTCATTTTGCAGCTACTCTGTACGATTTACAGTATGGTTGAAAACTTTTTTTTTGGGTGGACAAAAACTGATGCGCACACAAATATCATCCATGTAATCCAATCAACAGAGGGCTATATGATTGTACATTTAAGGAGCATGTAGTCAAATCTAGTCACGTTCAGGCAACCACCTGTTAAGGCACCCGCCTCCATTCACAAGACACATGGAAACTGTCCCATCCGCTTTTACATAGTTAACCCCACCCTGTCTTAAATACATGTATATTTTGTACCAGGGTTAATTACAGTCAAACCTGGTTGGGCAACCACCTCCAGTCACAAGCAACATCAAAACTATCCCGTCCATTTTTACATCGTTAACCCCACCCTGTCCTAAACAACCACCTGTCCTCAGCATTCAATTTTCCTCAGTCTCTTTAGTGGTTGCTGAATTTGACTGTAGCAGTACATGTACATGTATGTGAATGGATTGCAAAAGAAAAGTGCTGAAATTTCTCTCCCCATGTCTTCATGTTCTGACTTACAGGAGAAGGAGGAAGACTGCCAGTTTCTGCAGTACTGTAAGCAGTGTCAGGGGTACAAGTCTCCCCGGTCACATCACTGCAGGAAGTGTAAAAGGTAAAATATATTTACAGTATTTTATTCATATGAGGGTTCATCTGTTGCCATACTTGATTACAACTGTACTTTGTACAATTATTGAGCATTCATTCATCCATTTATCCATTCATTCATGCTGCAAAGGTAAGTACTTTGTTTGCCTGTGCTTACTTGAGAAATGCAAATTGGTACACCAACATATCCAGTTGCTTGAGTAACTACTTTTTGGCGTATCTTATTACCTGGATGTCTAACTTACATTGACGGATGTGTCTAACTTACATCGACGGATGATAAATCAAGATCCAACCAGAAGCAATGTGTTTCCCCAGGTGTGTTATGAAGATGGACCACCACTGCCCCTGGATCAACACCTGCTGTGGTCACCTGAACCACACTGTTATATAATGTTGTATAAAAGAATCCACACTGTTTTTCCCCAGGTGTGTGATGAAGATGGACCATTAAACCCCACTGTTACATAATGTTGTATAATCCACACTGTTTTTCTCCAGGTGTGTGATGAAGATGGACCACCACTGTCCCTGGATCAACACCTGCTGTGGCCACCTGAACCACACTGTTAATATTACATCAAACAATCCACACTGTGTTTCCCCAGGTGTGTGATGAAGATGGACCACCACTGTCCCTGGATCAACACCTGCTGTGGTCACCTGAACCACACCCGCTTCATCCTGTTCCTCCTGTCCGCCCCGCTGGGCTGTCTCCACGCCACTGTCGTGTACGGCTGTACCATGTACAGGTACCTCTACCTGGTACGTATACACAAAAGACATGTCGTATATGGCTGTACCATGTACAGGTACCTCTACCTGGTACGTATAGTAAAATATTCCAAGAGCCACAGCCGCCCCATGCACTCAAGCTCAGGGTGGGGATATGGATAAGGTATGCGGAAAATAGAAAAACCCCATCCTTAACCTGGGTGTGAGGGGCATGAAGGAGATACTCAACATGAAACAATGGGGCTGCTGCCTTTCTGAATTTAGCCTAGAGCATCGACAGTACCACCCATGCAACCGCCAATTACCGAACCCCCCAAGTACCAGATTCGGACGTTAAAGATGAAACAAATTTTTGTTTGAGGATGCACGCCTAATGTCCACAACTTCTGACGCATTTCGCTTTGAAATGTGTGTTCTTTTGGGTGTGTATGACATAGATAAAACACATATAAACATATAGAGAAGAAAACTCACTACCGGTACGGAATATTGGTACTGGTCATTTTTACCAAGTTTCTACATAAAGTCAAACTTGGTCTAAGTTAACAGAGGCTTTGTGTTATTTACATGGAGAAAGGATTTTAAAAAGCCAATAGAAGTAGAAACATCAAACAGATTCCTTTGTAGTGAAATGGACCCTTGTTTTGAGTATCGCCCAGTTACAAGTTTTCACAGACAATTAGGACCAAGTTCAGTTCTGGACTTGGACCTGGACCGTACCTGGAGTTTTCTGTAGCAATATCCACACCTAATCTCTGACCATAACCCTGACTCCATTCCCCTCAGGGTTCCTCCTATTACTACGTAGTGGATGACAATGACCTGGAGCCACTGATTGATGTGGATCTCTACTTCTTCGCCATGCTGTTTTTTGCGACGGGACTGTCCATAGGTGTGACAGTAGCTGTCGGTATCCTGTTTTCTATACAGGTATGTGTTACTGTGTCTTGTAAAATTGTATACTATATGCTAGGGACAAGCAGTGCTCAAAATGCCCACTTGCACACTTGGAAACACAACCGCATGTTGCATGGCGCAACTTGATTTTAAACCCAGTTGCCATAGTGCACAACTTGAAATTTTGCAGTTGGAATACCGCTTTTCTCCCACCTAGGTGCATAATTTTTTGTATTTATTTCTTGATAAGATAAAATATAACTAGTTATATGTAACTGGCAGAAACAATAATGGATATTATTAAGTACCTGATTTGAAGAAAGTCATAATTTGAAAGTGGGGCAGCCTGAAATGTTGATGGTACAACCTGGCTTTTGACTCAAATTGTTGCATGGACAACCTGGCTGAAAAAAGTACTTCTGTCCTGTTTTGTTTGTAGATGAAAATAGTACTTACAAACCAGACGGGAATCGAGACTTGGATTTTAGACAAGGTTAGTGACATGAATCTCCATTTTTCTTCATGAAAGCAATGGTACACTGATTTTCACTATACAATTCTATCTTTTGTGTAATATTTCATAGATATCATACATAGTTGTCTGTGTTACAAATATTACATCCTGAGCATCTTCAATGAACATAACAAATTCTTAACTTCTATGATTTAAGTGTTTTGTTTAAATCTCCAGGCCAAAGATCGTCCCCGTCTGGAAGGAGACAAGTTTGTGTACCCGTATCACCTGGGGTGGCGGAGAAACTTCTGGGAGGTGTTTGCATGGCAGGGGTATCCGCGGGGCGACGGCATCACGTGGCCTGTAGTGGAGGGGTGCAACCAATACACATTAACTGTGAGTTTGTTCATTCATTTGCACCCTTGAAGTGCCTAGTGGCACATAGGTCAGCAAGTCTCCTTGCTGGTTCTGTACAAAGATGACACTAGGAAGACAGTTTGCTTCATGTATAAGTTACAGAGGATTGGTGCACATCCCTACTATAGGATATAAGAATAATCCTTACACTTCCAATTATACGTCAGTTAAACCTGGCTCAGACAACCACCTCTAGTCACAAGCCAGATCAAAACACTCATTTTAACCCCACCCTGTCCTGAGCAACCTATTGCATCAGTCCCTTGAGTGGCTGCTGAATCCAAGTTTAACTGTAGGTTGCTGACATTATGATTCATTCCACGCACCACAGCCGGGCACACCCACCATGTAATCATGTTAAACTTGACCTGAGTAAATGGCCGACCCCAGGACAGATGTCAGCTCTGACTGCCAATGTCAGCATGGCCACGGTGAAGGTCAGGTGAAGGTCACTGGTAGATGGCATCAGGTCACTAGCTAATATAGGTGTTTAGGAATACCTCTTAACAGGGCTGTCTCCAGGACCCGTCCCTCCATCCCAGGATGGACATTTGCTTGTTGAGACATGTTTTTTTACCTTATTCGTCCAAAAAATCTTACCTTCATAATATGAAACTGTTTAAGATGCATTTTTACAGGCTTGAAATGACAACATGGGCTCCCTGGAAACAATGAGTGGGATAGAAAAAAATTCAAAGCTCTGCCCATTGAGGACTTTTCTTTATGGTCAGGAAAATTTCAGAAGTGACACCTGTTTTTATGATTTCTGAAATAATGAAAGAAGTTGTTGTTCGTACAAGTTTATCTAGAAAAGGTCTACACATCAACATAATGTCAACATCAACACGAGTCCACCTGGGACCCTAAGACCACCACATTAAGAAACAGCTTTTAAACAGTCCTTCTCAAGAATTACTTGAACACCTGGATACCTGAAGTGTGCATCAGGGATTTCTGATGGTGCATTAGTAGATATCTTTGAATTCGCTGTTTCTTAATGTGGCAGTGTTAGGGTACCTGACAGAGGTAAGAGAGTTGACGTTAGGTAAATTTGTCAAACCCAGCATTATGAAAAGATGCGTGATAACATGTTATCAATAGTATATACAGTTGATGTTGAACATCTTTTATCTCTTTAACAGGTGGAGCAGCTCTTACAAAAAGAAGACAAAAGAAATAGATCAGTGAGTACAGTCTGTCATCTAGATCGTTAATATAAAGATTACTTATTAAAGATTACCAACAAGACCACTTTGCTTCAAGGCCACACCAATACAATTTGTTGTTTCTCAGATTTTTAAGAAAAAAGATTATGCTTAACTGGAAAAACATAAGTGAAGATAAAGCGTGATGACCAGGTTTATGCCTTGGTTCACTCAGTTTTATGCGCTGAGTATTGTCATGTTCAAGATTTCCTCCCTAACCATTGCTTTTATGATACACATGTATCTGATTGATATATTTTCACTTCAAAAAAATCTAAGAACCAACCAATCAAATTGGTGTGGCCCAATGGCAGGAAGTCATGGCTAGTGCTGTGCCATTTGGAAGGCATCCAATCTACAAAACCCTCATGGGGAAACAAAAAGGTGTTTTTAACTGGATTTGTACCTTGGGCAGATTGCCATATGGTAGAAACGCCCACTCTAGCGCTGCCACATATCTGTAAAAGTAGCATGTCCTACTGAAATTTTCATGTACAGGAGGAAGACCTATGGACTATCTATGGCTTCATCTTGTTGGCTGACTGCGTCGTTTTATAGGCTGTGGGTGGCTTGTTACAAAATGTAGATTTGGAGATTTGTTCAGTTTCATTTTATCTATTCAACCAGGTCATACACATTGCCTGATCATGGTGTTTTTATTAGTTCCTGGGAGGGACCCCCAACATAGAGTAACAAATGCTCAAAATAAAGTTAAAGATCAGCTGACATAGATAAATTAGTGAGATGGTGTGGCGTGATCGGCAGCGCGTTGGGCTTAGGCCCCAAAGGTCCCGAGTTCGAAACCTGCCGTGTCATGCCGATCTTGTGCCCTTGGGAAAGGCACTTTACTCGACTTTCCTCACTTCACTCAGGTCTAAATGAGTACCTAGCTTCAGCTAGGACCGTCCCTTGGATAGGACTTTAAATGGAGGTCCTGTGTTCGGGGAGAGACATACCCTGAGCATGTAAGAGAACCTGCCACACTAATCGAAAAGAGTAGGGGACCTTTCCGCTGTGCATGGATTAAACCATTCCGGCTAAATGGGGGAGTTTTCCTGAGCTGCCTGCATAAACCCTGCTTTGCCTATTGGATCAGTTAGTTGACCTTATGAACTTAATGAACAACAGATCATGCATTGCATTACATGTAGAAAATGTTGTACTCTAGTATTATTGAATAAATATCTTAATAACTGGTGCAATATTTTACTTATCTGCCAGGTGGAGTTTGCAATAGTAGACAACTACAGTGGTTCGTGGTTCCCCATCACTAAAGGCATCCGAGTGTGCTGCTGTATACCATGTACGGAGGAGCCCAGAATCAAGGTCAAGAGAGGGGACGTTGTCATGGTGACAAGGGCATACAGGTCAGTAACGTGTTGTTTGTTTGTTTGTATTACCTACCTGGGTAACTGTCTCGTGGCATAACACACTGGATTTGTGCTGAAGAGTAGTAAGCTGCATGTCCGGACAGATTTTTTTATCCGTGTGGATGCAACCATACGGTTTCTATAAGTGTGGTGCTCCTAAAACTACCTTAGGGTGTGGCTCTCCTTAAACAAAGGAGCTGCATTTAATGTCCTAGACAATTCTGGCCTTGAAGAAATGGACACAATAGTCAATGCTCACTATAGACAGGAATCTTAATGCTTGAGTCAATGGGGAAAAATTATCAATTTAAAGGGATCAGCAAAAAGGTGCATGGCCATGATAGTCAGGTTTCATGCAATGGTGGTAACCAGTATACATGTAGGTCTGACTGCAGTCGACGTAAAAAAAAATAGTTGTGTTACAACTGTGTTTGTTGTTGTTGTTGATGTGGAGTATTGTCAAATAATCTCTCAAATGTTGTCTGTTGTTTTTTTCCTTCTCTTTCATTTGAAACAGGAAGTGGCTATATGGGGAAAAGGTCACAAGAATAAAGGATGGTGAGATTTATTGTATTCATGACTTTTGTTCAAGATGTGCAAAGACATGAAGGTTTGATGAACAGTTAATGAGGCAGGCAATGAATGCTTTTATATCTTCCTGCCATTTTATTTGTCAGCTTCTGCTGTAGCTGCTTAGTATGATTTACTGTATGGTCAAAAATTGGGGTGGGGGGTGGGGGGGTGACGGGCCAAAAATTTATACGCATAGACAGATTTCATCTGGATAATTGAATCCACATGGGCTATTGGGCTAACTAAAGAACTATGGAAGTCCTGATCCCTCTGTGTTGTGTGTGCAGGTCCCCCAGAGAAGGGATGGTTCCCGCGACCGTGCGCAGAGAAGATCATCAACGAGCTCCACTACCCGCTACAGAACCAGGCAGCTGACTTCGAGCACGACAAAAAGGAAGACTGACCAAAACTGTTCCATTTCATGTTTTTGGAGATAATTTGGTAGTTTTATGTCCTCAGTCTTTGAAATCGCCTGCTTTATCACCTTCACCAAGAAAGTTATGTTTTCGGCAGTGTCTGTGTGTCTATGTGCCACTGGATAATGCCAGGATGGATTCATACGTAGGATATAGGAGTTTTCCTTTACACAGCCAGTTAATCTCACCTTAGCTGATCGACGTTTCGACGTCTGTCTGGCATCTTCCTCAGAGCTTCAAACTGGAGTTCTGCTTCTTGCTGCTATATGTAGCCGATGTAGGTGGCGCTTTTGCGGCGAGAACACAATCCCAAACGTGGCTGAGTTTGGAAACGTCAGCTAAGTTGAAATTAACTGGTTGTGTAAAAGAAAACTTATATATTCTGTGATCTAATAACCTGATGAAAATATTTTTGGGTTGATACATGTTTTTTCCTCAAATGCAAGGTCACCTGGTTCCAGTCATCTGCAGTCTTTCATGTTGCTGTTTTTACTGAAATACCCTGGGGTTGTCTTCCCCATGATATAGGGCAAGGAGAGTTTATAAACTTCTTGCATGTACCCTACTTCTTGCATGTACCCTACCCTGGAGATATAGACCAATTCCTTAGAGGACAGGGTTGTTGTTTTTTTTGTCAAAAACTATTTTAGGAAGTTTGATAGATTTCAATGTAGGTAGTACTACCTGTTATACATTTTGTAGCTTTATTTTTTCATGAAATTTCAATGTTTTCGTAATGATGGAAATAATAACTATATCACAGTAGTTAAGTATTGGCATTATGGTCATACCTGGAAAATGTGTTGACCTTTAGTAAAAGAATTGAATAACCAAGAAATCAAACTTGTGTGAACTTTTATCGCAACTGGAATTGTGCAACATATGAAGAAATCTTCTATATATAGCAATTATCCATTGTATGGAAGATGATTTGTACAACTGTTGGTCATATGTGTAAAGTGTGTAGATCAATTGTGTAAAGTTTTCCAGATTTAGTACATTTTGTACTTAGTACGTTATCAAATACTCTTGATTCACCATATTACCATGGGCATGTTAGTAAGGCCTTGGAATTGTTGTTGAGCAAGGGACTGAGCCACCGGTTAATGGCAAGTGAACCTTCTGCGCTAATGAAATGCCCCATCAGCACTGGTGGACTATTCTTCCGGTCATCCTTTGAGTTAATCCTCTTAATGCCGACTTTTTGCTGATCTTTGGGTACCTTTGGCATCTGTCAGAACTTTTGGCACTCATTTTGGTGTCACCTTGAGTACCTCATTAAACACTTGGAACTCTACTGACCTTAGCAGTTAAGCACAGGCGATTCAACGACAATTCCTTTACCGCCGACTTTCGTACGACTTTCCATGTCTCTGTTACGATTTCTGTGCACAGTATGACTCAGTGTTAGATAGTGTTTGTTCAGTCCCATTTCAGAACATGTTCACTTTCCAAAAACTACTTTTAGTTAACACCGATGAAGGTCAGACATCCAAGTAATAAGATACACCAAATAGCAACTAGTCGAGCAACAGGATATGATTTTGGAAATGGTCAGACTTTTCAGATACCATCGTCAGCGACACTGAAGAGATCTTGTTGGAGAGCAGGTTTATATCCTATCAGTTGATATGCAAAGGAGATGAAGATATTTTTTTCAGTAGTCCGATAGAAAACGAGGCCGTAGGCCACATACGTGACTTATATACTTTTAGTCACTTTTAGTCAAATTCCTTTCCATTCTTTCATGATGAAATGACGAAACCAAAGTACTGCCAAACAGGCCTTGTCTCCAAATTTGTACCTGTGGACTAGTTCCCGAGCTGACTAGACTAGTGTCACTTTCAGTGCTTGGTTTGACATTAACAGTAATATTATTGTAAGAGATGATAGCACATGTGCATAAGTTGAAGAGAGAATTGTAGCAAGCCTTTCCTTGGGTTCATAGTTTTTGCTGGCAAAGAGGGATGTGGTACACAATTAGATTTTGTCCCATCCAGCTTTCTTGAGGACAGTACCAAGAACTCAGGGATTTACGATTTACGACATGGTGCAAGTAATAGAAAGATCCAATATGCTTTGCTTTGAATATTATTGTAGAAGTTCTATCTTAGTTTTAATTTCCTAATCGTGCTTGTATATAATTCTTTGCATGTAAACATGTGCAAGAGTTGATATGTTGCTTTTATTTAAGGTTACAATGTCCTCATAAGCAAATTATTGTCCAACCTTCCAATCAGTATAGAAAAAGGAAGGTTGAAATATATCAATGTAGATTGGTTGTAGTGTCATTTGTGTTGTAATGGTAACATTATGTTTATATGAATTAGTCTAGATGTATGACTCTATGGTGTTTTTATATATGTACATCAGAGTGTGTTTATGTAGAAGTTGGTGATGATTTGTACATTTCTGTTGAGAAAGAAAAACATCTACATGCACCCTACGAATTGACCAAAAAGGATCACATCATGTTAAACCAACGAAACCGAACCAAACCAAACATCTTGTGATAAAGAATGATGAACAATAGAAGGATCCATTGAATCACATCACTGTAGATAGTTTCGTTGGGTTGGTAAAGGTGGTATCTCACTGCATTTGGGGCATTCGCGCGCAACTGCGGGGTTCAATAACGCAGATGTACCTTCATGGAACCTAGAGGTGCCGGTTGTAAGCACCACGTTTTTTTCTTAAAGTTAGAAATAACACAAGTGGCAAGATGCCCCAACAGTGCCCCCAGTTTATTTGTGTAAAAAGGTTTCAGAAAATTGCTTTTGCAGTTTGCAATTCAAGGCATTCACACTAGGGGGCATGTTCATGCCTGTGCTCTATGTTAGCTTTACTATACTCTGTGTAAGGAGCTAGCTTCAAAACATTCTTCCATGTGATTGTGAAGTAAATTTTGGTGCTGACATTCGGGGTATCATGGTTGTGCATTGTTCATTGAATTTTATACTTCATTCAAAGCAATATGCAATAAAGCAAGTGTGTGAGGCAAGCAGTTGTCAACTGTAGAACGAATCTTTACGTCTCTATGGTGTGTGTGTTCGTCAATGATTGTTCTCTGATTGGTGTTGATAGCTGAAGTATAAACCAAAGTGACCACCAATATACAGGTTGGAAAGTAATAGTGTCTAAGTTCTTCTGGGTGATTTGTGTTATGTGTTACTCTCCAAGCGGAGGTTAGGCTCTGGCTGTTTTTTACGGGTTTTTTTAGGCTTTGTTATTGGGCTTTCTATTATGTACCATTTTCTTTATGTCTTGCCGCAAAAATGTCTAGGTACAAAATAGAAAGCCCAAGAAAAATGCCTAAAAGAACAGCCAGAGCTTAACCTCTGCTTGGAGAGTATGGCATGGCCATATTCATTGAAGGTCATCATACGATTCTGAAGCAGTAGAAATTTCAAACAGGCCGTGACACAATCAATAGCTAAAAAGGGTATAAGACAGCTGACTATTCATAAACATTCAGCTGACTTTTGCAGAACACATGTACGACGATCCCATAAATGCTGTTGGATTGAAACCATACGGCGATTGCGCGATGTATGTGAAAGGACCCTTAATGTAAACAAGGTGTATAAAATCAAAATATTTTGTAACCAAAGATATGGGCAAATGTACTGATGATTGGAATTTGTTTGAGATAGTATACCCCTGACTACAGCAAAGACAGCATTATACATTCATTATTTTTGATGGCTTTTATTCAAAAAGTAAAACTTTCAATGACAAACTCTTTCACATCTATATCAGCCAAGTGGCTTCTCTTGGCTTTACATAGGAAAATAGAACATATTTAAACCTTTTGTTCCAGAGACTTGTACTGGCACACTATAAATTTTACAGTAAAACAAAACAAAAGAAGACAATTTTTACTTGATGTCCTGCAAGCTAACAATCTATAAATGTGTCCTCTTGCAGTGGCCATGACCACTGGACATCCTGGAAACTGAAAACACTGGCATCCTTCAAAGTCCTATACTGGCACAATTTATCAAACACTGTTTGAAAGTAAAAGAAAACAGTATTCATAATCACATAAGCTGCAACCTTTCAAACTTAAGTGACTCAATGCTTCATACAATACTGACCACTATAACATCAGGTTTCAAAACAAAGTACACATAACAAACTAACCAAACAAACAAAAATAATCCTGACTACTAATCATATAACACTGAACCTTCATTTCACAATGTAAAGAAATGAATTGCATTCTGTAGGTGAACTAAAAAAATTAATATGTCGACGGACTTCATATATCTGAACATTTTGGCTACAACATATATTCAGAATCCAGAGCAAGTCACTGAGGAATGTTACACTCAGAACTTAGTAAAAGTACTGGCCAGACTCTCCCTTTAAATAGTTGGTGCTGGGAGTAGGTCCCAACCACACTAACTTATTGCATAGGAGATTTTAACCCCAAGTACTGAACGTATGGAAATGTTCATTACATACTCAAGACCTTTGCATATCAAACACTTTGTGAAAATGTTCATTGCGTATTACTTCCTCTGCTTTGATCTGCCAAGAAAAAACTGAAGAAGCAACTACTCGGCTTCTACGAGCCAGTCACTCCACAGGTTTAGCTACATTTTACTCTTTAATAGTTAACAACTTTTAACAATGAACTTTGACTGCTTGCCAGAAACAGTACAAAATTTACACTAGATACAGACTGGCTATATGTTACCTCTTGGTCTATGTACATTTTTGTGCAACAGTTTGTTCTTAGTTGCTTCAGTATAGAACCATGCCTCCTTCTCCACTAAATTTACAACACAGGCAATGTGGCAACTACGAACGAGTAGCTGCCCTATGAATGATCGCCCTGCAACATGTTCTACAACAGAAGGCCTGGGTTTGTACTGAATAATGCTGTTTGGCAGTCCAACTGCGATATTTGCTGTTGGGTATTGCATTATTCTCCAGGACTTAGTGAGTCTCAACAGTTGAAGGATCAATATCTTTGATTGTTATACCCTCGTTGAAAGTTTGACTGGCACATATTCCACTGCTGGTTTCTGTTGGTAATATACTGGCGTCTCATGTCCATCCTATCTGACATGTTATTACACATATCACCACGACGTGACCAGGGCATGTTGTTGCCCAAGCGCCCAAGCTGACAAAGAGATGGGATGTTGTTGCCGAAGCGCCCAACCTGACAAAGAGATGGGATGTTCATAGCTTGATTGGTGCATTGCTGGTATGTGTTGCCAGTTCTTACACATGTCCTACTGTCCCAGTTTTGCTGGTTGCACATTGAGTTGCCTTGTCTGCCCAGCATATTAGCTTGATTGCACATTGAGTTGGCTTGTCTGCTCTGCATATTAGCTTGGTTGCACATGGAGTTGGCTTGTCTGCTCAGCATATTAGCTTGGTTGTACTGTCCACCAGCTTGGTTGCAATGAAATCTATTGATGGAGCTGCCCTGGTTACCTTGGTAATTACTTTGTTCCTCCATTCTTGCTTTCCTGAACAAAATAAAGATGGAGAATAAAAGAAAAGTTATTAGTAGTTGTAGCATCCATTATTGGATTATACTAACGCTTGGGGTGGGCAGCAGTTGGCTAGTCTTTACATTGCGCTTCCAAGTCCTGTCCAGTAGGTTTGCACTGGCAAGAACACACACACATTGATATCCTTCTTAACACACCCCTTCCAAGATTTCCTTGGTCTGTCACAACCTCTGTTGCCTGCCAACTGCAATTTGGGGATGGTGTTGATGCAAAAATAGTTGCAACTACTAAACAAATGAACAGACTACATGCTACATTCTTAAAACCGGTAAACTGATATTGACGTTCATTTATGCTTTGTGTCTATACATGGATGGTTCAGATTGTTTAAATCAAGTCAGAAAAATCCAACTGACCATCTTTCTGCCCGTCTCCACTGTCTGAAAGACGTCCTTCTCCTCCTTGTATCGTTTGTTCTCTGTTCCTCAGACGAGACACTTGAGTTCAAGTCTTCTGATCTTCTTCCCTCTTCCTCTGTCCCTTCCTCTGCTGTAGGTGATGACTCGTTGGTTGTGTTGACCTCTGGAGCAGCACTACTTGTTTCCTCATCAGTTTCAACTTGAGCTTCCTGCTGTTTTGGTACATGAGTCTCTAGTTGTGGTGGTGGGGCAGTCGACTCTGCATCAGTATCACAATCGTCTGTAAATATCATTGAGACGAAAAAATGGGATATATCATCTGCTTCTTTTCTTAGCATCCACAATGTTATGCCATTCAGAAGCAAATTGTAGAACACACAATGGTTGACTCTACACCTACTTTGCTGTAAAGACAAATGGGTGAAGCTAGTGCACTTTCAATGCTTTTTATTTCTTTGGCATTGATGACTGGAAATAGTAATTTTATAAGCAATCTTATTCGCGTATATACAGCACATCAGTACTATGAACATCAAGTAACACGTTTCTTATCGCTTCAGATCCGTTTTGGAGTGTTCATGATGACAAAACTTATCCGTTTCAGCTGGCCTAACCGATAGAACCGTTTCATTTTTTGCATCATGAACGGGGCCTAAGTCAAAGAAAAGTGCCTTGTGACATTTGTAAGGGAAAGAAACAAAATCAGGGGAAAATATACTGGACGAACCTGGCTTGGAGCTTTTGCTGTCACTGGAACCATGTTCACTCTGGATTGAAGTAACTTTTGCCTGTGGTTCCTCCACCACCTCCTGCCACAGAAGACACTATGTTAGATTATTTATAATCTAACACCAAAGAACTTACATGTAATGCAATGACTTGTGTCCGAAAACCATGACACACAAGATACTGTAAATGCATTTAAGTTCACAGAGATTTAATTTTGCAGTAGCGGGACAATGGACTTTTCGCGGTGGATTTAATTTCGCGGTAGCACCATGCACTGTAGTCTCTTACTGTTATGGAAAAATGTTTTAAAAAAACATCAAACCACCGAAAGTTTCTGAATTTACAGTATTCCAACAGGAGCTTATTCAGGATGCATAACTCAAGAACTAACACCAGAACAAAAACATGTAATGCAATGAATACAGCAATTATAACCAAAAGGTGTGACGTGTAGTTCAGTATAATATAACCAGCTGCTGCCGCGCCGCGAAGCTGGTGTGTTACGCCATAGGATAGTTATACAAGCTATATGGATATAGATACAGAAAAGACGGGGTATTCCTACTGGAGCTAGACCTACCGGTCTAGTTAAAGACCTCAACAAAACTATGTAAGTGTTATAATCTACAATGGGTGGTACTCACAGGTTGGGTTGGTAGGATGACAGCATAGAACTTCCCATCCCATGTGACTGGTTCTTGTGGCTCATCACAAACTGGTGTTCCTGGTGTCGTTGGTGTGCTGTCCATGAGAGCCTCATCATCAGAAGTAGCACTGGCCTTCTGCACCTCCAGGCTGTCAGGAGTACGGCAGTTTGGTCTCGGTCCATCAGCATCAAACTGTGACTCTTTGGAGACACCGTCTTCCGGGGATGGTGGATTCTCTTTCTCATCTCTACATGGTGTACTCGTCACCGTGCAATCACTGGTATCAGTATCAATTCTGGAGGGACTTGCGCCTGATGAAAGATTTGTTTCATTTTCTTTTGCCCCCTGCTGAGCTTGCAAAGCACAGATGGGAACCGTTGCACCGCTATCTTCAATTGGAGCAGTTTCTGCTTGACTAGAAGGACCTTGTTCTGGATCACAGCTTTCATCCTGACAAGGTGTGTCTGGTCTCCAGTTTCCAGCATCTTCCTCCTTCAGCTCGAGGGCAATCTCAGCTTTCTTGATGACTTTCTCAAGATGGGTCATGACAAGCTGACTGGTGTTTTTCTCTTCCCAGTCTTGCTGAATGGTTAGGAGATGGTTCAGGGTATTCTTCAGAGCTTGTGCAGACATTGTGTCAATCCCAAAGGCACGTTCTCTGAAAAAACTCGTGAACGCTTCTGTTCTTTGCTCATACAGGTCTTCCAACTCTCTCTCCATCTGAATTGTTTCAGGTTCAGGAGAAGGCAACTTTCTTGACCTTTTCTCAATCTCTCTTAGTCTTAACCTTGTTTTCAATTGTTGAATCTTTTTTTCTACAGATGAAGCCTTATTGGAGAGATATTTGTAAACATGGCCCCTCCTTCTCTCAAAGATATATAGACATCTCATGCTGTAGATGATGACTTTTGCTTCCAGCATCTCCTTCTCTAAAGAATTCATACTATCTTTCAAAGTACCAGAGTCAATGTTAGGTGCAATGGAGGACAGAGTATCCTGCTGTTTGTTAAGTTCTACAAGCCTCTGCTGATAGTAAACAATGAGCTCTTTTTGATTTAGGCACTGGCCCTCTCTTTCCCTTGTCGTAAGCAAAGGGTCAGCTCTGAAGTTCAAAGATGGACAGTCTGGCATCATACTTGCATGCTGACTGTCAGTTTCTGAGGGATTGGCTAAGCCTCCATTTTCACTTTGCTCTGACACTGCACTTGTATCTTGTTGGATATTTAACGACTTGACTGTTTCTTGTGGCTCATCGCAAACTGGTGTTGCTGGTGTCATCGGTGTGCTGTCCATGAGAGCCTCATCATCAGAAGTAGCACAACTCTTCTGCACCTCCAGGCTGTCAGGAGTATGGCAATTTGGTCTAGGTCCATCAGCAGCAAACTGTGACTCTTTGGCAACACCGTCTTCCAGGGATGGTGGATTCTCTTTCTCATCTCCACATGGTGCATTCGACATCATGCAATCACTGGTACCAGGACATATACTGGAGAGACTTAAGCCTGGTGAAGGATTTGTTTCATTTTCTTTTGCCCCCTGAGTTTGCAAACTACAGCTGGAAACCAAGGCACCACCCTCTCTCTCTTGGACAGTTTCTGCCTGACTAGAAGGACCTTTCTCTAGATCACAGCTCCCATCATGACAAGGCGTGCCTGGTCTTGAGTTTCCAGCATCTTCCTCCTTCAGCTTGAGGGCAATCTTAGCCTTCTTGATGACTTTCTTGAGATGGATCATCATGAGCTGGTTGTTGTCTTTCCTTTCCCAGTCCCGCTGGATGATGATGAGATGGTCCAGGGTATTCTTCAGAGCTTGTGCAGACATTTTTTCAATCTTGAAGAGACGTTCTCTGTGCCAACTCATTAACAATTCTGTTCTTTGCTCATACAGGTCTTCCAACTTTCTCTCCAACGGAGCTATTTCAGGTTCAGGAGAGGACAGCTTCTCTGACCTTTTCTTCATCTTTCCTAACTTCTTTCTCCAGAATAAAATCTTTTGTTCTACAAATGAAGCCTGCTCACAGATTTTGTCAATATTCCTCCTTTTCTGAAAAACATACAGACATCTCAAGCTGTAGATGCAGACCTTTTCTTCAAGCATCTTCCTCTCTAAAGAATTCAGACGGTCTTTCAAGGTACTGGAGTCATTTCTACGTGCCATGGATGACAGGGTATTGTGCTGTTTAACTAGTTCTTCAAGCCTCTGCTGGTGGTAAATAAGAGTCTCATTTTGATTAAGGCCTTGGCCCTCTCTTTCCCTTGTTGTAAGCAAAGGGTCAGCTCTGAAGTTCAAAGATGGACAGTCTGGTACCATGCTTGCAGCATGACTACCAGTGGCACTTTGCTCTGACACTGCACCTGTATCTTGTTGGACATTCAACTCATTATTCTGTCCCATGTGGGCATCATCCAACATATTGCCTTCTTCCAAGGCATTGATATCATTAGTTGGAGACGGTTCGCCACATCTAGCTGGAATCGGTTGTTCTACAGTGCCATGTTCATTACTCCTAGGTTCCCCATATTTCTTTCTGTCTTCTTGTTGGTTACTGAGCTCTTCAGCCAATGTTTCAGCATCTTCACTGCCATCCTCACCTTGAGTTGTGTGTATTGAACTTATCTTGTCTTCCACAGCACTGGAACAGTCACATGCACTAGGTTCTGCTCGACAAGATGTTTTATCTGAAGATTCTGAATGCTTAGGAGAGCTGTAGAGGTAGGGCTTTGATGGAAGGCCTCTAGATTGCAAGTCACCAGATGATGTACAAGATGAGCCCTTTACCATTGCTGGACAGGGTTTTGGATCATCATATTTTTGCCTCTTTGAAGAGATGTCTTTTTCTCGTTCTTTCTTTCTCTTTCTCATTTTCATTCTCATTCTCTTCTTTTCTTTTCGACTGAGACCCTTGGCTTCCTCCTTCGAGACAATCTCTCCTTCTTTCAGTGCAGCATCAGCATGTTGGTCACTATCCTTAGCTTTGGTGTTAAGTTGTTCACCCTCAGCATTCATGTTGCCACAAGCTGGTATGTCCGGTGACTTGCTTGATGATATGTCTGCATCATGGACCTTTGATTGAGCTGACTCACTGCTATCACCACTGCCGCCTGTTAGTCTTCCACATTTTTCACTGACTGACATGGTGCTGCAGCTGCTAAATGAGCTGAAGGATGCTGTTTGTTCAACCCCATGCTCTTTTGTCTCACCATCAGGCTGCTCTCGCTCTTCACAACCATTCTCCAAGGGGGCGCCGCACCTCTTGTTGAGTTTACTTAGTTGATCCCTAAGATCTTGTAGGATCTTGCTTCTCACTTCCACTATTGTTGATTCATCTCCACTGCTTCTGATGTTGTTGGGCTCAGATTGCCGCCTCTTCCGGATCCTTGGATCCCTACAGACATTGCTCGAAATGCGTGTGACATTTCTTGACCTGAGATCTTGGTAATTAGGATTGGACGTCACAGCTGGAGGGAACTGTGGTTGAAGTGCACCTGACTGATTCCTCAAAGTCAAAGAGTTCTGCAGAGGCCTTATCAGTTGTTGACCAACTGTACCAACTGTTTGTACAAGTAGTGCAGTAGATTCCACATCCCTGACATCGTTAGACGCTGGAGGATGAGTGGGAAGACCTGTGTTGGGTGACGTAAGGGGAGTTGAAGCTGGAAGTGTTTGGGGTGCAGATTTACGTCTCAGCCTCTTAGCTGGACTGGGATAGCTCTTCCAATGGAGGGCTTCTAAATCAATGGTGTTGACTGAGTTTGCCTTTGTTCGTGGATCTTTGAGAATTCCTTTGCATTCAAGAGGTATGTTGATGGGTTTGAAGTACACATCTTTCCCAGATGGCAGTCGCTTTGGTCGAATGAGCTTGTGTTCATGAAACACAGGAGGCCTGTTGAGTGATTTTTTCTCCATTGTTGTTGCATGTTGGCTTTCAAGTGAGTGAGGGGAATTCCCAGGGGATGGTATCTTTAGAGACAATGTCGTCAGATGTCCATCTGTTCCCATAATTGTTGGCTGAGAGACAGAAGCGTGTCTGTTTGAAGGTGGAGATAACAGAGCTTTGATCGACAGATGAGGGTCGCTGATCGACTCCACAAGGAAGTCTGGGGGCTTACTCAGAAATGATGCTGTCTCATCAATAGGGGGAGTCTTCCTGTCTGCTCCTTTTTCTGACTCAGAAAGATCATCACCCCTGCATCCAATTGGCTGAAATACATTAGCATCCGATCTTGCCGCCACTGTTTTCATCAGCTCCTCCTGATGGTGATCATCATTCTCCGTTTCCATCAGTGGCGTCTCCACACTCTGTTCCTCCGCCAGTGGCGTCTGCATCTCTGTCAATGGTGTGTCTAGTGGCGTCTCTGCCAATGGTGTCTCTATACCTTGTGTCTCCAGTAGTGGAGTCTCAGCACCCTGCAGCAGCATCTTTGTTGAAATTGGGGGCTTACTCAACAGGAATGACGCTGTCTCGTCTATTGGGGGAGTCTCTCTCTGTGCTGCTTTTTCCGACTCGGAACGATCACTACTCTTGCATCCAATTGGCTGAAATAGAAGAGTAGCATCCAGTCTCACCTCCAATGTTCTTTTTAACTCCTCCTGATGATCGTCAGAAAAGCCATTCCATGTGGGGCTATAAGGCACACCTTCTTGAAGCTTTTCTGGTGACTCTGGAACTTCTTGGACCCCTTCCATACTGGTATCCATGTCAATCAATGTGTAGTTGTCCTCTGCGTGAGGTTTCGTCTCTTCTGTGCTGGTATCCATGTCCACCAACAGATAGTTATCCTGTTGGTGCGGGTTTGATAAATCTTCTGTAATTACTGGGGTGCTAATCTCCTCTGGCTGATTTTCTTCCGAGATGTCCATGTCCACAGACTCATAGTCATCCTGACAAGGTTTGCTGACATTGTCCTCAACAGAAGTATCCGTATCTACAGGGTCACAGTCATCTTTTCCACGTTCAGTGCTTTGAGATCCATGGACAGCTGTTGGAACTGTTGCGTAATGGGCTTCAGAACTCTGGAGAGAAGAATCTGGCTGGACAGACCCCTTCGATAGAGCTGATGTCTCATCTTTGCTCAGATCATTACCATCATGCATTGTACATTGTTCTTGAAAACCAGTTACATGTATACACAAAGCTTGATGCAATCCAGCAGCTTCTTCAGGTGGCTCAGAATCTGTCTGAATAGACTCCTTGGATAGGGTTGATGTCTCCTCTTTCCTCAGATCATTACCATCATGCATTGTACATTGTTCTTGAAAACCAGTTATACACAAAGCTTGATGCAATCCAGCACCTTCTTCAGGTGGTTCAGAATCTGTCTGAATAAAGTCCTTGGATAGGGCTGATGTCTCTTTGCTCAGGTCATCACCGTGCTGTATTGTACATTGTTCTCCAATATCAGTTGTACACAAAGCTTCTTGTGATGGTTCTGTTTCACAAGTAGTGCTCTCTGTACTATCTTCAGATTTAACATCCTTCATTTCAGGCCCTCCTGACTCCTTGAGCACTTTCATAGCCAAGAGGATACTCTCTCGCTCTGCAGCGGTTGTGACATCCTTCAGTTTTACCTGCATTTCTCTATAGAGCTGCTTGAGGATGACAGAACTAGTCTTGACTTCCTCTGTCCCTTCTGGTGACGATTTGCCTGTGAAGAGCTCTTCATTGGCACTGGATGTTGGACGAATGGTGTCGTCTTTGACTTGCACAGTCTCTTTTTGTGACTCTGACATCTTGTCATTGTTAACTTTTGCTCTAGGTTGAATACTGCCAGCCTCCTCTTGTGATTTTTTGGCACTAGAGACCTTTGTTGTTGGTTGAGTGGCTCCAGTCTTGCCATCCCCACTCCGTTCCTGTGATTCAGGCACCTTGCCAGCTTGCGTACTGGACATGGGTCGAGAACTGGACACGACAGAAGTAGGACTTTTGCTGTTCTGCACCTTGCACACTAAAGACCTCCCTTTGGCATTTGCAGTTGTGTCTGTTTTGTTGTCCTCCTGTGCATTCGGTCCAGAAGCAGAGGATCTATCCTTGTTAACTTTTAGCTCTGTCTTTGCAGGCTCTCCATGGGTTTTCACTTTTGTTGAAGCTACTTTTTCCAGTTTGGTAAGCTCTGCCTTGGCACTGGATGTTGGACAAATGCTGCTGTCTTGGACTTGCCCAGTCTCTTTTTGTGACTCTGACATCTTGTCCTTTTTAACTTCTGCTCTAGACTGAGAGATGCCAGTCTTGACTTGCACAGTTTCCTCTGGTGACTTTTTATCACTAGAGACCTCTACCTTGCCATTGACGTCTCTTGCTTGGGTACTGGGCATAGGTCGGGAACTTGGCAACATAGAACTTCCGCTGCCCTGCACATTCAACACTGAAGACCTCCCATTGGTTCTGGAAGTTGTGTCTGTTTTGTTGTCCTTCTGTGCAGAAGCTGAAGAGCTACAAGTATCCTTGTTAACTCTTAGCTCTGTCTTTGCAGGCTCTCCATGGGTTTTTACTTTTGCTGAAGCTACTTTTTCCTGTTTCGTGGACTCTGCCTTGGCACTGGATGTTGGACAAACGCTGCTATCTTGGACTTGCCCAGTTTCTTTTTGTGACTCTGACACCTTGCCCTTTTTAACTTCTGCTCTAAGCTGAGACATTCCAGCCTTGACTTGCTCAGTCTCCTCTTCTGACTTTTTGTCATTAGAGACCTCTGCTCTGAGTTGAGTGGCTCCAATGTTGCTTTCTACACTCCGTACCTGTGATACATGCACCTTGCCATTGAAGACTCTAGCTTGGGACATGGGTCGAGAACTGGACACAGTAGAAGTAGAACTTTTGCTGTTCTGCACCTTGCACACTGAAGACCTCCCTTTGGCATTTGCAGTTGTGTCTGTTTTCTTGTCCTTCTGTGCATTCTGTGTAGAACTAGAAGCAGAAGAGCTATCCTTGTTAACTCTTTGTTTTGTCTTTGCAGGCTCTCCGCAGGTTTTCACATTCGTTGCAGCTACTTTTTCTCTTTTGGTTAGAGTAGACTTTATCTCGTGTCTTCGCCTTTTTAGCTTG
The DNA here is from genome assembly GCA_019207045.1 of Branchiostoma floridae x Branchiostoma belcheri. NCBI lineage: Eukaryota > Metazoa > Chordata > Leptocardii > Amphioxiformes > Branchiostomatidae > Branchiostoma > Branchiostoma floridae x Branchiostoma belcheri. The sequence goes on along the minus strand of CM033024.1, from coordinate 11,335,098 downwards.
CTTCCCAAATGGTCAGGGGATACACTCGCATCTGACTTCCTCTTCTGACCATGCCCAGTCCTTTCTGTGGAATAGTTGGGTTCTTTTCTTTCCAATACTTTCTGTGGAGGATGCTGTGTTCTGTTTTCACCCCTGGCCAACATTTTCTGCCTGTCCTCCCTTGGTTTCACCTTATTTTCAACAGTACGTGAGTTTGGATGTCTGTTTTTCCAAGTCCTGCTTTTGCATATAAAGGGGTGTGCACTTCTGCTTTGGTGCCTCAGCTTTCTCTCAAGCTTCTTACTCTCCTTCCACCTTTTGCTCTTCTTTTTGTTTTGCCTTCTCCAGTTGTCCCATTGCCTTTGAACCTCTGCATCCTGTATCAGCAAGCTCTCCAAATTTGATGAATCAGAAGCAGGCTTTTCAGAACTGCATGATTCCCCATTGTTACCAGCTTTTCTATCCTGTACGTTTACTGCACAACTCTTGACCTTGCCTTCAGCCTGTTGCTGCTCTACACTGGACTGGCGCACTTGTCTGCTGTTGAACAAAGCTTGTCCCACTGACTTTGTGTCTGGCTTCTGTGATTGTGCAACTGCTTTAAAGAAGTGCCTTTTTTCTTTCCATTGCTCCTTGCTGACTTTTCGATCCAGCTTTTTCAGTCCCATCTTGGTCAAAATTTTGTTAGTGGGGTTTTGACATACGTCGACCAATCTATAGACCTTTGTTCCATCCTTGGATGAAGAGTCTGCTGCGTCAGGCTGAATCAGAGGAGACTTTTCTTTGACAGTTGGTAACATTTGATCAGGAGTTTGCATTGTATCAAGTGGCAAAGACAGCTCAGGACACCTCACCTGCCTTAGGCGGTCAGTAAGGCTTATTTTTCCCTCAGCAGGAAATTTACTTTCGTCCTTTGGAGTGCTACACTTCCCAGTTTCAACATTCTCACCAGCAGTGGGAACTATGGTGACAATGTTGAGATTGTGATCTCGTTTGAATGAGTTGCTGGTGGCATCTTCATTGGACACTTTCTCTTCATTCTTGTGATCAGGAGAATTCAATGTTTCTCCAGTATCATCGGTTTTGGGCACACCCTCTGACACTGACATACTTTGCTGGTTCACAGCAGACTGGTCACTTGACGCAGAATCCCTTGAAGTTGAGGATGTACTTGTACATACTGGATTATCAACTGGCTCACTAAACGGCACCCCTTTGGTATCAGGTGGCTTTTCCTCCCCCTCTTCTTTCATACATTCTGCACTGACTGCTTTGTTGCTTTCCCTCACATCTTGCTGAGCACTTTGACCTTTCCTCCCTTCTCCAATCATATCTGTACCTTGGTCAGAGTAGGAGACAGGGCAGTCAGATTCAGAGTCAACATTATGAGAGGATTTATGTTTGGAAAATTCTACAGAGGCCTTCCCAGTTTCAGCTTCAAACCTTTTCCGTTCATCCTGCAGTTGTTCTAACTTTAGTTTGAGTTGCTTCTCTTCTTCTTTCAGTTTCAACAGCTTGGAATTCACTGAGTATTCCATGTGTTCCATCTTTACTGAAATCTCCTCATTGCTGGTATCTTCCTTGTCTTTGCATTTTTCCTCTGTATGGTCCTGTTCCAACTTCAGTTTGAGTTGCTTCTCTTCTTTCTTCACATTTAACAACTTGGAATCAATTGAGAATTCCATAGGTTCCTCCTTTACTGAAATAGTTTTTTCATTACACTTATGGTCCTCATCTTTGCATTTTTCTTCTGGATGGTCTTGTCTCTCCACACTATCTTCTGAGCCTGATGGAGATCGTGCCAAAGAGGAATCTGCATCCTGTGAGAGTAACAGGTCATCCTTTTCACCTACTGATAGCTGCCTTGAGTCTGTTGTAGCTGCAGGATCACAGTTGGACACAGTTGCATCCTCTGAATCTACATCTTTTCCTTTAACCTTAACCTCTAGCTCTCCAGCTTCTTCCCTGAGCTCATCTCCACCTCTGTGAGACTCTTGACTGGTAAAGGGTAAAGTGTAATCTATTGCTGGCTGCTCATAATTGTCATCTTGTTGGAGAAAACTTAATTCATCCACAAGCTGCTCAGGTAGTTCTGCATCCAAGGAGAAGACATCAATGTCCAATGCACAGTAAGATATAGAGGAACCTCCCCAGACTTCTTCCACCTGCATGGTGAAGTCAATTCCCTCTTTTGAAGTAGAGTCACAATTCTCACCTAACGCAACATCTCTGTTTGCAGTATCCACCTGGGGGACATCTCTACAACTTCCAGCATCTTTCTCTTCCTTGCTGGTGAACTCGCGCATTGCTGAACAATCATCCATACCATCATGTTCAGTTACATTGTCCACATCAGCAGAAACTGCTGGACTTGTGCAGATATCAACCTCCTGATCATGGGGCTCCTCTTGCATGTCATCTTCCTGTTCAGGAAGGGAATCCATCTCTTGTTCTGTCTCATCACTTGAACCATCCTCCCCATTGAGTGATCGAATGTCCACCAAGTCCAGAGACCTTCCCAGGCCTTCAATGAAGTCCAGACCGTGGTCAAGCACACTGTCATTGTCCACTTCGCTTTCCTCATCCTCAGCAAAGTCTGATATGCGGCGAGGATGAGTGAGTGAATGAGTACTGGAAGGCCCCTTGACCTCCCTGAGACTGGGTCTGTCAAACCCTGCTGTAGGGAAAGGGCCAGATACTAGCACATCAAGAGATGTGTGTGTGTCAGATGTCTGTGTGTCAGATAATTTCTTCCAGTCTTCAGAAGTATCACCAGATTGGTTGCTCTCTACGTCGATTGACTCAGACTCTCTGGGGCCGGCTCTCTTGGACTCTCTTGTGGTGAAAGGAACAGACACTTGTGCATCAGGCGATCTTACAGTCTGTGTGACAGATACCTCCTTGCTGCCTTCATAAGTACAACCACATTGGTGAGTCTCAATGTCAATTGCCTCAGACTCTCTGGGGCCAGCTCTCTTGGAAGCTTCCTCCCTGCCTTCAAAAGTATCAGCAGATTGGCTGGTCTCTACGTCAATTGACTCAGACTCTCTGGAGCTGGCTCTTTCTGACTCTGCTGAAGTGATAGGGCCAGGCACTTGCACATCGGGCAATTTTTCATCAGCCTGTGAGTCAGATACTTCCTCCCTGTCTTCGGTAGTATCAGAAGATTGGTGGAACTCTTTGTCAATTGACCCAGGCTCTCTGGAGCTGGATCTCTCTGACTCTGTCATAGTGAAAGGGACAGACGCTTGCACATTAAAGGATTTCATAGCCTGTGTGACAGTCACTTCCTCCCTGTCTTCAGAAGTATCAACACATTGGCTGGTCTCTACGTCAATTGACTCAGACTCTCTAGGGCTGGCTCTTTCTGAATCTGACTCCACTGTAGTGAAAAACCTGGGCACTAGCACATCAAGCGATTTTACAGTCAGTGTGTCAGATACAGATACTTCCTCCCTATCTTCAGCAGTATCAGCAGATTGGCAGGACTCTTTGTCAATTGTTCCAGACCCTCTGAGGTTGGCTTCAGCAGCACTAATTTCTGTAGGGTTGTTGTCTACTTCATTTGCATTCCCAGTCCAGCTGTCCTGGCTAGTTTCAGGAGAATGGCTTGTGCTTTTCATGCTGTCTTCTTCATCTCCACTTCCAGTCCAGATGTCCAGGGTCAGGAACTCCTCTGACAACCCACTGCTTTCTGAACTTGTGCTTTTTCTCCTTTCCCCAACAGATGAGTTACGTGACCCATTACAGACAACAGAATTATGATCAATATGCTCCAGTACCACTACCGCTGATCTCATTTTAATGTCATCAACTTCTGATGGCTGTTTTAGAAACAGTCCTTCCTTTTGCTTGTTCCTACTATCGTTACTCTTCTTCTTCTCCAAGGAGGCAGCTTTTGGAGACACATCTGCTGAACTTTGATTATACATAAAGTCCACTGGCTTTCTTCTCCTAGCCAGCTTTGGGTCTTTGACCCTATCCATGATATCCATGATATCCATGACAGCACTACTTTGTTTGGATGTTTTACAGCAACCATTTGTTACATCTCGTTTGGCAGGTGTGGTTTTGACTTTCTTGTCCTTTCTCTTCAGTGATATCTTCCTATCTGGCTTCACAAACAGGTGTCCCTTGGTTTTCATTGAGTCATGTTTCCTTTCTTTGATTGAAGAAAGACACACATTTTTCTTGTGGTTGGCTGAACTCTCAGTTCTTGATGTGGATTTTACTTTGCTTTGCTTTGGAGGTGTTACTCTTTTGTGATTGGTTGCAGTCTTGGATGAGGATTTTTTTTTGTGTCCGGCGCCATCTTGTTTTGGATTTGTTGCACATTTGTTGGTTGCTGTTTTAGTTACTGATGTGGAATGTATTTGGTCGTGAGTGCCGTCTTCTTTTGGATTTGTTACGGCTGCAGTCAGTGCCTGTCTGCCCTTCAGAACTGCACGCTTCTTCTTCCAAACTTCACATTTTGTCTGACTTGACAATGGTGATGGATTGGCAGTTGCAGTTTTCTGACACACATGTTCTACTGATTTCCTGCGATCGGGTGCCACGGATTCCAACATGGGGAACCCCTCAACAATTCGATGGACAGTCGGCTGGCTGCCTTGCTCATCTACCTCAGTCACGTCTATGAGCGTTATGGCTGCATATGGAAGTACTTGCCGTGGTCTCTTCACAGGCAGTCCCTCATCGCTGTATTCATACAGGTAAACCTGGAAACCAACAAAAGAATTGTTCAAGAGTCTGAAAAAATGCACAGAATCTGTATATCTGAATACAACTATGCATGCTATGTACAGTCAGACCTGTCTATAGCGGCCACTCAAGGGACTGGTCAAAATTGGCCACTATAGAGAGGTGGCCACTATAGAGAATAATTATATGCTAATTAATTGACCACAAGCAATAAGTTACACATGGTTTTAGTACCCACTGATCTTTATTCAAATAATACTGTACTGTACATGTACTTCAATGATTTTTACACTATATGTAACAAAAGCTATAAAAAGTTTTAAATGTTCTACAGTTGATATTGTCTGAAGAGACCGGTATCGTCATATTTCTTTGATCTTTCGTCTTGTATCCTTTGATACTTCGCCGTCCGTGTGTTCCCGCTCGCGTTCACACGTCAGATTCGCCCATTATGCTACTCACTAGAAAAGTCAAGTCATTTTAGACTTATCTCTTAATAAATGTAAGAATAAAATCCATCATAGTCTAAAGTTCATATCATTTTCTCTTTGTTACAATTTATTTAGAAATTTTTGTGATGTGAATTAACCTAAGCGATAGTGTATTAGAACGTAACTTTAACACAATTTACCTCCGTAATATTGGTGTCGTCTATTGACCTTACATGACCTCGTTTGTCAGCGGGTATGGGTAGCGACAGTTTACGAAGTTTTGTTTTGAAAATAAGTCAAAGAGGTTTTAAATCCGGCGTAGGGTGACGATACGGCCGCTGTATATGGCCGAACGCGTGCCCAAACATAGATCAGCGGTCCGTGTGGCCGTAATCCGCAGTGTTTTTGTACCTGCGGGACTGGAAATCGTGTGGCCGTGGCCGCGTTGGACAGGTGGCTGCTAAGCCTATTTCTTAATCATTACGAATCCAAGGGACCGACAAAAAGTGGCCACTATGGGCAGGTGGCCGCTAATACAGGTTTGACTGTAGTCATGTATGGTGGTTCTGAAAAAGTGAATTCATTCATCAATGTCAAATCTTTTATCTTATTTGAGATTTTTGTCATAGTTATCAAGGATTCGGAGACAAGCAATAAGTAGCGATCCAGACATACTGTTAATCTTGAAAACCTTGTGAAATTGAGTCCCCACGAAAACAAATGGATTTCCAGTTTGGGATCACAGTACAGTATGTGTCAGATCCAGGTTTTGTCCTGGACAATATTCCAATAATGGCCTATGGTATGTAGGAAGTTAATTGACATACCAAGGGTTCGTTAACCTGCCTTTCGTAAAACAGAATTTATATCCTATTTGTGCTACAATTTACATTCCTGCTCTTACCTGCGTTTTCAGGTATTGTTCCCAGTACTTGTCAGTCAGCCTGGGGGGTTCCCTGGACACGTGGCAGTCATGGTTGGGGTCGGGGTCCGACCTGCTGTCGTGTGCCACGGCAAGGACCCGCCCTAGCAAGACCTGTAAGATTCACACCAGGATAGAATATTAACAACAACATAACAATATCATCAGATAAGAGGCATTTTCCCTATAAGATCCGCTTCTAAAAACATCTAGAGTTTCTAAAGAGAGTCTATGAGCGTCTGTAATTAGAGTCTATGTTATGTTGGCCATGTACTCCGTTTGCCTCTAGTGACTGTCCAGCTTACAAATACAATTCAATCTCTACAACTGGATTAAAAAAAACAGAGATTTACTTCCAGAGCTTTGAGTGACATCCACACTCAGAATGAACTGGCAGACCAATTCAATACAAGTAAAACTAACTAGAAATACTGGTTGAACATGTCAATTCACTAAATCCTAAGGATCATGCAAATGTCACTCAAATGTAAATCATGTTTTCATAGTTCTCTATGGTAAAGACCATGCCAGAGGAAAAGTTATTGCCCTTTGTGATGCAAAGTGGGGTCCCATGTACTGGAGAGTTGTAGAGATTGAATTGTATTTGAATATTGTTTACTCCGATGTCTAACCTTCATAAATGCACCAAGACAGAATATGTTTCTATCAAACTTTGAAACATGGAAGGGGTAGACAGGGTAAAAACGAGGTGTGGGTCAACTAATACAAATTTTCCCTCAAGGCAAGTACTGTATATCAGATAATGTTATTGGCATACAGATATATAACCCTGACAATGGGATTAAATTTTCTTTTTAATATCTACTTGTGTGTGCTTCTGACTTAAGTACACTAAACTAAAGTAAGGAAACTAAAGGCAAAGTCTGCCATCTCCTACTGCCTTGTTGACTTTATGGGACAAATGAGTCATCCAGTAATAAAACAAATGCTTTTAACAATTTTTACATTTTTATGGTATCTGCATCTGAAAAAAAATACAATAATGAAACTGATCAACTTCTGTGAACAGGACTATCATCAAGCACTGTGGATGACACGAAACCATACCCATGCTAGAAAACCTTTTGATGGTTAGAACAACTGTTATTTCTAAGCTCTTGCCTTGATCTTACCTTGTAGATCAACAGTCTTGTTCTTTTGCGTTGGAATTTAGCTGCCTGACATCTTAGACATACGTCAGCATTTTTCTTCAGGTAAACTCCTTTCGTGCTGTCACCAAGCACACTTCTACCCTGGGATGGGACTGCAGTTTTTCCCTAAACATTAAAGATATCCAAAATTCAATCAGACAACTAATTAAAAAAAGACATAATCTCACACTTTTACAACCATTCTCAATTATTAATTCTCCAAAGAACATTAAGTTGTACTTCTTCCCTCTTCCCACAGCTGAGCTTCTGGTTAAAATTTTAAAGTGGGAGACCCAAGTTCAAGTCCTGGAGAGGGCATCTCAGTTGGGGTCGCAGTTGTCTTTTGGAAGGGATATGATCAAAGAGGTACCTCTAGCAAATTAAAGGGGAAAGGCTACCCATCTGTGAAAATATACCCTGCTTAACAAAAAGCAAGAAAACTTGCTGACCTATACGCAATTATCTTACCGGAAGACACTAAAAGGTGAACAAGAACAAACTCTGAGAAGTTTCACACTTTCATCAAGCCTATGTTAACATGAAAAGCACATGCTTGGAGGTTTATAGTGTGAGCTGCACAACCAGTACTTGCCTTTGGAAAGTTATCTGTCCCACCAGATGTAGTGAAGAGATATCTCTCTGTCACATCCCTTCCATGCACTTTCATCTCCTGCCGTTTACTGCTGAAATCTGCACAACACAAGAGAAATGTCATGGAAGCTCATCTGTGTTGGTAGTAATCATTAAATCATGGTACAATGCTAAGCTTTCTTCCAACACAAAGGTATACACGGAACAAATTTTCAAAGACCACTGTCGGCTATTTCAGGATCAATACTGATGACCAATCACTTCAGAACGTAAACTCACTAGAGTTACGGACACGTGATCTTAGCAACAAATAATCTTGCGGACATGTGACATCTGCGAGTTCACGTTCTGAAGTGATTGGTCATCAGTAATGATCTTTGGCTTAAGAAGGCGACAGTGGTCTTTGAAAATTTGATCCATGTATACCTTTGTGTTGTCAGAAAGCTTAGCATTGTACTACAAGAGAAATGTGTAAAGCTCAATAATTCTATACAGAGAAAACTGCAAGCATCCAGCTACAATTTACTCTAAACGCCTGGTGTCCCTTCAAGTTTTTAAAAGTTCAGCATCGCTGAATACATGTTAAGATTTCCTTGTTTCTCGTACTTTTTAAAATAGAAAAAATAACAAGCATATACTGTAAAATCAGAAGGGCAGGGAGGATAAATTGAATATAGCTGTATTCACTCCATAGAAATTAGTCTATCAAGACATAAACCTGGTTCTCAGGATTTGTTTTCATTATGTTTCTCCAGCTACGCATTTTTTTTTTCAAATCAATGAACCAACAAACTACATTAGTATGGTCCCAAGGCCATGCAATATGCCAAGGAAAGCAGTTTCTACAGCACATCCTTTCAAAATGATCTCAACGTAAGGTGATTAAAGAGTGTGGAAATGTCCCAGAGTTATCATCATCATCATCATTTTTGCAGTGACAGAGCCTTGTGGCATATGAAACATGGTAGCTACTTAGTACTAGAGCTTCGTTGATGTCTACAAATACACAGATGGCATTCTTCATTTCCTGGCCAGACAGCCACAACAGGTCTTTCTGATCAAGCCATGGTGCATGTTGTGAGGATATCAAATACTACGAGGGGCGGTCAATAAGTAATGCCCCTGACCCATTTCTCATGGCAGGATATTAATGAAACTTGGCACAGTTATTAGTCTTTCTCTTCATAGGAACCACCCAGATTTATGCATTTCTCCCATAGTTTGATGCAGCTCTGGAAACCGTTTTTGTAGGACAACCCAGGTTGGTCGTCCAACAGATGCCTCATTACTGGCAGAAGAGGGCCGACCAGCTCTGGGAGCTGTTTCCACAGACTTCCGGCCATGTTTGAATTCAGGATGCAGGCGTTTTACAAGGTCATACAGGGTTCTAGCCAGGATTTCAATTTAGCGTAGTGGGAATGGTATGGTAGCGAAGCGACCAATCAGGAGATTGGTATGGAAGGGGGTCTTGGCCCCTCCGTGGTGAGATTTTGACAATGTAGAGTTAAAAGTTAAGTAATTTGAAGGATTTTTTGGGCAGTTTTGAATGGCATATCATCATATTTCATTGTTCAGACATTGATTAGACATTATTGAAAAAGCAAATGAAAGCAAAGCACCACTACACTAGTGAAAAATTAGCGTAGTGGCCCATATTTTAGCGTAGTGGTCACAAATTTTAGCGTAGGGGCCCACTACGCCAATATGCACTAGCTAGAACCCTGTCATATGATGGGGCATCATCACCATAAGTTTTATTCATTTCATCAAAAGTCTCCTTTGGTGTGCGTCCTTTCAAATACAAAAACCGGATCACTGCGCGACACTCAACTGGCTCCATTTCACACCTGGTCCATCTCACACCTGACTCAGTTCAAACACCAGTAAATCAGAAACCGCAATTAGTTCAGAGCTATTTTTTGCAACATAACCTATAGAGATATTAATCATTACACATACAAAACTTCATCTAGATCAGACAACTGGAAATGGATCAGGGGCATTACTTATTGCACGCCCCTCGTATGATAGATTCTTTGTCAGGAATTTCTTTCATCATGCCTTAGTTGACAGCAAAAATTACATATGGAGATTGCTGTATTGTTCAAAACCTTGGGAGGCATGAGCGTGCAATAACACATCAAGACCGCTTGCTATTCAAGTATCTATGACGTGAGGTAACTATGACTACGAGAATCTCTATCATGCCCATTTCAATATCCTTTACAAGAATGAAATATAAAAATTGAATAGAGTAATGAGCTATACAACAAAAATTTCAACAACAAACATCTATACAACAAACATCCCTTCCATGCACTTTCATCTCCTGCCGTTTACTGCTGAAATCTGCACAACACAAGAGAAATGTCATGGAAGCTCATCTGTGTTGGTAGTAATCATTAAATCATGGTACAATGCTAAGCTTTCTTCCAACACAAAGGTATACACGGAACAAATTTTCAAAGACCACTGTCGGCTATTTCAGGATCAATACTGATGACCAATCACTTCAGAACGTAAACTCACTAGAGTTACGGACACGTGATCTTAGCAACAAATAATCTTGCGGACATGTGACATCTGCGAGTTCACGTTCTGAAGTGATTGGTCATCAGTAATGATCTTTGGCTTAAGAAGGCGACAGTGGTCTTTGAAAATTTGATCCATGTATACCTTTGTGTTGTCAGAAAGCTTAGCATTGTACTACAAGAGAAATGTGTAAAGCTCAATAATTCTATACAGAGAAAACTGCAAGCATCCAGCTACAATTTACTCTAAACGCCTGGTGTCCCTTCAAGTTTTTAAAAGTTCAGCATCGCTGAATACATGTTAAGATTTCCTTGTTTCTCGTACTTTTTAAAATAGAAAAAATAACAAGCATATACTGTAAAATCAGAAGGGCAGGGAGGATAAATTGAATATAGCTGTATTCACTCCATAGAAATTAGTCTATCAAGACATAAACCTGGTTCTCAGGATTTGTTTTCATTATGTTTCTCCAGCTACGCATTTTTTTTTTCAAATCAATGAACCAACAAACTACATTAGTATGGTCCCAAGGCCATGCAATATGCCAAGGAAAGCAGTTTCTACAGCACATCCTTTCAAAATGATCTCAACGTAAGGTGATTAAAGAGTGTGGAAATGTCCCAGAGTTATCATCATCATCATCATTTTTGCAGTGACAGAGCCTTGTGGCATATGAAACATGGTAGCTACTTAGTACTAGAGCTTCGTTGATGTCTACAAATACACAGATGGCATTCTTCATTTCCTGGCCAGACAGCCACAACAGGTCTTTCTGATCAAGCCATGGTGCATGTTGTGAGGATATCAAATACTACGAGGGGCGGTCAATAAGTAATGCCCCTGACCCATTTCTCATGGCAGGATATTAATGAAACTTGGCACAGTTATTAGTCTTTCTCTTCATAGGAACCACCCAGATTTATGCATTTCTCCCATAGTTTGATGCAGCTCTGGAAACCGTTTTTGTAGGACAACCCAGGTTGGTCGTCCAACAGATGCCTCATTACTGGCAGAAGAGGGCCGACCAGCTCTGGGAGCTGTTTCCACAGACTTCCGGCCATGTTTGAATTCAGGATGCAGGCGTTTTACAAGGTCATACAGGGTTCTAGCCAGGATTTCAATTTAGCGTAGTGGGAATGGTATGGTAGCGAAGCGACCAATCAGGAGATTGGTATGGAAGGGGGTCTTGGCCCCTCCGTGGTGAGATTTTGACAATGTAGAGTTAAAAGTTAAGTAATTTGAAGGATTTTTTGGGCAGTTTTGAATGGCATATCATCATATTTCATTGTTCAGACATTGATTAGACATTATTGAAAAAGCAAATGAAAGCAAAGCACCACTACACTAGTGAAAAATTAGCGTAGTGGCCCATATTTTAGCGTAGTGGTCACAAATTTTAGCGTAGGGGCCCACTACGCCAATATGCACTAGCTAGAACCCTGTCATATGATGGGGCATCATCACCATAAGTTTTATTCATTTCATCAAAAGTCTCCTTTGGTGTGCGTCCTTTCAAATACAAAAACCGGATCACTGCGCGACACTCAACTGGCTCCATTTCACACCTGGTCCATCTCACACCTGACTCAGTTCAAACACCAGTAAATCAGAAACCGCAATTAGTTCAGAGCTATTTTTTGCAACATAACCTATAGAGATATTAATCATTACACATACAAAACTTCATCTAGATCAGACAACTGGAAATGGATCAGGGGCATTACTTATTGCACGCCCCTCGTATGATAGATTCTTTGTCAGGAATTTCTTTCATCATGCCTTAGTTGACAGCAAAAATTACATATGGAGATTGCTGTATTGTTCAAAACCTTGGGAGGCATGAGCGTGCAATAACACATCAAGACCGCTTGCTATTCAAGTATCTATGACGTGAGGTAACTATGACTACGAGAATCTCTATCATGCCCATTTCAATATCCTTTACAAGAATGAAATATAAAAATTGAATAGAGTAATGAGCTATACAACAAAAATTATTTGAACCCTTTCCATGTGCAAGCACAACAGAACAAGAGGCATATTTCTTTGTTCATTCAAACATACCATAGGAAAATAACTGACACAAAATAAACCTGTAGTATACAGGGAATACTTCATGCACTGAAAATTCACATGTTTGCTGCACTAAAATCTCATGGCACAGTGAAAATCTACATTCACAGTTACAACACATTTGAAGACAAGAAATGTTTCCTAAGTGATGAGTTTGATGGGGTTGGTGTGAGTTGCCAGTGCAAAAAAAAAGGCGGGAACTTCAAAACACTGAGAATATATCAGGGCTATCTCCAAAAACTGTCCCTCTATCCCCAAACTGAAATTTGCTTGTTAAAACCAGACAAAATTTCGCCAGGAAATTGAACAAAAAACATGGTCTTCCAAAACAAGGACTGGAATAGAACTAAATTGTAAAATAAACCTGGAGACGGGCCCTGGACTATATCAAGAACTACTGAATATCCAGTTACCTACATTCATTGTGGAACAGTTGATCCTAAAAATCCCGCAAAGCAGAGATTAAGTTGGTAGTGAAGTGCAAGTTTTCAATAATTATATGCAAGAGAAACAAACCTTTCTGCAACTCCTCATTGTTCACCAGGCAGATTTTCTCGACCGCATACTGGCTTGAGAAGCTTTCGTTCAGAAAGCTCCTCCTGACAATCTTGATCACATCCTGCTCCTCTCTGGACCCTGGCCGTACTGGAGTAAGCAGACCTGAAACATTGGTCAGAGATGTCACGTTAACTCTACGACGTCAATCCTTCTATGTTTGTTTATTTTGCACATTAAGTATATAAAAAAGTAGATTAAAGTGCCAGAGAAGGGGAGAAGCCTGTTTCGCTTGTACAGAGCCCTCCTCCTCCTCCATTAATGCGGGAACTACATTCATTGTAGGAGGAGAAAAGAAGGAGGCTTGGGAGCACAATGGAGGTTAGAAAATTTATTGTTGTACACTGCAGAAACAAATTCAGCCCTGTAAGGCTAATACCCCACAACCCTTCCTATTTACAGATTTTGGACCGAGCCCCACAAAAACCCAGCTAGGCTCTAAACAAAGACATAACCAGTTACGATGATGAAGATATGCCAAAAAACAGTTACTCAAGCAACTGGATATGATTTTGGAAACGGTCAGACGTTTCAGACAACCATCAGGTGTCTTTCGTCAGTAACCGGTTAGATATAAATCATCTTTAGACAAATGGCATCTGTACTCACCATCAGTACCGTTCCTCTTCACTTTCGGGATGCAGTAGTCACCGGGTGGACATCGGGGTATCCTGTACCCCTCCATACATGTGGCTCACGCTTCCAGTCTGGTTGAATAAATACAGTCAGTGCTCAATAACAACCTAATCTGTGCAGGCACACTGCAGGCACAAGACATGTAATTACCAGTATCCCAGCAACCCTGAATGTCACATCATATCATATAAAAGCATAACAAAGAATGACAGCTAACGCAGTCAATCTTCCACACTAGAATTTTTCTGAATACACTCTGACTACAACAACAGGCGGAGGTATGAAACCGTTCTGTTATTCTCTGGCAGGATATGCTACAACACTCAATATGTAAATAAAAATGCCTTGATGAAAGACACAAGAGAATGAGAAATATGCGGTGCTGTGGTAAAATTACATATTTCCTACCATGCTCACACTAAACAAAATACCTCACTTGTTTGATCCATGCAACAAGTAATCATTCACTCTGTTAGTAGTCTGGGCATGTTTGAATAACATTAACCAGGCAGTGGAACATCCATCTTCCAAAAGACAGAATAAAGTATATCATATATGCTTTTTCTGTAAATAAAGTTGTGTAGAGAAAGAAACTTGTACAAGCTGTTTTAGAACTATCACTACACAGATGGGTGCTTACAAGACATTTCCACATATCTGATCTGCAGGATGGTTGGACATCATTAATGGCATCTCTTATGAGGATGAACTGAACTGAATCTGTGTAGTGATAGGTATGTGCAAATCTCTTGTAAGTTCCAATCTATAAAATGATGAACCCAGGACGAAATGTTTACATATATCATATGTCATCTAAAGACTACAATGTAGTGAAAAAATGTTTTGAATTTGTCTACACATTTTAAGAGGAAGATTTAGATAAAGATGGAATATAGCTAAACCTCTCTACATTTTTTACTCTAGTTATCTAACCCAATGTGTGTAGCCCATGTTGGGCTTGGTTATGCAAAATCACCCATACTTGTTGTTATTTTTCTTCTCTTTCATTACCATGCTAGCAAACCCCAGAAAGGACAGGCCAGAATGGATCTTACTGGTCAAGTGTGAAATTTTGTAGGGCCAAAGAACAACAGGTAATGTAGAGAACTGGGGTACATTACAGTATATATGCATGTAAACATTATGGTCATGAATTTAACCATATTCCATAAGCCGATAAGGTATCGAAGAGGGGCTAGGGAAAAGACCGAAACAATAAATATGTAGGCGTATCTTTAACCTTAGAAAATATAAGGTGAGCTAATTACACTGCACTTCAACAATAACAACAAACCTTGATGTCTGCATGATCTGCAACTTGAACATTCAAACCAAGTTTTTTTATACCTGCATGACATCATTATTTACACAATTCAACCAATCACACCTATTCACCCCTAATCACATGACCTAATTATCATACAAATGTGGTATCGTTACAGCCGTTGCACTATTTGCTTCTCTAAAAGTCAAGTGGGCTATTATCAAACCTACCTGTTACAGTTGTTTTGCATGTCAACACTACCAACATCACATTTCAGCATAGCACTTAGAGACATAGTATACAATACAAACTTCTGGCCACATGTAGTTTTGGCATGGATAGAGAAACAACAGAGAGAAACAACATGCCGACACCCGGGATTGAACCCAGGCCACAAATCCAACGTGCAAACCTTTCGACCAAAAGGCTTAAGCCATTTGGCGTCTCCAGTTTAGCCGTCTTTGATCCCAATTGTTACAATAGGAAAAAAAGTCAGCGATGCGCACGCCTGTGTACTATTTCTGTCAGGAACACCTGCACATGTGACCTGAGTTTCCTGACCTGGCAGGTGTGACCTCGCACATGGCAGCTGTTCCAGCACAATGCATTACAGTGGTTACAAAGAGTGCAGGTATTTCAACACTCAGTAAGCCCAACCATGCAAAACAAATGCTATAATAGCTACTGTAGATGCATTTAACTTCGCGGGAATTTAATTTCGCTGTGGTTTTAAGATCGCAACAGCACCAAGCACTGAAGTCTCTTACTGCAATGGAAACATGTAAGGGGTGGTTTTAAATTCGTGGTGAAGCAGCGACCGCAAAAAACACAAACATGAAACCACAGCAAGAGTTTTAGCATTTACAGCATTTGCACATGATCTCTATATACTAGTAGGTCAAAGCCAGTGGTGTAGACAATTAACTCTAGTCTAATCTCTATTGTCTGCTTTGTGAACCAGAAAGTAATTAGATATAGACAGCTTCCAACTGAATAGCATTATCACTAATTTATCACAACCCTTTGATCTTAGAAACAATTATCTCTTACCAGTGAATTTCACCTACAGTAAAGACTTGAACAATGCTCGAGAACTTTCGGCAGACAATAAGTACCCACACCCTTACAGTAATTACACATAAAAAGTTTCCAGTTCAATAGCATTATCACTTATCACATCTCTCTGACATTTAAAATAATTATCTTTGTCCAATGCCTTTAACATTAAAAGACTCATCGACAAACAATACTTGAGAACACCTGGTAGACAAGTAGTAGTAACACCATCAAAAGCTAAGCAGTTTCCAATTGAAAGGCATTATCACTTATTCATCACAACTCTTTGACCTTAGAGATAATTATCTTTGTCCAATAATGTCTTTGACATTAAGACTCAAACAATGCTTGAGAACACCTGGCAGACAATGGACAGCCACACCCTTAGTTCTTATGCCAATGCCCAGTAATCAGTAATTCATTAAGTCATCAGCAGTGAATGGATAAACATTAACATAACATCACAGCACCAAGTAGGGCGTAATCTACTCCCGCACAATTGCACAAAGAATTTTGGTGAAGCTTATTAGCTTTAATCCCCTAGTTTGAGATAATCCAGATGAACTCATGGAATTTTTATGAACTTGATCTAATCTCCAAGGAGATCCTACGATGGCATAGTACTTAACTGTCCAATGAGTGTGGTCAGGCAAGAGGCTTACATTTGACGGTAGCCAAACACACTCATAGGCCGGCTTCACTCCTCTGACAGCACTCCTCTGATACTATCTTATGATACCCGGTAGTTTAATCTCAAAGCAGATCCTACGGTTACCGTAGGATCTGCTTTGAGATTAAACTTGAACTAAGTTGAATCCTGTCTTCGTTTCTCAGCAAATAAGTTATTTCCAAAAGACACAGGAAGCATCCCGACCAGTCTGTCAAAGCTATTCTTAACTTTGTAAGTTTATTTGCAAGTTCATACCCAAAGGCTAAAGTGGTTAGTTGCATTATGGTCAAAAGAGACAACTCAAATCAATCCTTGTTCAAATACTAGTGTTCGCTTTACACTATTTAACGTTACACATATTCTGTGAAAACTATATAATTGCCAAGTTTAAACAGCACTGGAAAACCAGTACATTAGTGGGGACAAAGTGCAACTTTAATAGTAAACATGGCATCTACAGGGGCTTGAAAGGTCACTGTGTCAAAAGTTTCTGCCCCCTAATGTTGGTTAATTACTTGATAAGCTAATAACAGCTCATTAGTGTGGTGTATTGTTGAAAATGGCCTTTTTGGGCTTTGTGTCTTTTCCTGGTGTGCCCTTGAAGGCTTATATGCAGATCCTATGATTAGGTCCCAACCTTGGGTTTAATCCATACTTTTCTTATCTCATCAAATTGTTCTTCATGTCACTGCGTACAGGACTGGTGAGGTGAGGACACTAAATGAAGTGCTTACCAAATGCTGTTTTGTTATAACACATGTAAACAAACCCAAATTGGACTTGCAATGTAACATGTACTCAAACAGCTGAATAAAATTTGAAAAGGGTCAGACCTTTCTGCCTTTAACTGTCTTTTGTCAGTGACTGATCTAGTCACTGATGAAAGACAGTGGATGCTGTCAGAAAGGTCTGACCATTTCTAAATTTTATCCAGCTGCTTTTGAATGAAAGCTTATAAATTACTGCAATTTTTAAGCTATGTTAATTGTCAAAACTCTGTGAAGATGATTTGGTAGGCCAAGCTGTCAGACAGCCTTGGCTTTGTCAATGTCAAAAGTCCTTTTGATTTTCCTTGTGTCAATTTTCACACCTGCCTTATAGTAGACATGTCTGGCAGCTCAGACGTCTGATCTTCCCAACTCCGGCTCCGTTCAGCTAGTAGAAATTAGCACCTTTTGCATTGCAAATTATCTTTGGCAGGCATAAAAGGGATACACTGACATAGTCCGTCACTTAGTTCAGGCAGACAGAAGATGGACCTGTAACAACCTTTTTGGAGACAGTCAGAACTTTGACTGTAAAAATTTTTTGCTGAGTTAATGGAGAGTTCACCATGAGAGATGACTACGTCAAAGGAGACTACAGACGCCTGGTTTCCAGTGAAAGCAAGAAGACCATCAGGACCAAGCACAGGGAGAGGAACGATAGACAATCAAGACAAACTTACAGCTCAGGAAGATTTTTTGACAAGAGAAACTACTTCTGAGGGAAATGTTAGCGCCTAGCAACAACAACTCCAGAATACAGCACAAAAAGACCGGCAGGGCGAGTACGAGGAAACCAACAGCAAATACAGCTCAGACTTCGGATAGACCAGAAACAAGTGATCACGAAGTACAGCGGGGGAGCCAAGAACCAGCAGCAGCCATTTTGGCTCAAGGTATAGGGGGAGGTCTGCAATTTCTATAGATGCAGTGCCTCCTCCTTTAAATTTATGTAGGCTTAGAAGATGGTCTGTTCATAATACTCTGCAGAAGTGACGGGTCTTGCAGCACCTTCCCTTACGTACTTTGTAGTAAGAGTATTTGAAACCAGCTAAAACCAGTTAGGGGCCGAGAAACACTGTAATGGGGCAGCCTCATAGCTTTCTGATTTTAACCAGGCCCATACCGCATTAAAATGCTTGAATTTGTTAGTTGTTGGAGGAAATCTTCTTCTCACAATCTGCCCAAGCTCTTTAACTCCACTCGTTTGCATAGCATGTGCAAGATTTAGAAAACTCCTCGATTTGGTACCTATATTTCTCTCTTACTGTGCAACATCGGAATTCAAAACTTGTACTCACGTTCTAAACTTAAAAATTGTAGCAGTTTACAGGCTATAGTGGGGCTTCCAGTTTGTGCTGTTAGAATCTCTGTCAGAAAAAGACAAGGGTTGCTCGTTGTTCGTAGGTACTTGAATGATCTTTGATCTTACATAAACACATACACATACACTAGTTCTGGTTGCACTGCATAGTATGCCAATTTTAAGCCCTGATGTAGGGCTGTGCTTAGGGTCTAATAGTACCCAAAGTGCCACTGCTAAGTAAGTAGCGCTCAGGGTCAAATAGTACCCTGAGTGCCAACGCTAAGTAAGTAGTAAGTAAGGCATACTCTGCTTCCAGGGCTATTCTCACTTACCACACACAACACTGTTAGGGTCAACATCAGTAACCTTTTTAATTTCTACTTGATTCTCCTCTGTTGTCAACTTTTACCCTTTAAACCGTCAGATGAGTTAAAATTACAAATCCTAACTTTCTTCTGCTGCTCTAATTGTCGGGATCAACAATTTGTAGTCTACTGTGAATTTGAGTTCAGGAACAGTGTTAGCACCTAGACGTTTACTTTGAAAGTAAAAACAATTCTTTGTTCAATGACAGTACTTCAATCAAAGGGAAGCCTAGTAAGTTGTGTTATTGTCAAGCATCACTGAAATGTTAGTCATTAGTAGTGTTCATCTTATATTTTCACGCTAAAAGTTGCAGCAATTCTCATCCAAACATGTATATAAGCTCCCTAAATCTAAATCCACTATTTCTTGCCGTTTAGAGTCAACAAAACATCCTACTATTTTTTCACTAGTCCAAACAGCCCAAGAGAGTTGTGTATTAAATGTACCTTGACGATCTTGGTCCACAAGCCAAGCTGAGAGAGTGACCTTGATTGGATTATTTGTTTTTGACTTTGCTATTTTCTAAATTGCTAAATTCTTTTGTGTTATCATTTGGTACATTATATTCAGCACTATGGAGGACTGTGTGGGTTGCCGGTCCTCCCAGGTGCTTGTCTGTTTGGCCAATCCAAATTTTAGACTGTTTTTCCCAGTGTTACACTTGAAATCTTTTTAACTTCATACCAATTGAAGTGCTGGCAGTTTTTGTGACAGACACTTGTGGTTAGGTGATTATGGGGGGAAGGTAGTCAGGCTCTCTAAGACCCTGACTACCTTTGTGGGCAAACTTTGTGCTTAGGTTGAGCACAAAGCCCCCCATTCTCACCTTTTAGCAGGTAAAATTGTGATAGAAACTGGTTAACACTGGAAAACTTGGTATCCTACTCCCCACTTTCTGCCACAAGAACTGTGTCTGTTGTCTTTCATTACATATGTATTGGTCTCTTTGGTGTGTGTTAGTGTGTATGAACAGGGTGAATGACAATTAATGAAAGCTTATAAATTACTGC
This sequence comes from Branchiostoma floridae x Branchiostoma belcheri, assembly GCA_019207045.1. Classification (NCBI taxonomy): domain Eukaryota; kingdom Metazoa; phylum Chordata; class Leptocardii; order Amphioxiformes; family Branchiostomatidae; genus Branchiostoma; species Branchiostoma floridae x Branchiostoma belcheri. The sequence continues at coordinate 11,315,091 of CM033024.1, read as the reverse complement.
AATTTTTAAGCTATGTTAATTGTCAAAACTCTGTGAAGATGATTTGGTAGGCCAAGCTGTCAGACAGCCTTGGCTTTGTCAATGTCAAAAGTCCTTTTGATTTTCCTTGTGTCAATTTTCACACCTGCCTTATAGTAGACATGTCTGGCAGCTCAGACGTCTGATCTTCCCAACTCCGGCTCCGTTCAGCTAGTAGAAATTAGCACCTTTTGCATTGCAAATTATCTTTGGCAGGCATAAAAGGGATACACTGACATAGTCCGTCACTTAGTTCAGGCAGACAGAAGATGGACCTGTAACAACCTTTTTCCCACCCACCCTCCCTCTTTTGGACTTGTTTTTATCTTGTATGCAATGACGATATAGTTGACTTTTAATTATACAAACTAAGATCGAAATAGGTTTACTCAAATGTTTCTGGATCATTATGTATGTGTAATTCCCTTCTTCTCCAACTAGTACGTTGAGGTTTACAGTCATATGATCATGTCTTATGTTGTACAGTAATATTATATTCTATCTTATTACGTTGTATAACAAATGTTTAACGTTGTACGATACTGTTTAATGTAATAATGCTGTTCAGTGTAAACCCTTGTAGTAGTAACGCTCCACTTTCAGTTCCTAGTCCGCATACAATTTTCTTCCACGTTGGAAGTAAACCAGTCTACTTGGTACTTGTCTTGGCATGAGTGTTAGTCAAGGTGTGTTAAACACTTGCTGGACAAATAGGTTTATTCAAACGTTTCCTGTTTTTATGTAATGTATGGATAACTCCTTTTTTCTTCTTCAAGTAGTATGATGATGTTTACAATTGTATATTACTGTCGAATGTTGTATAGTAATAATTAATCTTTGTTGCATATTAATGTTTAGGTTGAATAATACGTGTAATGTTGCATGATACTTCAATGTAAATAGTATTATACTTGTAAGACTTGCAATTTAGCTCTCTTTTTGTCACAAGTTTTCTATCCTTGTTGCTCTTGGAAGTAAACCAGTATTACTTGTCTTAGCTCTGAGTCAAGGTGCGTTAAACACCTGCTGGACTTGAGCATAGTTTTAACCGACCAGCCCGCTATTGGCTCAAACAATATTGGCACCCAGGGTAAAATTGGTCGCAGGCTCGCAGCACGACTCATTAAATAGGAACAAGAATTCAAATCTTTAACAAATAAACTGGGAACGGATACCGGGATTTTTCAGTGTTACCATATATTATGTCAAAATGAACTTTTCCATTTAAGTTCAACAAGGGAGTACTATGGTTTACTCTGTACTTGTTGGGAGACATTGAGCTCCAGGAAACAGTCCCAGAATGGGGGCCGCACAACATAGAAAAAGGGACGTTCTCGTGGTAGAGACGTCCCACGGTGCCTACCTTGGTTCGCCAAGAGGGTTGCCCGCGGAGTTTCTGGGACTGTGTAACCATGGTCCATTACTGAGTTGTGATGGGTGGTTACAACGTGTGTGGAACTATGTACTGTCACATCTTGATGGAATGGGTGGTTATCTCACTGGTAACCATGGACCGTTACTTTCAGCGTGTGTGTGATGGGTAGTTCCACAGTGTGTCACCTCGCCTTGGTGTGGTAGGGAGGTGTGGTATACATGGAAAGGTTTGATTTGTTTGGCTCGTGTGGGGCAAACTTTGTGCTTAGGTTGAGCACAAAGCCCCCCATTCTCACCTTTTAGCAGGTAAAATTGTGATAGAAACTGGTTAACACTGGAAAACTTGGTATCCTACTCCCCACTTTCTGCCACAAGAACTGTGTCTGTTGTCTTTCATTACATATGTATTGGTCTCTTTGGTGTGTGTTAGTGTGTATGAACAGGGTGAATGACAATTAATACCAGTTACATTGCAAATCTTATCACCTGGCTGTCTAACTTCCACCAACCTAAATTGGATTTTCCCAGTAACAAGTATAACTCCAAACAAACTTACGTCATTTGTTTTTAATTACCGAGTAAACCTGTCTGCAGAGCCCAACTGGTGTTGGAAAAACATGCCACCCTGCCTCACTCCAATTGCAACCTTTGTAAAAAATGGGTTCCTGGCTTCAGTTGGGGAGATGAAAGGCAGTGGTATAAGAGGGATGGGTCCTGCCTTCCAATACTGCCTACCCTAATAATAAAGCACAGTGGGTAACAGTCCACTGCTGCTACTGCCTCAAAAAGGATACCTTAGCTTAGATTTAATATCAGTTAGCCAACACCATCTTAATTTTATGGATGACATCCTCTGGTAACCCCAAAACTAATGCATGCGGGAGAAAAAAAAGAAATATCCAGTAAAAATAAAAAGTCCTGCTAAACCACCAGGCTTGGTTTGTCCTATGTTCACCTCCAGTGAGACTGTGACAATCGCCGCCATATCAATAAGGTTTTTATTGCCATTCTTGTTTAAAGAGGGAACAAGTGCGCTGTGGCCCAATGCCCTTACTCTCCAAGCAGAGGTTAAGCTCCAGGCTTTCTATTTTGTATTGTATCTTGTATTCTAGGTTTTGACAATACATGTACAAGATACTATACAAAATAGAAAGCCCGATAAAAGTGACTAAAAAAACGTTACAAAAACAGCCAGAGCCTAACCTCTGCTTGGAGAGTACCATACCCTGGCCATGTGCATAGAGCAGGTCCTCCAGTTAAAGCATGAAATTTTGATTGATATGGTGTGATGAGTTTTTTTTCTTTTGGGGAACAGACAAAGATCAATGGGTGAGCAGATGTCATCCATAAAATTAAATCAGTGTGGCCTAAGAATGTAGGAAATGCAACCAGTGATCACCCTGTGCCCTGAATTTGTGTAATGATTTGTTGATAAAGTTCCTGACAGTCATATTTGCTTTGCAACTTTATCATTCTAACTTGAAATCATGATCAAACATCAAAGTAGAGCTGTGTTGTATGTTCTTTGAAGTTAGATAATGGGGGATCGGCCTCTGTTGGTTTACTCCCAGGAAGTGTTGTTATATCCTACATCCTGTCACTGTGTGCTTACATTGGTACTCAAACCTGCTGTAGCTAATTATACCCGTCACAATTGGCGAAATTTGATCGGACGGCGATTTGGCGGCGATCGCCCAAGCCTCGCTTATAATAACCCTATTGCACAACAATTGTACAAGGTACAAAGTATGGCTTACATGTGACAGGGACGGTTTTCAGGTAAAAAATACACGCAAACCTCTGTCGATCTTAAATTTGGCCAATCCCCCATCGAAACTCCTGAATATCAATGATAATGTGACAGGGATATTAGGACACCCTATAACAACTGTGTGGGAGGACAGTCATAAGAACAGGGTTTCAATGGACTTTTTGTTATGCCAGACTATTACATCAGCTGCATTCTAGCACTTTTCTCAAAGACCAGGGTTTCTGTGACTGAAAAAGAGGAACTGTTCATTGTAGACAACTTTCAAGGGTGATTTACATTGGCATGTACTACCGGTAGTGACTTCCTGACAGCCTTTGTTCTACTGGCGGCAATCCTAACTTTGTCAACAAAGAACATTTCTGTGGACCTGAGGAATTTGTAGACAACTTTCAAGGATGCTTTACATTGGCATGTACTATATGACTTACTGAGAGCCTTTGTTCTATTGGCGAGCAATCCTAACTTTGTCAACAAAAAGAACATTTCTGTGGACCTGAGGAAATTGTAGACAACTTTCAAAGGTGATTTAGGCCGGCTTTAGACAGACAACACTTTCATAGTCGTGCGACTGTTGTTGTCGACAACGTTGCCAGCGACGATATTTTTAGGCTGTCTAAAGAGGATCAAAATAGTCGTGCGAGGGTTTTTATTTGAATCATCGTGCGACCACCTCGGACCCAGTCGCGCGACCCTTCAGCGACTATTCCTCACATGTCTAAAGAAAAATCGTCGCCGGCGACGGGACTGGATCATATGCTAATAAGCCTGCAGCATGTTTTTTTTCTATTCGAAAGGGCATTTTTCTCCGTACATATGCATGCAGTCAGTAATGGAAACATATTTTTGTCATCAGAAACTGCCTGTTCCAGCGCAATGCCCCGCAACCAGTGGCTACATCCTTCATGATACTAGTAGTAATCTGTAATACCACCGGCGGCCACGAACGCCGGGTTTAATTCCAGATTTTCCCGTCTCTGTGTCATTCTTTGTTGGGGACAATGTTTGTTTGCAAGCAAAAGAATAGTAATCTGCTGCATGACGAAAATGAAGAATTCTCCCACCATTTTTAATTTGCAAGCAAGAGGTCACTGTGGGTCAATCACGCACGCACCGCAGTGGAATCCTGCGCCGCGGGTGTCCCGTAATACTCTGAACGCACGTCTTAAGACAACCGTTGCCCACAACGAATAGTTAATAACAGTCGCACGACTATATAAGTGTTGTCTGTTTGAAGTGGGCCTTACACTGACTTCCTGAGAGCTTTTGTTCTCCTGACCAATCCTAACCTTGTCAACAAAGAACACTTCTGTGGACCTAACTTTGGTCCGGATGGCAAGAACGTGTCTCATGTCACCTATTTCAGTGATGGATGGATGGAAACTCCCTTACCTTGATTTTGAGTCATGGTGTGGCTTTTGACCCAAGACTGATTTATCAAGTACATACCACCTGTCCATAGTAATTAAATTTGGCCAGTCCCTTGAGCAACAGACAGGTTTGACTGTACTAAAGAAACACTTCTGAACAGTTCATAAATTCGGTCTAAGAAGTATCATTACCCCCGCCCCTGTTAAATAATCAACTGATGCACAGCACTTTCATGCAAGGCAAGTTGATAGAATTTGGAAAAGGCCAGACGTTTTAGACAGTACCACTGCACCAGTCACTGATGAATGACAGACATCTATACTATAGCCTCCTTCACAGACTTTGGCTGGGGTTGGCTTATATATTGGAGACGGGGGGGGGGGGGTGGTAGGGGGGATCTGGTTTGTGATTTTCAATGTTGACTAAGGTTTTCTAATGTCAGGAAAGAAAGTTTGCTGTTGAAGGGAGTTGACTAAGTAGATAGCTGGACAGAAAATTGAGTGTGAGATACACAGCCTGGCTAAATGACACTTCTAGCAGCACTCAAAAGTTGAGCCCCTCGTTTGAGACTGAGAAATAACATTTCAAGATTTGTGATGATTCACACTGAGCTTCAGATGCTTGGATTGGGACCAATCCCCTCCCAACTCCACAATAAATCAATTTAAAACTAGTCCTCCACCCCTTCATTTCAGTTTTTCAATAAGGCTTCAGTTTTGTAACTTTGTCCAATATGATAATCAAAAGTAGAAATCCTAATGATGTTTAGCTTTTTATTAATTAGTGCCGGTGAGGGGCGGGGGGTAACAGTGTGGCTATATGCTCGATGAAAAGGGTCAAAAACAGCTAAAATATTACATAAAATAACATCTTCACATTCAAAGACCTTACAAGATCTGGTCCTACCCACCAATGAATGACCAAAACAGCTAAAATACTTGACAATACAGTCTTTACATTCCTTAGGGCAAGAATGGGGCAAGCTGTCTCCTATCACTCTAAAATGTACCTTCTGACATGCAAGTTACAACAGATAATCCGGGACGGTCATGAATGACTTACAAAACACAAAGCCCTGCTCAGCAACAGGGAAGTCACTGTCACAGGGAAGTCACTGTCACAAAAAAGTGGATTTACTAGTATGACCACGAAAAACCTCTTGAAAGCTGAACGAAAGCCAGGGAGTGTCAGAAGATTATAGGGAGACCTTGGTGAGACAGGTAAAAAGAGGGGGGAAAAGAAAGGAGATTTTTGTTTGCTTTCTTTGAATTTGAACGTCGCAGTTGTAATTTCGGTGGCAAAATCGTTAAATTTTTCCTTGCCCATTGTTTCTGTTACAAACTGGGGTCTGAAACAGAAACGTGGGGCTAGAAAACGTCTTGGTTTTACATCCTATTGAAGATTCATAGGTAAAGTCGGCCTGGGTGTCAGTTGGCGATGGGGCACACCCGGCCGTGTGATAAGATTCCACAGACGGTGCAGACAACTCCAACCTCTCTCTTTGTTTCAGGCGAGCATCCTCGCCCGAATAACGTCTGGCTGGGAAACTTGTTTCGAAGCCTTTGGAGAGGCTAAGGGCCAGAATGTAGTATTCAATGCTGTTCCCTCCCTTTCCCCCACATACGATGGAAAAGTGCCATAATTTATCGTAACTCTCAGAACTGCATCTGTGTATTGTCTCTGCCTCGAGTTCCTCAAAATTCTAGTAGCTTGATGTCGGTCACCGGCTGGGAGGGGCCATGGTTGTCGGAATGCGAAAAAAAAAACAAAAATTGCAAGCGTGACTATCAGCTTCATCTGTGCCCACCAACTCCAGTCTATATCGGGTTTGAACTAAAGTTTGAAAACAAGTTGCCCCGCGCAGGGTCGCCTGTACACCACAGCACGTCCCCATCATGATATCAGGGCCCACATTCCCCCGCGCCCGGGGTAAGTCCAAACTGGGTTCGTCCCTGAACTTGCTGCCCTCACGCCGACGAACTCTACCTGAACACAACGGCGGTGGCGTACCTAATTCAGCGGCAGTGGTGAGGAACTACAATTCAAGAGTTAGGGTAAACAAGCTAGGAAAAGTACAAAGTCATGTGTACACTGGTGGAACAATCTCCCAGAGGAAGTAGTGATGGCACCAACTGTGAATGGTTTTAAAGCAAGATTCGACAAACATATGAAAGACCATCCTGTCGTATACAACCACAGGGCACTGGACCATCCCTTACGTCCGAAAATGTCAGTATCCTGAGTATTCCGAATTGAAGAGCAGGCCAAACTGGAGTGGATACTCCTACCGGACTGAAAAACTCTACTCTACTCTACTCTACTCTACTTGTGTACGGAAGCGTGACAGAAAATATTGTTTTGACGCCCCGGCATGGCCCCTACTCAAATCGGGGCCTCCGGAACGGCACAGAACGGCCGTTTTTCATATCATCACAACACAGAAACAACGAACGTCAACAGCATCATACGTCACAGTACAGACAGCGTCGGCTCACCTGAATGCTACGAACCTTGAGGACCATTTATTTGCCGAGACCTCATCCAGGGCAAGGCTCGGGCGACTGGCGGCCTGCGTGACTCGCCCCGGCTGCGGTGCGCTGTCGTCTGATCTCCGGAACTTTCCTGTCAGGGGTTTTCCCGCCTTGTAAATGACCTTTGACGCCTGTTCTTTACATCTGACCAATCAGCTTCCGCCTAATGTGCTTGTTCGCACTTGTTCGAGCCATTTGATTGGCCGGCGCTTTGTTATTATTTTATGACCTGATGTGATGAATACTAGCATCTTTGATCAATTATTCATACTGATCAAGGAGGTTGTATAAGTTGAATAACCTCCTAGTATTGATCAAAAATTCTTGATGGAAAATTAAATTTAAGGTTTGTCACTTTTTACATCACGGTACGAGGATCGATTAATGAAATTAATGACAATTCGTCTGGACGTTGTCATGTCACGTGCATCCTCGGTTCGCTGCGGGGCAAAACTTTCTTCCACGGCACACTCTCCTCCAGCTCCACGTGTTAACGTTTCATGTACAGGGCGACTTGCATCCTCAAATTTTCTGGACAAAGCAAAAACCAAAAACAAATGTCGCCCGTTTAGAAAATTTCAAGCATTCATGAGATAAGAGATAATTGATGATGACAGGATTAGGCTTTGACATCGTTATGCTAGATCTAACACCATCAATGTTGGCATTCCATCTACCACAACAACAACATAGCTGTTAAATAATTGATAACACATTAACCCCCGACTTACAGACAAAGGGCGCCAGTTCTATTGGTTGCAGATGATGGCAAGATCAGGAATGTTACTTTTTGCAATACCTTTACAACCATATCGTGATCATAATTGATTGTTAGGTAAAATGATTGCTTTGCAGCGACCTTCAATGAAGCAAATCAACGACCACTTTGCGCTGTTCAACTTTTCTATATTTTGTCAACTATTCCAGAAAGTAGCATCGATGACATTATGTAGGGGTACAATGTCCTTGGTAATTATAACATATATCATTCATTACGTGCACACCAGGCATTTGCGCAGACGATTAATACATTGAAGAACGTTGTTGACCTTGAAAGATATTCAAACCATTTGTGTCCTAGTCACTCCGTACAACCAAGGAATATTATAACGTCCTTGGTACAACACAGGTTATTTGGTACTCAAAACAGAACACTTATTAGCGCAGTTCACTGAATTTCAGCATTCCGGATGTGGTTTGAGTCATTAGAAATAGAGCACAATGAAAGAATTCTTATAGCAGCTACATTCTTTCTTTGTGTGTCATCCCATCTGGCACCGGAACAAGAAGAAAACTGTATTCCCAAGAACTTTATAGGGCTTTCTGAGAAAAGAATAACTAGAAGTTAATAATCTGCCTGTTATACTCGCTGTACTTTGTTCTTCATCTTCATCTGCCTGTGTTTTCGGAAAAAAGGAACAACGATAATAAAATGTTTCCCATGTCGTCCAAACTGGTAACTGCCTGTATGCACGGCTGATACAATAACATGGGCCTGTTTTGAAACCGATTGCTATATATTGTTGTTATTATCATCGCTGTTGTTGTTGTTGTTGTTGTAATGTTAATCTCCTTGTGTAACATGTTACCGCTAGACGTGGGAGCTGTCATCGTTTCGAGGTGTCAGTTGCGTTTCTCCCAGGTCTTATATGGAAAGCTCTTTCCCGCGTAATCTCGAACCAGATCCACGGTGCGTAATGTATCAAACTTCCCGGTGCCCGTTTGACTCCCTTGGCCGGCTACACTCCTTGGCTAGCTTTGATACTATCTTATGGCCCCGTAGGATCTGCTTGGAGATTATTTCCCACGGTATCTGCCAAGGGACGTTAGATCTACATAAAGTTATAACCGTTGTATGATTTGTAGCCTCCTTCGATGGCGTCTCTGGGGGCATTGCTGGACTTGCTGCGATTCGCCATTTAACCGGGAATACGTCGGGGAAGAAAAATTCCAGGGTTGGCCAATTTCGCCTAGCCCGTACAAGCTTTCCGGTGTATATTCCTTTCCCGGAATATATTCCTTTTCCGGCATAATATTCCCGGTTAAAAATCGCGAATCGACCTAAAACCCGTATTGACGGTATTTAACAGCTAGTAATCGACGGACAATAGGTGTGAAACATTCCTCCCTGGCCCTCGCGTGCCACCGGTCTGGCGTTAATTGGTTACTCTGCATTTGAAAGAACCGGCTTCATGGGCGTTGACCTCGCTAGAAATCTACTTCATAACATTTAGAGCTAGCCCCCCCCCCCCCAAAAAATTGCCAAGCTTCCCAGAGAGGCCGGTGAAGGCTAATAATAGTGATGGTCAGTCACTCAGTGATTACACTACGCTACGTCCCAGCAAGGAACTTTCCGAAGCTATCTCCTTGTTCCCAGTTTGTCAACTTGACATCTAATAATTCGTCAGGATTCTGCAACTCATTCGGGACCTTTGGTAATCCGTATGCAAGAAGTCGTTTCCATTACAAAACCCTCGAGGCCCAGGTGGCAACAGCGCCAATCAATCAGAGATCTCCAGCACAGATTTAACACAATACCTTCAGTGTTTTCTGACAGACGGCACACGCTCGGGAACAAAGAAGGCCAAATGTCTGTACAGTCGGCCTTTCTCGGACATCATGTCCCAGGAAGACTTACCTTGGGTGCAGCTCGCCAGGTACTGGCTCGGTATTTTCATTAGACGGTTCGACCCGTCAACATGGTCCAATAACATGCCCCACTCCCCGAATGCCCCTCCCCACTACAAAGCTCTACAGTCTCTGGTATCTGAACTCGTAGAGGCATCTCCCTCTAAAAAGTGGGACCCCGGGTGCACTACGCGGTCTCTATACGACAACCTTCTGAAGAAAGATGCTCACGTTCCAAGCGTCTGTCTTAACAAGCGATCTGTTCCCTGGCCATTAACCTTCCAATCTGTTCAACACCCACTCCTGGAGAACAGACTGAAGGACACTGCATGGCTTGTTGCACACCACGCCCTCAAAACGAATGCTCTGCTTTGCTCGAACTGGGGTTACATTCGCTCGGGAACTTGTCCAAGGCAGAATTGTAAAGGCCACGAAAGTGTAGAGCACGCCATGTGGTACTGCAGCGAAGTACTGCTAACATGGACTTGGGTGGAGGGTTTTCTCAGGAGGTGGGTCATGTCAGACTTCCGAATAAATAAACAGATGGTTATCTATGGCATCCTGCCACCCTCATGGAAAAAGTGCAAGATAGATGCTATCACCTACACCCTCGCCGTCACGAGGAAACGCATATGGTCCTCACGTTGTGAAGCCCTCTTTGACAAGACCTTTTCGACTCACGTCGAGTTGGTCCCATACATCAAGGAGTGCCTCCGCTCAAGAATAAAGCTTGACTTTGTACGTCTGAACGAAACAACGTTTATGTCTCTGTGGTGCTCAGTGCAGTGGGCGAGGGTCGACGGGGGAAAACTGCGACTTCGCTTTTAATCCCCTGCTTCCCTGTAGTCGTATCAGTCTACTGGTATGAACTGTCTGTCTTGTACGTTTCGTATGTCTTTTTTATTTGGATGTGTCAAGTTGGCAGGAGTGGGTTGGTGGGAGCTCGGCGGACAAGTAACCTGTTGTGGGTAGCTTGACACATCCCTTTTTCTTTCCTTCTTCTCTTGTATGTTCCTTGAAATGATGAAAAAAAAATGAAAACAGTGAAAAAACGTCTTGTCTCTTTTGTCTAGTTTTCTTTCTTTTTTGATTTTGTTATACCCCCATTAAAAACGGGAACTGCCTGGCCTGTGCCTGGAGTCTTTTTGGCATCATGAGAGCGCATTTTATAGCTAGGGATGAGCGTTTTTATCTCTAACACCTCTATCGAGTTTTACTTGATCCAAAGAGGTTATAACCTTGCTTGATCATCCATTACCTCACTTGACCCAAGGATAATGAATGAATGATATGAATGAAATAATACTAGTAATCAGCCTCTTTCTCTCTCTGTCTCTCTCTCTCTCACTGTCTCTCTCTCCCTGTCTCTGTCTCTCTGTCTCTGTCTCTCTCTCTCTCTCTCTCTCTCTTTCTCTCTCTCTTTCAGAATACCGTATTACATAATAGAGTTAGAGTAGTACAGTAGAGCCTACGGAGCCAGTTAGGTAGGGGTTTCCCCCACTGTACACGGCCGACAGAAAAAAACAACATGTGGCTTATCTCTACAACTTGTACAAGAACAGGTTGCGTTCGGGAGGGGGTTCCTCTAGTGATCGCGATTTCCTTCCTCAGTCTACAATGACTACAATCCTTTGTCCACAAGGAAGGAAAATTGTGAAAGAAATAGGACCAAATAGCGGTCACCACTAGCCCAATCCTGCCCCATCGAAACCTTTGCTTGGAGAAATACAGTGCTTATCGACTATGAATGAGGGCCCCCAAGGGGGGTGCCGACAACGCTTTACGCTAAATTCGGGAGGACCGGCTACGTAGTACGCTAAATTATAGACGCTTCATTACGCTCTACGCTAAATTACGAAGTTTCCAAATGCATTATGCAAATCTTAATCATTTGGCTGAACTCCGCCGACGGCAGAACACGTGAAGAGGAGATCTAACTACTTGAACTTATAATTTCTTCAACAAGATTCAAACTTTACTTAGACGATATAAAAGCGCCCGTCTTGCTGGCCAGAGGCGGCGACAGCAAATTATGTGACGTAATTTTCAGCACTTGTAGCACCGAAAGCGGAGGCGCGACTGGGTGCGTCCGGGGGCATGCTCCCCCAGGAATATTGTGAAATCTTGACCCTCTGAAACGCTATATTCTGCATTTTGAAGGGCAAATTTTGCTCACAGACTGAGCTAAGTTGAATGGCATTTCAATTAGAAATTCACATGGTTTTAGCTTTAAGCTATTGAGGGCAACGCCCCCAAACATCTTTTTCAGATTTCGAGTGCCAAAAGCAAGAACTGATTTAAAAATGAGTACCCTCTGAAACACCATTTCCTGCATTTTGAGAGACAAATTTTGCTGGCAGACTATATGCTCAATGTAATGACTTTTCTGTCCGAGAAAAGTTTTTGAAGGCGACGAGTGCTAGAGAGTCGTGAGCGCCAGAGGCCTATTAAGCCGTCGCAAGGCGAAGGCCCGCCCAGAGAAAAATTTGAAATCTTGACGCTCTCAAGTGCCATTTCCTGCATTTAAGAGGCACATTTTGCTCGTTAACTAAGCTAAGTTCGGTAAAGAAATTTTTACTAGTTGGGACGCGACGGTCCCGCAACATATTTTCACCATGTCCAGTGCCGAAGGGGTGAGACATCGCAAGGAAGGTCCGACGAAATTTTGAAATCTGGACCCTTTGAAACGCAATTTCTTGCATTTTCGCCGGTAAAGTTTGCCGGTAGACTAGTTAAGTTTAATGAAATTTTGATTACGCTATACGAACAATTAATATGAATTACGTTTTACGGTAAAATCCGGTTAGCTTCTACGTAATACGTTAAATTAGAGGGGCCAATATCGCTCGACGCAAAATGCACCGATTACGCTCTACGTTGAATTCGAGGGGTCCCGCTACGGAGTACGTAGAATTAAAACCGCCGATTACGCTCTACGGAAAAGGGCTTGGGGGCCCCCATGAATTAGCATGGCTTACTTGTAATCGTGCGATATGACGGTGTCACGAGTCTAGTCTTCCCACACCCCTCGCCCTCCGAGTCCGAAAACTGAGCCTCTCTAGACCGGATTCTGCCTCGGCGTACGCCGTACAGTGTTCATGTGTGGCCATCCATGTGTCACCAGGTTTCCAAGAAGTTTCGTCCACTTTCTTGTTCCATCCACGTGCACAGTTGTAACAGTGGGGGATCCTTTGTCACTTCCTGTGGCCTGAAATGCACCGTGACATCGCAGTGACGGGTACTTCCTTATATGGACGTGGTCAAAACTTTCCAAGGTGCTGATGATGCCAGGGAGGTAACCAAGAGGTAACTGATGACCATGGACAGGCGAGGGGCTGAAGACACCCGGGCATGAAATGAGATGAGAGATGCGACCACTGCAGGACGGTAACGATCCTAGCCTGGATGGCAGGCTGTTTCCCGAGCCTATAGTAATACATGACAACTCCTGTGCTCTTGGGCTCTCTAGGGCTACTAGTCTGTGCAAGGACGATATAACGTCCTTGATCTGTGTAATACAAACCCGATCTGTCCAGGGCTGTAACTGGCCCCTCTAGATCCCTCTAGATAATAGTAGAGGCCAGCAATGTTGGGCGGGAGTTCTACAGCAGACCCCCTGAGTTAGACCCTGATATATATTGAGATCGGACCAGGGTCTGGTATCCACTCTGCAAGGACAGTACAGTACAAGGATCCTAGTAAGGATAGAGAAGAGTGGTGGGGGATTTGATTATCATTAATGGGTTGATCACGCCCACTACCGCTGTAATGTGATGCAGGACATATTCGGTAGCCTAGTAGAAGCCAGATTGTTCCAGGGCTCGTGCAGATCATCTCATGACCTCTAAAGACCTCGTTAATTGCCCATCTATTTGTATGTATAGTCCAGGCATCTAACATGAAAACAAGCACGGAACAAACACCCCAGACCAGACCAGGGTCAGGTCGTTTCGTTACGCCAATAGGGAACACGTACATCATCAGGGGGACGATTAATCTCCAAGCAGATCCAGCAGGTAGCATAAGATACTCAGTACTTAACTATGTGTAATAGTTGTTGCCATACATTGTACCATGTACAAATGTCGTGCAATAAAGTTACATAGTATCAAACGCCGCCATGCGCCAGAGGAGTGAAGCGGCCAAGGAGTGTGTTTGGCTCCCTTTGGCCTGTTATACTCATTGGCCAGCTTTGATACCTATCTTGTGCCACTGGTAAATCTGCCTGTAGCTCCAGAGATAAGGTGGTCATTGCATAGAGGAAATCCTCTTTATTCTCCAGCAGAGGTTAAACTCGGCTGTCTTTTTTACGTTTTCAAGCGATTAGTAGCCGGGCTTTCCTTTCTTTCTTTTTTCATGTTCTCTTTTTGGCCACCAGTCAAAAATAAATCTGACAAAAAAGAAATCGCGATAGAAACACCCGGACCCTATTAAAAAACTGTCTGGAGAATGCCTCCTGCCTACCTGTGTAATTTATTTGGTAAGAAGAGTGGCGTAATTGTGTTAATCTCCGAGCATATGTGGCGAGCACAAATCGAATAAATTGATGCATAGATAAGACGTTATCCTTGTTCTTACGACCAGCTTTTCTGGATAAATGCTAGAGGACGGTCATAAAACTTTCTCACTGTGCTTGTAGATCCTTGTAGGTCACACCTGAGTTACGTTATCGTCCTGATCGACCATGACCATGACCATGACCATGACCATGACCATGACCACTCCCCTTGTTAGTAGCAGCAAGTCACATGAAGAAGATCACACCTGTGTTCTTGTTTCCAAAGTGCTTGGCCAAGTGCACTTCTTCCATCCTCCTACGCACGGTCCCCAATGGCACTAGCTGACTGCCTAGGCCTGTGACCACAAGGAGTTTCGACACTATTGTGGTCCCTCTGCGTAGGAGAATGACTTCTTCGTGACCCGAGCTCTGATTCCCATTAAAACCATGACAAAGGTGTCAATGCAGAGGGCGGTTTCGGGCTCTCTCGTGTATCTCTGGTTTCTATTTCCACACCAGATAAGATTGGACACTGCACAAAGTCGGACACAGGTGCTTGTCAAGCTGTATTGACCCATATGTACCTTTAGCTGTCATGGTGATTTGGGCAAGGTTTGCGGTCATGCCCCATCTTTAGTTACGGTTGGGTTCTAACTTTAGGTAGGCCATTCTGGTTTTATTGTTTATATGGAGGATATCCTCTATACTATGGCAGCCACAAACTGAGCGGTTATATTTGTTTGTGGTTTAACAGCAAAGCTCAATGGGTTGTTGTGAAATTTGGTATGTGGGCGAGTGTCAAAACATAAATAAAGGACAATTCGATTGTGGACCTACTAGCGACGTTGCATGGTAATGCAGCGGAATATTGACTTTTAAATATTGTGATATTTACTCCATTGTTGCTTTCCTTAGTCATGCGGCTTAAGTATGCTAACATGTCAAGAGGTCAAATGAATGAATGAATGAATGACTGAATGAATGAATGAATGAATTTTATTGCTCAACAATCGCACAGGGTACAATGTATGGCAATTGATAACAACAAATAGCTATACAGACAATAGTACTAAGAGGCTACATACAAAGCAACAACAAAACACATCGATAACAGTACAGTTATGTATGATTAATCTGGTCTCGCATTTGGAATACATTATAAAGAAACTGGCCTACGTAGACGGATATATGAGTTGAACATGAGTAGCCTGAGTATCATCCGTATTCTACCGGGGCTCCTTACACTCGCTACCCCTAAATGGCATGTAGGACACAGTCTCTGAGTGGCTGGTGTGTTACGGTGATGACCTTTTTCAATTTCTAAACAATGTGCACTTATTCTCAGTTTTATAATGCTGTATCTAAATGGTCTATTATGAACTGATTTGAGATATTCTTCCATACCAAAGTGTTTTTTGATTTCCGAATATGTTTTTAGTTTGTTGGCGCTTTTGAGCTGTTCCCTCCAGCCAGAAAGAAACGTGTCTTTTAGACGCTCTTTGAATATGTTCCCAAAATGTTTGGCATTATATAACAGCGGGGTTGAGCCAAACATTTTGGAACCCATGTCTGCATAAAATGTCCTGAACGTGAGTAGCCCAGTCATGTTCTTCTTCGACTGAAGTGTCGTAAGCCTTTTTAACAATCCGATCATTTGGTAGAGTATGCAATCTTAGCCAGTATTTAATCAAATGTGTTTGACTGTCATCGAATAAAGGACATACTCCTAATTCACCTCTTACGGCGGCATTGACAGAGCTTTTCGGTACATTAAGTAAAATTTTGCAGTAATTTAAGAGTACGTATTCTAAGTCAGGTATTTCATATGAGATTTTTGGTTGTTCTATTGTTATATTCTGGTTCCTAAACAAAGTGTCTGACTGGTATATCACGTTCAGTTTGTCACTGTATTTCTTGAATCGGACAAGAATGGGACGAGTATAAATCATCCCAATATCGGGCTGAGGACTGTGACTATAGATGTTCTAGTCGTTTCATTTTGACATTCCGGAATCCCTTTGAATATTAGATCTCTGCATTGTGCATTTATTCCAGTGAGCTCACTACAATAAAGTAGGATGGGTTTAACCAGACTGTTAAACAGATTAATAGCTAGGGAAATCGAGGGGTTGGAATTAGATGACAATAATGATTTCAATTTGAACGAGGCCCGTAGTGCTTTCAATCTTAACTGTTTTATGGCTCGACTAAAAGATCCTGAAGGTGTTATGTCCACTCCTAGGTAGGTATAAAAGTTTGTTATCTCTATATTTTGACCCTGAGATGTGAAAGGTGACTGTTTGTTATTGACTGTGCGCCCATTTTTGGAGAAGATCATTACTTTTGTTTTGTTCTTATTGATTGATAGTTTCCACAGAGAGCAAAATTGGTCCAGTGCCCTCAAGCATTCTTTTAGGCCTGATTCTGATTTCGATACAAGTACAAGATCATCAGCCCAAAATATGCTGTTTACAGGAGTATCTTTTAAGAATAGGGAGTCACAAGATATTGGATTTAATTGTTAATATAAAGGTTAAAAAAAGGAGGGGGCTTATGTTACAACCCTGTCTTACCCCGCAGAATGACTGGAAGTAAGGTGACATGCCGTGTGGGGTTTTAACGCAATATTCTATGTTGTGATACATTGATTTTATAAGTCTAAAAAAGTTACCTCCTATCCATAGAGATAAAAGTTTATAGAATAGTCCGTTTCGCCATACCGAATCAAAGGCTTTTCGGAAATCCACGAAACATGCATATAGCTTAATTAAAGCAAGAGTATGTTTGTAGTCTTAATGAATTTTCTCACATTACATGCGCCCAACATAAGTCATGATAAAGTTATAAGACAGACCCAAACTACATTTGTATGGAGGGATCTACAGTTCCGTTTACATTGACACTTGTGTGTAGATATCTGCAAGTCTGTATGAGTTGTATATTGATATTTTTGTGGCCTAGCCCTAGGATAAGTTTGCGGGAAAGAATTTTTTTACTTGACCCACCGTTGTGCAGCCTGGTTAACGATATCATTAAACCGAAAAAGTCTAGTGCTGTGGTGATATCTTTTGCGATAAAGTCAATGATATAGTACAATCCCAAGGGAAATAAATAAAAGGAGGCAGTTTGGGGGTTAGGTATCCATCTTTATTGACACATCTGTGATCACCCATCTAAGATTAAAAACTGACGTTCTAAGATCACCTCACACGACTTTTAGACATCCTACTACATTGCAATGAAACTAGTTGTCCAAATCACACCACATCAAATGCACTATATAATGTACAGTGACTGAGTAAGAGGGTCGAATGGTTGCCATTCGTGCCAGTTTTTTTGCGGGGTTACCTATATCCGATGTTTTAATGAACAGGGTAGTCAAGGTTGACAGACGGTGGTTTTAAATCGCAATATTTTCAAAATACTACATCTGTCTGTCGATCCCCGTTGTAAAAAATAACGGATATAGGTTACTCTGCGGATAAAGGTGAACTATTGTTAGATCCTTCTCTTTAAGATAAAGTTAGAGGGCGGAGTTATGATTACAAATTCTGATGATGTTTTAAATTCTTACAAAAATACATGAATTTGACCGAACTTCAGCTGAATTTTGTTTGTGTTTTTGTGATTTGAAGGATTTGGTAAAGATGTTAGCCAATGTGTGTTCTATGATATGTATAACAACATATGCTTATAAACAGTAGTTCAGGATCATATGACAGTGAGCAAAACAACACTTAGATCCTACACACACTTACATTCACTTATAACAAGTTCATGTAGGCTTACATATTTACAGCAGAATACAGCAATTCTTGAAATGTTAGAATAACCTTTAAGTTAGAAGAATAACCCACAATCACATGTTACCACTACTATGATTATACTCATAAAGTCACATGTAATTCCACAGCTTGTCAGATAAAAGTCAAGTTCATCAATGTTTTATATATTCACTTAAACATAAGGCAGTGAAAAAAATACTGCATGCCAAACTGCTTGCAGGTAGTTAAAGGAGAGAGGGGAAAATAGAAAGTAAAGCTGAGGATGGCAGGAGAATCGACAAATTTTCCTGCTTTCAGAATTATCATGAAATATTTTGTGCTTGAAAAGCAATAAGTATGCACAAAAGAACATGCAATATCCATTATGGATAAACCCACATACACCGCGACTAAAAAACTTAGCAGCTAAAGACTTCAGCTCCATAAGCCTCACAATTTATGTGCGTATGGACACCACCTTTGACTTTATTCCACTGTAAATTGCAATGCTGCCTACATCTTACTGCACAGACCTGGATGGATGGCAGATTTCTAAGGCTTTGGACTTGATCTAAGCCTTAGGAAACCATTACCAGCCGCCCAGTGTTCAGAGGACTGGCTACCTACATCCAAAATATCCACAGCTCTTGCGTGTTTTCTCAAGCATAAACATTCTTGAACTGTACAGAAATGCCATACCCCTTCCTCTACACTACATAGGGATACTTATGTCTGCCATCAGCCAAAATGTTAAAACCTGAGGCTACATCATCATGAAAAAGGCAAAAGAATACTCCAGCATTTTCTTGAAAAAGAAATTCATCATACTAACAGTAAATGCTTACCCCACAAAACAACACCTATGGCAAGTCTAGTACAGTCTGCACAAGTCTGTACCATAACATCAAGTTTCACAATATCCCTTACAACAAGTCCACAGAAAAATACACTTCATCTACATCTTCATGATAGTAGAATAAACACAGAAATCCTTTTGATGAGTGTTTATTCAAGACGATGTTGAAATTGTGTGAGCTTCATACTGACAGAGTGTCAGTACATCATCATGTCATTTATTGCATCCCAAGGCAAAAAATGAGACTATGGCATGGGCCTGACAAGTATAGTCTTACCATCTGAAAGTATGGGCCTAAAAATGATTGGTTCTGCTCTGTAGCAAAAGCACACATAATATTTATGTCATACATGTAGTTTCATTGGCATGTATGAAAAATATGGCCAAATAAGGAAAGATTTAACATCCTGGAAAAGACTAAATGATTTGAGCAAGCCCTTTAAACTTTATAGGTTGACTGTAAGCCAGCAAACAAAACAAAAGGAGAGCCCATATGCCCATATTTTGATTTTCCATAATATGTGAGAAAGCCCATTATTTTTCACGCAATTCGTAGCGAGACGACCAAAATTTTGCATAACAGCCTTCCTCGATATTAGCATAATACTTTTAGGGGGTTCTTCAGAATACAGCATAAAACATTATCAGAACCCCTCATGCAGACCCTCCAAAAGCCTTGGGATGGTAGGGTTTGCCAGGTCAATGAAAAGACAGGTTTTCACGGTCACAGCATGTTGCCCTGTTTGTCGTGGTCTGTTTTCGGTCCATCCACCATGGCGATAGCATTGGCCTCCTCTCCAACTGCACCATTCTCTTCTTTCCGCTTTGTGTAGATGGGAGTCAGAAGGGTGTGTATTCTCTGTGGAGGGATGAAAATCATCTTTAGATGACGAAAGGTGTAATGCAAGATCATATTTTTCATGAACGTAAGTTAAGCAGAAAATAGCTTAATGCTATTACACTTTTATAGTACTACCAGCCTTCTTTGTGCAAAAGAAGACATGGACAATTCAAGTTTACTTTGGGACAGTTGGAATTTCTTTGGGGGACACTCCTGGGACAATAAGGAAAAAAGCTACTTTTGAGGCCTATTACAATTACTGGTGTATTGAGGTTTTTCTCCTAGCTCTTTGCCTTCATGATGTATGCCTCCCGTCATCATCATCATCGCGGGCTGATTGCCCGGACCCGGTCCACTCTCTCCTTCCAAACGTTTCTGTCCCCCACAGCGTTCTTAAGATCCTCGACCTGCAACCCATACTTTCACCCAGACCCAAGAAAATAAATAAGTGCCAGGCCTTACCTCAGAAAAGGTCCCTTTTGTTGTCAGGATGTTGTAGACGAATCCTATGGGAATCATCACCATGGAAGCCAGCGCCATCAGCCAGCCAATCGCCTCGCCCCACGGCGGGTACGTGTACGTCTTGTTGTACGTCGGCCTCTGGTACTTCACCAGAGAGAAGATGAAGATACCCTGCAAGGTCAAAACTTAACTTGTTTATGTTTGCTAATGTTTGTACATCATATCTGGAAACCACCTCACAACGGGTTTGTGCTGAAGAGTACAAGCTGCATATCCAGACAGTCCTAAACAATAATTTAGAGAATCCACAGAGATTTTGCAATACGGGTAAGTCACCAGGTAAGAGTGTTTCACACTTTCTAACTACGCAAACAACACTCATTGCAAGTGGTACTAAAACAAGTAACCCAAAATAGAAGATACTGTATATGAAGGATAAAACCTAAGACTAAGATTAAACGCGAGCTGCAGGTATATGAGTGACACGGTGTCACTGAACACGCTATAACGTGGCCTTGACGTGCACAGGAGACATGCTGTGACGGTCGTTGTAAGGTGCTATGTAGGACACTAAGAATGGCAGTGTCTTTTATTGCATCCAGACAGTATTAAGTGGGGACAACTGACTTTACAAATAGTTTAATATGTTTATTTAGTCTTTCGGTCTTTTGATTATAAAGAATGACAAAGCCTGTGAAATGATCTTAGTCTTAGTTTTGAAGTTCGTGCATCGCCTATCAACTGTCACTCACCATTGTCATGATGGGTGTCACCACCATCCAGCAGATCTTGATCCAGATGATGGGCCGGAAGCCGACCATGCTTTTGATGTCCCAGTAGAACTTTGTGCTGCCTACAAAAAAATAACAAGGTTAGATATTTCCAGGTGTGTTGGTATAGTCCCAATGTCTAGACGATGATTTTGGACGTTACACAGAATAGAGGACTAGAGGTAGTGTTAATTCTATAGCTACCTTGCTATCAAATACTCAAGGAACAGCTACATGTACCATGAATTGCTAGTAACAGACAAAAAAAGAATTGTAGGAGTTAGTATTGTGTGAAAAAAAATATGTGCAAAGGGAGTTTACAGATTTCTATAGACATTTACTGACTATATTTGTCTTAATTTCCTCTACTCTACAAATTATGTGTGATACAGCTGATGATTCTCGCTTGCCAAAAATGCATATGCCCAGTTATTTCCAATAAAGTAACAAGAAAACTGACAGCTCAAGAAACGGTGTCATACCAAAGTTCCAGCCGACACGATCGCCCAGTCCGTAGAACCACCCAATACAGATGGCCTGGAAGAAGGTCACCCACAGCAAGGTCATTCCACTGGCCGAGTAGTTGTCAAACAGTTGGAAGACGTACATCCCACCCTAAGCATAGGGAAGATGGAGAAATAGGTTATTAACATATACATATTACATAAAGGTCACATAGATTTGCATATTATGTATATGTACAATCATCATTACAATGTCTCGCAGCCTAACAGAGGGTTCGTACTATGACGCTTTAAAAAGTAAATAGTGTAGACCCCTACACCTAAAAGTCTTGCCGATATCCATCTTGTTTTCGCTCCGGTTTTCTCCTCTGATCTCCTATAGTTTCTGCAGCCTGCATGTGGCTGGATCCCCCTTGCAGCCGTTACTAAAAGCTTGCAAGCACAAGGCATCCTTGTACCAGTGATGAGCAGCTAATCTCTCTCAAATTCTAAGTGATTCCGCATCAGTCATTATCCTATCCTGTTCTATTCTCCAAGCAGAGGTTGAGTTGCGTAGATATAATAGTCTGGATTTTCACCGGCTGTCTCCTCTTGGGTAAAAATCCCGACTACTATATCTACGCGACTCAACCTTGGCTTGAAGAATAATCCTGTTCAATATTATCCCACAGAAACATATTCTTTAGCAAATAGAAGCTGCTTACCTGGGTACAGAAAGCGAGTCCAATGAGAAACTTCACGAAGCAAACCACAGCGATGAAGATCTCTCTGTTGTGCCCACGCCTGAGGATGTGCGGATACATGTCTTGGCACGACGTCACAAAACCCTCCACCCCGCAAAACTGGACAACAGAAGAAATGTTGAAAGGTTCATTGAAGACAAATTATTGTCTAAATACCCTCCTGGTGAATGGAATCGACTCTATATCCTCTGTTTTAAAAAACCAAGTATTTTGAGGTATCAAGTCAACGGACGATGGTTTAGAAAATTTAAAATGCAATATTGTCAATTTGAAAATATTAGTACTGTAATGATTTTGAAAAAACTGGCATGAAATGCTAACTTCAAGTCAGATCCTTTATTTGCTTGAAGATTACTTCCTTGGTACTTAACCCTATAGTTAGTTCACCTTTATCCATTGACTTGATATACCCAGTTCTTAAAAACAACAGATAGGTAACTTCGCTGATAAAGATGAACTAGCGTTACATTTTTCTAAAAAAAACAAACTGTAAGCCCGTCCTCCTTACCTCACTGTCCAACCCCAGCAGCAGCACCATGAAGAAGAAGAGGATGGCCCAGAGGGGAGACAGGGGCATCAGGGTCACGGCCTTCGGGTACACGATGAACACCAGGCCAGGACCTGCAGCATAAAGAACCAATCACATCACTGGTATCAAGAATATATAAAGTCAGCGTCTGTATTACATGCAGTCTGGTTGGTTAGTTGGTCATAAGTAACTCATAACCTTAAGTTCTTAATTTGTCTTGTTACTGAGACTTCTAACATGTTGCTTGTATCAATGCAAGAATATAAAGCAGAGCTGCCTCAAGATTACATTGTTTTAGAATTTCCATTTCACTCACTGTTTAAGAATTTTCATCATTTCAAGTTATTATATTGAACACATATTTTCATCAATTTCAGGTCAAGAAGCTCAGATTTTTTAAACGGACATACAGAGTGAATTTTTCTTTTTAGCCCAACAAGCATTGCCAAATTTCTGTCCTGGGATGGTGGGACAGGTCCTGGAGACAGGCCTTAAAAGTCAGTGATTGTGTAACATTAAAGCATGCAGGGTGGTGGGTTGGTTGGCAGTGGTCAGTCACAAGTAGCTTATAACTTTGAAGTTCTTAATTTCTCTTGTTACTCTTCTAACAATATCTTTGACACAATTTGTTCCCTCCATTGCAATGCCAATCATTTGTGCATAGGACCAAGCTCAGCTAGATGAGATTCAGGGTTAGTTTGTTAATTCAAGCATAGCGGGGAAAGGTTTAGAAATCCCAGTCTGTTTACCTGACTCTGCCACATCTGCAACGGACACTCCCTGTTGGAGTGCCATGTTACCCAGAAAGCTGAAGATGACGATCCCAGATAGAATGCTGGTGCCAGAGTTCACGCAAGCGAAGACAATAGCATCCCTAAGAACACATTAGACATGTTCTCAGCAATTCCACTGGATATTTCAACATCAGATTCAGAGGTTCCCTTTGAACCACAATGGTTAGTAAGTTTCTGGAATTCTGCAACACTTGAAATGGTGGAATTGCTGACAACAAGTGGCAAGAAAGAGATAAGAAGAAACAGGTATGAACCTTACACCCTAATGAGAATAGGCGGTGCATACTGCAAGTGAAACGTGCATAAACTGCTCAAACACTTAAAGGATATAACCTTGTCAACCAAGGAGCTGTAAAGGAATTTATAACATATAGAAAAACATCTACTGGAGTCATTCTAGGGACTGCTTTCCACAAATTTCTTCAGAAGTGGTGGAGAAGACAAAACCCATCGCTTCCTTGTGTCCCCATCATCATATTTTTAGCGTGAAAGCACTGGCACTTTTGGAAGGATAAGGCTTATATAGTAACGTGCTGCAAATGAAATGGAAACTATATAGACACAGCTGTGAACTTCAGACTCAGAAGTAAGTGTTAGCTCAGACAATGTTCAGAGCAAGTGTTAATTGAGCACTGCAAGGTTGTAGAAGACACCCAAAACTGCAGCTAGAAAAAAGCACCACCCTGTAGAATAAAAAGTGAGAAGAGCAGCGAGATTTTCTGCTTTCTATACACCTAAACTCCCCAAAATCGGCACCCTGTTGGCAGGAAACGACATCAGTATACTGTACCTGATTCTGCAACCTCGCCCACTGATACACCCTGCTGCATGGCCATGTGGCCCAGGACGCTGAATATCACAATGCCCGACAGTAGGCTGGTGCCAGTGTTCACAATGGCGAACACTATGGCATCCCTGCGGGGGCAAAAGACCGTTGAGTTTGGAGTTAGTGTAGAATCTTCACTCAACAGGAAAAACATCTAAGGTTATACACCTCTGCCGACAGGCTGAATAAAAGTTAAAAACTTGAACTATGCGGCTCCGGATGTCTTTAATACTGAGGGATGACTGCAGTGTGCACGATGTCAGTAGCTTGAGGAATGAATCCACTCTACTATATATCTATACACCTCAGTGTTGTAGACTGTGCAAAGAGTAGCTAGTGCTATGCTGCAGCACAGTGTAAACCAGTCAGAATTGCCCTGAGGAAGGTGACAGACGATCACCAAAACGTCAGTTGAATAAAGAGCTTGGTTGTGTACAAAGGATCTTATTTTGTGACTTAAAAACCTGATGAAACTATTCACGTGAGCAAAGAGCATACTCAAAAGCTGTGCAGATGTCAATAAATCATAACATTTGTATATAATATAGAATGTCGATGTAGAAAGGAGACAGATTTGTGCATGAAAAAAAAGGACCAAACATCACCACCTGGAAACTTACATGTGTCTATTGGCTACAGAATACAAATATAGGCAATTGAGGAGTTAGTAAAGGTAAGAGCACATCCCTGTGCACTGAAAATAAATTGATCTTGTAAGCAGTTGTTAGTATGACGACGTGGAGTGTGCAATCAGAGGACAGAATATCTCAAGTATTATGCAGACTACTACTTCAGCACCACGGACAGCTACAACACATTACAACACAACACAATACAAAACAACACGATACAACACAAAAGACACAACACATGATCATAAGAAGTGCCTCAATGATGCAAGGTTATTAAATACTCAAATACTCCCAGCAAAGTCTTTGCCATTGCAGTCTAACAGGGGTGGACCCAATGGACAGAGCCGCATGGAAGCACGATGTGAAGACTAACTGACTGCTGTCTACCTGTCTCAGGGATCCTAGCAGCAGTATAATAAAAAAATGGACACTACTACTACTACTACTCCCTGTGCTCTGATGAAATAGATACTCACCATATTTGACTCAAAGAAATCAGAGAAGTGTAAGATTTTCAAGCTATTTCACCATAATCGTGTAAGCTAATGATAACACAGTTGAAGTCCCTATGAGTGTACATATCTGTTGTAAATTATAGATTGTAAATTGAAGAATTATTCTACCAACAGATGGTTAAGTTTAATAATGTATTCTTTTCACCTGTGGCAATTGTTGTTGAACTTGTTGTAGCTGCCCAGCGCGATGAGAGATCCCAGACCGATGGAGTAGGAAAAGAACACCTGAGTTCCTGCATCCATCCACACCTGTAAAGGTATTAAATGCAGTACAGAATTGACACAAGATCAACGTAGTGTCATGTGGCATGATTACGGGGTATTTGGCCCGAAACCAAGTGGTCCTGGGTTGGAATCCTGTTATGTTTCCGATCTTATAACCTTGAAAATGGCACTTTAAACAACTATACTCCCTACATCCAAGTGTATAACTGGGTTCCTGACTTAGTTTTTGATGTGGTGGTCGTAGGGCACCCATTGGCATCATAAGAGTTGACCTTAGTTGTGTCTTAAGTCTTTCTGTTTGTTGCTATAGTTCCATGTACTTATACCTGGTAAAATTTTGACTTAATATCCCTAAATATCCTGTTTTTAAAAGCAGCGGATAAAGGTTACCCCAGGGATAAATGTGAGCGAGTGTTACCTGTGGGTTTCCCTAAATACCCTGTTGTTTAAAAGCATAAAAGCAGCGGATAAAGGTTACCCCACGGATAAAGGTTACCTGTGGGTCTCCCAGCCTTGTAATGTTGGGTTTCAGGTAGAACTCCAGACCGATGTCGGCTCCCTGCAGCGTCACCCCGCGGATCAGCAGGATAAACAGCACCACGTACGGAAACAGGGCCGTGAAGTACACAACCTTGGAGGGTCAGGGAAAAAAGAAAGTCAGTCTCAAAAGGAAACAGGGCCATGAAGTGAACAACCTGAGAGGAAACAAAGAAAGTAAGCTGAGAAAAGGACACAGCGCCGTGAAGTTCACAACAAAAAGAAAGAAAGACAGGTCAGTCAAGAAAAGTTAGGAATACTGACTGATAACTTGTACTAAGCCATAGAAATGGCGCCTGAACAAAATTTTATGACTAGATGCAGTATACAGCGAGACCACTGATTTAAAAGTATGAACATGCACAAGGCACCTTGAATATTTGTGATAATGATACTTGACAATAAATGGTAATGTTAGGTTGTTGACTTATAAAGGATATAAAGGCTTTGGGTTCAAATCCCTAGCAAGTTGCAATGTGTTGCCCTTTGGAGAGGCACATAACACCCATTTCCTCACTTGAACCAGTGTCCATAGACTATACCACATGACTTTCAGGATGAGTGTGTCATCCTGTAAAGCTGCAGTACCTCAAAGTACTGCTAAGGGGCCCCAAGTCTCCATTTTCATCAGGACCTCAATAACTGCCCGAATGCAAAAATTCATACAAATCCATCTGAGGGATAGTTATAACGTTAGGCGTGAACACACAATATATGACTCCCTTAGGTCAGTAATGACCATGGTGAAATCCTAATTGATATCAGCCAGACAGCTTGGGGTATGGCACACAAGTGCAACCAAAAACAGTACCCCCCTTGGAGGTGAACCTCCTTCCTCAAAGGTAGTTAGCTGGAAAGGAGTACCTAGCTTTGGCTAGAGCGTCTTCTTGGATGGGACGTAAAGGAGGGGTTCCAGGTCTGAGGAGAGCCACGCCTCAAGTACACACCACACTTATCAATAATTTTTGCATGCCCGCATCAGTTTTTTGGCACCCAAGGGATGTCATTCATATTAGTGTTGTTTGTAAAGAAAAATTTTTCATCAGTAGGCCAGTTAACAATTGACTCCCTTGAAGTTTGCCCTAAGAGGAGATTAGGCTTGCTGCCTGATCTGTTACTAGACATGGTAGGGTCTAAGTCAAAGTACAGTAAGTAAGGCTTTACCCTGCCAGTGCTCTTGACTCCCTTGAAGATGCAGAAGTACACGATGATCCAGGCCAGCAGCAGACACAGGATCAGCTCCCACTGCATGGAGCCGGGCTGGTCCAGGCCACCAGAGATCTGCAGTACACGGTTGCTGGGCAACACAAGTGATAACACATCATCAAAAAACGTGTCTACAAAAAAACTTTCATATCGTACCTTTTCCACTTTTGATGTGCTTATTGAAGTTCCTCATTAATCATACAAATGAAGTCCTCATTTGCATAACATTCATATCATTGTGTACATCTTTGCCTAAGCTACCTGCATGCCCAAAAAAGTGGACATCCGTCATTCCTTTCTTCAGTTATCCTCTTTGGAATGTTATGACAAAAATGCCCCTGCAGTTCCAAAATTCAACGTTGGGGGAACTGAAACTTGACCCACTTTGTCCTGGCGTCAAAAGCTGCCTGCCAACCAAATGTCAAGACAGTATCATATGTTCAGGACAAGAGATACATGTACATCTAAAAAACTGCAATGAATGTTTCATGGAGGTAAATATCAGCAATAGCAACGTACTTCCAGTATTCCAGGGATGCTGCAATCCGAGTGGCGTTCTCATTGGTGGCGTTGGGAGCCACGGTTGTCATGGTAACGTTGAGAAGAGTGCTGTTCATCGTGCTATTCTCTGCTTTCTTTATCTCCTCATCTGACGCAATGCATCTTGGGATAGAAAAATATTCACATCAATTTTATCAACCAGACTTCTTTTAACCTTCTAGTCATAATGTATTTTTCATACTAAAAAATTAGTATTACAGTACGAAAAAACGTCATGATTTTCGTATACCTTGTATGAAATATTTTCATATATACTCATTCATGGTGACTGTATACAGAAAATATCAGAACATCAAAATGTGTACCGCACAGTTCGGCCGTCTTTCTTGGTTTATCAGAACGCCTTTAACTGCTTATCTAAATGGACTGCGGAAAGTGATCTAAATGCACTCTATCTATTGAAGACGCCGCACTTTTGTCTTAGTTTAGAGACTTTAGAAGTGGATGGTGTATGCAGAACAGTATGTATAAATTTAGATCGTCTCGCAGACATCTTGTCCCAAGGAAATGTACAGTTACGGTATCAAAACCATCGGTAAATGCCTGTCTTTGACTGTTGCTCTTACACAACCATAGCGGCGCCACGTTTTCTGGGCTTTTTATGTTTGTTTAGCACTCAGAAAATGCGTTGCCAAGTGAGGTATTACCTCAAGTTTCATAGCACAATAAAAAGAAGTAATTCGTATGCGATCTGTGCAACTTTGTGTCTCAAGTATACGAATCCGTGGGTTGGTTGGAGACTGTGCCTAGTACGCGGGCGTTTACGTTAGCTCTCACTACTCTGGTCGCAGTTCCGTATTTTGCCCTCTCTCTTGCCCTTAAGGAGTTTCTAATTCAATTATTTTCAAAAGGGCGTTGTCTGTAAAGAGATATCAGAATGATTTGAGATTTTGGTAGACATTTATAGAAGGATTTACAATTTATAGTAGAAGTTATGCCCTAAACTTAAAGCTGTGCCTTTCCTTCTCGGGCAAGTTTCAAGTTGCAGCAAGCCAAAGACGTAGGGCAAACCCAGCACCAGCAAATTTTGAATGATGGCGTTTTCCCCATTTTTTTTATTCACTAATTCGCGATTTTCAATATTGACTAGGTTCACTTATGCGCACAAAAACGATCTCCACGACATTAGAGATCGCGTATGATCGCGTATCAGCCCCCATCCCGTAAAAAGGTTCGTATCTTATCGATGAAATTCGTTGAACGTTCTGTCAAATCGCTCGGACGCATCGACGCCGCCAGCGAAGGCATCCTCAGTGACACTCGTGACCCTAGAAGTCGTGCGAAGGAGGTTACTTCAGGACACGCACCTGTCCGTGTTCCACCAGTTGCCGCACGTGGCCCAGGGTAGTTCGGACGTGAAGGAGGCGAAGAAGTAGTGCAGAGCCCAGCCCATCACCATCACGTAGTACATGTTCAGGAAGCTCACAATCACCATGGACGCCACTCCGATTCCTGAAGAACAAAATAAACTAGTTATTAATCACCAAGCAGATGCCATAAGATAGTACCAAAGCTGGCCAAGACGTATAGCCGGCCAAAGGGAGTCAGACGGTCGCATACACACTCCTAGGCCGGCTTCACTCCTCTGACAGCTTTTGATACTAACTGATGCTACCGTAGGATCTGCTTGAAGATTACTAGTTATGTCAATTGCAAACTATAAAGGAGCAAAATACGGTTTTAACGATTGTTTGTTCTCTACACAGCGCCAGTTGTCCAACAAGATCCATGTTTTGCTCTCCCTTTCATCGAAATACGAGAGCGACAGTGTTTAGATTTTAAACCAACTAAATAGTCGCGGCAACACAAAACAGTTAAGTTCGAAGCACAAACATGTACCAGCTAAAAAGATTTTGGAAAAAATTGCTTAAGAGTCAAGAATAGCTTGGATGTCAGAAACATTAGGCAACGATAAATAAAATAAATAGTTTCACACCATGCAAATATTTTCACGAAAATGGAACGTTTAAAGTTTGCTGGCAGTACATTTCAATAATGTTGTTACTGTGAGAGTACCGATGCATCTTTTGAACACATGTAGTGGCGGGAATACATCGTGGTGTGTGAAAAACGGATTGTTTGAGTTGTGTCCTATTATCACTTTAATGTCCGTTGCCAGCGTGTGACGACTTTGCTTAACCGCACTTTTTCTAAACTTCTTGCGTAACTTCAGCTTTCACAAGGACATTGAAGGACACACCCTCGCTATAATTGTAAAAAGTCACCCGAAGTCTAAAACCGTACGTTACGCCTGTAGGTGTGATCCCATCCCTATCAGGTAATATTTTTCTCAGCACTTGTCTTCGATGAATGGTTATGTATGTACGTTTAACAGCACTTTTTCTATACTTCTGGTGTAACTTCAATTTTTACAAGGACACTGAAAGACACATTCTCGCTGTAAATGTAAGAAGTCACCCAAAGTCTAAACCGCACCTTACGCCTTTTGGTGTTATCCCATCCCTATCATGTATTTTTCTCAGCACTTGTCTTCGTCGATGAGCGGTAATGTATGCACGTTCAGTCGCACTTTTTCTCTACTTCTTGTGTAATTTTAGCTTTGACAAGGATACTGAAGGGCACCCCCACCCCTTACTTATACATGTAAAAAGTACCCAAAGTCTAAAACCGTACGTTGCGGCTTTTTGTGTGATCCCATCCCTATCATGTCTAAATACCGAGGTAGTATTTTTCTCAGCACTTGTACTTCGATGATCGGTTATGTATGCTTGTTCAGCCGCACTTTTTCTCTACTTAAACTTTGACAAGGACATTCAAGGACACCCCACCCCCCGCTGTAATGTTGTATAAAGCCACTCAAAGTCTAAAACTGTACGTTACGCCTTTTGGTGTGATACTGTCCCTATCATGTCTAAATGCCGAGGTAGTATTTTTCTCAGCACTTGTAATTCGATGAGTGGTTACGTATGCTCGTTCCCTACTGTCGCCATCTGTAACTGTCACCAGTGGCTGTCACCTGCCACCTGTGACGTCATCAATGACGGACAAGGTGTGACGACTCTCCTCCCCTTTGACGCCGCAGGTGAGAATGACGGACCATTTGGAGACGCAAGAATGATCGCTGCTCTATCACGAGCGGTTATCAGACGTCTCCACCTGTTCCCAGCTTCCCTTATCTTGATAGAGAAAACCGCACAGCCTGTAGCTCGCATCGGAATGACAGACAAGCCGCCCAAACTTCTCCCAGTAGGAGCTAACGCGCGAACGCGGGTGGGCGTTTGGCTCCTTGGCGAGTAGATGTAATAAATCCGTCTACTCAACGGTGTAAGTACCCTGTGATATCTACAATCCTGCTCCGCTTACGGCACGTTGTGGCGTCGTCTGTCTTCAAATACGTACTTACAAGACTTACACCTGAGGTCGTTTAGGTAACTGACGCTACAGGAAAACTTGCTGTACAGTTTTCGACAAGTTAAGCAAATTAAAACTCCATAGAACACAATATTGAGTTGAGAGTTGGAAAACAATATTTACTAAATTATTGGCTGTGTCTCTTTTTTCATATCGTTATATTTTGTTTGTTTCTTTGTTCAAGCTGAAGTTTCCAGTTATTATTGTTCATAACTGTCCATTGTCACTTGTATATCTACTATGTTTATACCATGTACTTGCAATTAGCCCTCGGGCACGAGCTTGCAAATAAACTTAAGCTTCTTCTATTATTTGACACAGTAAATACTGGAAGTTAGCTAGGTACTTTGTACATCAATAATTCGCGAGCTTCATCTGTTGCTGCCGCTGATGCAATGATGGTTTCATTCAAACGTTCAAACTAGAATGCCTAGGTTACTTTTTAATATGAATTTGCATTTTGGTCACATCTACTTTAACGTATCAGATAGGTAGAGTTTGTGCATGTCTACACTTATGAAATACGCTGTGTATACACCAATACAAAATATAACATATTTTGATTGAACAATAATGAACGGAGCGTTGAACTCCTTCACCACACACAGATCGCGCTCCTACCTGAGAAGAGCGGGCAGAGGTTCCAGGCCTTCAGTCCGCCGAGGCTCATGAACTGGCCCAGGGCGATCTCCAGGAAGAACGTGGGGATGCCTGCCCCCAGCAGGAAGATGAAGTACGGGATGAGAAAGGCACCTGTAGAAAATATTTGTGTAGAAAGAAGTGTTTAGGATGTGTTTACCATATACACATGGGCCTTAGATTGTGGTGGTGCGTTCGTCTTACATCTCAAGCTGACCTTCTCTATTCAATTCTATTTTCTACATACTGGGCAAAGCCCCCTTTAGAGGCATCCCGCCCAGGATGCCATAGTGGGATAGCCGTACATATATCGTACAAAATTTGGCCCTCTTATTGCTGAAAAGATTGTCCTATTAGATTATGGGCTGTTCTCTGTTCTATCCGGCGGCCCCTTTGGAACACCTTGCGGCTACCGGGCTATTTTAGGGCGTGGCCGGGTCCCTGTTTTTTTTTTATCAACTTGCAGTTAAGATTAACCCGGGACCCGGCGACATAAACAAATGCCGTGACAAACCTGATATCCACACAGACACCCGTACTCCCTCCCCTAGAGATCCGGCAGTCCTCCAGAATAAACTTGTTAGCCTGGTATCAAGTCGTATTTTAGCTCCTGAGTCTCTTCCCGAGTCTCTTCTAAAGTCTCTTCCCGAGTATTTGCGGAGAGGACAGAAGAGACTCTGGAGCTATAATACGACTGGATACCGGGCTACAAACCTGTGGCTTCGGCGCCCGGCCGGGGCTACACCCCACACGGGCACAGGTGCAAAAGGGACCGTATCATTAAGGGTGTTATGCCGACCTACTACTAGTTTGTCATATTTCTATTGGCATTTCATACCGCGCAGGGAAGCTTGTGATTCATTATAACGATACGTCTGGCCTGTCATATAGGCAGATTAAGGCGATCTGTATTCAATCTGTGTTCGCAACGAATTGCCCCGATTGCGGATGAGAAAGTCACAGGAAATATGGCATTTTATTGAGTGAACATGGTGACAATTGAGTCGTTCTTTCATTACGATGCATGAAAAGCATCGTTGGCACATTTGATCTAGCGTATCATTAAACTTAACGATGAGTTGTATGGGGAATTGTAACGTTATTTGCAGCCTTAGCACTATACTGCAATGTATTGTTATATGCATATGGTGTTCGTCTTTCTTTAAGATAAATTGTAACATTTATTGTGTTTGTGATACGTCGTGTCGCATATAACGTATATCATTGTAAGTTTTGAGTCTATTTCAGTAAGTTGATTAAAGCAGTAGGCAGAGATTCATCAAGTTGTTATGCAATACTTCTGCTGTAATTGTAAATATTGCAAAAGGAAATGGAAATTCTCAATTACTCAGATCATCAAACGATTTCCGCGGCGTTGGGATTGGAAGAAACTATACACGAGGGCTATTAAATTGCCAGGAAACAAACAGATACCATATGAAAATGTACAAAATATCTAGTCTACAGAAATAACTAATGTTTCTACGTTCATTACTGGTGGTCTGACTTCTTCTTAGAAGGCAGTGGCTGATGAATAATCCCACGTTTTCGATGATGATGGCGTTTTATGATTTTAGTAATTTCGAGGTTTTCTAGATGGTGAAAGCTCGGGGACAGTGTGTGGTAAATGTTTTTAAAAGCCTGTTTCTTCCTGCCTCGCAATGAGGGAATTAAACCCACTCATCAGTAGTTCTGTATGTTACAAAAGTAGCACAATACTCTGTTGCACGCAGGTTCTCAGTTTCTGCCACTAAAGTCTATAAATTGTCTATACTCAAATGCGCTGTTATAGAGTAACTAACGAATGCAAACAAACTGTAGACAGCGCCGGGATGTTGTCTGGGTTTGTGACCTGGTCATTTGGAACGCACATACAACTATTGTTAAGATATAATTAAATCTATTTATAGTCTGGTGTTAACAAAGTCAAAGGCAGGAATGCTGAAGGGCATTAGAATTAACCGTTTCGAACGTTTCTCATACATCACCTTCGTCTTTAACCAACCAAGATGGCGGATGTGAAAAAACGTCACAGTCACGTGATTGCAAGAAACCATAGCGAGGTAAAAGAAGGCAGATGAGTACTTGAATATGAGGAGAAACGCCAAATGAATCTAGAAAACTTTGTTGGACGGGCGAAACGAAACTTTTTATATCAGTTTGCAAACTCACTACAACATATAGACGTTTAGCTCTTGGGAAATAAAGACATTGTAAGAAGAAACTGTGCTGATATTGTAACCTAATGGTTGTTGATAGCCATCATAAACCGCGCTTCGAAAACCAGTAACGCAACTCAATGCCACGGCACGATAACGCCAGAACGTCTCAGAAGAATTCCATCACACTTTCACAGTCGTGCATATTGCCGACAATCGCTGCCAATGCTTGCCGAGGGCAGCCCGGGTGCCGAGCAAGGGTATATAACTACTGTAGTGTCTGAAAGTTAGCAATATGCCAATAGACGATAAGAGCATATCACAAGGTGGCCCGCGCACTGCCCGAAGCTGTAGTAGTAGACATCGTTGATGAAAAGGCAATGTAGAGAGGAACATTACAGAATAGTTACATGCAAGCGTAGAGAAAACCATGACCAACTAATTTGGAAGCGAATTTGCAGTAATCAACAAAACGGGTTCGTATTTAATGGCGTAAAAATGACGAGCGATTCTGAGTACAAATATTTCGGTGGGTAAGCCCTCGAGCTCGCTGCCGGATTTTTTAAATTTGGCACAGCTTTATTCAGCCGATCAAATATGAAACAGTGACCTATCTATGAAAGTTGCAGTCTCCAGGTTAATGTTTGTTTATTTCTTTGTTTGTTTGATTCTTGTTTGTTAGTATATATACCATTGGTATAGTGAATGGTAGAAGAGTCACCCGGGCAGGGAACAGGGAACTAGCTACGCCGGCAAACTCTCCATGCTTGACAAGTCCCCGGTGTGCAAAGTCCTCGGGAAAACCTGTCTCGGCTGCCGAACAAATTCTCTGCCGGCCCTGGCAAAAGTCTGGTTTTCCAGGGTAGGAGGTATCTCACATTAACAGAAGCTGTGGTAAGTTGGCGACGCCGTACCCTGGGAGCCAGCCGGGATCGGGCAGCTAGGATAGTTTATTCGGTGGCCCAGGACAGTCAGGCCCGCCGATCTCCTATTAGCACCCGGGGAGCTTAAACTCCCCCGAGCACTAATGTGAGATCTGCGGGTTGAATGCCTTGGGTCCCCGAACAAAACTCGCTAGCTACCCGGTCCTGTCTGGCTCCCAGGGTAGCGACGCCGCTGCAGCCGAGCGATTTGTACGCTCTCTACAGACTCTCTTCAAGCACAGGTCGAATGGAGAAGATCGTTTTTTTACCTCCTGCTGATTGGCAGCCGTTTTCTGTCTAAGTAAGAAGGGATCAAACACCCCCCCCCCCCCCCTCTACCTCTGTTCGAAGAGTACTGCTTCTCGATCCCCAAATGTGTGGGTTCCGGTGACCCCATTGCCCTACGAGAAGCTGTACCGCCTTTGAAAAGCGTTTGGAGAGCGAAGGGTGGCGACCTGAGGAGTGTGTTAGAGTCATTACATATTCCTCACACACTGTCGATGATACCCGCAGGAAAACCAGCTATTTGTTCATCACATTCAACAGGAGCATGATCTTCCCACCGAAACGACGAAGGGCGACTCATACAAGATATTTATTTTAAAACAAATGAATGATAACGTTACACGTTTAGAATACTAATAGTGACATAAAAAGGGAATACATGACATCTATATCACACTCTCACCTCGATATGTCTTAGACATTGTCATTCCCATTGACAGTCCTCAACAACAGTTTGTAAGTACATGTACAATAAATAACTCATGTCCATGTACAAGTATGAATTATGACACGCGTAGATGCTCAAATAGTGTTTCTTAAGAAAATCCTATTATCTCCGGAGATTTGTCAGAAGACGGCTATGGATGCGGGTAGGCTAATCCACAGCATTACGCCTTTTGCAGGCTCCGAACTGGGTTGCTTTTTATTTTAGTGAGGGGTGCTGGTTCGCGATTTTCAACGTTGGCTAGGTTCTCTTATGCCGGGAAAGGGAGTTTGACGAGGAAGGGGGTTTGCTGTGGAAGGTAAACAGAGCAAAACTGAGCCCCGTTCGGAGGCTGCAACGGACAATAGTTTGTCTTATGCGTTTCCCTTCTACTTGTTAGTGTTCGAACCATGCCAAAAAAATGGAAAATCGACAAGTGATTAATGGCGAAAGTTAAAACATTCTGTATTCTCTGCCAAGAAGCTATATGATAATAATAACGTTAACGCCTGGTCCTTTGATACATCCACCTCATAAAACCACCCCATTCGCTTCGCTCACTCGTTGCTTTAAATTTCATTCGTTGGTTAGATCTGTAGCAAAGAACCAGGCGTTTCGACACCATATACACCTCATTAACCCTTAATTGTTGAGTTTGGCTTTTTCTTTGGTTCAATGGTTATAGAACTGTCCCGCGTACTGCATAATGAGTGGATTTGTGATTATAAGTAGAAACATTTATATTCACAGTAAAATGTGTAACAGCACAGGCCCCAGAGACTCTAGCGGTCTCTTGTTTACGAGAAGGCAGAGGGCGTAGGAAGCTGACGGGTGTTGATGGATGATGCTCACTGCGTGTTCTACGGGGAGATGACACGAACAGCGGGGATAGACGAGGATCGGAACATCAATCATGGCACTGCCACGCCCTGAATACCTACTCAAGTAGAACAGATTGTTCCGTCAGGTAGGAATTAACTTATCTCCAAGCAGATCTTGCTGTGGCACAAGCTAGAGAAGGAGTTTAGTCGGCAGAAGAGTTTCATTCGCTTCGATGCGGCGTGCGAAACTCCTCTGCCGGCTAAACTCTTTCCACAGTTTATGATACTACCTTATGTCACAGCAAGATCTGCTTGGAGATTAGGAATTAACCCTTATTTGTACCATACAGCACTATTGGCTGCGCGTCTTACCGTATCTACATATCAGACGAAATTCTGGAAAAGTCAAACTGCAATTTCCAACACGAAAATGTGGGTCCAATTTACGTGTTAAAAATTGCAGTTTAACTTTTCCAGAGTATATGTATCATGTAGGGTTGGAGTTACTCATGTCGTCCCTTTCTTTATTGGACTCAGAGGAAGTGTGGGAATATCAAAAGGTTCTGGTAGGAAGACGCGCCAAACAAATTAACAAGCTAGTGTGATCTAGTGTAATATTAAACTGCGTTACGTCTACTATCGCTCTGTATTAAACTTTCATCGAAACAAGGAATTGATTCGTTCAAAAAATGACATCACGGCCCATTTCAGCTCCGGCCTATAGATACCTTCAACTTGTTGAATCTTGCATTGGTGGAAATATTTGAAACAGTCACAATGGTTTATTCAGAAACATCCACAATCAGCTCGCTGATGAATAAAGAGCAGAACAATAAATATTCCACCGGCCGGTAAGGTTTGCACGAATTTTTTCTATCATATTTGTTTGATGGCATGTTTTTACAAAGGTATCATCAACATGGTCAGCAGTACTAGTAGTATAGTAAGTAATCTCCAAGCAGATTCCTCCGGTGGCATAAAACAGTAACATAAGCTGGGGAAGGACTTCAGCTGGCAGAGGGGTAAAATTGGCCACCGCCGGCTGAAGTCCTTCCCCAGGTTATGTTACTGTTTTATGCCACCGGAGGAATCTGCTTGGAGATTAGTAGTAAGGTCGACCTCGCAATTCTGACCTGCACATCTGGACTTCCCTACAAGATCCTGGAGCTGTGGCGTGTCCGTACTCCTGACAAGCGGTATTTCATACATCGCATCTTGCCTGACTCCACATGTGAAAGTGACTTGCTAACTGCTTTGTTAGGTCCAGGTCATGCTAGGGTCACTGACCTCTGCCTCAAACAGCACCGCAAGGGGTCAACAAGAGGACAAAACAAGGACAAAACCACTGCAGACGATCGGAAAGATGCTCTGAGCAAGGAGGATAAAGATATTTCTTTGAGCGACGCGGTTAAAAAGTCCCTCCAACATCTATGAGGGTCTGTAATGAACAGTCTGTAATGAACTCTACTCTACTCTACTCAAATGTCTGCAAACTTTTTGAAACGCTGAAATAGACAAAAGTCCTTTTCTAAACCTCCTTGATCAGAGATACTCTCAAAGCAGAGGTACGGCTATGGCTGTGTTTCGACGTTCAGTATCTGAAGCGTTTCTTGTCGGGCATTCTACTTTGTACAATTTTCTTTATGTCCCCCTATTATATGTACAATTTTCTTTCTTTATGTCCCCCTATTATAAATGGTACAAAATAGAAAGCCCGACAGAACGCCAAAACACAGGCGGAGCCAAACCTCTGCTTGGAGAGTAGGGTCGAGAAACAATATGGGGGAAACTAGCCTGATTAAATCTCGCTTATAGCAGCCCGCCAATCATCCGCCGCGGGGAGGGGCCAGTTACAGCCCTGGACAGCGGAGTTTGTGTTACACAGACTAGGGGGAAACGACTATGGACTATGTGAGTCTGAATGTCTGCCTTGTTAGATTTAAGTCCCTTCTCCATTTTAGCTAACTTGACAACTGCAAACTTGGCACACGAAGTTACCTTTTTTGTCCTGAGCAACGCGCCAGTCAAAACCGTGATGAAGTCAACCATTTAAAGCCCGATTCAAATAGTGGCTGAAAGTTTTGAAACGTAACAACGGTCTCGACCATTGTAAATATGCGGAGTTTTACATACGTAAATCTCCAAAACTGTGGACAATGCTGTTCCCTGTTTCAATGCCTACGACCAAGTGGCCTACGACCTACGAGGCTGGACTTGGCCGGCATACTAAATATGTATAAACAGAACAGACAGAATGAGACCACAAGGCATGTTGTCGACTTCTGCTCCAAACTTGAAAGAGACAAGAAAAGTCAACAACTGTTTCATCCAACATGTTTACGCTCAAGCGATGCGACAAAGATAGCAGCTGTGTAAGAAATTGTGCGAAACGATCAAATCAAATAACAGCACTCTCCTCGCCAACGAAGCTCAAGTTTGACAGACATGCTTGCGCAACCTTAGACAGATAAAAAGGTCAAAATGTCGCTGAGAGAAAGAAAGAGGTCTCTATTTCAATATTTATGAGGGTCTGTAATAGACAGTGGGGGACAAATGTCTGCAAACTTTTGGAAACGCTGACTGGTCGGTAGATGAAAGCCACTGAACACTAATCTCCAAGCAGATCCTACGGCAGCATGAGATAGTATCAAAAGCTGGCAGAGGAGTGCAGCCGGCCTAGGAATGTATTTCACCCCGGTTGCGAAACACACTCCTTGTTTGGCTTCACTGCTCTGCCAGCTTTTGATACTATCTAATGCTACCGTAGAATCTGCTTGGAGAATACTGAATCAAAGCTGTCTCTTGCGCACCAGTAAAGGGCGGCAAATTATTGCCTCTTCAAATTGTACTTGTGACGTATGAATTGGTACGATCTATTGGCTTTCACTTCTTTCACCAATGAGGTTTCTTTAACAGAATGTAAAGCAATGCTCAGGCTTGCCAAGTATAGGTTATACATATTAGCCTGTGGTTTCAATCTTCCCAAGGTATTTATCTTTTACCGTAGTTCCTCACAAATAGCCGGCATTGTTTTTGCACATTTGCCCACCTTAGCTACGCCCCATGGGGCGTGGATAAGCTCCGTGGGTATGTACAATGCATCCTCTTTTCGCTTGCTTGTTTGGACAGCAAGCAAAAAGACCGAACAAGCGGTTAGTACGGAGGATGGTATCCAGGCTAGGGCAGCTGTCAGGGCTTTTTACTACTACAAGTACAAGTATCCTTCTCAAAACTTGGTCAGTTTTAGTTGTTTGATGAATAAGTAAAGAAAATGTAAAAAATCTCGATATAAAAGGGGGTATATGACTAACCAATATAATTTCATAACTCATATATCTCCTTAAATCATTTGTGACATCATTACTTTAGCACTGTGTTTGAGATATTCTTGAAGTGCTTCAGTAGCTCGTCGTAGATGCGCGCACCCTTATCTTAACACCGGTATCAGATGACCTGTATATGATATGATATCTGCAACATGTGGCTTTCCGTTCATCAGGTTTGGCGCCGCTGTGCGCTTACTACATACAGATGACAGTTGACATTTCAAGAATCCCCAAAAGATCTACAAGTAAATCTCGTAAACATTGAGTTAGCACATAGCTATCACCGTATGC
The DNA here is from genome assembly GCA_019207045.1 of Branchiostoma floridae x Branchiostoma belcheri. Lineage (NCBI taxonomy): Eukaryota > Metazoa > Chordata > Leptocardii > Amphioxiformes > Branchiostomatidae > Branchiostoma > Branchiostoma floridae x Branchiostoma belcheri. The sequence goes on along the minus strand of CM033024.1, from coordinate 11,274,938 downwards.
ATAAACAACAGGCACAAATGATTCTCAGTGGGTTTGTTTATAGTTATACATAGATGTCACCAATAGATAGCTTTCAGAAGCACTGTGTGTGTACATGATATCAAGGAGGTTGAAAAAGGATATCTAGCAAAGATTCACTTCCAGCCGTGCCTCTGTCCAGTAAATCTTTAGCTAGCCATGCATCAAATGTTAGCTTTACCTGTTTTTATTGTAAAAACAACCTTATTCTATTACTTGTATATACATGTTCATTTTGTATTGAGTATGCATATGTCTGTGGCCACGATACCAGCCTCGCTGCCCAGTGCCCACAGTGTATTATTTTGTTACAACCTGAATAAAGATCGCCGTGAGAAAGAATAGATCTCGTACTTACCGCCACCATTTTTGTAACAGAGGTACGGGAAGCGCCAGACGTTCCCCAGTCCCACGGAGAAGCCGACGAGCGCGAGGATGAAGTCGAGCTTGCCGATCCAGGTTTCTCTCTCCGGTAGATCGTCCTCTACTGGAGGTGCGGCCACACGGTTCAGCTCGGCTTCATCGGCCTTGGACGCCGTCTTGGTGGCGGGGCCGTCCATGGTGACACCGCCGGGCGATCTGTGAAGGAGAAGGAGAACGGAACACTTGAAGGAGCGCGGCAAGCGTCGTTCTCACTCTGTTCGAGCTATTCAAATAAAGAAGAAGAAAACAAGCGACTCCTTGCAGTTTTCGCGCGTGTCACGTGACAGCGGGTCGCAAGAATAACTGGATACAAATTAGGCCATGTCGTTTTGATTATATGGATGACATCCACGTGCGCATTAATTTTTGGCCGCTTCCTAAATTAAAAATCCTACAAAGCAGCTTCAAAATAAGCAAATATATGCAATGAATGGACCAAAAAAAACATTAAATATCGGAAAACGTATACCATTGTCATAGAACATTACAAGGTCAAAGAAGATGTGAAAGAACAAAAATGAAGAATCAATTGTTCGGTATACTTGATATTCTGTATGTTGTCATTTGTTCAACCTTCCTGACCACTTTAATTTCATAATGAAGTTCATAATGAAGGCATTTTTTTGTCAAACCTTTTTTTTTGTATGCTCGCATCAGTTTTTGGATTCCCCGGAGGATGTCATCCGTACAATCAAATAACCATGGCCTAAGGTGCAGCTATACAGGCTCGCGTAAATCATCTTCAGACTGCACAGTGGGGCGCAAAGGGAGTCGAGGCGACCGTATCGCACACAGAGATATCCCGACTTACCAAGGTGATGGTACATTGTGGGATTTGCGGACCAGACTAACACGACGATTTTGAAATATATTATAATGTAGATTAAAGTTATTAGGATCGTAGTTGTGTAATTAGGATTGTAGTACTTAGTGTAAAGTATTTAATTACTTTGTATTGATCAATTGATTTATTTTTCCGCAACAAATACCATCATCTGCTAGAGACGTTGCCAGGAAGGAAATGTACTATTTGTTTGTTTGTTTGTTTGTTTGTATTGTATACCGGTAAACCACCTCATAAATCTGGTGTATGATTTGCAGACAGTAGGTACACAATGTTTTTAGTAATGAGGCAACTCCTTAAACACGGGAACCCCGTTTTACGTCCATTCCGAAAGATGCGTAACACATGAGATTTGAATTGAAGAGTACAAGCTGCATACCCGGACAGATTCATTTGATCCACTCAGACCGGGAAGGTCCCCGAAAGTGTGGCGGATTCTTTCACGTGAAGTGTGGCTCTCCCCAACCACTTTGTGCTTCTATCAAACTTCGTTCTATAAGCCACAAGCGTATAAAATGAAGACTACGTCATAGTCGGTCCAGGAAGTTATCAAATACTGATTTCGGACCTTACTAAATTTCTAAGCGTACTATTTTCGTGACCATGTTGTTAAGACTTCGTCAACAACCACACTCAATTCGTCTTAGTGAAAACCTCAGCATCAGTGTTGGATGTGTACGACACGTCGCTAATTACTTACCCGAGAGTTTAGTTGTCGTGCCTTCCTCCTTGGGACACAGAGGTCAAAAGAGACCATGTGCTGTGTTATAATGTAGAGTTATTTCAGCTGTATATTCAGGTGTTACCCATTTGAGATCATTTGAGTACTTCTTCTTCTTCGTTATTACGTGCTTAACCTCATTACAGGGGTGGTCTGAGGAATTGTTTTAATTCAAAGGTACGTATTGTAGGAATTTGGCGCGCTATAAATATTTTGTATTTCAAAACCTCCATTTAGTTTGAAATTTGTTGCGTTACATTTTTTCCACATTTTCACCATTGTTATACAACCAATTTAGCAAGCCACGAGAAGTCCCCTAAGTTTTGGTAGCCTGCCAAAAAGTTCTCATTCTGACAAACATGGCTGACATGTCGTGGGACTGGTTTATTTGTAAAAACATTTCCACGACAAAACAAAGTCGTTTTCATCCGCCGTGAATGTCACTCTTTAGTGTCACTGTAGTGTCATCTTATGTTGTATGACAATGTGACTTGATGACAAGATTCTACAATATACTGTATACTTTTTTCTGATTAGGTGTTGTAAAGACAGACGGACACTTACAAAGACATACATGTGTGATACGTATTTAGATAGTAGATACGGTTAGATCAGTGATAGTTGATCACGACAGCACTGCCAATTCGTAGCACCCTTTCCGAGTGGTTTCTGACTGGCGGTTGGTAGATGTACTGGGTTTTCCCAGGGGTTTCCATTAACGTTACAGAATGTGACTACAGTGCAGTAATGTAAGGATGGCGCAACCACGAACTCAAAACTAATGCGAACACTTCATCATTTTCCCTCTATCAGAGAAATTAAATCCCCGCGAACATTAACCACACTACTCATCCGGGGCCCCCTTTTCCAATTGTGACCGAAACTGGATTGATTTGATAAAAGAAGGGTAGCCTCCTTCATAGCGGGTTGAATTTAAGTCGGACTTAAAATGAACCCGGGACCCGGTACCAAATAGACGCCGTGACCTACCCGTGGAGAACATCGAGGGCTATCCCCCGCTATCCAGCAGTCTATCGCCTAGTCTCCAAGCAGACCCTACGGTGCCTTAGAAATAGTATCAAAGCTGTCAAGGGGCTTAGTATACTCCGGTGTCCGTTTGACTCCCTTTGGCCGGCTATCTCCCTTTTGCCGCCTATACTCATTTGCCAGCTTTGATACTATCTATAAGGCACCATAGGGTGACCCGGTCTGCTTGGAGGCTATCTACCGCCTTGTACCGGGACACATTTTGTGGCTACGGAGCCCGGCCGGGACCACTTCCCTGACGGGCACCGGTGCAATTGCGACATAAGCCTGATAGAGCTAGCCTCCTTCACCAGCCTCTCTGGGAAGCTTGGGGGGGGGGGGGGGGGGGGGGGGGGGGGGGAAGCCGATTTCGCCTAGCCCGTACAAGCCTTCCGGTGTATATTCCTTTCCCGGCATATATTCCTTTCCCGGCATATTCCCGGTTAAAAATCGCGAATCGACCTAACGCCCCCCCCCCCCCCCCCCCAAAAAAAAATTGCCAAGCTTCCCAGAGAGGCCGGTGAAGGAGGCTAGATAGAGCCTGGTATAGCGAGGCTAGTGAGTGGCGAAAAGTTCCTGACCGCCCCTCCCGTAACTTCTGCAATAAGATACACCATGGAAAAGTTCAAAGGTGTGCCTTTCTTTTGTTAAACGAGGCGGTTGTTGTACACTGTAAACAATGGACCAATCCTGATCGAACAAATAGAACCAGGTAGAACCCCCTATACACCTTTCTCACGCGGCGGCCATCATAGATTGAGGACGAGGTCAATGAGGCAAACAGACGAAAGTTATTTCTAAAATCAGCTCCCATTTAGTTTTTCCCCAGACCACACAAATTTTCACAATATAAGATCAAATGATAAACATTATAACCAGTGTTATGCAGCGAAATATGTAACAATTTAGACTCGCGTACTGATCCCATATTCCCTTTAGAGATGCAAAGTAAAAACATAATAATGCAAATATTTGACGGACATGCAGCCATTCTCTTATTGGTCAATTTCCTAATTTCCATGCTATCATTGGTTGATCTACTAATTATGATGGACAGTCTTTTGTTTGCCTCATTGAACTCGTTTTAGATCTATCATGGCCGCCGCGTGAGAAAGGTGTATTCTATTTCGAACGTGAACAAACTTGGGGCGGGGCTTCAGGTTCGGTCGATTACGTCACCGTGTTTACCGTGTGTAATCATACCAGGCGCCGGTGTACTACAGTTATATAACACGTTTACACGTGATGGAAGTTTCCGCGTTGAACTTGTTAGAAGGGGTCACTGCAGTCCGCGTGGTTTCCTAGAGACCCAAACTGTACCGTGCTCAGGAACAAAGGGAGAAATTGTACACGGTGCTGAATCAACCGGCCGACACCCTTTCCCCAAAATACTACTCTCCAAGCAGAGGTTAGGCTCCGGTTGTTTTTTTAACGTTTTTTAAAGTCGTTTTTATCGGGCTTTTTAATTTGTATTGTGTTTTGTTTTGTCAAAACCTAACATCTGCAGGCACACGGAACTTTCAATGCTCCATAATAAACCTAGGTTTTGACAATACAAGACAAGACAAGATAAAAACTTTGAAAACAACCGGAGCCTTACCTGTGCTTGGAGAGTAAAGAAAACGTCACAACCAATCAATTCAACCCAACAAATAAATAAACAAATAAGCAATCTAACTAACTAACTAACTATCAAACAACGAGGGGCCTTCCGACTGAAGCTATAAAATCAACGATAGCATAGACCACCCAGATATAAAATCAACAAAGCCAAGGTTCATATATTGTGGGACATAAGCAAAAGTCACTCTATCTAGGCGAAAGCCTAAAGTCCTTACACAAGAATAGCATGTTAACAAAATCGGAGGATATACGATAAATCTATAATGTCAGGTTACCTAACAAACAACAAGAACAACATATATTACATATATTTTGAATAAAGATTTCAAGACTGATAATATCTAACATCGGAACCACAGTAGGTCATCCATAGTTCAGTGGTCGGGTGACGGTCCTCGACATGTGCAAACAAACTGTTTGTAATTTGTGACCAAAGAAGTAGATAAGCACAGGATACAAGCTGACATTACACAATGCGTTCCCCAAATACAACGTGCGGAGATGCGAGATACTTGAAGGAGGGGGAGGGGGGCTGTTCTGATCAAGGAGGTTGTTCTGATCTTGTCCCCAGCTAACCCCACTCTCAAAGCAGACGTTTGGTGGGGAGGAAGACTGTGACCTTCTCCTAACTTGCCTCGTTTTCAGTGAATGGGCAGACGTTCAGAAAATGAGCAAAATTTAAGGTTAAAATCTTCCCATCCAAGCTCAGCTTGGAGAGTAATCTGACTTCACGTATGTTGACAAGCCAGAAATCTCTATTTTGTTTACCTATTTGTTTGTTTGTGTTTATGAATATGAAAACGACTGAATGATTTGCTTGCCAACTTCTTTGGTAAAATGGCCCATTCCTCTTATATTCTAATCTCCAAGCAGATCCTACAATGGCATAAGATAGTACCAAACTGACCAAGTAGTGTAGTCAACCAACAGGTGTCCATTTGCCCGGTAGCGAAACACTCCTATTATAAAGCCGGCTTTAGTCCTCTATCAGCTTTTGATACTATCTTATGTTACCATAGAATCTGCTTGGAGATCACTTATATTCCACCCACCACAGCCACCAGAAACCGCAAAGAAGCCTGTTTAGAGACTAGCTCGCTAAAGTCGTTCTGGGGTTATGACAAAATGCGGTACACACATGCACAGTAGTGTCAGACTTGGACTTCCTGACGTCTACTCACGGGTCATTACGTATGCAACACCAGGCGTCATTATAAGATTGGTTTGGGTACCTCAATGTAGATCTATGGTTCAATCAAAACACAAATGCAACAGATAAAACTATTAGAGTATTTAGTATTTGATAATAAAAGTTGTGTCGTTCGCTGCTCCGAAATTCAAAGTAAAGGCGTGATTAATCCGCAAGCAGATGCTACGGTAGCATAAGATAGTATCAAAAGCCGGATTGAAGCCGGCCTAGGAGTGTGTTTCACTACCAGTAGCGCCGGTTTCAATCCTCTGGCAGCTTTTGATACTATCTTATGCTACTGTAGGATCTGCTTGGAGATTAGGCGTCATAGCATTCATCTTCGGCCGTCGTGCTATTTTGGTACCGTAAAATTATCCAACAGACGAACGAACTGCCGACAAGGACCTAAGACGGTCTTCCCGAAACAAGACAGTTTAATTTTGTATGACACGTGCAAAGAATGGTCTCGGCTGCTATTCTCCAAGCAGAGGTTGATGGGCAAAATCGTGACTTATGACTTTTGTTAGAAGCCATCGTTTTCTGTCAGATAACCCCACCAGGGGTTACTTTTCCCCCATCAACATCTGCTTGGAGAGTACTCGGTTGCATCACTTCCAATTTGTCGTACATTTATAGTTTACCTCTGTTATCAATACGTGTTCTTGCTCATGTTTTTATTAATGCTTTCATGTTAAGTGGTGTCGTCAGCATACGAATGCAAGCTTAATGCGCCAACAATTTGTAACTTTTATGATCTCAATAAAAAAACATTTCACGATCGTCGTACGATTGTGGTCGGACCTTAAGGGACAAATATGGACGTGTAGTAAGGGATTAAGACAACTTACCATAAGGGGATTGTTTGTTTTTCAGATGTCTTTTGTGTCAAGTATCCAGTGCAGTGTTATCTCTTCCTCTAACCAAGGAGGTTGAAGAGGACAACCTCCTTGCTCTAACTCGCACGATCCACGATCGGCTACATTACATCATGTCAAGTCAACACTTCAAGCCGTCCCAAAATTCCACCTCAAGTGAAAACTACATATTTTAACATCGCCTTGGCCACTTTGGTTGACAATTGTTTGCACTACACGGCATATCTTTTACTTTATCAATTGGAGAAGTCGGTCACCTGGGCAGCGATATAAAAGGGGTAAAGTCGAATTTTATATTGTCTTGGAGCAAAGAGTCATGTAAATTTATACTGGTCCCAAAACGGTTAGAAAACTACATTCGCTAAAATCTGCTTGCGGACTGCTTGCACTCTTTAGGGGAGATTAGACTTCGCAGAATTTCAGATTGGCTGTGTTTATTCAATCTTTTTTTTGGGGGGGGGGGGGGGGATTCGAGATTTCAAAGTTTGGCTAAAGATCTCTACGGAAGGTAGAATAATTCCTTCTAAAAATTGCGAATCAGCGCTACCAAACAAAATGAAAAACAAACGTTAACGCTGGTCGGAAAGTCTGTGAAGGCTTGAGGCTCATGCTACTAATACGCGCTTCATTCAGTCAAAGCTTCATAAATTATAGAAAGCGTACAATAATAAATCCCGCAATGAACTGCCTAAGGTTATACTTTTTGACAAAGCAAACCATTCTTTCAGAAAGGGGCGTTTATATTGTTTTGGCGTAAGGTTATGACGGAACGACCTGTCGCGACAGTCGTCGTTTAACTTAAAGTTTGTGTACACCTTAGGGGCATGAAATTCTTTTGTTGTGTAGGTGGGGCAGCTAGTGCACAAGTACAGCCACTATGCAGCATTGTCTATACTTTCAAAGTGACCTTTTCCTTATATGCCGAATTTTTTGACCATGGGGAGGCTGGTCGAAAAATACGGCATACACGAAAAAGGTCACGATTTTCCCCACCAACCTCTGCTTGGAGAGTACATTATTTACCCAAAATTAACAGCGACAACAGAAAAGCAGAGCAAAATCACCCTTCCAAAGAGCCGTCAGCTTGCTAATCTGATCGTTACGGTTCATTGCATCACCGCTATCTATCAGCAATATCTTTACCTTGAACCGCAGCTAGTAGATACTAGTGCCCTCGCGAGCTCCTTCTCGGTATCCAAGCAGATGTTGGGGTGACTACATCGTTATACATAGTTACGTTTCCCTGCTGTCCGTTTCTGTCACATACCACCTTCCCATATACAGGTTTGTGACTACGATCTAGTCACCACCTACATCTGATTGGAGATTACAGATCGCAAACATAGACAGTGCTGATGCAATGGACCATGTCGCCTGAAGTGGGCGTGTGTTACGTTACTTTGCAGACTTTAGAGGGTTCATTGGAGCCCTCTCAATGGTATCTACCAGACTCTTTAGGTAATATTATCCATCTTATTTGGCCAGCCGTTACTATCTGTTAGCCCCAAGACGTCTGGGCGAGTCTTAAGTATCCATGGCCATGGCTCACCTCCACCCCTACATAAAAAAAGGGATTTCCCTACTTCCAAAATTTGAACAGATTAACTCTTCCTATCTTTCATTCCTATCTCCAAGGGCCCTGAAAGACAACACACTGCACAGGAGCACAGAAAGAACGTTTGAGATCAATATTTTTCGTTGATAAAACTGGCCTCTCCCTCATAATATTTTTGAGATATTTTTTCGCCGGAAAAAGAAAAGAATATGTCAACGTTAATAAGATCTAGACTATTCATCAGGTTACCATTAGGTGCTAGTGAAAACAAACTCATGCCTTTTGTTCGTGACAAACGACTTCCACTAGCGCGGTAAACGTTTCTTTCAACGTGGGCTCGCGCTCAAACAAGGGTTAATTGTTCCCTGTCTGTTTCTGGTACTGACAACCTGTTACTAGTACATGCAGTCAGGGCATACTCAAGACTCTGGCCCATTTGAATGTGAAACCTTGCATGACTTGCATGTCACACCAAGTTTGTCCTGACCCCCATGTAGGAACGATGCCAAGGCTCCCAGCAGGAGAGAACCCGGAAAGGACGCGAACCCTCCCGACAAACAAGGAGAAGAAAAAAAGATCATTGCTACCTTGAGATTGGGTTACTCTTATTATGGACCGAGTGACTACCGCTGCTAAAAGAACGGCGATAGTTTTTCGAGACCAGTCGTGCACGTAAGAGTATATAAGTGCCTGCTCACGTACACTGAAGTCAACATAAGTACGTAAAGTATACCCCCGACCTACCCCTACTGTTAATTATTCTTTCCGTTGGCACTCCATTGTGGCCGCAATTCAGTTGAATTGGGATGAATTCGTATCAACTGTTTAGCCAAAGAACCCACAGAAAGAACTTACAACGTACTATTCGTAGGCTTTACCGACTGCGAGTAGATTCTCATATACAGTACTACCGGGGTACAATCATAATTTACGTGCAACGGAACTTGTAATTTACATACAACAGGCTGAGAGATCATAGTCTCTATTGTCAGTCCTTACCTAAGCATATCATAGATCTTGTGGATGTGGATGTATAACATACGCACCTGAAACTATCGCTCAATACAGTTCGGTAGGTAGTAGGACTGGGCGTGCTTTCCCGCGTGTCTCCTTGACTGCCGTCTACTAAAAACTTGCGAGGCGCCCTGCCTTGGTTTGGGTTACTTAGTAATCCGACCCACGTTTCTGTGACGTAAAAGCGCATACATCAACCAATGACAAGCCCTAACACTCTAGTCACCCGGAGCGAAAGGTCCTAGCCAGCGGCTCTTGTGTTAGCCTCGCATATAGGCTCTTTTATCGTAAACCGTATATGGCTCTTTAGATGGTAATTCCTCGTGTACGAATGTTTCTATGAACGTTTCTACGTTTGCCGTATTAGGCATAAGTCGAATTTGAGTGGTAGGTGGAGCCAAGAAGTCAAAAGTCACTGAACAAACAAACTTCACGGAACGCTTAGCTCCAGTGACATAAAACAAACATGCTTTTGCTCACGGTATTTAAATGAAGCAAAGTATTCAAATAAAATTTGGTACACACGCACACAAACACACATTTGTGTTAAACCTACGTAATTATGTATTTAGGCTTCAGGCAAATCACTGGCATGTCAAAGTTCTAACCTCTGTTGGCTTCGCCTGGGGTATTGTTGAACAAATAGAATTCCACGACCCCATACCTTCGCTAAACTGTATTAACCATTATGATGGTTGTAATATAAATGTTTCTCACTGGTTATAAAGATATCTATTTCAAATACAATGTAGTTTCAAATGTATTGCAAATAGTCTACACCTAGATGACAGACGGTTTCCATTGACATCTTGACAAAGACAAACCAAACATCAAGACGATCCGTGAACCCATATTGAGTTATTCTCTTTCAAAGTTTGAAACTAAACCGTCTCCTGCCGTGGAAAAGGCGACCCTGCAGTTCCAGAGTAACCTGCTAGAGGACCCAAACATACACCACGTATTCCTTACGTTACAAGCCCTCAGCCGCCAAAAAAATTACCACAGCGCTTCAAGGTCAAAAGATAAACAAAAACGGAAATTCTGCTGCAGTACCAAGGTCACATACAAGGGGGTCAAAATTGACATTGACCTTCGTCTTACCAACTCCTACCAACATACCTAGTATCATCGTAATCCATCCAGAGGTTCTTGATTTATAATGACTACAAAAATCCAGAAACACAGACAGACAGACAGACCCAAAACTATATCTCCATTTTCATGGAAATATTTTCATGGAAATATTTTTCATGGAAACATAACCTTCTACGGAAGGTAGTGAAAGCTCAAGACCTGACACGGCCGAGAAGGCAAGGTCTTGTGTGAGGACGAGAAACATTACAATAGACCGATCCAGTAGACCACCCTACCTCCGTCAAAACGTAGAAATTCAGAATAAAAACAGCGACACTTGCGGCAGCAGTCAGAATTGCTCTGAGGAAGGTGACAGACGGTCACCGAAACGTCGATGGAATAAAGCTCTTGGTTGTGTACAGACAATCTTGTCATTCAGTGACGTCACCTACGTGCTGAAAGTATTCTCGGGTCTGGGATAAACATCACATCTTGTTTAACACAGAAGTTCATCTGTGTTGGTAATCATAGAGTACATACAAAACTTTTAGTACATGCTAAACTTTCTTCCAAGACTAAGGTGTACACGAATCAAATTTTGAACGATCTCTGTCGCCTCTCTCAGGATCAATAATGACCAATCACTTCCGAACGTTAAGTCGCAAAGAGTTACAAACACGTTACCTTATTGACACGTGATATTGTGTATACGTGACGTCAGCAATTGGTCAAACATACCAGGAAAGTTTGGGTCACAGCTTGCTTATGCCGGTGAAGCCGACTGTGATCGTCAATGTTGCGATGTCCTCTTTCCGTGCATTTGAAATATACTCAGTGATGACGTTATAGATTGGCCATCATCAGATTCTAGTTTATACCTTATAATTCGGAACATATTGGGAAAAATCACCGTGGCCTCACGCTAGCAAATCTTGCCATCAATGCCATGTAGTGATAAGGTACTGTGGGATACCAAACTGTAACGTTACGTGCGCTCGCGTTCTGTCTCTTGAGAAATTTCAAGGGAAAGAGAAAAGGCCTGATTTGACACTCTTCTTCTCTTCTCTTATCTCTCTTCTCTTCTCTTCTCTTCCCCTCTCTTCTATTCCCTTCTCTTTCCCTCTCTTCTTTTCTCTTCCCTGATTTCTCTTTGTCTTTATCGCACTCACTCACTGACTCACTCACTCACTGACTCACTCACTCACTCACTCACTCACTCACTCACTCACTCACTCACTCACTCACTCACTCGCTCACCCACTCACTCTACTGCGCATTCCCACACAAAAGGGCTGGATACGATGCAGTATTCATTTCTAGATATGAAACTTTAAAAAAAACAATAGCTTACTTATTCATTGCCCCCCCCCCCCCCCCTATTTGCACAACAAAGAAACCGAGCAATGAATTTACCTGCCTCCGTGCGACTATGTTGGGTTGAAAATGGGTTATTACTGAAATGCCGCCGTTCTAAAACCTTTGTCCTCGGAAACTTAAAGTTATAAATTGAACTAAGAGAACCGGTGATAGAAGAATATAGCTCATGTTCGTTAAACGATCTAATGTACGTAAGCTTAGTCACCTGGCCACATGGCCGACGCGACATGTGCTCGAACAGACCGGTACAACTACCTACTATGGTGGTAAATGGGACACCGTCTAAACTTTTGCTAACGCCATTTTCTGCATATATCATTGAGCACAAACTTCATTTCACTGCATCTGAGGCTCCTGATCCGTGGGTGGCTCGCGATTTTCAATGCCACTTTTCAGTGGCCAATCATAAGCTGTTAACTGTGGGTTGACGTCAACGTACCAATTAAGCCTGTCCAAAAACACTCCAACCAACGAACAGGAAACATTAGCGCAAACCCGAGCAATAAAAAGCCATAGAAAATCCCCAGCCTTCCTGAAACTCTGTGCAGGTGGCTGGTCCTTTCCACGTTATGAGAGACCTTCTTCTCACCAAGGCTGATAGCGTCTTTTGTTGCAATATGTAACCATAAATACGTACGGTTCACAAGAGATATAGAGGTAGTTCTCACCCATTATTCTCGCCCGGTGCAAGCGGGGAAGTTTCCGTGACGGTCCCGTCCGGGTCCACAGCCAGTGACATGGTGAATCACAAAGTTAGCAGCTCAGCGGTTGTTGTAATGTACCAACGTCTCAGGAGGTAGTGATTGCAACAAAACGGCGTTCAGTTGATCTGCTGAGATAAAGGACAGTCCAGCTTTCAGCCCGGTGGCTTCAATGACTTACTTTGTGTCAACAAACAGTGACTTATTGGCTAGGTAAATGAGGCACTGGTTGTGGTTGCAGGCAATGTTGTTCTTCAACTTCTTGTAGGAAGGAACGCGCCTATTTTTAATACATGCTGAGGCACGGATTCCCAAGGCAAACATTCATGTGCTACTGTGTACATGTTGCTTCTTCCGGGGGGCGCTGGTTCAACTTCAATGCACACAAACAACTTTTGACCTTTTTATCTCACTTTGTAGCGTTCCGTATGCGCACGGCTTCGACTTTTTTTGCTTCGTCTTTCAAGTGATCCGTTTTTTTAATTACATGCATAGCCTCACGTCGAGTCAACAATAACAGGAAAAGTTGCGTTTAACAAACATTGTATGCTATTTTAACAGGTTCAAACGTCATTTTTACTAGTAGTGTATGTACTTTGTGGCTCTGATATCCTCGTTCTCAGGTGACGACTCTCGTTCCCTATTTGATGAAATCTCGCGAGAGAATACGTAACGTTGGTAATCGAGCGAAAAAATCCAAGATGGAGTTCTTGTCGAAAATAGTCCGTGTACATATTCCAGATTACTTGAACTCTGTGCCTGTCCCGGACAGCTTCGGCGGCTTCTTGGACCTCACAGGTAGCCAGGATAGGTTGTCTTTTTCATGCAATCAAAAGCGCGGGATTTGCGTTTTACGTTTTTCCGCTGTAGGGAAGTTACAAAACTAACCTTCGACCTGTGCTGCTGTCCTTACATAGGTCACGCCCCCCTCCCACTCAACATGAAAAGTCCCATGTTATGACCATTGAAGTATTTCATCCCCCTGTTATTTTATATCAAATACGGATAGTCCATACCTCTGAAAGTGAAAGAAATTGTGGGTTGTCAATTTGGAATCTATGTAACAGGTGAATTTTGGACAAAGACTATAAGTTCACTGTTGTGTAATTCCTGATATTTTCAATGTACTGTTATGTTCACGGTTTTCACTGTGACGACTGTAACGTGAACTTATCATTACTGATAACAAATAATTCACAGCCTTTTTTATTGCGCACTTGCCACGACAGTGAACATTTAGTTCCGAGAACAAGTTAAGTTTTCTCAGACCGTGAAAGCTTGGTACCGAGAAGACAAAGTGAATTACAGTATATTTTAGGATAGCAAAAATCTATACTCGGTGGAACGTCGCACCTACGAACGAGCGCAAATGTCGCTTTTCGACATCGAATGCTTGTGCTCGTCCGGATGTCAAACAGTCGCAATCCAAGAACGTACTTGTACCATTCTTACAATTACAGATTACTTTAAGTGCATTTAAGTTCACGGGGATTTGATATTGTGGTAGCAGGAAAACGACTTTTTGTAGTGGTTTTAAGTTCGCGGCAGCACCAGTCTATAGTCTCTTACTGCCATGGTAAAATATTTGCAGTGGTTTTAAGTTCGCGGTGCAGCGGCCACCACTAAAACCGCAAACATTGAGCTACTGCGAAAGTTTCTGCATTTACAGTATTTTGTTTTTTCCTATATCAGCTGGACAATGGCTGCACCTGTTTGCATTCAGCGGCACCGTGGCGGCGGCGGTGTATGTGTCGGTGAAACCGTACCTGGACAAGAAGGATCAGAAAGACCAGCTGGTTAACCTGTGAGTTCCAACTTTCCAGACCTCCAACTTACGCCTGTTTCCTCGTACTGTTGCAGTTCTTCAAAAGTTAGAGGGATTGCAAACTGTTTGAACATAGAACACCTGATGTTCCAAAAAGCAGTTACTCAAGCAACTGGATCCGATATAATTTTGGAAATGGTCAGAGGTTTCAAACAACATCCATTATTTTTCATCAGTGATGCCAGAAATGTCTGACCATTTCCAAAATCATATACAGTTGCTTGAGTAACTGCTTTTTGGCGTATCTTATTACCTGGATGTCTAATCTTCATTAACAGAACAGCTGATGTTGCATCTATTTAGACCATGTAACCACCCTTTGGCATTCTTGGCATGTGTTCTTATGTTTGATTAAGCTCATTATGTTACAAGGATTCAACAAGTGCAGATGTCTTTAGCATTTCTGATCTTCTACACCAGGCTTGTATTATTGTTATTGGGTGGGCCGACTACTCTGTCTTTGCAGCCATGGCAGAATTGCAAGGAGCTTACATTAGTCGGGACTAAATTGCAAGGGTCTGTAGTGACAGTCATTGTGGCGCTCGCTCAGGTGACGTCAATGTGACAGTAATTTACCCAGGTGCGGCCATAGGACTGTAGGTTTGAACCTCTCACATTTCTCTATGATGGGGTACCTTTACTGTCTATCTAAATGATATCCTGTTTATTTGTCCCCAGTCGTATCCAGAAGGAGAGCAGTAAGGTTGTGAACATGGTGGATATCGAGGACCTCGGAAACAAAGTTTGCTACTGCCGCTGCTGGAGGTCTAAGAAGGTGAGGATTTTTTTCGCTCTACAACAAGCTATCTTTATTGAAGTTTTTAGCTGTCTTTCAACACAGCAAATTGCTCATCTTGAGTTTTCGGTCGCTCATCCGTTGACCTTTGTCAGGAGTGATGGTTCAATTACTCTGACTATGTGACCCAGGGACTCAAGTAAAGAATCAAGTAAAGAGTTGTAGATGCCTGGCAAGTGGTATCAGCCCCTGTCTCTGTTAATTGTCAGCTGCAACTTAATTTTTAGGAGATGGCATGGATAATATGTTTAACAAAAAATGTAAACAATGAACAACATTTGTAAACAGATAAATGGATAATGTAGAAATCATCTAGTCTAGGTGTGGCTCTTCACATGTTCTTCATAGTTTCTTTACAAACTTACGCAATTTTTTTTTCAAATCTTTATTCTTAAAACAAATAGTACGTTTGTCAAAAATTAAGTACTTTTACAATCTATAACTATTGTACAGGTAGTTATAAAAATTACTTGTGTCTCCTGTCACATGAGTAAGAGTACACTTGTCAAGTACAAGGAAGATAGGAACTTACAGTGACACAATTGTTTGACGGTTCCAGTTTCCCAACCTGCTGATTTGGTGTACCAGTGTGTCAACATTTGTCACTAAGACCTATAAATTTTTTTTTCAGTTCCCCCTGTGCGACGGCTCCCATGCCAAGCACAATGAGGACACAGGAGACAACGTGGGACCTCTGGTGCTGAAGAGGAAGGATGTATAGTCCTGCTGCTGACACGCCCTGCTGCCACGCCCCCTAGACCTGCTGCCACGCCCTCAGGCCTGGCCTGTAGATCTAATAATAGCAATAACTAACCTGGGATGACTGGACAGAATGTATCGCTTGTTCACCTTTATCCATAGGGTAACCTATATCTGTTGTTTAAAAACAGGGTGTTTACGGATATCAAGATTGTGGTTTCAAACTGCAATACTTCGTCTTCATGTCCGTAAACAACCTGTTTTTAAAACAACAGATAAAGGTTACCCCCCGATAAAGTTGAACTTGTGCTACTTACACAGGGAACCAATTTCAGTCAGTTTTATTCTTCTACACCAAATCCTTGTCTCAAGTGAACTATTTCATGTCAATGTGGGTGACATAAGTAGTTTAAAGCTGGCTACAGTACATGGATTTTTCCTTCTGTGGACATACCATTCATTCAATGGGTATAATGTGAAAAAATAATCCAATAGAACAGAGCTGCTGTTGCTTGCCTACCCTTGTCTTCCCAATCTCTTCACAATTTTTTTCTAAAACATACTTTTTTTTAGCACACAGTAACAATGGCCATGCAAATCTCTAGTACAGCTCTTCTTGTTGAAATCCTGACATAACATTTACTCTAGATGGTGAGAATTAAGTTATGGTGCATGTAAACTTTTATATACTAACATATATTGTTAAAAATTATTGGTGGGGAATGTTACCTGAGAAGCATGAAAATATTTTTCTTTCAAACGTCTTCATATTTTACAAGATTGTTTGGTAAGCAGTGCTGATATATTATGTGTAGGAAACACCTCTATCTTTTTACTGGCCAATTCTGGAAATACTCAGGTGCATTGTGATTCGCAAATTCAGAAAATTATTTAGCAAATCAAAAGTCATCATAATATTTTCTGTATCTTACAAAAAAGAAGGAATATTGGTATATCTGTTATTGCTGTTTTTGTCTTGCACTTTTTGTGGCAATCAGTTGATTCAGTATTATACATATATTTGCATGCAGAACAATTAAGTTTGTAGTGTTAAACAAAAGAGTAATCCCCACCTCAGAAGAATATAACAAATACATTTGTACTATTTGTATTGCTATTTGCATTGGTTGCTACTGTTTTGTGTAGTTGAACTTCACAGCAAAAGCTGAAGTGAAAATTTCACAAACTGTCCTGTTCTTGTTTGTTAAGATTGTTTGAAAAAATCTGTATAAGCTACATGTATTCTGTTTGCGTAGCGCCTGGTTGTGTTTCATTTGCTTCAGAACAAACTGTCTTTGGTGAGGTGTACTGGTGAGGTACCAAATTTACATTGTGGGATTAAAAATGGAAAATGGTTCTGACATTGTTTCAGTGTGGTTTGATTCATTGTACATTTATATGTAAGCACTTCTAAGCTTTTTTTATTAAAACACAACAACTGTGATACATTTGTCAAATATAAATACTAAGACTAGTGTTTGTACAGTCGAGTACTATTGCACATGGAGGGATAACATACTGGTGTGTCTGGACAAATTACATTGGGTAACTTCACATGCAGTACATGGGTAGTGGAACAGTCAGAAAAGACAAATATATGTAGTCCATTTGTAAAAAAAAAGCACTTCTAAGCTTAGTTAATTTATTCTAATCATTTAACATTGGGTCATATTGATTGGATTATATGGACGACATCCACTGGCAACTTAAAAACTGATGCAAGTGTGTTAATAAAAAAAAAGTTGTTTTCACTATGAAATCAAAGTGGTCAGGAAGTTTGTGAATAATTAAAACACAGAGTATGGTAGACCAAAACAATAGATTCTTAATTTTTGTTCTTTCACATCTTATCACTTGACTTTGGAATAGCCTCCATAGCAGGCTCTCTGGACCTTTTTTTGCTTTCCTCATGATATACGTTTGCTGGCCATTCCTTTTATGTACTGGGTCGTTTGTGCTGCCAGTCCGTGTCACAATCGACCCAGTACAAAAAGAAATGACCAACAAAAGTGTGTTATGAGACTCCCCCCCCCCCCCCCCCCCCACACACACACACAAAGCGAGGAGAAAAGACCCAGCGAGCCTGCTGTGGAGGCTAATTAAGAGTCCTTAAAAATACGATTCTGGGAAATCTAGGAAATTTTAATCAACGTTTTTCTTAGTTAGTATCGCTTGGTAATTTGGTTAAATGAATAACAAGATAAGTTACGTATTGTTGCTGTATCCTCGTTGAATATAGGAAAACTAGGTCATCTCCCAGTGATTATATAAAGAATATTTGAAATTTGTGATACATGTTAGATAAGAACAGAGTGAACACACAAAGTAAAATGGCTTGTCAGCATTTCTCAGCTACCAGAGAACATACAGAATGCCAAAGTCCACAGCCCACCCCCCTCACCCCCCCTCACCCCCCCCCCCCCCACACACACACACACACTGACACACAAAAAGCGAGGAGAAAAGTCCCAGAGAGCCTGCTGTGAAGGCTAATTAAGTGTAAGAATAAAAAAAATTCGATTCTGGGAAAACTAGGAAAGTTTAATCAACATTTTTTAGTATCGCTTACTTCTTAGTAGGCTTACAATGATTTAGTTGTTAATTTGGTTAAATGAATAACAAGATAAGCTACGTATTGTTGCTGTCTCCTCGTTGAAGATAGGAAAACTAGGTCATCTCACAGTGATTCAGTGATAAGAATATTTGAAATTTGTGACACATGTTTAATAGATAACAACAGAGTGAGCAATATTCTATTTTAATCCGATCTTCCTTTTTCAGACCCTGAAAGCAATAGGGGTCGTACATTTTAATTTAGTTTTGATTATCATTATTCTTTGCCCGTTCCTTGTGTCGTGAAGGTAAAATGTCAAAGAACACTTTACAGGAGCCAGTTTTTTTCTCCTTTTCCTCTTAAGGCTGCCTTGATTTTGTTATATCGAGACGCAGTTTACATGTTGGCATACGAAGTACATTTGTACTAGAGGCATGCAAACGAACGTTCGTGAACACGTTCTACATAAAGTAAATGCTTTGTCAGCATTTCTCAGCAGCTTCTAGAGAACATACAGACTCCAAAGTTCACAGGCCTTGCGGAATGAATCAAACAGCAAATAAACTAATGAGGACCGTACGTCATCATTGTACGTCATTAGAAATGATTTCATAGCTGCCCTGATTCAAAGCCTTCAGGAAACTCTGTATTTCTTTCCGACCGTGGATATTTAAATGAATAAATGTCATCCTCGATTGTATGGCAACCACTCGCAAACGACAATGCAGCAAAACTAATGTATCCTACACTTAGAACTATAGAATAAATAGATAAAATATATAGAAAACGGTATGTGAGTTACATTTTACTATAAAAGCAAGGGGGTTTCAATCTGAAATCACATTGAACATTGATCCTCAAACGCTCATCACTTTCCTACACTGCAGTTTGATTGTAATCCGCAAGATGTCGCTACATTGAATCGCACAATGCACTTTGCCCCCAACAAAGGAATGGGTAACCTCCTTGGGCAAACAGGGAGGGGCGACATACATACAATTAAAAAAAAAGAGACATTGAAGATACCAGTATGTACACGATGAGATAAATCACGATGAATTATGTGATATCGTTTATAGTGATGGATGATTTCTTTTTGCTAGTACGAAGAAAATTGAAACACGATGGAAAATACTCCCCCATAATGGGCTTAGTGGTAGCGTCCAAACCGCTGATCACGTTTTGTTCACGTGTACTCCAGACTAGGGCGGGTGCAACCTGACCTCTTGTAAATAATAACAACACGTAACAGACTTCTCCACCAGAACAGATTCATTACGGACTGCCACCCCCTCAAGTGCTCCGAGCACAAGGCAGGGGCGGTGTACTGAGATCTTCTGAGGGAAGAGACGCAGTCGTACGCACGTAATCGTCGGCACAAGGTCGTCGGCTCACTATCTTCAAGTTCAACCAGGAAAATTGTCTGCCGTTAGACAACTTGTACCTGTAAGGTGAGTGAAGTGACGTGATTTCTACAGAGTTTCAAGAGTAGGGTATAGACTTACTAGTATTTTAAAGCGGGCTAGGTGGGCAACGAATTTTCATCATCTGGTTTCCTCTCGATATCTTTTGTATACATTTCTTAATTTACTTCTCCAAAGTCTCTACGGCAAGAATATGTAACAAAACAAACTGAGAGGAGAGCGCGAAACAGGGTAATCGTGATAGATCAGTTCCCCTAGGAAGTAGGCGTAGTCAGTTCACATGCCACACAGCTTTCCCATCTACGCTCACCGGTATTATTTGGCATGTCATTTGAAGACATGAGTGTACAATATTATGTCGTACTGTGTTGCTTGTAAGACTCTTTTTAAAAAGACGTCAGTTGTCAAACTTCGTAGACTTTACGAGCAACTTAAACGATTAAACTGCTGAAAACGACCGAATACAACACATCACAGTGTAGAATTTTGACGTATTTCTCTGTGTATCAACAAAAGTTAGGAACCAAAATCTGTTTTTTTCTTCGGTCTGCTTTTTTAATTAAACCACACGTCTAGTGCAATTTGAAGGTAATTAGTTCCCGTTCACCGTTTGCATAGCACTTTGAGAGCTATTCACGTCCTTGAGCCCATTCTTCAAGATGCGGATTAAATAGTTCAATGTAGGTCACCACTCAATACATTCCAGTGGCTTCAGAAAGAGGTGGTACATAATACAGCGGAGAATCCGCGCAGAGTCCATTGTACTTCGTGAATGGCCGAGCGCAGAGTTGGTCGTCATTCCCACGCCAACTATCCCCCACCCCCTGCCATGTTCACCCAACGTAGGGGACATTCCGATCCAGGCAAACCTGCATGTTGTCCAGATCTCCTTAGATTAGGAGGACCGTATTTATATATAATTTTGACAGGGGACATTGTTGTAATCCGAAGTCCGCATACCGTAATCAGTTCGCCAAGAAAAAGGAGAAAATCTCGTTCTTAAGTTGTCATGGATTGCAAAAAGGATGTCTGATTATAGAGAAACGTCAAATTTTGTATCTGTGGTCCTGAAATCTTCGTCTCCGAATTAAATGAATTAAAGTGATTTTTGTAAGGAAAGATTTTGAAGTGCGAGGGGCGATCCCTTGCAAGATTGAGGATGATAGCAACCACCTGTTTTACATAAGTGTTGATGGGCGATCCGCTGCGGCTGCCCTTTGATATGGGGATTTCTGTGTACAGTCAACATTTTAATTGAATTGAAATTAATGATTATCGTTTCCTCAATTACGGAAAGCACAAAGTGCGAATGACCACTTCGTTCGTTTGTTTATCTATCACTCACCAATGTAGAGCACTGCACAACAGCTTTAATTTGTTTGCGATATGTGCTTGTGCGTCATTGGTTTGGTTTACCCCAGTCTCTTTCGTCTATCGGTATACTATATTGTTGACACATTCCTTTATAGCCATTTTGATAATTCATGATAACTTTGGGTTCCAAGACCAAAGTTCTCTTGAGATCACATTCGTCGCAGGTAGTTGTAAGATCTTGATGTCGTCCGATCCTTCCAAGCAGGCTGTGACAGAACCAACCGCCAACTAGGATCTAAGATGACCTTTTTTCGTGACAAGACATCTGAATTTCTATGCGTCATTTGCACGACTATGCGATCGTGCAAATTTGCGATCGTACAACGATCGTACGACAATGTGCACCAACATTTACGCTACATCCACGGACCAAGAGCAATAATTTGAATAAGAAGTCAAATATTATATTGAGAAGAGAGGGTAATTCGCAACGATGTCTGCCAACAAGGCCCAAGTTCAAGGAAAGTACTGAAGTTCATCCATGGTCCGCTGAATGAACCCGCCTACACACATTCCTCCAGTGTTAAACATTTCTTTCCAGTCAGATGTAAGCCGTAACTCATTCTGGATAGCGTAGCACCGAGGATCCGCTATCAGTTATCACAAAGGTGCCGCCGTGGTCAGCGTGATTCACAGCTGCATTCCTCGGTATGTGTCAACTTCAAGGCTGAATTCTCGCGGAGGGGATATGGTTACATATGAGGGCGTATTGCGTTCAAAGAGTGTGTGACTCACGTGCAAAATTGTGCGTAGACATTGATTACTTTTTAAATCAAACTAGCGAGTACCATGTATAATTTCTGTATGTATGTTAACTACAATGTCTTTCTGTTATTTTTCTGTAGAAAACGTATAGAAAAAAGCGTGAAGGTATTTCCAGCAACGTATCTATGTGAACTGCAACAGTTCGCGTTGCTTTGTTGAGGAGTTTCCAGGCTTTCTGGTTCGGAAATCATCCATCCCGCGGAGTTCAAAGAGGTGCAAAAACCATGACGGCGCCTCGCGGCAACACTGACAAAACACCTGTAAACGTGTTGACACAACGTTACCTCTCCACCGTCATACAAAACTATTCAATTATTGTCTGTTTACATTCTCTTTACATAATGGTACACCATTACAAAATCTTGACTTTGTGACGTTTGACAAAACGTTGCGACCAAGACAAGAACGGGAAATGTTGTGTTTGTAAGTTAAAAGTGTTTGTCTAGAAATAAAAGGTACATTGCTTCAATGACAAGCAAGACGGAAACCATGGCAGACGGACTGTACAAAGAAGGCACAGAGCGTTAAGACATAAAAATGGGTTCGTTTGGGTACATTAGATATGAGATGGTTCTTGTGGTCAATAGCACACTACAAACTTCATTTTTCATATAAATAAATCCATCTGAAATCACAACAAGTTTTTCGTTTATGATGGTATCACAAGTGTAAGAAAGAATTTGTCATGAAGTAAGTGAAGATTAATGTTTTAGCTAAATATTGGCACTTCTGGCACACCACAACAATCACGATAGGAGCGAGGTGCGATGGCGTTAGACTTGTTGCGTTCTGTTGTGTTAGGCTTTTGACAAATATTGATGCCGAGATTATTGTCCGGTCGGTCAGACGCCAGCCAACAGTCACGGTGACCATTTTGTCACGGTGCAAGGCTGTCCTGGTCTCCAAGCAGACGTGTCAGCTGGATGACAAAAGAGAAGAATTTGGCTAAATAGGGACAAAGTAAGTTGCCACGGGGTCTCAGTAAGTCTTTTGCAGTCTATCCAGCTGACCGCGGTCGGTCAGTTCATTCCTAGGCCAATTAACTCCTAACTAGAATTAACGTTATATCCCTGACATAAAGTCCTCTACTATTCGACCAGGCGGGATTCTCGTAGAGACCAGAGACTGTGGGTAGAGACTAAGGCTGTCTCCTGAATATTGGAAAGTTCTCGACCTCCTCTTTGAACACTTGTCGCGACCCAAATGTGTCGGTCACGCGTCTACAGCCAAGCTACGCCGCTCTCTAACCCTCAACCTTCTCTGCTCGTTAGTTCACGAAGACCGCCACTCACGTCAAAACTATGTTAGGCGTGGTGGTAAACATCGGCGTGTATGCCTCTCAACATAACACCTGTCACACAAGAGGTGGGAACACCCATCCTCTACCCTTCACACACAACACTACAGCTCTACGGGCCAGTAGTTCCATAGATGGTCGCGCCTGCATGTCAACTTCAATACTCTCCAAATAGGCTTATATAACGGTCATTTCATCTTACGTCAGTGCCTGAAGTACATGTAATCATAACTACGCCATTTGAAAGCAGATCTAGTATTCCACAGGGCTCGAAGTACAGGTACGATTACTTCACAGCCGCTCCTATCCTCACAGGTTGCTACATGTTACTCAAACCAGTGGTGTCTGTTGTGATGTGTGTTTTGGATGCATGGGCTGATCTTCAATTGATTTATTTGTATTTATTCAGTTTTTGTTGTGTTTTTCTGATAGACGTCTTCAGCGGTTGGAGGAGGCAACCTTCGCTGCTGTCATTCTGTTTGGACGGGAGGACTGTTTTTGTAACCATCTTTAGCAGACCTGACGACTCAGTCAACCCGAACTTGTGGACATTCCACATCAGACGACATCAGTTCAACTCCTTATACAAATCCCCGCGACTGCCTGACCATGAGTCTACTGGAAAAACTTTTCCATCTCCGGAGCCTGACTGGAAACCGTCCCACCATCGACCAGCACGGCCTGTTTACCAGCATTCAGATGAGCAAGAAACTGCTGTCCGACAAACTGGCGGTGAAGGAACCGTGGAGGCACAACAAGAAGCCGCGCCAGTGCAAAGTCTGTCTCTACACGAACGACTCTAGTCCGTTTCTGGTCTGTTACAACAGTTCTGGGCACAGACCCAGGGCAAGGATTGAGCTATACGGGACCAAGGTGGTCACTTGTGGGGAAAACTCGTTCAAACTGTGCAACGAGGAGGGTTCTGAGGTGTACTTCTTCCAGACAGACGGGAGGTCGAAAAGGGACGAGTGGGTGAGATCCCTGAAGGAACAGTGCGAGAGGGAGCTCAGTCCTGATGGAGAGGAGTCGGTTCGTCTCAGCAAAAAGATCATGGAGGTTCGTCAGCGCGTCAAGTCGCAGAAAATAATGGCTGAGCTCGAGAAAAACAACAACAACACGAGCAGCAAGCCTCATAAGACATTATTGCCGGTCACTCCGGAGGATGGCAGACAAAGAAGCGTACCACACTTGAAAAAGAACGCCAGGCTCGCCAAGCGAAGGCCACATATAGAAAAGGCAAAGAAAGAAGCCGCACTGGCGACCAAAAGCTTACCGTTGTCGGAGTACTTTGTGAGCGTGCCTGACTCGTAAGAGTTCAGTGAACTCTCTTCAATCGATTTTTTTACTTGCAAATAACAATGCAGTGTGTACGACAGCGTTTGTACTACGACAACTTAACTTGCTAATATAACATTATTAGTATTAGACGAACAAGACAATGCAACTTTTTGTTACTTGTATAGAACACATATCTAACCATGTGGAAGATTAACTGCAAGAATGACACTGACATTCCCACAAATTAATGAATGAATGATTTATTTTGTAAAACATCGTAGCCTTCTAGAGCACGTCACCGGAACGTACTGCGCCTGCGCGAACATTCTAAACTCCCGGGAGACGCCGGGAGACCCGGAAATGACCTGCCTGGCAGCGAACCCATGCGGGTTTACTGGATGATTGCAACAATACAGCAGCTCGATTGCTTGATCCAGCTAGCCTTGTGCAAGGTTACAGATGTGGATAACCTAAATAAAACAAAGTTACTTGATAATAATGCTTGGATTTTGTTAATACCTGTCATCAAAAAGTCGACCCCCTTTCTACTGTCCATTCGAAAAAACACCTCCTGCGTTACTTAAGGACCGCATTTAAGAAAGTATGTGAGTATATAAGGGTAAAATCCTGTGTAACATTTTCCATGGAACCATGTCTCTAAAATATATCGTGCAACAAGCGGGATTTCAATGCAACGTTGACCAAAACACCCTCACTTGGAGTGTCAATATGTTGTTTTAGAATCGAACGCGTTAACTTACACCTGTAAAAGATCAATGGCGCACTGGGAACCTTGTTTATCTGTGTTTATCGTGCGATCGCGATGCCAGCTGTTTAAATCAGGTCAAATGAGGTCAAAATTCATAGTGCATGCTGCTAAACTACAATAAGACACCACAGTAAACAGCTCGATTCTACCAGCCTCATTACCCGAGAAGGGTACCTACCGGCTGGATGCAAGGTGAATATGCAAGGTGAATATAAAACAATTCCTCTGCAACTTTGCGTCAATGATGTGTTAAGTAGCTATTTTGTCATAGAACTGTAATAAAAATGTGAGCTTTTTGGAGGCTATAGAATGTCAAAGCATTGGAAATCCTTCCCCGATCGTCGATTGACATCGTAACTCTCCTTACTGTTAGTATTTGTTTTCGCGGGTAATTCAAAAACCCGGAAGTAGCTGCACCCCGGTACATACAGCAGCCCAGCCACGGAGCGCGTATGCTTCCAGTGCTGCAAAATCCGTCGACTCACCACTTCCTGCTGTCCTTCACCACCGACCTGGAAGCTCTCTTACTTTGATCATAACACGGCCCTCACGTCTTGTAACAGTTTTTAATAATCTAAAGTCGTCTGCCATCTGCACGTCCTGCAAGCGTGATGTGGACAAGCCCCCCCCCCATGTTTACACAGTATCCAGACTACACACACCCAACGAAGTGATCAAACGTAAACCAAGTTTGAGCTTAGTGAACTTAAGGCTAAAAATATGCAATGTTCTTTTCTATATGATTAAAGTATGAAATATACAGATACATTCACAGTGAAATCAATGCAGAGAAATAAGTAGAGCAACACAGTGAAACATCAAAAATGATTTATATTTTATTCTCAATCATGTTAAATCTTCCGTCCATGTAATCTCAAGCCAAAAAGTCCTTATTACCCTTATCAACTGCCAAGGCAGTATCAAAATCATGACATGATAAACAATAATGCTAGAAAAGGCTGAATTATAATAAGTCGAGCAATGTCTTGTGTTATAGATCCCAAAGCCTGCCCAGGACGGACAGCAAAATATTGCACACTATCTGCCCTAGCTTAACAAACTGACATTCATGTAAACTAATGGCTGTCGTGCTGTTACAAAAGGTCATGAAGTCAACATTAATCAGTACATCAACTTACGGCATCACAATGTCTGCAATGCTTTTTTATTACATTACCTTCATATTTACTAGATGTACTTGTTTTAACTTTTTGGTCCTATAAATAGAGTGTGTCTATTAAACTCGCCAATTTCTTGGGCAAGAACATGTTCAAATTCCACAGCTTGTTTAGTAGACACAGTCGAGAACGGATTTGGGACAACATGATTTGCCTCATTATCTATCCGCAGAGATCCAGTGGAGAAGTGTGTATCATACAGTCTGTTGCCCTAAAGTACAATGTTATTGCCCATGGTACACATAAAGAAAGACATCTGTGCACAAGCAGAAGGGATATCAGCACACAAGCATTGCTCCCACAAACTTGTCCATCTATATCTATGGTAGATGCTAATGATCTGTAGTTATTAGAAAATGATTGTTTTCATCTAACTAAAAAAAATCATTTTCTGATAAAAGCTGCAAACGTGACTTTATAACTAGTTAACTTCCATCAGTATGCAAATGAAAAACTAGCTTCATTGCAGTGGTATGTACCAAAGTGCTGTATTTTCTCATAGAGAAAGATAATATTAGGGGCAATAAAACCTGCTAACTTCATCCATATGGCCAAAAAAATCAGATTTAGAATTCTTTTATGCCCATCTATCAAAATTCCTTATGGCGTTTCTTATTCTTTAATGAGGATACAATGGTACGTCAAAATGCCAATATAGCCAATCTTGAAACAGGCAGTTGTTGTTTGGCAGTTTAGTATAATATGGCCACGACTTTTTTCCCGTTGTTTCACCATGTTGTTGTACTTGAGGCTGGTCAGGTCTACTGATGCTTTTCAGCAGGATGTCCCATAGGCCAGGTGCATGCTTGTTTGCAAACCCATCTGATCAGGGGGATACTGCCGGAACTCCTTGTCCTAAACCTAAGCTCTATATAGAGCCAGCTGGAAGCTCCTACCAGGGTAGGCAGGTCCTTTCCTGTAACAAAGATGAAGCTGTGTTCACACATATAAAATGGCAAAAGTATTACATGATCATCGACATCGTACCAATCATGGAATGAAAGTACACATTGTTTGATACTCTCATTGATCAAACAGAGATGTTGCTAATGTTGCTAGTCCTCACTTGGTCTTTCCATGTTGTAGGTCTCATGGGTCTGGAGAGCAGGAGCCAACTCCAGTGTAATATCATGTGTGGTGCTTTAAAGAGCCCGGTAAAACTATTTAAAGACCAGAAAACGTAAACTGCAGAATTAATGGGCAGGCCCTACTGTATACCCAGAGTGGGAACACAGTGTCTGTGATCTCCACTGCACAGCAGTTCATCTTCTTTGACTAGAGGCGGTGGCACCATTTTTCAGTTGTGTGGGCGAAAATTTTGCATATCACCAAATCGAGCGGTACTCTGAACAGTATTTCCTGCATTTTGAGGGGCAAATTTTGCTGCCAGACTAAGCTATCTTCAGTGGCATTTCTATTAAACACATCTTATCATGCCATTGCAAGGGAGGTCTGGAGAAATTTTGAAATCAGGACACTTTAAACATTATTTCCTGCATTTGAGGGGTATAATTTTCTTGTAAGCACACCTCTTAAAAGTTAAATAAAGAAAATTCTGTTAGTGGAAAAGGTTTTTAGGGCGACGTTCTGGCAAGATATTTCCACCATGTTCAGAGCTGAAGGCGCGAGTCCCAGCAGGGGAGGTCCTTCGAAATTTTGAAATCTGGACCCTCTGAACACCATTTCTATTCTACCTATTTTTTTTGCTGGCAACCGCCCCCACTGTGCCACCGCCAGTGTTGACAGTCATCTGCATGGACAAAATGGAGCAATACTTACTGTTGCACAGAAGGAAGCAACCCATCCTTTAGGATCAGTAGTCCAGTCCATGCTGCAGGCTACAGGCCCCACCTTGGTACCATCAGGCTGGGAACAGTTGTACATGTAGTAGTCAGCTGAGTGAGTACCACACAAATGTTCCTGAAAGTTACAGATGTTTAACAAAGTTCCTGAAGTGAAGATGTTTGAAAGCAACTGATTCAGTGATTGCTACAAATGAATTGTCTTTCATTTCCATTTCATGCATCACAGTTCAGGAGAAAATTTGTAAAACCACTG
The DNA here is from genome assembly GCA_019207045.1 of Branchiostoma floridae x Branchiostoma belcheri. NCBI lineage: Eukaryota > Metazoa > Chordata > Leptocardii > Amphioxiformes > Branchiostomatidae > Branchiostoma > Branchiostoma floridae x Branchiostoma belcheri. The sequence continues at coordinate 11,246,481 of CM033024.1, read as the reverse complement.
ATACAGATGTTACTTCCATGTGACATGGCTTATTTAAATACAAGTTCATGTAAAGATGACATTGACAGTGTTTTCTATTTTATACATACTATGTTCAAGTTGACTTCTGTACCTTCTATGTTGTCAGCAAAAATGACATTTGCAGGTGTTTTGATGTGCTAAAACAGTTATGTCCATGTCCATGTTCCAAAGCTAATCCAGGGCTCGAAATAACACCTGCATATGCAGGTTAGTGGAAGTCAAATTGGAGCTGTGCAGGTATTTCTGGTGTCTACCTGCACCTAACCTGCACTGGTTCATGTACTGGGTTTTACACATAATGGTCATGATATAGGTGAATGTGGATTGTTATTAGCTGCATTGAATATTACCACTTATGAGGTATAAAAGAAAAAATAGCAATGGTTCCTGAACAATTCTAGTATGATCCTTACTAACTAATTCAGAGTGGTGCATGTAAAATTTGTCTGGTGCAAGTAATTTTCAATGTTACCTGCAGAATGCAGAAAAAAGTATTTCAAACCCTGTAATCTCAAACAGTGACACATTTCACTCCATACTTCATTTAATTATCCTTTGTTTCTCGGGCAGCTCTTCAACATAGCCTATGGCTTCAACTTACCAGGCACTCATATGGTCACCTTGCCTGGATCAGGAAGCTGAAGGATCGCAGCTGTTTGTAAACCAGGGCGAAGGCACCTGAAAATGTAGACAATCTTAGCTGCTTCAAGAAGTATGACAGTGTTGTTTTGAACGTCATGTAAAATGTTTCTTCTCTGTGGGCTTTACCACTCCATTCCTGTATTACTATTAACATCAGCTCACCTAATTGAAATATTGAAGTATTGCAAATTAAAATATTTAGGCAAGATAGTCTATCTTGCAATAGGCCTAAAATATTTCTGCAATACTTGGTTTTTAATTAGACCACTTTAGTCTGAGATTGCAAGTCAAACAGGAATGGCAGATATCTTTGAATGAGGCTAAGCTATTTTATTTATGTTTGTACATAAGGTTGAGCTACTAGTACACTCAGCCTTGTGACATCCACTGCTCTGTTAAAGCTGGAACCAACCTGTTCTACTTCCAGACTGATGAGTCTGGGGATAGTGTTTGATTGGTTACATTGTTTATAATTGAATTGTAAAGAATACATATTGCTATGTGTACATAAGATAAAAATGCAAAGAGAGTGGTCCGACGTAAGGTGATAAGCAAATAACATTACCTGAAACTACAACAGTCAACCTTCTGTACCAGCACATCTGATATAAGATGATGATGACCATGGCCACCTACAAGACAAAGAAGAAATAGTGAATATTGAACACATAATTTTTGCTACCTTGTGACATTATTTTTAATCGGAGGGATGGGTGTTGATGGGTGTTGGTAGGGATGAAAATAAAACATCTCATAAACAAAGCCACTCATTTGAAGAAAGCCAACATGGACAAATCAAACAATCTCAGCTCTTGTCACGAGGATTTTCCTCTCCCCAGTTGCACCATCGATCCTAAAAAATCAGGTATGCGCCCTCCCCCTTACGTGTTGCCTTGCCGAAAATGACAAAAAATTTACGGTTAAAATCCTATCGATCGCATTCACGAACCTACCTTTGCAACAAGTGAAGTCTCCCGCTTCTCCCACCTCGTTTAGACGCAAAGTTATCTTTGATTTTCCAATTTGTAACGCAAAAATGATGTTGAAACATGCGCCAAACACGATTTCAGCCGCCATAATGCAGCCAGCTGGCTTCCCAGGGTTTGCGCAGGCGCAGTACGTTCCGGTGACGTGCTGCCTTCTAGTATACTGAAGCCGAATTGTGTGATCACGTGATACATTACAATAGATAGTGCTCACTTCATAACATCAAACACAGAATAAGATATAAACAAATTAGTCTAAAACGCATGGAAACATTCAAGGCAAAAATGGAATTAGAGTATAGACTGTTTTCAGAGTGATAGATATATCCTACCATAACTTTATTTACCGGCTAAGAGCAATACATAACTTGTTCATTTCAATCTTGCTCATTCCCATCTGTTTTCACATCACTTAGATCAGTTCTCCTATTCCACAGATATGAAGAGAGAAAGTAATCATGGAATGTGCGATGTAGAGGATAGAGCTCGATGCAATAAACGGACTGTGGATTGCACAGAACATTGACAAACATCATTGTGGTTGTCATCTGTCTGGTCATAATTTATTTTATTTATTCAGTTTCACCACATTTGTGGAAGGATTGACATAACAGGTACTAGGTGACTATCCCCTTTGCAAGATGTCAACCCGGAGACTAGACTGTTTGATCACACTGGGAATGATCGATAATTATTGCGGTGGGTAACGTGCTCGATGTGTGGCTCTCCCCGAACACGGGATCTCCATTACTCATACATGTATATCTTAATCAGCTGATTAAGATGTAAAACCTTCATTACAACAAGATCTCTTCAGTGTCACTGACCAAACGTATGACCGTTCCCAAAATCATATTCAGTTGCTTGATCATGAGTAATTGATATTTGGCATATCTTATTACCTGGATGTCTATCCTTCATCGACGTAACAGGTGGTTCAACCATACGCTCCAAGCAGAGGTTGGTGGGAAAATCGTGACCTTTTCCTTACATGCCGTATCTTTTTTTTTTTTTCGAAATACGGCATGTAAGGGAAAGATGACGATTTTCCCCACTGCACTGACTTCTGCTTGGAGAGTAGTTCGACCACCCGAGACAAAATACTCTAATCAGCAGCGACATCTAGCGAGTTTTCATAACACTTGTGTTGGACGATCCCTAGGCCCTGTCGGACTATTAACTTATTCGGAGAGGACAGAATAGAATCGGCAGCTATAATACGGCTGGATTCCAGGCTATGCAGACGTGTCAGCTTGATGAAAAAGACAAGAATTTGGCAATAGCAACAACAATAACAAATGTCGAAAGCAAAATGACGTAGATGTCTTCGTCACGGATCAAAGAACCGGTCAGACCAGTTTTCTCGAGGTCAACCAATCGACTACTTAAAATCTCACCCAGGGGTTTCTAGTGGCCTTGTTCATGCTAGGTTTCAACTGTATTTGACTAGAATTTTGCATCCATAGATGAAATAAGAGAGTTAAGCAAATACTAGCCCATCTTCTGTATAGATTTCACATCGTCACAGAAATAGTCGTTCATTAAAACAAACACACACACAAGAAAGGTGGGCGTTAAAACTCCATGCGGACCCCTCTGGGGTAGATAGTCTAATCGCACCCTGGACGCAACACGAAATCAGCCAGTCGTCTCAGGAAAGGTGTTCTTCAGCCATTCAAATTACGAGCACTCATAACATCAAGTAGTTCATGTCACCGGGTGCTCTTGAAAATGTGGCGGTTTCTCAGAAGACGAGGTCGCCATCTCCGCAAGGCCGGAGCGTTCCTGTCCATGTTCCTGGCGACGGTGATGGTTATAACACTGAGGGATGAACTGGTGACAATCGCCGGACCCATCAGGTATTACTAAAGTACACGCACAACAAACACACACGCATGTTTGATAGTATTGAAGAACTAGAGGCGAGTTAGAAGCAGTCTCCTGGCTCCCGGGAATCGAACCCGGGCTCGCCAGTTCACAAACAAATGCCTCTAAATCTGATTTCCATATTTTTTACAAGAGAAAGTTGAACAAAGTAAGGAGATTTTGAATGCCATTACACTGACAAATAGGGAACATTAACACGTTGACAAATAGCTGCAATTCATGTAAAGGATGATAGACGTCGCTTCACGGTGGAATTTAGCGGCATACCGTATCGTTGATTTAAGAGAACTTCTGTATTACTAACATCTGGACAAAACATAAGTAACATCGTCGACCATATTGTCTAGGTTACAATTGTTGTGACAAACGCTACGATTTCTTATCGCCCTGCTGTTACCGAGAGCACACTTACAGTGCATGAATTATTGACACTAACGTCTCCCTTTTGAGCTGTCTACCTTCCCTAGAGGCCGTGTCGTGACTGTTTGAAGGAAGTACCCTAGTTGTACTCTCTAAACAGAGCTTAGGATCCGGCTGTTTTTGGACGTTTTTTAGTCGTTTTTATCGGGCTTCATATTTTGTTATGTTTCTTGACGTAGGCCGGCGGACGTCAATAAACGCGACAAAATAGAAAGCTCGATTTAACCACTAGAAAACGTCAAAAACAGCCGGAGCCTAATCTCTGCTTGGAGAGTACCCTATTTGATTTTGATAACATCAGATGGTCTTTGCAAATTTTTGTCACGAAGGTTTAAGTGATCTTTTGATAGCGGGAACACGTTGTAAAAGAAATGGGCTCAGCATTGGAGTTTTAAACATTTTAAAGATAGTCCCCTATTTGATTTTGATCGACATCAGATAGTCTTTGCAATTTTTTGTCACGCGGGTTTTAGAGATCTTTTTAATAGAGAAACACATTGTAAAACACCATTTTCGAGTTTCAGTTTATTTCTGAAGAAACCGATATAACCGACAAGGCACCAGTACTGTACAGTGCGACAGGAGAAGGATATAATCATTCAATGCTTTATGCAACACAAAATTTCCTTTGTCTTACCTTTGGTTATTATATTTCAGCCATACATAGTATGGTGAAATATATTGTATTCGTAATGTTTCTTTCTTTCTTTCTTTCTTTCTTTCTCCTGTCAAATCTTCAAAGTGATTCATCTCCGCCGTTCCTGGACCGAATGACCTGAAATTCGGCACAGGGGTAGAGTGGGCCAATACCTTGATGCTTTTTTCCCATTTTTTTCATATCTGCCTCTAAAATGATTTTATTGAGATTTTTTGGTCAATTTTAGACCAAAACTGTATATTTTGGCCCCTGTACCCTGGTATTACAACCAAATGAGCTGAAATTTGACAGAGATGTGCCTTGATAATGCCCCCATATAAATTCGATAACACTTTTGGTGTACAGTACAACAAAATGCTTATTTTTGCAATTTTTTGACCAATTTTTGACCAAAAAAGGACACTTTTGGCCCCTGTACCCTGGTATTACAACCAAATGAGCTGAAATTTGACAGAGATGTGCCTTGATAACGCCTTCATATAAATTCAATAACACTTTTGGTGTACAGTACAACAAAATGCTTATTTTTGCGATTTTTTGACCAATTTTTGACCAAAAAAAGGACACTTTTGGCTCCTGTACCTTGGTATTGCAACCGAATGAGCTGAAATTTGACACAGATGTGCCTTGATAATCCCTTCATATAAATTCAATAACACTTTTGGTGTACAGTGCAACAAAATGCTTATTTTTGCGATTTTTGGCCATTTTTTGACCAAAAAAGGACACTTTTGGCTCCTGTACCCTGGTATTACAATTAAATGACCTGAAATTTGGTATAGATAGGCATTAGATACTTGGTAACAAGATTCAAGTAAAATTTTTGACATAAACAACTTTAAAATGATTAATTTTGGCACTTTTCTGAGGGGAAATTTGTTTTCTTTTGGCCTCCTGACGTGACCTTCCGTGACCCCGCACAGAGCCACACCTGTGCGCGTCAGCCGGAGAGTTAATTGAATCAAAGACCTAGCCAATCAGCGAAGAGGAGGCCAAAGGCTAATTAATATTCATAAGCGGGGCCTCATGATCCCGTATATAGCAGTGTTCCCGCCAGGGGGAGCGAAGCCCGCCTAAGGCTCTCGCATTTTAGACTATTCAGAAGGCTTTATATTGTATCAGTTCTTAGGGGCATATCTATGATAATCGCAGCAGTCACTTAACTTCTCTTCAGGAGTTTAGCGTAACACTATTTCAGGTCAAACCGTCAAAGGCAACTAAAAACAAACTTTAACGTTACTGAGTTCAACAGTACTTATAACTTGTTATCCGAAGTTGAAACGCTAGCGATGGTATTTTCGCTGCGCTGTTAGCTCCGAGCGACTGTTGTTGACGGTCTTATAACGGTATATTTTGCACCCCTGTACCCTGGTATGAGTAACATTTGGTATAAGTAAAATTTTTGGCATAAAGTACTGTAAAAGGCTTAATTACAGCACTTTTTTTAGGGGAAATTGGTTTTCTTTCGTTCTCCATGCCATGACCTTTCGGACGTTCACCCCACAGAGCCGACATCTGCACCTGCGTCTAGCCGGCAGGAAGAGTTAATTCAATTAATGGTTCAGCCAATCAGCGAAGAGGAAAGCGAAGGCTAATTAATATTCATAAGCGGGACCACACAATACGTTAACTTGAAGACTCAGGCCGTACAGACTTCTCGCCAGGATTTTTTCAAAGCGTCGGACAGCTCTTGCATTTTAGACTATTGAGAAGGCTTCTTTTATCAGTTTTTTAGGGCCATATCTACGATAATCGTACCAGTCACTTACTTCTCTTCAGCAGTTTGACTTTAAAATATTTCGGGTCAAAGCTTCAAAGACAACTAAAACCTCATAAACAACAAACTTTACTTAGCTCAACAGTATACAAAAATATTGTACGGGTTGCCATCCTTAGTTGAAGCGCTTATTTATAGCGCTAGTATCTTCGCTGCGCCGTTAGCCGCCGTGCGACTTTTGTTCACGGTCTGATATCCCTACGTCGCCGCCTCGCTGATATTCCCACGGACATGTTTCAAGAAAAATACCCAGCAAACAACGCTGTTCTGCGTCAAATTCTATTCTATAAAACATGTGGGACTCAGTGTTACAGTCTAAATATTTTGTAGAAGCACCGCTGTAGGAAAGAAGGTCCAAGCAATGTAAAACATCACGTAGCATGAAGTTCGCTGTCAACTGGCACACAGCACATGACTGTTTGAAACTCTAAGTCTAATCAACAGCCGTGTTTGATTGATAGCCGGCGGTCCTTTGATGATGTCGGCGAAAGGTGCGTTAGTTAGAAAATCTGCGTTTAGTTTTGATATGTAATTATAAGTTAGACATTGGCGAGAATGATTATTTTCTCATCAATATTTCTCTTCAGAATTATTTGAACTTAATTGTACATCTAAACAATTGGCTTACCTGTGCAATGTTTATATGATTAATGATCAGTGTACTGAAATCATGTGTAACGTATGGCTCATAGTCAATAGATCAGCATTTTCTCTATAGTGACCACCTGTCTGTAGTGGCCACATTTCTATCACTGGACTGGAACTTGCGAAAACTGCTGTATTTTCTCCAGAGCAAATGTATGTGTTCCTAGTGCTGTTGTTGTTTGACATAAACTTTGAACATTTAAATTGTAAGTAACTTTAAACTGCCAGAGTTTCAGCCCAATAAAACACTCTCAGCGCCAGGGTATGAACAGACTGACCAGACAGACGAAAATAAATCCTCGAACAAGGTTCAATCGTATCTTCCGGGTCTGGCAGGAAGTTGTTAAACTAAAATAAGAATAGGCTCGATGGCTGATTGCATGCAAAGTAAAACAGTTTAACAGTTTTACAGCTTGAAGAAAACAAACGCTCCTACAGTACCTGCACCTGCTTGATAATTATTAAATCGTATGCCCTACTTGAATAAAAAAAGTTCACTGCAATAATAAATGTACCCACATTACAAGGAGCTTATACTTTTTTAAACTTACACCTAGTTATCGTACTAAAAATTGTTAATGACATTACATGAAGTCATTCATTAATTTTCAGTCATAGTGAAAATTTTCTGAATGGAAGGTGTGATTATTGTCATTTTCTGAAAAATAGAAGCAAGCTCTGTTTTTACCTGGAATCAATTCACAATACCAGTCCACTTTGGGGGATAATGTACTGTTAAGAGGATGTTCCATTTTTGCGCAGGGGTGATTTGGAACAGTCCAATGTTGCGTGGGAAGGGGTATGGCTGAAATATGCTGTATTTGCTCTTAAGCAAATGTCGGCCTTTCTAGTTTCATTTTCGAAGCCCTCGTTCGGAAGAGCTTCTATAACATCGACGTTTGACAAATGGATGTCTATATTATTACAGCACATATCTTAAGAGCCTCGCATGAGAGATTGGCTCTGCTACTGTATTGAAACCATATTTTGTTTCAGATCCAGACAAGAAATTTTAGATCTGCGCCACCGAAACGCACCCAGACCTTCCGCAGAGTCGACCTACGACCACCTCCATCACATCGCCTGGATCATCGACCACGACCACTTCACGGACGATCAAAACTCCGCAGAACTCCTCCAAAACATCGTCAAGCAAATCATAATCAACAAGGACGAGTCGAACGTTTACACTTTGCAAGAGATCGCAAAACTCTTCAATTTTACCGACGACGACTTGCACATAGAGGGCGTGACCCTGAATGAAGTGATATCGTTGATTAGCGAGGGAGTGGAGGTTGGAGAAAACTATGACATCACGGTGGACAGACTGGAGAGGGTTCTGCGAGAAGGGACAGAGTATGAGGAGGATGTTGATGACGTCATTTCCGGCCGGGCTTTGGGTCACATCTTACCAAAAGTCGACAAGAAATGGAGATATCACGATCTGTCGTTTGCAAAGGATCCTAACCGTAAACCGTCGGTAAGGTGGCTTTATTCCAGTGCATGTATTGTAACTTAGTAACTATAAGATATCTGTGCTAGCATTCGAGTTTCAGATGCAATATCAATGTCCGACACTAATGGGAAACTTATACTTCCACCTTGCACCCTTAATTGCACCTGACAGAATGATGAGAGTTAACGTTGATAAAACTTTGCTTCATAACTTTAGGTGTTTAGTAATCCACCAAGGTAGTTTCGAAGCCTTTTAGAAGTATGCATTCAATTCTTCACACAAAAGTACATGTACACTTTTGCCAATAATCATTTAAGACTTTCAAATCCTGTATTCAGGTAAAAAGATAGAATAGCATACCTGGGTAGTCAGTGTACTTTTTATGATGTCACACATTTTCTCAATGAGCTTTTATTCGTCAACAGAGGTGTCCTTCCAGTCTGCGCCACAAGGGGGCGTCCTCCTCCTGGTTTAATGGCAGGTTCAGGGATGACGTCAAGGTGTTCGCGGACAAAGACGATCTCCTCGAGGAAAACTACAAGCAGCTGTGCGAGAGATTTCCGCTGCCATTTGGGTATAAAAAGGAGAACAAAACATGTGAGTCTTTCAATGTTTGTATGAGGAAATCTATTCTATATAAAGCAGCCTCGTTGGCGGCTCATAATCAGCAGGCCGTCACGTGAGTGCGAAATTTCCAAGCAGATCCCACGGTAGCATAAGATAGTATCAAAAGCTGGCAGAGGAGTGGAGCCAGCCTAGGAGTGTGTTTGGCTACATGAGCTTGTGCTTCCGTAGGATCTGCTTGGTGATTAGTGAGTGCCATCCTCTTGTGCGTGGTCTCATGGCTACTCTCCAAGCAGATGGAAGGCTCCGATTAATTTTAGCGTCTACTTAGGCGTGTTTTTGTTTTATTTTCTTCGTTTACGAAGTTGTTCGTTTTGCCGGGTTATATTCAGATAATAGATTGTGTGTGCCTTCCCCAGTTCTTGAGCAGATTTTGAACACAATCAAGACTCCGGATGTGTTTGGCGAGCCGAGGAAAGACTGTATCCGCTGTGCCGTGGTGGGGACAGGCGGGCAGATGAAAGGGTCGGGGAAAGGGAAGGAGATAGACGCGCACGACTACGTCTTCAGGTGAGCATTTGTTTCTTTAAAGAAACTTTCCTCGATCTTATTTAAAGCCGTTTTCCCTCCTGTATGTCCACCCTCACAAGGAACTTAAACTGCGAGACTTCCGATCTACCTTGACGCAAAACCGGCGGCCCAGTGAATGTGGAAGCTTGAGGTGTTAGTCTAAGGCGTCAAACCTCTGCACATAAAAGAACCCAACACACGTATCGAAAAGAGTAGGGGTGACCCGGTGTGCTTGCATGGCTGAACACTCGAGCCGTAGCGAAGCCGCAAGTACATTGCAGATTGCAATTAGCTAGGCGGAAGAAGCACCCTTTAGGCCTACGTCAAACCAAACCGGGGCCCGACCGAGCAGCTTCGGGGAACGAAAAGTATGCTGCAAAAGGCACCAAACTGCACAAGACGTAAAGAGAAGAGTCGCGGGCATTATAGATTTGTGTATATTTTTACGCATAAACTTCCACCAATACCTCGACCGGACCCCGATTTGGAAATGTGACGTTAGCCTAACTCCAGTTAAGGACAACTGTCTTACGTAGTGGTGCGTACCTGAACTCATATTCAAGTTCAGGTCCGGATTCAGGTCCAACAGTTCAGGTTCAGGTCGTTCAGGTCCGGACTTAAAGTTTTGCATATTATGTGCACTAGATTTTTTTTCTTTTTGAGGAGGAGGGGGAATGGTGCATATAAAATTGCATGTTAGCATGAATTGAAATGCAATGTGAAAAATACATGCAAATTATATACAGCCAGTGTACAGTGTGACGTGTTTTTTGTCTTTTACCAGTGCAGATAGCTTTTTGCAAGTTCGGACTTGGCTCCGGACATATAGGTTTTTTTTTACTTGGACCTAAACATCTTTAGGTCCAATTCCAAGTCCGGGCTTTAGGTACGCACCACTAGTCTTACGTATACCTTTTTCCTGTTTTTACAGAACGAACAACGCCCACACAGAAGAGAAGTACTCGGCCGACGTGGGCAACAGAACGTCCTTCTACACATTCTACCCGGAATCACAGAAAATCCAGCTGGTGGCGAAAGCGGTGAGACAAATAAAGAGCCAAACAGTAGATAGGCATAACGAAGATTAAGAATTGCTGTAACGTTACAACGATTTATTCATGTTTCAATGTTCAATGTTTTATTGAGTAAGGTTCTCGCTGGCAAACACACGTTCACACGAATTTCCACCTTATTACACATGTCAGGCTTTATCATAATTACACAAAACACATAAGAACATAATTCATTCATGAATGCATCCTGTGAAAAAGGAATTGCTATATAGTTTACTTAGAGAGTGTTACTAGTAGCTTGATTTCACAAAACAATAAAGAAAACGCTTTTTTTCACAACAGCAATCCCATGTGCATTTAAAAATTGTTCATTAGTTGAAGTAAGACGTAAGAGTTTGCTTTCGTTGTCTCAGAACCCAGTGCGAGTGTTCGCCCCCTTCAAGAAGTGGGACCTGCACTACCTGGCCAACAAGCTGCTGTACGGGAAGATCGCGCCGCCTTACTGCAAAAACATGTCCAAATGCTGGTAAGTGGTTTGAGTTCTGAAGACAGTCTCCATATTTATAAATACGTGCCCAGTTTGCGTTATATTATCACAAACAAGAGTTCGACAACCTTCATGCAGAGTATGAACTGAACTGACGAGTTCAAATAGCTCATACCACCATATAGATATACAGTTATATGTCCTTTTTAATTGTAGTTTATTATCCATAAGAAAGTTTTGCCTAACATTACATGTGACCATTGATCACTTCCCGTTTCGCTACTTTCCTTACTTTCAACACTTTATCCACACATCTACAATGTGATAATTTGAGCATCTACCAATAACCCACGACCCGAAATGTGTTGTACATTTTGTATTTTCTATCAATACCGCAAGTATGGTGTATGATGTATTCAGAGAAAGGTCTCTTAATCAATTGTTTATGACTAACAAGAGAAAACATCTTTTATTACAGGAAACCCAAAGAGCCGGATCTTAACGCAACCAACGTAAAAATGCTCCACCCAGACTTCATGCGCTACATCTACGCCAATTTTCTCAACGCCACCGGGGCGAGACCGACTACGGGCGCCATGACGGCCTTCATAGCCATACAACTGTGCGACTACGTGGGGCTGTACGGGTACGGGTACGACACACGGTGAGGAAAACATGGCATTCGTACTGCTGATATAGTCTTAAGCATCGGATGATATTACTTCTATGGCTTCTTAGAGAAAGTGCCAAGGGTTTGGACGGATAGGAGGCTTGGATAGTGTTCTAACAGAGTTTGGAGTGGCTGTAGCATAGGGTTGAAAAGGGTGTGCGGGCGGCTTGTAGTGACTTCAGCAGAAGTTTGTAATGGCTTTGGTGGCTTGTAATGGCTTTGGCAGAGGTTCGTAGTCCTTAGCACAGGTTCGTAATGGCTTCAAAAGCAGAACTTTAGACTTGGTGTGGCAGTGGATTGTAAAGGCTGATGATAAGGCTCGTAAAGGGTTTTTGCAGAGGCTTGCAAAGGCGTTGTCAGGGGCTGGTTCGGCAGTGGCCTGGAAACTTTTATGGAAGAAGCTTGGTGAAGGTGTAGCAAAGATCCATCGCGGTGTCGCTCTGGACCTTCGTAGTTGCCCTTACCATGTCGTCAGCCCCCTACATGTTATCTACCGTCCATTCACTCCACAGTTACACTCTGCACTACTACGATAAGAACGTGTTCAACGCCAGCAAGCCCTGGCAGAACTTTACGTCTTGTCACGACTATGACAACGAGAGAGAAATGTGGAAACGTCTCAGCAAAGAAGGGATCATTTACTGGTATCAAAGAGAATGACGCCCGATCGCGGAAAAGTTTAACTGACGTTGCTTTGCAGCTATCTATCATTGAGTTTACCTGCACGGAAGGGAAACATCTTCAGTTGTATTTGCTCCGTTTCTTCTTTTTCTTCTCCAAACAATCAAGGTCAATGACCTAGACTAGACGTCTGTCACCATGGTTACTGGAGCTGTAACAGACACATGTGGTGTTCGATTACATAATGTAGCAAGTGGCAGGACAGGGGCTGGTTGCCAAATGATATCTTATGAATGCTTTTGAGTAAGAATGAAGCAGTAGTTTGTTAGGCTAGACCATGTGGAGGTAAACATGATGTATTTGCCTGCAAATATTGCCTTTTTAGTGTTTTCTTGTGGGAAAATAGACTATGCAAGGAAAGCAAATCCCCTAGCGACCTTTAATGTAAATTATATTATGTATATTATGTGTTATTTCTGCAAATAATGATAAAGCTATAAATAGTGCCCGAGTTTTCATTTTGGAAGGCCCTGAAGAAATGCACTCTTATTTCTATTCCGGCCTCATTTAACAACTTTTAGTGTATATCTTCTCTTCTTTATGACTCATGCGACGTAATGCAGAATCATATACAATTACCTATTCATGAGGTCTCATATGGACAGAGTCAATGGTACATGGTCTGAGAATTTATAATTCTGTTTCTGCATCGTTCAAACATTATTCAGAGACTCATTCAGCTAAATAGACAGTTATTTGATTTCCAGAATCATACAATAAAAAGCAATGAAATCAGTTATTATCATTGTTGTAAAGGTTATCCATGGTAAGTTGTGCCACTGATTATATGCAATGAGTTAAGCATATGGATGGCATCCGCGCGCGTGCGCATCAAATTTCGTCCTTTCTCGATGAAAAGTTCGGGACCGTACCGTAAACTGTACACAAAAAGGCTTCAAAAAGAGCAAATATTTGCCGATAGATGAAAAAAAGTTCGTAAAATTGATGCCACAGTATTTCTATAGCAGAATATAGCCTAAAGTTACTCCTTGCATGCGTAACGTTACTTCCATTATTAAAGTAAACCTCCAAGAAAAAATGGCACTAAACTCAATTGCACGTGAGCCGTCTGCATCTTCGAATTATCTCAACATAAAAGTACCAAGGAAGGTTGTGACTTCGTGATCACAGATGAACACCTAGCCTTACTATTGCTTACATCCAAAATTAAAACATTTCTTTCTTCAGAACAAAATCTATCATCTTTCGTATCGCTATTCCTACATTTTGGGTGCCCATTCTGTCGATCTAGTGGAGGAATATGTGTAGGTTGTATATTCTTTTCGAGACTTGTCTCTTCCAAGGCGCTTTCAGGGCCAGGAGACTGAGTGACTGTACACGGGGATGGCACTATGTAGTGAGGACCATGTCATAGTGAGCCACGTTATTCATTTAGCAGGGTTGTAAAGGCTTTAGCAGATTCTTGAAAAGGCTTTAGCAGATTCATGTAAAGGCTTTAGCAGATGCTTTTGAAGACTTTAGCAGATGCTTGTAAAGGCTTTTGCAGATGCTTGTAAAGGCTTTGGGCAGATGTTTGTAAAGGCTTTAGCAGATGCTTAAAGTTGCTTAGTAGAGGTTTGTAAATATATATATAATGTTTAGCAGATGCTTGTTAAGGCGTTAGCAGATGCTTCGGATTGCAAAGGCTTTGGCAGAGGTGAGTTTAAAATTCCCAGACAATGTATACGGAAGCAGTAACACATACGTAATCTCTACGCAGATGTAGGGGGCTAAATAATTCCTTCTTCCTAGCTGCCCTTTTACCGACCTTTCTCCTTAAAAGGGACAGGTTGAAAAATGCAACGATTTGATAGCCCACATCTGCTTAGAGATTACATACTAGTTGTTACAAAAATGTTCTGTTTTACCCTCGAGTCAATAGACGCCGCCATATTGACTTGTGACGTCATTGGTCGGCCATCTTGTTGTCTACTCTTGTAAATTATTCTCTTTCCTCCCCAGTTACACCCTTCACTATTACGATAAGAACAAGTTCAACGTCAGCAAGCCGTGGAGAGGCGCCTGCCACGACTACGACAACGAGAGAGAGCTGTGGACGCGGCTCAGTCGGGAGGGAGTCATCAACTGGTATCAAAGGGAATGACAATGAGTGGAAATATACTCCCAGCCGCAGTTATGGACTCCCGGAATATGTATTTATTTATATATGGCCAATCAAAAAAGATAAACTATGAAAAGGAACGTCTTCATGCGACACTGTGACAGGCTGGTTTCAAGCGTATTGGTTAGTGAGTACAATCTTTCCGCTGTGTATAGGGCTGCGCCCAATTCCGTATTACACTTGGCGTGTGTTTAACAGCCATGCATTTTTCTCTCAGAACGGTGCTAGACTGCAAAAAATAACGCTGAAAGGCTCGAATATATGGAAGTGCCATTTGCCCTGAGGACTGTTATTCTGCATCCTGTTGGTACATCATTCTCGTCACAAGGATTGCTGGAGAAGATGAGGGGACTATGATATATATCGATGAGCTGTTTACTGACTGTACATCAGTCTCCTGGTGGCTACTGGCGAAACAGGGGGCAACGTTTACGATCGTTTTACAGTGATACGTGTATAGATATTTTTCATTTGCGTGTACACTGCCAACAAGAAGACAAATACTAGAAAACATTCGTCTCCAGCTTTGTTCATTTGTACGCTAATTTTAAAACAGGACTTTTATATGTGGAAGCAAGTTTTTAAATAAGATAGTCTGCATACTAGACGTTAAATACTACTAGTATGCAACAATAGTTTATCTGTTCGTTAGAAATATATGAATAAAACAATAAATAAGCGCCATGTTACACCACAACTCTGGTGGTTAAATCAAGGATTGGCAACGGCCAAGCGAATGTCACGATTGGCCCAAATTTTGTGTAGCGTTCTTCTGTTTAACTCCGACCTTTTTAATTACGTCATTATGCATGTCATAATTTGCTTGTGGAGTGGACAGACTGGTTCTACCATAGTTAATAGTAGCATCGCTCTGGGCAAGAGGGCGGTAAAGGGTTTCGTCAACAGTTCGTCAACAATCTTTGTAAAACCTAATAGTTCATCTTGATCAAACCCGAATTCGTTAGACTGAAACGGCTAACGTTTACTTTTTTACTTTACTTAAAGTGATACAGAAGAAAATTTGAGGCAGAAAATGTGACATCAATACATAAACATGCACGGCCGGGCATTGCTGACTAAAACAATATGGATGCCAGACAGAGACTGTCGGAGGTCAAAATATCCTAAACATTTGTAGACATATCGCGTTCATTTTTACATTCCAAGTGCCAACACAACTATCCACATGGGGCTGAGACTGCTCAGGAAAACCAAAGTCCTGAAAACTGCGCTCTGGACAGTGGCAGTTTTGTCGCTGCTGTTTATAGTGTACGAAGAACTGACGACTGCGGTGAGAGTTCAGGAAAGGTATGTGACATTTCACGGTACTTCTATTGGGTGGTACATATTTTTGTTCAACGTTGTCAAGTTACACATACGTACATATAAATAGAAAGTCATTAGTAGTCTTACAGCAATCCTGAAGTATTAGAAGCGTTTTACCTTGACTATGACAAAAAACTGTAAAAAAATCCAGAAAATGGACGCAGGCCTTTTTTTCGGATGCAATAGATTCACAATATATCATTAAGGGCTGAATCTCTTCAAGTACAATTGTATTGACACGAAACTATTCACATAGACTGTTAGTTTGTCTTGGTTTGTCTTGTCTGCAGTACTTTATATTTACGACAGACGTCGTTGTCACATTATTGTCTGCCATGTCTGCCATACGTGATAAGGGCAAGATATGTGGTCTCCGAGCAGATGTCTGCAGTGTTTAGGTGTAATTTTGCGAGAATTTCTACAACTTTCTCGTTTTACATTCGCAAACCAAAGAATAGACATAGAAAAGCTTCAAAAGCACACTTTATTCTAGATGGTGACGAAATAGCGACAGAAAAAGACGACATATTTTGTTTGCTTGTTTGAACCTTTATTTATTCATGAGAAACTAAAAAAAATGTCACGTTTTTACTCATCAACCTCTGCTTGGAGAGTACTGAATACGTACTAACTAACGGAAAAGCGTCATGCTTTATTCTCAATCTGATGTTCGACCGCTAACTTACACGGACCAGAACTCTGCTTAGAGTACATAACGTTACGTATAGCGAATGGCTACGTTGGCATGTCTGGCGGGTACATACTATTCTTCAAACAGAGGTTATCCCCGCCCTTACATACTGCTAAAATATTGCACCATGACCATCCGAAAAAATATTTCCTTCCACAGAAATTCGCTGTACTTCAACCTCCAGCTTCAGCACAGACCCACTCCCACCCCTCTCATCAAACAAACTGCCTTCGAAAATCTTCGCCACTTGGTGTCGCTAATCGACCAAGACGACTTCGCAGTGAATAATCCTTCAGCCGAAATTCTTGAAAACATCATCCAATATATTATCACCAGGAGGGAAGACACGGAGGCAACTGTCCTTCAGGGCATCACAAAGATGCTGAACACGACGATAGAGTCCCAGTTTCTGATTGGAGGACAACTAGATGACGTCATCAGCGTCATCCACGAGGGGGTGGAAGTCGGTGAGAACTATGACGTCACGTTGGCTCGGGTGGAGAGGGTGCTGAGGGAGGGGACCGAGTACGACGAGGATGTAGGTGACGTCATTTCGGATCGCGCATTGGGTAACATTTTGCCACGGATTGACAGAACGTGGAGATTTCACGATCTACCTTTCGCCAGGGACGTCATGTACAAATCGTCGGTGAGTATTACAAGCAATTGCAAGGAGATACATTTACGATTACCGATGAACGAAAGAATTTGCAAATACTGTACGTCTAAAGCAATGGAGGACGAAATACATTTTAATCACTCATGATATTAGCAGCGTATGATTTTTAACACTCTATCAACTAAGAGCTAAGATATATTTTGATACAAAGGGTGATGCATAACTTTCTCAGCTAGGTCGCATCTCCATTGTCCTTCTCACTCACCTAACATGACTGATTTTCAAAAGGGTGTCATCTGTAAAGTATTAAAAATGATCACAATGATTGAAATTTGGTAAACATTCAGTTTTAAAGGCTTCGTAATGAATACTTATGCATCGAAATTTGAGCTCTGCGTCCTTTTTTCTGGGTGAGACTCAAAAGTTATCGGTCACCTGTCGTACACCCTAACCTCTAAAAGTCAGAATTTACCCATAACTTTTGAAGTTAAAGTCTTCTCTAACTGTTTATCACTAGTTTGGGATAGAATATTCTAGCTAAATCATCGTTAACTACTCAATTCTCCCCTCTCCCACAGCAATGCCCTTCAAGCCTCAGGAACTTAGAGATGACGTCATCTTGGTTTAACGGTCGTTTTAAAGAGGACGTCAAATTGTTCATGGACAAGACTGACTTGGAAACGGAGAACTACCGCCATCTGACCTCGAAATTCTCCCTGCCATTCGGGTACCGCAGGGAAAACAAAACATGTGAGTAAAATATGCAGCTGTCTGTCGTTTATATTCTATTCCACATATTGTCATATATGGCTTGCTTACGTCCTTGCAGGCGGCCCATTGTTTATTTCAACTTCGCACGCTGTATGTTTGTTTGTATTGCAAACCAGGTAAATAGACTTGTTATTGTTTTGGTAAAGTGATGACATTTCAGCACTACAGACATAAACAATGACTCCTGTACATGTATATGACCTTAGTGCTGAAATGCCATCACTTTGGCTAAACGTTCTGTGTACCGTCGATACAGCATGTACCGTCGATACAAACTGAACCTCACAGCATCGTTAGCTAGTCATGTCATTGTATTTGTCGTTTGTCGCACATACAGGGGTAGAACAGATTCTGAACGCCATCAGAAGCCCGGATGTGTTCGGCGGAGCGCGGAAGAAATGTGTTCGGTGTGCCGTGGTGGGGTCGGGCGGGCAGATGAAAGGGTCGGGGAAAGGAAAGGAGATAGACGCGCATGACTACGTCTTCAGGTAATTAAAAATCTCTATTCTTTGAATCGAATAATCTGCACGAAATTACAAGGTAAGGGCTGTACGCTGAAAACGCTCCAATATACTTTAACATGTCTTACGAATCTAGGAAAAGCTGCATTATTGAACTGTCCAGTAAAAGTGTATCTAGCAACCGATAACAAAGTTCTTCGTACATAACCAAGTGTTAAATTCAAGACCGACGTTTCGGTAACCGTCTGCCACCTCTCTCATGGTAATTCTGACCGGTTCTGTTACGCACTACAAGTAGGTGTCGCTGCTAACAGATGCGATCCCAAACGTATCTAGCAACGCTTTCGTATCCTTTGCTTGCGTACACGAGGTTTACACCAGTTATAATGCCTCCGTAATCCCCCAACTTTTATTGAAAACCAAAGAGCTGCAATTCACATTATACAAAACGAATCAAACAACTAGATTAAGCTATCGACTCAGACGTCCCGGGTAGTAACCAGTATTAGTGACTGCGAATGGCATTCCTATATATATGTACGTAACTGATACACATACACGTATTTCTACTCACTTTTAATAGAGTGAATAACGCCCATACAGAGGAGAAGTACTTGGCGGATGTTGGCAACAGGACGTCCTTCTACGTTTTCTACCCGGAATCACAGAAAATCAGACACGTTGCAAAAGCGGTAAATGTAGTATCATTGTCACATAAGAGCTAACTAACGCTTTCAAAATGAAAAAGAGCAGTCTTCGGTTTGACAATAGGAAACATTTCACGTTCAATTTAAAAACTTATGTAAAGTTCTAAACTGAACGCAAGCTATACAATTTCGTTCATTGTTGCTCACAGTTCTTTTTTTTTACTAATATATGCCTGAATTCCATCTAAGCTCTCCGTACACAGGGAAAAGGATTGATGTACGTTTCCCTCTTGATAATGATTGTGGGAAATGCCTAATAGCTGCGATCGTTGTTCAACGTTCAAATTCTATGAAAAGTTCTGAACTGAACACAAGCTATACAATCCATTCATTGCTGCTCTAAATTCCATCTAAACTCACCGGTCGCGAGATAAAGATGGCTTGTTACTGTCCTTTTGATAATGATAACTGGTATATGATTTGCGAAATCTTTTCCCCAGAATCCGTTACGGCTGTACGTACCGTTCAAGGCGTGGGACCTGATGTACCTGGCCGGCTGGCTCACAACGGGCTCCGTTCCTGGCGGGAAGGGGTGCAAAGCCAAAAACCTGAACACGTGTGAATGGTAAGACTCTTCACATTTGTCTGGTTTTGTTCAGTGTGTGGCCCAAGAGCTATTGTGACGGGCACCAGCCGTATAAACCATCAGCCTGGAATCCAGTCTTGTTAGCTTTGTTCCGCTCCCGAAGGTCGCTACTCGAGTAGCGACCTTTGGGAGCGGAACAAAGCTAACAAGACTGGATTCCAGGCTAATAAACCATATGTTGAGGAAATATATTTTAAGTTCTTCTTTTTCGTTGTTTTACCACCCACTATTCAGCCTAATTTCAAAGATTTAAGAAGTAAAAAGTTTTAGGACGGACAGAGAAAAGGTTTATCGAACATTCGAACATAGCATAGAGTAGGGGGTGTACTAGAGCAGCCCATCTAACCCCTGTTTCTTCTATTGGGTCAGTCCGCACTGTAATTGTGAGTCGAATCAGTTCTCGAGCTTTGATGTCTCTGACTTAGAGATAACAAATTCAGTGTCTGTCGAACCTGGAACTTTGAATTTGGCGTTGTTTCGTGTTGACAAATGAGTACAAAACGGCAGAGATTTTAGGAACGGTAACATCTACTTAAGCAAATGGGTATAATTTGTGAACTATCCAGTTACTATGATAACTGTTACCTTACATGTCTATCATCTGGATGTCTAACCTTCAGCGATGGACAGTAATACAGTAGAAGCCGGTTAATTGCACAACGGATTAACGCACACTTTTGTTAACTGCACGGAATCCTAAAATCCCAAACCGGTGCGGTCCAGCTAGATAACTTCGCATTATTGCACCAGCCGGATAATTGCACGAAATTCAGTGGCAAATGGGCCGTGCAATTAAGCGGCTTCTACTGTACTTTGTTCGACGTCTCGTTTTGACACAATAACTTTGTACTAACAGGCATACACGGGGACCCGACCTAAACTCTACCAACGTGAAGCTCGTCCATCCAGACTTCCTGCGGTACATCTACGCCAATTTCCTGAACGCCACGGGGCTCAGGCCGACCACGGGCGCCATGACGGCTTTCCTGGCCATACAGCTGTGCGACTACGTGGGGCTGTACGGGTACGGGTACGATCCACGGTGAGGAAAACATGGCATTCGTGACGCTGACATAATCTCTAGTCTGTGTAAGACAAACTCCGCTGTCCAGGGCTGTAACTGGCCGACGGATGTTTGGCGGGCTGCTATAAGCGAGATTTAATCAAGCTAGTTATGAACTGTTTTAAAGGATATGCGTGATTATTCTTTTTATACACAACTAATACAAGTAATAGCAAACACCTGCCAATGTTTCGGTAGTCCTTCTGATACTTTCCGCGAAGGGGTATTCTGACTGCAACGACACCTAGCAGTGGCGAGTAGAACTGGCAATGTTTGCCACGGGAAGACAGCAGCAGAGACACAATCGAATAAATAATTCCAAAATGCAGAGATTCAGTAACGGTTACAACCTGATAAAAGTATTCACTGATGCGTAATATACAGGCAAATAGCAATAATTACTCGAGCAAATAGTAGTTCCTCAAGCAACTATAACGTTAGATATGATTTTGGAAACGGTCAGACGTTTCAGATACATGTAGTACCTTTCGTCAGTGACAGTCGGGATGTCTAACTTTCATCGACGATTTTGGATACGTTACAAAATCTATAACTGTTACCTTACTTACCTTATCACCCGAACCTTTAACAATGTCTTCACTTCTTTTTGACGCATCCATACAAAATTGCGCATATGCAATATAACTAAGAGTGGCTCCCTTTTGCAGGTTCACCCTACACTACTATGACAAGACCAAGTTCAACGCCAGCCGACCATGGAGAGGCGCATGTCACGACTTCAACAACGAGAGAGAGCTGTGGAAACGGCTTAGCGAAGAAAAAGTTGTTTACTGGTTCAAAAGAGATTGAACCAATAAGCCATGGCCATACTTGGCTGTCTAGTCAGGGAAATAAGAACTATTTTGGCAACGAGATAGAGAGCTATGAATAATGGTTAAGTGAAGAAAAAGTTGCTGCCTTGTACATGTACGTACAAGCGATATTGAACCAATAAGCCATGGTCATATATAGTTGTCTACTCAGAGCAATTCAAGTTGAACAATTATGAAGTTCAACAACGAGATAGAGAGTCAGTATAGGAAATGGCTGAGCGAAGAAAAAGTTGTTTACATGTACTTGGTGTAAGAGTGAAGTAAAGGAAAGAGGTGAGAGCAAAAGTATATAAAGCTTGGTACGTTCAAAACTAGGATACTAGCATGGATAGCAACAAGCTGAGACTATCACATTCTCAAACACGCACAAACAAACAGTCTAAACTGTCAGGATAAGTTATTTTTCACGTACTGTCGTCGAAACTCATGACAGACACACACACAAACACGCTAGTATAACTGCGAGTCCAGAACACATCCCCAGCAAAAATTAAGATTCAAGATTCGCCCATCCCTGACTTTTTACGTTTCATGAATATTCATGAATACTCGTAACGTCAATGTTTGTTTTATTTGGATGTCCATTAGTGATAACGTTGTTCCACTTTTCTTCCTGGAGTCCGTACAATACAAGTACAATAGAATGAAATGTAAGAAACAAAAACTATAACTGTTACACTGAGTTGTATGTTTATTATAATAGTCGCTAAGATCGAGAAGTGCGTTGAAGTGAATTGCAGATAGTTTTACCCGATGATCGCTAGCAGTTCAATTAAGGTTACCCGTTTCGCCACAGTGATAACCCCAGTGTTATGTATCAAAACGCTACAGGTCTTGAGCGACGTGTTGTTTTACACGTAGCACCAGTTAGGTGGCGTGCGACTTACCCTAACTGCCCGTGAGAACGGCTGGGGGCATTGACCTGCCATTAAAATGGTGACCCCGACAGGACAGTCATCTATTTGGATCGAAGAACGTTAACAATGATCAACAACCTCTCTAGATGGACTGTATTTGATATGCCTTTAAACTATCAATTCCGTTAGTCGTTATTCTCCCAGAATCAACAACTTTTATTTCAAGAACAACAATGGTTGCCCTCTGCAAGGAGGTTGAAAGAGGGGACCCCTCTTTCAACCTCCTTGCCCTCTGATAACCCCACAATCTCATGACAGTCAATGAGTCATCAATTGTGCGTTTTGGAATGTCCTCGTCCCATATAGATGTGTAGCGTGATAGCGTTGTGATCTTTTCCTGGTTAGACTTTTAAAAGGGCCTCTACTACATGTAAAACAAAACACACATATCCTGGATGAGAAACGACAGGTGGTGTGAACCGCAAGGGTTGATGGGAACAATAGGTAAGGTCATGGAGGTCAAATGCTGCAGGGAAAAAACATGTGTCACGTGACTTACACCTGGGGCTCTGATTGGCTGACACATGTCAGGTTTGTTGTTCGCCGAAGTGGGCTTCACGAAGTGCTGCTCTAGGATCGTCTGATCTTGTGTGGAAGTCTTCCCGAAAAACGTCGTCTGTGAGACGTTTACTTGACCCACATCCTTAAACCCAGGTTCATGGAACGCTGTGACTTCATTTGAAGCTTCCGAGAGCGGCTGTTGGTGAATTTTTGAGGCGGGAAAAGGTGTTGTTTACATGTACGTGCGTGTTGGTTAGTCAGCACGCGCCTCTCAGGTCCCCTCCCACCACTGTCTGGTCCTGTCACATTCCTCCTCGTACAGCGGACATTGCCGCTGGCCTGGACCAAGTCCAAGGGCCTTAGGAGGTAGGTTCTTTTAATGTGGATTCAGCATAAATCGTCTGACCGTAAGCGGTTTAAAAGAGGATGTGTTGCAGAGTCGAATTTCTCCCCGTGGTAACCACCCGTGTGTTGGGTGCCATTCGGACTAGGTCGCAATTTTTGTGGGTGGAGTTCGAACAAGATTTTGGTCAGAAGTGCGACCAAGACGACAGTTTCTATTAGATGAGACAGTGTATAATATATCTGCCTGTCTGAGGTATAAATGTTAGGGGTGGTAACCTCTGACTTAGGGTGTAATTCGTGGCTAAAGGGTAGGGAAATGTGGCGGGATAGACGCCTACTAATTTGCATGTGGGGAGGGCGGGGTATTATTATGGTTATTGTAACTATTGGATACACTATCAAAGGCATTATATTGATACAACGAACCATATCAAATAAATGCCGTCGAGTTCCTTAGCCATTTTATGTAACAGTAAACCATATTTTAGTTTTAGATTTAACTCATTTCTCAGCCGGAACTGAGGAAAATAATGTTTTTTTGTCAGGGAAAAACAACAACAACTTTAACTGAAAAGTGCTTTGTTCTTTCATTCATTTGGTTCAAATTTTTTGTGGCATAACTTGATGGCACTGTCGAAATAAATTGTAAAGAAAAAACAGTTATCATGTAAATTTCATGACATTACAATGACATCATGACTTGTGTTTTACTACTTATCTATAATGTATTTTTCTCCTCTCCTCTTCCCCAAACTTACCATCCTCCCATACCTCATTCTTCTCATCCCACATTTTTGTTATAAACCATTTTTCTACCCACCCATCCGACCAGACCGTCACCATATTTGCCCCCACCCTCAAGGCCTAGCTCCCTGGGGTCACGGGTTCCTCAAGCCCAGGACGATCTCACTGGCGGAGGAAAACTCCATCCATGATTCGCTTCAAGCTGCTGTCATGCAAATCCATCAAGCAGCCATAGGTTGGTGGTCAAGTCTCGCTGGACCGACATAAAGGGATAATACGACATCGGCAGCTACGACAACGACAAAGGTACATGTGTGTGTGTGTACTTGTGTGTGGAAACTACCAGATGACACTTGTGGCTTTCAAAACCTCCTTAGCAGACAATAGGGAAACAGACACTGTAAATAAAATACTCTTTTAAGTTTTAAGTCCACGGGGACAGAAGTTTGTAATAAGAGGAAAACATAGGTCTTTTGAGTTTGTAGTTGAAACAAAATGGTAAGAGCAAGAACACGGCAGCACATATTCATCGTAAGATTTTAACAAAAAACCTGAAAGTAAATTTATCCTCTGTGAATGTATCATAATTTTCAGAGTACAAACTACCTGAGTTTCTATCAAATTTGAGGTATTTGCAGGCGATAGTCTTTACACAGAGATCCCAAATCTTGTGAACTGCCAGTACTCAGCGGTAACACTTGTAATGCAACAAAACTGCTGTCCAATATCAATTTTTTCCTTCAGAAAAACGTTTTTTTTCTATCTTTTGTCATCATTATTGATCTTCATGCAGCTGGCTGCTGTGACAGCATTTTCTGTTCGCAGCATATATCTCTGATGAGAAAGCTAGAGGTGCATACTATGTACCAATCTGATAAATTAATACCTGGCCTCTTTGATTAGTGCTTGTCTGCCCCACGAAGCCTGGCATTATCCTTTGTAATTGTATGCAAATTACAAGGTGGTCAAACATGTTCCCTGATTGCATCGCATTTTTTTCATCAAATGATGATTGCCTGGTCCTTGGCCTTTCCTGTCATTTGCTTGTGGGAGTTTCATTTGCTAACGAACAATCAAACATGATGCATTTATTAGATTGTTCTTTAATCAGCGACACTTTGAAAGGGCCACAAACACATAGATCTACGTCCAAATTTTCAGTCTTCACTATACACCAGAGTGACCTAGTCTCGTGAGAGCAGGAGACAACTCGTTCGTAAATCCCCTGGCAAATCTCAGACCTAGTCTCATGCTCTCGCGAGATGAACAAGAGGTCACTCTATGAACAAGATGTACTGTGAAGACATAAGAAATTTGGAAGTACACAGTGTTTCCGCCAGAGGGGCGTCCACCCGTCCAATGACGTTCTCATTTCGTTTTGGACGGCTTGAACGCAACCAGAGGCCGTCCTCATAAAAAAAAATTGCGACCCACATTTTGCCGAGAAATCTGTACAAAGTCGATAAATGTAAATCGCAGTTTTGTGTTTTGTATTGAAGCTAGAGGCTTAGGGGACGCCGTCCACAGTCAGAAAGCCGCTCACTGTTTGTTTTGCTATTGTTATGGTTGTTGACAATGTGTGTCGGCGGCCTTTAGCATACGATAATCTCATTAAAACCCGTTTTTCAAGGTCTCAGTTACGCGAATTTGCCCTGTCACATTTCGAAAACTTGGCTTGTATAACACTACAAACTAAACTTTGTTATTGTAAGAAATAAGACAACACACTAACTTTGTCTAGATTAACAACTTTAGTCTCTGTTTTCATCGTCAATCATCGTAAACAAAACAAAACACAATCAGAAACATGTGCCCACCGGCCCGGGTGCTCGGCACGGGAAATCCCCGACCTCGTTCAAGTTCGTTATCGGCAACACAGCGGAAAAATAAAGTGTTCACATAAGAGGTGCTGGACGTAAAAACATCAAGTATAACTTTGGTTCCTTTTGATATGAGTTTTGAGCCCGCAAAATCTCCGAAAACGGCAGAAATTTTCGGGATAAAAACACTTCAAAATGGCGCTCGAGAGCTTGTTGTTTATCCTGGCCAATCACAGCGCTAGTTTCCCATGACGTCGCTAGCTTTCCCAGATCTCGCGAGAAGTCACCACGGGAGATTGCGGGATTTCGGCCGCCATTACGCACATTGCCGCCGATAGAGCGATAGACGATGTTTTTCTTCATTTCTGAACGCAAATTTCTCGATCTATGGAAGGTTTTAGATGATTTATAAGTATACCAGAACCTAAAATACAATATATACAAATGTTATTTCTTTTTTGAAAGTCCAAGAACCGTTTCTGGAACTTTTTAAAAGTAGTAGTACCCGTTCGGTGCGGCATAACGCAGCACAAATAAAAACATTCTTGTTGTTACGGCACTGAACTTTATCGGACGTTAGTTGTTTTGTTTTTTCTTGCGACAGTGAACCGTTAACTTGAATTTTCGCGGTTTTGCAATTGAATTTAATTTTCGCGGTTTTACAATTAAAATTGATTTTCGCGGTTTTTTAATTAAATCTAATTTTCGCGGTTTTTTGCGTCCCAAGGTGGACGGCCTCCCAGCTGAGGTCTGGCGGAAACACTGGAAGTACATATATGTTTATGCCTTTCAAAGTGTCACTGATTGAAGAACATGTTCTACTAACTGTATTTTATATGTGTCTAATGAACCTCTTTAATGATTATGATGCATGATTTGCGTAGAATTGTAGTTACATTGATTGATGAATGTTTTGAAAAAATGGAGGGAAGTACTAAGATTAAAATGTCTATCTTAGTTCCTGAATAAGAGATGGCATAGCCAGTAGAGATGATTGAGATAGGAAATGTGGGACTTGTTTTCTTAACAAGAGTAGCACAGACCATATGATTGATTTTTATCATAATGCCGTGGGAAGGAAGGCTTGTGTTGTGAATATGTTATGAAATGCTGATCACAAATAACGTAATAAAGTAGGTCCAAAGGTACATGTACAATATTCTATAGTGCTGTCCTTGTTGATTTAATGAGATAAGGAGCCTTCCTGAATCAGAGCCTTTCCAAAGGATTAGAGTTTGACTTGGACATGTTGGAGGCCGGCCAAGCAATCTGGCTTTTCCCCAAACCATGGGCAAGTCTGAATATCTGCTCCATGGCAGGTCCTCAATCAGGATGTTAAGCTAGACAAGATGAGATTGCAAAAACTTACACTAGACATAGATTGTAGTGCTTTTGTCCTACTTATTAGCTTAGTAATAGTAATAATGCAGAATTACAATAAATCTTAATCATTTCAAAGTTGTTCATGTTTTTTGTTTTTGAAAAAATATAACACCATTGTGTAGTGATATATTTATCATCAGCGGTGATTATTTTGAAGTTGCCCTTTGTACAAGTTATGGTAGGGAAATCACTGAAAGCTTGTCTGCATGTACATGCATCCTTATCCTCGTGTCAAGGCCTGCTGTGCTACATTATGTAATACACATGTCAATGTGACATTGAACCATGTTAGAAAAGTGCCATGTATGCCCTAAAGGTATTCTAGTATTGTTTCATGCATCCTGTCTGCCTAGCAGATGCTTACATGCATTCGTCATGTCTTCAACGATCGCTAACGTTGATAGTAGTTCACATGTATTGTTGTTTCACCTTTTATCTCTTCTAGACACTGGGCTGGTTGCCCACCCCCCTCCCCCTCTGCCCACCCCATCCACAGCACACCTCTGCAGACTGAGCTGTTCCTGCAGCCCCACACACCGACCCTGGCTGTCACCCTGCTGCAGTGAAGGGTCGCCTCTCCCATCCGCTCCACACCAGGAATGCCCTCGGTATTCAGCAGTGACAGTCCCAACGTAATGGCCAACAACAATGGCAATAATCTGGTAAGTTTTGATTTGATTTGATTTTTTGCCCATAAAAAGAAAGTACAGAAAGTAAAGATAAATGATGAAAAATACTGTGCGGGAAAGAGGGAGAAGTCAAAATAGGCTTGTACAAGCCCTCCTCCTAACAAATACTTAACACAATTCGAATGAAATAAGTCTACCTGGATGCATTGATAAAAGCAATTACTGTAAGTTAATCTAAGTTGCGGGGACTTTTGTTTGTGACAAAATAATTCTTTGGGACAATTTGTCAAGCTTGTGATATTGTAAAAAAATCGTAGAGCTGTTATATTGTAAAAATCTTGAAGTACAGCATGATCGTTTGTAAATAACTTTAGTAAGTGGACAAAGAGTTGTAATATATTAAGAATCTTACAGAGTGTAGCATTATTGTTTGTGAATAACTTTCGTAAGTGGATGGTATTTTTTACTTCATCACAATTCATAGTGTGATTTTTCAGCCATTTGTCATGTTCAGTCTAATAATTAATCCTATATCTTTTTCATCTGGGGCTGAACATACAAAGAGAACAGTTTTACAACCATCACCCAGATTTATACACACTGTATAATATAAATCAAGGTAGCAACATGTTTCAGTTGTCAGGCAGTATTTCCCCATGTGTAGAGGGGTTTGGTTTTAAGTGTGTCTGGATGAGTGTGTTCATGTGTGTTGGTAGTTACCTGAATGCACTGCCAGTAGAGTGGTAGGAAGTGAGTGGGAAGGTCAGAGGTCACCACAAAGGTCAGAGTTGTGGGAGCAGCAGGATGCAGAGTTCAGAGGTTGTAGAACTAGTTGTATATCAGACATGACCCATATTCCAGGTCATAGGGGCAATGGAAAAGCTTCAGAATCTATTTTACATTACAAGGAAGACTGGTATTGTTTTTGGTCTCTCTGATCCGTTTGTCTGTGTTTTTACAACTTCAAACTTTCCATATGCTAGTCACGTCCATCGTAGAGCGACATAATCTCCAGGCAGATTTACCAGTGGCATAAGATAATATCAAAGCTGACTAACTAAAAAGGGAGTTATCAGTCAATTTTTGGGAGCCAAACACACTCTTAGGCTGGCTTCACTCCTCTGGCAGCTCTTAATAATTCCTTATGCTGCTGTAGGATCTGCTTGGAGATTAGGGGGACAGGTTGTGATCAGTGTTTGCATCCAATGTTGATCAAAACCTTTGTTTTGCATAATTGATGAACTAAACTTAAACAAGACATCCAAGAAACTTTACTCAATATTTCAAAGAGGCAAAAGGGTCTTCAAACTCTTTTTTAGGTTTAAATTGTTAGGCAATGTTTCTCTCTCTAGTCTGCGCCAGATACACATGATACGTGCAAATGCTGCCAAGTGATCTATTAGCAGAGGTTTTTCCTTCTCTCCTACCTTGTCTAGTCTGCAAGAGTAGGGCATGGATCTGCTTACTAATAAGTTTCCCATCGGAAAAAGCCACTACCAAGGCCATTATTCACCAAGGCCTAGGAAAAGAAAATGTTGTGTTTCCTGTTTCCCGACCTACCTTAGAAAAACCTGCCGACCCTAGACTTTTTTGTGGACAGCTACAGTAGAGTCACATAGTTTCCAGTCAGAATTTTTATTCAGCCTGCTTCCTATTCAAGTAAAAAATTGCTTGTCCTATCTAATGAAGTATAAATGCATCCACAGACATGTAACCATTATGCACAAAATTGAAGTCTGACATTGAAAATATAAGTATCCTCATGCATTTCAGTTTTACTTTGTTAAACTGTATTGTGTCACTAGAGTTTGGGCCAATGCCCAAAGTTTAAAGAAAAAGATTTAAAAAAAGGAGAATCCCCCTACCTACTGACCCAAAGTTTTACATGACTTAAACAGGAAACACAACATTTTTCCCTTGGCCCAAGCATGATTGCATTGCCAGCCATGTATGACCTATTTCATATACTGCACTTGTCTGGACCTGCCGGCAATACGAGGTCATTGAACCCAGTGTGTTGAAAGAGTGATACTGTAAAATTATTTAAGTTTGCAGGAACTTCAATTTGTATCACTGAACTGAAAAGCAGCTGAGTTTGTGGTATCTTTAACTTCACGTTCTGAAACAATTGAAGCAACACACTGTAAGACAGAGAGTATGTTTATGGTGTGATGAAATTAAGGTGAAAAGGCACTGCAAAAACTGAAGTCGAAACTAAAAGGGCAGGGAAAAAGAGCAAAATTTACAGTAACAAAGAGGCATTGAACCAGTACTGAGTTGTAAATCAATGATAATCTCTTAATGCAGACAGAGGAATTGTTATTTTGTCTAGCTTAGCAATGTTATCGTCTTTCAAGAAATCTAGTGTGGAGATTAGTTGGCAATTTTATCAGAGGATTGGGCAGAGATCACTTGGCGAGGAGCCAGGCTCACCTCTGGTCTGTATGCAGTGCAGTGTTCTGACCAGGAATTTTTTCACAACATAGGGGCATCTGAGTGCAGCAAGGCCAAGTGGTAAGCTATACAAGAGTGAACATTGTATGGGGTCTGGAGGAATCCTCCCCCTGAAAATTATTTTTGATTTATAACCCTCAGAAGCACTATTTCCTGCATTTTGAGGGCCGAAATTTGGTGAAATAAAGCCACATTTGTTTCCTTTGTTACAAAACAACATTCCTTCATATTATCTATAAATGTACTGTAAATTTCTTTATTTTCACATACAAGGACTCAATTTTGTGGCACATGAAGTAGGGAAGGGTTTTTTTTTGTGGTTTTGAGTTAGCAGGTGAAAAAATTCTGTTGTATAGTAGTAAGACATTTGAGAGTCATGTTTGCAGTATTATGAATTTGTGCTAGAGAAAATTAAACGATTGTGAACATTTGAAAATTTCAAATTTAAAAATTTGACAGTACTGTATTTCTTTTCTGGGCTGTGGTTGTTTTGATACACAATCTGGTATGTAATATGCCAGTCTTCATTATGTTGATATTGCAGATTTAATCTTCCGTCTGCGATGCTTTGAATATTTAGCTTAAGTTAGACGAGATGGCGCACATGTTGTTATGTAGACATTGCGGATTTAATTTCAACTCTGCGATGCTTTGAATTTATGGCTTAAAAGAGATGGCATACATGTTTGCAGTAAGGCCACAATGACTCAATTTTCTGTGTGTGCAATTGATTTTAGCCTGTTCTGCCCCCCCCCATAGAATGTGGCCACATGTCACCCAACAGCATCCCTGATCAATCAGAATTGTTTGCTTGCGAGAGAATCTGCTCTCCAAGGGGCAGATATTTCCTTTTTAAACAAAATGGCAATATAAACATGATTAAAATGATTGTGTACTTACTAAGTAACATATTGTTTTGTGTCCTGTTTGTTTGATCAGTTCATCTGGTAAACATCGCAAATTTTTGTCCCTGATATTAACAGGCATGACCAAATAAAAGGGGACAGGTCTATTGACCAAGTGATTAGGCTGGTTTGGCCCTGGACTGACATAACTTGACTGTTCAGGGATGAATGACTTATTACCTTCATCTTTTATTAATGGTCTGGTACAATTCCTAGGTGCAGTGCCTGGGTGTGTTTTGTATCAACAAGAGTCTTGTTTTCCCGATGATCGTCCTTCGACGATCGTCAAATCAAACCCCTTAGTTTTGATGTTAAGTCCCAGAGAAGTGATTAGAAAAGGCTGGAAGCATGTTGTGGTTGTAAGTATGTCAAAACTTATGAATAATAGTAATACAGACTATTTGATGTCTGGGTTACTGTTGGCATATTATTATTAGGAAGTAGCACATTGTGGTAAAGGATGTAATCAATGGTGTATTTTGAAGCACACAAGTTGATGCAGTACACCTTAAAAAAAGAATATTATTGACTACTTGAGTATGAAGCCGGTGGCAATCTTTGATGTGAACTGTTTCAGACATGATGTCATTTTGGTCACACCTGAACAATAGCGTAACCTGGTCGATGGAGGCCGCATCCAATGGTCTGTGTGATTCGTCTTCATTTTATTGAGACGGGGGACTACATGGTGAAGTAGTTTTACCCGCTGCCCAGTCAGTCTTGCATAATTGTTGCCCTAACCGCTAGGGCTGGGTACCGGTACAGAAAATTCAGGTCCAGGTCCGGTTCAGGTCCAGAGGATCAGGTCCAGGTCCGGACCTGAACCTGGACCTGATTCAGTATGACTCAATACCAATGGTCCATTTCACTACAAAGAAATCTGTTTGGTGGAGTATTAGACTTACACTGGCGTTTTAAAATCCTACAACGCTAACTGCACCTGTACGATTGACTGTAAACCTTGGTAGAAATTACTATAAACTCTACTCTACTTCCCTCTTGTCATTTTCTTCCGACTGCAAGCGCCAAAACGTGTGAATGCCTGATGAAATAATATGTTAATTTTCCAATCGGTCCAACATCCGGTCCACCTATTTTTTTCAGGTCCGGTTTTTCTGGACCGGTCCAATAAGAAAAACCGGTTTTGTACCGGTACGCTGTACCGATACCCAGCCCTACTAACCGCTGTATGTGTAAGGTCAACTTTTCACATAGAATTCTGTGATATTGTTGACGGACGTATGATATCAAGAGGTCAACGTTTTTTGTTGTTGTATAAAGAGGAATTTTAGGTTTTCTCTTCTGTCTGCAAATAATGCATTTATGTTTTTTTATGCATTGTCAACTTTATAACCGGGGTTGTGAGGCTGCCGACACACTAACACAAATCGCTCCAGGAGTGTGTGCTGCAATGCTCTCGCTACTCGCCAAAACGCCTCCACCCAAACACTATTCAGTCTCTCCTCGTCTCCTGTATACTGCTTACATATTTCCAGAGAGGACAGAAGAGACTCTGAAGCTACAATACGGCTGGATACCAGGCTAGCGTTAAGGGGCCCCCAAGAAATGTTTAACATTTACAGTATGCATCCATATCAGTGATGACTTGAGAAGTTTAGCATATGTGTCAGCCCTATTTTGATACTTGCAGATTATCACCTAATTTTGTTCCATGTTCAGTCAGTTCAAATGTCAGGAAGCATTCAGATGACTTTATACAGACAGAAGTATTAGGTGCGTGTTTGAGGTATGCGGCAGGGCTTAGGGGTACATGGTCATGGAAGCCTTAAATTCAGGCTTGTTATTTAGCCCATAAAAAAATGTCAGCTCTGGTTATAGATTTCCTTCTGAAAGATGACCTAATTATTTGTCCGGTTACTATCAGTCATATGATTTGTGCGGGTGACTTGTAAGGGAATTCGTTAGTTGATCTTTTTTAATGATGCTATGACGGACTCAAGCAGTACACTGTGCTTTTAATATTTGTCCAGTTACTATCAGTTGTTTTAAATGTGCCTGTGGCTAGTAAGGGAATTCGATAGTTGATCTTTAATGATGCCATGTCAGACTGGCTCAAGCTACATGTGCAGTACATCGTACTTCCAAACACCCTGCCACGATTTACAGCACAAGCTACTAATTGGATTTATTGACCAAAGGGGCAAATGGAGTCAGATTATTGCATGCATGCAGTGGAACAGCATATAGAAAGTGATTAACATGCAGTGTCCCTATGGCGCAGGCAGTTAGCAACCCCGCTGCTTTGTCATATATTGATCCAGAGATCAGAGGTTTGAACCCCATTCTTGGATAGGATGTTAAATGGACACCCTGTGTTTGAGGAGAGCCATACATTTGTACCTTGAGCATGTTAAAGAACCCAACACACCTTTTAAAAAAAGAGTAGGGGTCCTTCAAGTACATCTGTCCAGATTTGCAGCATGTACTGTTAAGTACAACCCTGTTGTGTTATGACACAAGGCAGTTTACTGGTTATGTAATACAAACATAAAACATGACGACCATGTTTGCATGTTGACAGATATGTTTCATACTTCATGTGCATTATTGTATCTCTAAACACAGGCACTAGGGTCAGGCTTGGCAGACAGTTTAGGTAGCCGTTCCATCTCCAGGCTTCCTAGACAGCAGAACAGAACCCGCAAGGGAGAAAGAGCTAGATCTGAACCTAGGCTGAGATGTGCCGGGAAGGAAGTGGATAGAGTTCAGTGTCCAAGGCCTAAGTCAGCTCAGGTAGGAACAGCAGTGAAGATAGACAGAATGTAAATGTTGATGAAGGTTAGACATTCAGGTAAGCAAAAAGGTAGGCCAGGTAACAGTTGCTGGATATCATTTTGGAAATGGTCGGACGACTCGGACGTCTCAGACAACCATCCAGAGTTTTTCAGCAGGCACACCTAGACGGAATGTTGATGTTGAATCTTTTGTTGATAGAGACTAGACATCCAGGTAAAAAGGTAGTCAAGGTAACTAAGCAATTGGATAATGTTTGGAAAAGATCAGGCATTACAGACAGCTTCCATTGGCTTTCATCAGTGACTAGACAAACAGCTGAATTTACCAGCTCTAAAAGTCTAAATTGATGTGTGAAATCAATGAGGTGAATTGAGGACAATTCTAAGATGGTTCAAAAGAAGAGGATCTAGATGTAGATATAGATATGATGATGACTTGTTACTTAGATAGGTAGCTAAACTAGCTATCCTTTCGTTGAGACTTGTTTGACTAAAAAAAAGAAGGTTTTTGCCTAACCAGGAAACCCCAGACAGAGCTACTTTTTGAAATTAAGGCATTTCTACAAAATGTTGGCATTTTTTAAGTCAACATGACGGAAAAGTACATCAAAATCAGGGGTCTAGCCAGTGTCCGTTTTTCCTTCAATTGATGGAAATTTGCTGCGTCTGACGGAAAAATTGTAAAACCAATCCGTCAACCTTGACGGACAAAAATCCTTGGTGGAAGCTACAGGCGGCTTGGGGACGCTGCCCACGGCCATAAAAGCCACACACTGTTTGTTTTGCTATTGTTATGATTGTTGACAATGTGTGTCGGCGCCCTTTCGCATACGATAATCTCATTAAAACCCGTTTTTCAAAGTCTCAGTTCAGTCCTTCCAATTAATTTTCGCGTTTTTTGCGACAATTGTAATTGGCTGACGGAAAAAAATTTCGAGCTGGCTAAAGCCCTGATCAAAATATGATCTTTTTTGACAATAAAAGAAAGCCTCCCTTGACAATATGGATTCTTTTAACCCTTTTTACTCTTTACTTTTTTGGAGTACCAATTTCCTTTTTAGGTTACCAGAGCCCTTGATTGCCTTGTTCCTGCCATGGTACGTTTGCACGGATATTCCCAATGTTTTAACAACCTTTCCACTTATATGGTGATCTCTCCCGCACAAATGAAGATGTATGAGGGTCTGGCATTACCTGTCGTGCAGACTGTGTATAGCCTGGTATCCAGCCGTCTAATAGCTCCCAAGTCTCTTCAGTCTCCTCGCAAATACGGAGAGGACAGAAGAGACCCAGAAGCTACAGTCAAACCTGTCCGTAGCGGCCACTCAAGGAACAGTTACTGGAGAAATGTGGCCACAATAGACAGGTGGCCACTATACTGCTGCTGTATGGTCGCAATAGTTATTGTTTCTACGGGACCGGAAATTGTGTGGCTGTGACCTTGTTGTACAGGTAGCTGCTATAGACTATTTCTTGATGCTTAGGTCAATGGAAAAAATCCAACGGACCAACAAAAAGTGACTGCAATGGCCAGGTGGTCGCTATGCTTAGGTGGCCGCTAATACAGTACAGGTTTGATTGTATAATACGGCTGGATACCAGGCTAGACTGTGTACCTTGACAGTTGGTCCCACAGGACGCCGAAGCGATCAGACAACAATGGCACCCCTGAAATTTCAACTGCCATGACGATTTCATCCATTTTGCAAAGCTGACCTTCCCTTTGACAATATGGGCAATCTGTCACTATTCCCTTGTGTGTGGTATGAAATAAAGTCAGTGCCACGAGACATACAATTGTTGTAGGTGGACTCTTTTGTTTTTTCGTGTGTTTAGAATAGATGTTCATGATCTTGTGTGTTTGTGCAGTTATTTGAACACACTGTCAGTAGAGTGGTAGGAAATGTGTGTAAAGATGGTGTTGAAAAAATATTAGTGGGGGATTCAGATCTAGAGAACCAATTAATTAAATTGTTTTGGCCTTATAATGATTATTATCAATCTACCTGAGGTTTTTCACTGATGCAACCTCTGACTCGCAATGTCTCAGAGGGGGTTCAAACCTCTGTCCTCTGGATCCAAAGAATTTTATCCATATATGGTGAAACACTGGGGTAGCAAACCACTTGTGCCAAAGAGATGTGGCCGCATTTAATTCAGTTCTAGGGGGAGGGGCAATTTCGCATCATTACTTAGGTGATTTAATACATAAAAATACATGTACTAAATTATGAGTGTTGTAATTGCTTCTCGATCAAAAATTGGCTGATATTATGAAAGTAGTGATCATATGATTAATGGACCGTGATGAGCTGAAGCAGGTACTGTAAATGCATTTAATTTCCGGGGGATTTAATTTCCTGGTGGCGGGAAAATGGACTTTTCGCGGCGTTTTTAAGTTCGCGGTAGCACCATACACTGTAGTCTCTTACTGCCATGGAAAAAATGTTTGCGGTGGTTTTAATTTCGCGGTGAAGCAGCCACCGCAAAAACTACGAACATTAAACCACCGCAAAAGTTTCTGCATTTACAGTATGCTGCGGATGCTGTTATACTTACAGAAACTTGCAAGAAATTGAAAATAGCTCTGTACTTTACCAAAGGTCACTAGGCTGGCCAGTTAGGTCATTGGGCATATCTTTTACATGTATATAGATGGGTCATCAAGCCTGTCGCAGTGGCAAAGGGGTTAGTGACCTCACTGCTTGGTCAGTCATATAGATCATATTCCATGGATGGATGGAGGTTTCAGCC
Organism: Branchiostoma floridae x Branchiostoma belcheri; assembly: GCA_019207045.1. Taxonomy (NCBI): domain Eukaryota; kingdom Metazoa; phylum Chordata; class Leptocardii; order Amphioxiformes; family Branchiostomatidae; genus Branchiostoma; species Branchiostoma floridae x Branchiostoma belcheri. The sequence continues at coordinate 11,209,617 of CM033024.1, read as the reverse complement.
CAGATCTGTTTTTACTTTAGACATTCAGACTTTCAGAAGACTGTGATATTATATACAACTGGATTGTAATGAAACAAATTCAACTTCTTCGGAATGACCCTCTCATTTGTAGTATTAAGAAAACAGGATTTTAAAACATGTAACAGTATTCTATTACAGTATCTGAAATATGTATTATGCTATATCTAAGTGTTGCTATGATAGCAGGGCCAGTAGTGATTGATGACTTGAGCAGAAATGTGACCTCAGACCCTTGCTACGAGGTCACACGTGGTTTAAAAGCACGTGCTCTGAGCCTCAAAACAAACTTTAATCAGGTCACCGGGACACCAAGGTGTGCAAATATTTGGCATTCAAACATAAAAACAGTGGTTGGGAATACATGATGTATCTTTTCCCACCAAACTTGAGTCAATTTAGTATTATTCTATAATATCCATAAATATGAAGACGTTGGACTGACTATGTTTGTTGCACTACCATCAAGAACAAATGTATATACAAAATGTATGATGTCATGATGATATCTGGATACAACCATTTCTTAAAGAGGGGTGTATTCTCTATCAAAACCTTAGACTTAACATCTTTGTAATGTAACAATCTGAGCTAGATAATATGCGAACGCAGAATGACTTTCCCCCTAAAAGTAATGTTGTTTATAGAATGAACTTAGATTGTGTTCTTGCGATCTTGCATTGTCTTAAGAGGCTCAAGTGAATGGTGTCACCCAAATTTGCAGAACCTGTGATGATGCATCTTAAAACGAGAGGTCAGTCACCTCGTACGTGAGAGGTCATTGGCCCAAATTCCATGTTGATGTCATTTTTGCATCCTGGGTATAAAACCGACAGTCACATGCCTCACAAGTCCGCTGGTGTAGCGACGTACTGGTTGTAATTTCTAAATGTTAAAGCTTATGTTCAAACGCCAAGATGGAATTGCTGACGTTTTTCACCGTGAGTATCGTCTGTGTCTACTTCTATGTGCAGGCTCTCGACGTACCCGTGGAATCACGAATGGGGAAAGTCAAGAAGTTCATGTCATCCCCGCTGTCCAGGAAGAAACTCTCGCCAGGCGCTAAACTGTTCGGAGCACCTCTAGAGGCAGTACCACGTGTTACAGATCTCAACATACCCTCCATCGTCAAGAAAGTGGTAGACTTCATCACTATGCATGGTAAGGATTCTTTGCTGATGTTTAACTTTAAGTTTGCTTTTTGACAATAGGATTTCGGTCGTGTAATGTACTAATTTAAACTTAAAATTTTTGTTTCACAAACATTTGTTTTCCTTCACTGAAAACTTAGTAGAAATCTTTTAACATATATGCAAAATAAGGAGATACTTTAATTATCAAGCCAGTATATATGCTTTTTTTTTAGACATAGCAAGTTTTTTTAATTACCGTGAATCACAGCAGGCTCACTCTAATAGGGTATACAGTACAATTGTGAAGCATAGTCACTTTAAACCTTTGTAGCATGTTATTTGCTATTCTGAATTCCTCATTGAGTATCATTGGAAATCCTTCATGTCTTGTAGCCGAGCGCAAGATTGCCCCATAGTCATTGTGAGCGTCCATTTGTTTTCGCAGATTAGTTTTGCCAGACACTCTGTGAATACAATAGAACAGTCCGATGAACTGGTTGCCAAATTAAACCTCTCAGGAACAAGTCGTTGCAAGCAAAGAATCCAGTCAGTTTACCTCTAAGCATAGCCGACCCTCTTAAATGTAACTGTTAAAAATGGTTAATCTTTGCCAGGACTCCCCCCTTCGGACCCTTATATATGCTACAGGTTACTCGAGTTTGAGGCGGATACATTTTGAAAATACATTCAGACCTAAAAGAAGCCATGACCGCAATGCCATGTCAGGCCGTTCTGACCTGACCGTACCGTTTTGCATGGTCATTGACCAATCAGCTTGCCTTCACCGAGGAAATTTGTTTCAGAAATGCAAAGCGTGTTGTTCTCACATGTAGGTATCGGACAAGAAGTAATCTTTTTCGTGAACGGAAACACCAAAGTGGTAAAGAAGACGAGTTTCGACAACACAGGCAATGCAAATCTGAACCCTTACATGTCTTTTTATGCTACAGGTTACATGAGTTTGAGGCCGCTACATTTTGAAAATACTTTCAGAACCTATAAAAAGGTATGACCGCAATGCCATGTCGGGCCGCTCTGACCTGACCGTAATGTTTCACACGGTCAGTGACCAATGCGCTTGCAATGACCTGGGAAATATGTTTCAGAAATGCGAACCGCGCTGTCCTTACATGTAGTTAATATTTGTAATACTCCCTTGACAACTGTATTTAAACTAGAAACCTATAGTTATAATTTTATCGTTTATCCATTGTTTTAACATGTCGTTCACAGTTTGCTATTGATGATTATTGAGAATTTTCCCCCCATAGACGTTTCCCCGTTGGAGCATTCGCCATTGTTGTACCAGGAGAAATGTTATGTCTATTGTTCAGTTAACCAGTCTACTATTACCACTACTAGGTATCGGACACGAAGGAATCTTCCGCGTGAACGGTAACACAAAAGTGGTGGAGAAGATGAAGACGAGTTTCGACAAAACAGGCGATGCGAATCTGGAAGAGTTCGGAGACGTCTTCTCCGTGGCCTCCCTTCTGAAGATGTATCTGAGAGAACTTCCCGACGCGGTCATCCCTGACAGCGTCCACTCACAGTTTGTGGCTGTACAGGAAGGTATGGAGCATATCAGAAAAGATATTGTTTGTAAGATTCAAATATAGTTGAGAAAACGTTTTCACTTGAATGCAATTTGAAAATTTTTTCAGAATGTAGCAAATTTTGAATGTATCAAGATGAAAGATGGAAGTAATACTGCTTTTGAATTAGTTTGAATCTGTTGCATGGATCTTATCTATTAAAGGTGACAAAGGAACAGGATAATTCAGGACAATGTGAGAAAATAATTCAAGTAAGCAAATCAAAATCTGATATCTAAATGTTGACTAAGACAGTAAGAGAGAGAAAAGAAAGGGTAATTGTATGTGTTGTGGTAAGAAAACAAACCATGCCTTCAGGCTGCATACCGGTGTTACAAAAAAAAGGATAATTTGCTATCACCTGTAGACATACCATTAAGAAAGAGAGGGTGTTATTTTTTTAACTGATCAGACATGTGCTTTCTCAGCACATGGCGATACCTGTTCTGAAATGCGAGCACTTCTAATTTTCACCAGACAGTCAACATGAGATGGTAAACTAGATAGTGGGTGCAATTAGGATGTTATTGTTACCATGGTCAGAGGAGGCCATGTACATGAGCGCATTAGTGAAACATCTTACTCCCTACTGTGTTGATAGCTTTGAAATTGCTTCCTATAATCAGTCTCACAGCAAGAAAGTACAATCAGTAAACTCTTAAGTCTAAAAGGACATCTTCTACCACGATACAGCCAATGCTCACTCGATTACTGGGCATTTTTAAGGATTGGCTGATGAGGTTTGCACGCATGTACATCAAAGAGGTCTGTTCAATGTAATGGGTAGATTTTCAGGCAAACTAAGCTGAAGGAAACTTTTTTCATTGTCAATAAAGTCAAAGTCAACTCTCTGTCGATTTTAAAATATAGCAAGTTTCTGGCAATCCACAAATTGGGCAAAACGTCGTTGTCAATGTGACACCACCTAAAGCAATCAACAGTGTAGTCCTATGCATTTTGAGATGCTGTTTTTGAAATGTGTGCGCCAATTACTCCAAAGCAAAAACATGCAGCAGTGTTGATGTTGATGAAACAGCCCACGACACGTGCACAGGAAGCACGAGGCAGTGTTTGATACCCAGCAATTCGCTGTATGTCCAGGGTAAATATAATTTCCAGGGGGGATCTGTTTGCATTCTGATAGTTGACTGGTGGTTTGGTGGTTCAGTTGTGGCCGTCCCTCTGTCTGTCACTCTGTGACCCACTTACATGGTCTTGTCTTGTGCCATGTGATCCTCAAACACGTGGTGATGGCAATGTATATTGTATATTTAGATTAGATACTTGGAATGGTGTTAAATTGCTGCACAATCATTTTTGATGTAGAGTTACATGTATATGAGGAAGCATGACTTAGGTGGGTGTGTCCTGGAGAGGTAAGGTGGTATTGGTTAGTTTAATTGAGTTGCTTGTTAACAAAGATCAGTTACTATAAATGGAAGCAAACTTTAAACCCAACCCACTATCAGCTTGCCTCTCAGATAGCGAGGGCCAGCTGGATAGTGAGTGTAAAGTTCATGCACGCTTGTAGCGGGTAATCGCTAGCAAGTGTTTCCTATGCTGCCTTTGAGGAGTTTGGTCATCCTAGGTAAAGTTATTGGAAATTGATTGTTTCTACCATTGGTTGTTTTTGTTGTTGGTATTTTCCACTGTGTTGGCTTGTAGACTGTGTGTAGGAGTTGGTACTGGTACAGTGTACCATTTCTTGTTGGACTGGTCCTAAAAAAAAATCAGTGAACCGGATTTTGGACCAATTAGAAAATGATCGCATTATATCGGCAGCAGTTTACATGTTTTAGGGCTTACTGGTCCACGGGTAACTAGAGCGAAGAAGAGGTGAGTCGATAGTGATTTTTACCAAGTTTCTACAGTCAGACTTGATCAAATGTAACAGAGGCAGTGTTGTTTACATGAAGATAGGATTTTAAAACACCATGCCAGTGGAAGTCAGATACTCCACCAAACATAATCCTACATGTATATGTAGCTAAATGGACCATTTTTTTAGTATCACCCATTCACAAGTTTTCACAGACAATTAGGTCCAGGGTCAGGTCTGGACCGGGACATGATCCTATCTGGACCTGGACCATACCTGTACCTGAATTTTCCGTATTGGTACCCACCCCTACATTTTCTAGTGTACCCATGTGTATGTTTTGGTTGACCCACTGGTTCAGTGACCTGTGTACATGTCATCACGTTTGGATTTCAACACATCCCTGTGGGTATACATGTATATAGGGGTTAATAATGAGCTGTTGAAAGGGCTTGAGTTGCATGCATGTGTGGTCCTGATAACAGAACAAGTAGTACTCTACCAGAATGTGTAATCACAATCTGACGGCTGAATACTTAGTATTATGCTGCAAAAGCCTCTTAGGGACATGTGGAGGCTAGGTCCAAAATACTGATTCAGAATGTCCTAGTATGATGCTAGAAAAATCTTTTTAGTGATCACAGATCAGTCACACAACTGCGAAATGTATTGACTTTTTATTGATTTGAGTAAATTTTACGGGGAAGAAGTTATTCTTTACCTTGGCCCACCGTTGTGCAGACCTGTTATGTAATCAAAAATACTGCTACGATGCATTAAATTCACCCTTCATCGGCGTCAAAGAGTACTTGAGGTAGAATAATATGCCACTCATATGGACTTGAATATTGAAGGTATTTTCCTTCGTTAGCAATGTCTGATGATCACATTCACAACAAGCGGAAATTTTGCGGACTCCAGTTGTTGCTGTCACATTCTTCCTGACCTTGTCAGGTTATCATGAAGGGTGATTGGACATTAGTGTGGAGTGGGGAACACCCCCAAAACCACTCAGTGCAAGTGGCAAGGGTAATGTAATGAATGAGTGTTTTTTTTTAATGGGACCGTATAAGAGCAGCTAGCACTAGCAGGCTTTACTGGTTGTGAAGTAACACTAACAGAAAGCTATCCACCCTTGACAAGTGGAAATTTGGATTGTCAACTTCAAAATGAATAGATTGTATGGGATTGGGAATGTTAGTCGGCAGTATTTTTTCTAAACAAGGGTGGTGTGCCCTTCTACCTTCAGCTTGCAGCCTCTTAGTTGGGAGTCAGTTCTGCCCTAAATGGAAAATTCAGATTGACCACTGACCATAGCATATACCTGTTGTTATGGTCTTACTGTACAACAAATGTAACTGGACTATAATCATACCCTTAGCAAGCCTAAGAAGAGTGTCATACTAGTTAGTACATCTGGGCTCCCATGCCAGAGTATACATGCTGGAGCCCTGGTAAACTAACAAGGATGACACTTTGAATACCTTAAAAATGCCTGGGCCCATTTTCATGGCATTTTTTCTAGAAGACAGCACTATCCTCTATACTATTGTTGCTCAAGATCTGCTCCCATGCAGTGCCTTCGTATACAGATTGACTACTGCTGACCATACAATGTACAGTTGTACCTGTTACTGCACTCTTCAACTGTAACTGACCATAATTTTGCCCTCACTGACTAAGCCTCATGAATGACCCGGCACCCTTTTTCCCCTTTGCTCAGTCGGTCTAAATCTGCTCCCTTGCATTGCATTCAACCATATTGACTACTACTGACCATACATGTATACATGTGTAATGCATCTGTTGGTGCAATCCTCAAGAATGCCCAGGTCCCATTTTTCACGATTTTTTCAAACCATGATACCATCTTCTCACCTCAGCTGCTCTATAGCTTCCCCCACGCATCTTCATACTCTATTCCTCTAAGATGAAGTGTTAGTGACCCTGATACAACAGTATCAGTAGGAGACACCCACCCACCCCTATCTTCTCCACTCATGTGGTTGACCCCTCACCTTCATGTACATTAATGCCATGTGGAGTGCTTGATTTAAGCCACCTATCCAACGTACATGTATCACTTGGCATGTCCTTGGCAGTGAAGCGGCAGTCACGTTCAGTCCCACGTTTTCACACATCTGATTTGTGGGGAGAGAGAAGGTACGTAGTGTTGAGCAGGACTGTCTCCAAATATTTTTCCGTCTCGTTTTGTAGCTCATGTTGTTGATTTTCATTGTTCAATCTCTTTAAGCTTTCAGAAATACGATTTTATCGATAATATATCATCAAGTTGGGATTTTTTTGTAAGGACGGGGTCAAATTTTTGTCTGTCTCAACAAGCAAATTTCTGTGCCATGACAGAGGGACAGGTCCTGGAGATAGCGCTGATCAGGGGTATCCTAGATAGTACAGAGTAATGTATAGTTAGAATGGTACAAGATAATGTACAGTTCTATGGAGTAGGTTTCCCGTGTTGAATACATGTATTGTAATGAAGGCAGTTTGTATGTCGTGTCACAAATTAGTTTCTTGTACTAAAGGACGGGAATTGAGGATCACACTTGGCAAGCTTATTAGATGTAAGTAAACCATTCATTTAAATGGGTCTGCATGCTCTTTTTTGTAAGGTGTAGCTATAGGCAGCCTATTTTGATTTCCCATAATTTGTAGGGAAAGTTGCCTCATGTTCTTCTGGGCGACAAAATTTTGTATAGTTGCCTTCCTTGATTTTACTAATTTTTAGCGCAACATGTAGGGGGTTCTTTTTAACTCAGCATAAAGTGTTGTGGGGTACACCCATGCAGACCCTTAATGATACAGTCAAAGTTGGCAGAGGTTTGTACATTGTATAGATTTTGTAATTTCTAAACCCTACCTAGCTAGAGCAAAATGTTTATCAGGACTTTCATGTCTTCATTTCATGGTGTCATTTCAGGACATTCTGCTAGGTGTCTCTCTTTCAGATGGCCTTGTACTGTTATTGGGTGTACAAGAGTACAGACCTGACAAATGTCTCTATAAAATGTTAGCTATCAGGGGAGGCCTATGGAATCAGTGTATTTCCTACAGGGTAACCATGATGGATTTTTATGCCCTTTTCAAGGGCGTTTTCATACACATTCTCATGCAGAATTAAGCCCCTGAATATAGTTTACCACAATTTGAAGGGAGAAGAGTGATGGACACATGTTTGCTATGTCCATCTAACCTTAATTGTGTGTCTCCTCTTGAAAGATACATGGTAGTAAGATAAGTGTGCTTTTTGTACTATTGAGTCCTGGTGGAGATCGTGGGCTGAATACAGATGTTTAAACTGGATCAGTGACCGTAGGTAACCCACAAAACTGCCTCTTTGATATTAATGCCTATAGGGAGAACCTGGTCAGATGCTGTTAATATAAAATATGTACGTAGGCCAATTTACTCTCATACTCAAGTCAAAATTTATTGGTCCTTTATGTAGATTATGGTTATATCTTTTTTCTTCTTGCATTTTGGGAGGAATTTAGATGCATTCGTGGATGACTTAAGCCACTGACTTCATATAATCAAGAAGGCTATTGTAAAAGAAAGAAAGAAAGAAAGACCGATGTATTTGTTGTCTTCACTCTGGAGAATTTTAAAGACACATGCATTGTACATGTTACTCATTGTGGTTCATTTTCAGTTACCAATGTAAAGAAATTATTTTTCTTTGCAGACATTTTAGGGATTTTTGACAAGTAGGATCTACTTGCAGATACGAATTGGATCCGTCATTCATAGCCATCTTATCTTTTTCTTTTCAAAGTACGTTCTAGACCGCACGTCCGTGGTATTTGACAACCATGAGATGAGTACACGTGACACGCTGCACGCAGCATACCAACTGGTTATACAGTGATTGGTACTGAATCCTCTTGCCATAAAAGCTCATGTTTGTGACTCTGTAAGGTAGCATCAAAGCTTGCCTGTCTTAGATCTTATAGTCCAAAGTATACACAGCGGTAAGGCAGAAACAACTCTGCCCACAGACTTGCTGATACGAACAGGACAGTATCAGCCTGAATCTAGTGGTTGATTTTGTACATCCTTGTCTGAAGAAAGGTTGAAAAAGTAGCTGTGTCTTTTCCATCAAGCTAACAGTCTATACGTAGTTCTGTCAAAGGTAGGTTAGTTAACTTTTGTCTTCCTCTGTGGATATGAATAACACATGTAATGTATCTGTATGTGTCTGTGTTTGTATGTACTATGTATGTGTTTATATCTGTGAATATGTGTAGTACTACGTAAAATTGACAATGGTTTGATTTACACGCTTTGTGTTGGTCAACTTGAAGTCGCTGAGCTGACTTGGAGCTGTTTAGTTGACTCCAACTTGATCTAAAGATTGTCAAAGTGCATTCTCGGAATGTTACATGTATCTTGGGTGGATGATGTATAGAATATGAGATTAAATTTATAACGTGTGTTAATCTAACTAAGCTTGCACTGAAAGAAGAGATGTGCATGTATTCTCCAAAGTGTGCTACAATCTTATAATATTATTGATAAGCTGCAGTCTGACACATGAAACCCAACACCATGCTAATGCTCATCTGTGATAAACGGCGGACAAACAGCAATTTATTGCATGCTGGCTATGATCTGGTTTTCTGACCACTCAGTTGGGTCATTGACCGAGTGTGATGCCCCAGTAATGGCCGTGGGGAAATCCCTCATCTGAGTAATGTCCAAATGTCCAGGGGTATTTTTGTATTTAAGGGCAATCAACGGCGATGGGATAATCATATGGCTGCCACTCGTGCGGACCTGTGTGGTATCTTTTGGAACAAAATTTTGTTTTGATTTACATTACAGAACTATCTGAAATGTATGTACAAACGTATATCTTAGATTTAGAAATATGAGATATTCTTAGCTATTGAGTTTGGCCATTCACGGCTCATAGATAAGAGGTTGTTTTCTTGTAGCGTGTTGTTGAAATTCAAATTCAGCACTATTAGTAGCGTTCTTAATTTTAAACTTGTTTCTAAAATGTTTTTGGGCAGAAGGACACTTCCCTGTTTAGAATCTAGTTTGTCCTTCCATCCATCCAAAATGCCTCAGCCATTTCCTCCCCTTAATCAGAAAGGTCAAAATTTTTGTCAAGTCATCAACAGTACAGCAAAACTTTTTGGAGTTTTGAAATTGGCCCCTAAAAAATGCATTGCAGAGGGCTTCTAAGTAATCCAAAATTATCTTGAACTGTCCTAGATAATTTGAAACTCAGTGAGTGAGGGTGCCCTTAGCACTTGACAATCGTACATCTTTGCTACAACAAGCTGAGGCGACAATGAAAATTTATCACTGAAAATAACCCTCACTGGTAGTTAACAAAAGTATTGCATAGTTCAAATGTCCCACCAGTGTAAAAAGTTTCAAGATCATCTTAACACGATTAGTTTAATGTCTTAAGATTGCATGCTGAACTCTCCGGCCAATAATGTGGTATCAAAGATTCAGACTGTATCATAATTGTTGTCCTTTACAGGGGTCATTAACCCCGTCCTTATGGAGTGTGATGGTTGTAAGACGTTTGAAAGACATCTGAAATTCGCCACTCAAAAAATGCATTACAGAGGGCTTCTAAGTAGTCAAAAAATTATTTGGAACTACTGTATTCTGGATAACTTGTAACTTGTGTCTTCAGCGCTTTTGACATAGATCTTTGCTTTGACAAGCTGAGGCGACAGTGAAAATTTAGCACTGAAAACATCCCAGCTAGTTAACAAATGTATTGTACAGTTAAAACGTCCTTCGAAGTTTCAAGATGGTCTAACATGATTATAGCCCTACAGCCAATGTAACGTTGTAACAAAGGTTCAGACCGTTTCGTAAGAAGTCCTTTACAAGGGTCATTGACCCCCTCCTTATGGAGTACTGTAAATGCATTTAAGTTCGCGGGGATTTAATTTCACGGTAGCGGGAAAAAGGACTTTTCGCAGTGGATTTAAGTTCACGGTAACACCATAGACAGCAGTCTAATACCATAACAGAAAAATATTTGCGGCGGTTTTAAGTTCGCGGTGAAGTGGTCACTGCGAAAACTGTGAACATTAATCCACCACGAACATTTCTGCATTTACAGTATATGACCGGGTGGTAAGCTTGTCTGCATCGTTATCTGGATGGATGTCCGACAGAGGAACCTGTGATATTCAGGACGATTGATAAGGACATTCTAGCTTCACATGGCTCTGCATGTTGTTGGGATTACAAATCATTTAAAGTATTTTATAGTTCAAACTTCCTGTCAGTTAAAAAAAAAGTTTCAACATCGCTTAATTCAATGTTTCAAATCTGCATGCTGAACTCTCAAGCCATTTTAACACTGTAACAAAGATTTAGAATGTTCAGGGTTTGTAGTGGTTGTCCTTTACAGGGGTCATTTACCCCCTCCTTATGGAGTCTATGTAGTATATTGGTGGTAAGCTTGTCTGCGGCCTTACATTATATCTTGATGGATCATCAGTCGACAGAGGAACTTGTGATATTCAGGACGATCGATAAGGACATTCTAGCTCTGCATGTTGTTGGGATTACAATAGAAGGGCACACACCACTTTAGGCACTGTCTAAAATATCATGACTGTATCATGTGGGGAACCATGTTTGCAAGCTTACAAACCACCAATATCCAGGCAAATGTACTGGTGGCATAAGGAGTTTAGCTGGCCGAGGAGTGTTCTGAGCATCATACTTTGGCCAGCTTAACTTTTTATGCCACCGGTAGATCTGCCTGGAGATAAACAAAACATAATTTCTGGCTTATGATAGCCAGTGTAACTTTTAAAGGTGGAAGGTAAGGTGGAAGGTTGAATAAATGGAGACACTTAAAAGTTTTGAAGGAGATACATTCCTACCCTTGTCAAGTGTTGCACAGGTTGTGACATAACGGGGTTAAAATCTAAGGCAAGACAAGTCATTGGTGATGCGGCTGACCATGCGTGTTTATGAACTCATTATCATGCCACAGTGTTCTAAGAAGGGATAAATAACAAGTCTAATCAGTGTCTAGCATCTCAAGAATCATATTTATGTGTGAGTTACATCCTGTTTATGGGGGAGAGTTGATCAGATGGAGGCGTCACTAGAAGTCAAATCTGTAACTGTTACAGTAGTAAGGTACACCCATGGTTGGACTTAATTATAAGAGTGACATTACTGGTGTAGGCCTGGGCATGTTTCTGTGTAAAAAATATGTTTCTAACTTTCCTCTACACCTTGGCTTTAACCTAAGACAGGCAAAAATGGACAGCTATTTCTGTTCACTACCTTTGTACCAAAACTGCACTGGAATTATTATCATATTATTATCATCTTATTACACTGTATTATATAATAACTATCATTTACCCCTTAACAAAACTAGCACCAAATGAATCTTGAAAATTGAAGATTTCTACTTTTTTTTTTAATACTAGACGAGAGGTATTTTTTTTCAATATTACAAAAGAGTTTTTGGCAACCAAGGTTGTCATTCATATTCATAAAGGCTATAATCAATACATGTGGCTATATCTGTACTGCTGCCCTTTACACTTTATAGCTGTCAGGAAAAGGTTCTTCCCTGTTTAGACATGGTGGAACATTTTTGCAGGTTGAGCCAGTGTGGGTAGGGTAAGGCTTGCCACTGGTATGGGAAACAGTAGCCAACTTGAACTTGTTTTGGTATTTGAACCATGTTAACGTCAGACACCGCAGCCCAGTGCTGGTATTGTATACGTGGGGATTCCTTACCAGTGCACTGGGCTCAAAATACTGGGTGCCTAATAGAGCTGTGCATGTACCTAATGATGTGTATTCATGTGGGCACACCAGAGCACCTAGATGTAGATATTTGTGTGGGTTATGTACATAAATGTACATAAAGGTACTATAATGTAATTATACACTAGAACACGTCATATTCTTGGCATTTAAAATCTATGTAATAATATAACCTATAATTGTATTACTTCTCAAATTTGAAGATAGCAATAGGATAATTAGATTCTAGCAATGGAGAAAGGCGGTTTTTTTTTATTATGTTAGGTGATATTGTGCTTTATTGTTTGTGTATACATCTTTCTTTACAAGTACATATTTCGGTCAGGTACACCAGTGTTAATAATTAAGGGTTAATGACCCGCCCCGAGGTGTATATGGTGTCATAACGCCTGGTCCTTTGCTATAACCATCGAATAAAACCACCGATGTGAGCGAAGCGAACGAGGTGGTTTTATGAGGTGGTTATAGCAAAGGACCAGGCGTTATGACACCATGTACACCGAGGAACAGGCGGGTCATTAACGTTATTATCATATAGCCTACCCAAACTTGCAAACTCCTGTATGACGCATAGATCTCTTGGTACTATACGTGTGAATTCCTTTGTCGAATTTTTGAAAATTTACATTTGTTCTTCGGTGCATTCTTTGGTAAGGAGATTACACATTGCATTTTGAAACCAAAAATTTCCACAGAAAATTTTCGAAACACATTGCAGGCTTTTTAGAACAACAAAACTCATTATCAATGTTAGAAGGAGCCATTCCCCCTTGCAGTTTGTACTTATTCCCTCTACTCTGGCATATGTTTCGCTCCTTTTTATTGGTCAATGCCTGCATAAACCTTACTTTCTTGTGTGTATCGCTACTTTTGATTGGTCAAAATGAATCGACACCGGCACCGGTGTCGATTTGCATCGACACTGGTGCCGGTGTCGATTCATTCTGACCAATCAGAGAAGCGATACCCACCTGCCTGGCCTGAATCTTTGTGTTATGGCGTCATAACCAACGTGGAACGGATACTTCTGATTGGTCCGCGGCGCCTGGCTATATGATAATGCCCCATAATGAGTTTGGAGCCCTACGTGATGTGGTATGTTATGGTGACGTGTTCATTTTGCAGTTACTGTAATGATTGCTAGTGTTTCGCTTGGAGCGACCAACATCAGTCACACAGTGCAGAAAGCATGTAACTTTGGATAGAGATATGATATTCAAGTGCTGCTATTAGTCACTACTTAGTAATATGTAATGTCCCTCTTTATGATGATTATATATATCAGGAAATATTCCGGTCAGGTGCGGCAGTGTATCTAGCCCCCATAATGAGTTTCAAGCCCTGCGTGATGTGGTATGTTATGGTGACGTGTTCATCTTGCAGTTACTGTAATGGTTGCTAGTGTTACGCTTACAGCACCCCAACATCAGCCACACAGTGCAGAAAGCCTGTAACTTTGGATAGAGATATTCAAGTGCTGACATTTGTCACTACTTATGTAATTGACTTCTATAGTCAAGTCAAGTTCATTGCACAACGATTGCATCAGGTACAATGTATGGCAAATAACTAAAAACTACAAACTAACTACATTAGTATACTAATTATCTAATATCATTACTTATTACAGAATATTACAGATTAAGTACAGTGCATTTTCATATTATCAAGGCACGACTTCTCATATATGATGATTGTGTATCAGGAAATTGAATACCTCCCACGCCTTACCATATATTTAGTCAGTCTTGGAAGGGTCAATTGCAATGTCTGTGATTGCCCTATCTTTTCTGTCATATTACCAAAACAGGTGGGATAAACCATTTTTAATGAGGGATGAACAAATAAAGACAGCACTGGCTTTTGCATCTGACTTAAAACGTGTTGAAATTTTTCATTGATAAAATAAGTATAACTTTCATTATTTCAACAGTGTAACAAAGCTTAAGCAAAATCCTCACTTAGCAATGAACATATTGTGTGTTCCTCCCCTTGTGGGAGAAAATGGTATGTCCCAAATGATAAGGAAACCCTTATATGTAGTCCTCTGCTACATGCTTGTTTAGAACTCAGAGTTGTAATTGGCCGTCAGCGTGTTGATTCGTGCAAGAATACAACGGCCCCTTTGCCCAGCTATTGGAAAAACTACGGTAACTGTCGATATCCTCTCTGCACATGGGCTACATGTTTTTATTGCAGTGCTTGTTGCTGAATTGTTGTGGCCAGGTCAGCTTCGTGGTTAGCGTTGCCAGGCAAAACTTGATGTGCCACGCGCCCTTCATTCCTGTTCTCTCTGTGTTGCAGATTTCCTGAACGATCCGGTGGAGTGTAGACGACAACTCCGGTAAGGCTACATTTCACTTTTTTTTTATTCATTAATAATTGATATATGTAAATTATATGAAAGAGTTTGGGGCCTTTTTATTAGGAGGCTTCAATTGGCAGTTACAGTTAGATGTGAATGGTGTGGAAAGTCATCCTGTGTGACGTTTGGCAATGGCAGTTTTACTAGCTCACCAATTCAAATTCATAATGAATAGCCAATATGCAAAAGTAGCATCTTTTGTTTCATGGAATCAACATAAAAAATGTACATGTATATATTGATAGATTTTTGTATAAAAATTTGTTTTGTTAACATTGTCATAAACATACACCCGTTTCATTGCTGCAGTCTACTAGAGTTTATGCTTGCCAATATATATGATGTATTGATGCGTATTAAATTTAGCCTGATTAAATCAAAATAATGATTAAATTTTGGCATGCAAAAATTAGGTGTTTGAAATAAAGCCCAGCAAGACTACATGCTATACAAAAATCATTGAAATGGGACTAAACAGAAGATGATTAAAATCTCCTTCAACCTTTTGAATATGTTAGAGTTGTTTTTGACATACCGTCGTAAATCAGTCTGACACACAGCCATAGTGTAGTGCCCTGATAGTCTGACTGGCGGATACAGAACTATGTCATCGTGTTTATTCCTTCATGCCCAAAAGAGCAAGGCGAGAATCCGGACATCTCTGAGCCACTTACGTACTTTTGCTGACATAACATTGTTCCACAAGGGATGTCTGGTTTAAAGTTCAGCTATTTCTGACGTCATGAGAAATTATTTCCTTCGGGTATATTGGTATTATTTATTGAGACCCAAGACCTGGTGAATTCCCAGCAAGTTTTTGTCAAAACAACATAGCATAGTCCCAGGATATCCCAAAGAACAGCACAAGCTGCCTTTCCGATGTCTGGTTTAAAGTTCAGCTATTTCTGACGTCATGAGAAATTATTTCCTAAGGGTATTTTGGAATTATTTATCAAGACCTACATGGTAAGGGACCGTACGATATTTATTGGGGGGGGAGGGCTGGTGCATTGGAAGTCTGATCAAAAAAAATTTTGATGGCCCTCCCCCCCATCTCAAAAAAATTTAACGTGACCCTCCCCCTCCACCTAAAAAAAATCAACATGGCCCTCCCCCCGACAGGCATAATTAAACGGGTAGAAAAACAACCGATAAAATAATCTTAATATAGACGTCAGGGCACAAGGGCGGCAGTGTTCTCGCCAGGATTTTTTCACAGCGTCGGGGCAGGGGGCAGGGGGCATGCTCCCCCGGAAAAATTTGAATTTTCAAACCCTCTAAAACAGAATTTCCTGCAATTTAAGAGGAAAATTATGCCCTTGAGATTGGATGCCGGTAACCTTTTTTACTCCCGTTTTTCAGTAATCGACGTCCGCCCTCTCCCCAAAAATACGTTATAATAACTATAAGCTCGGGGAATCAGCAGTCCGTGATCTGGCCCGGGTATTATTTGTCCAGTCATGTCTATATGAAAATTTTGGATTTTGGATGCTTCCAAACAGGGCTCTAGCCAGTGAGTTCGTCAGCCCATGGAAAAATCCTGCCAATTTTTTTCCGGCATTGAATAAAGAATGCCTATCTCGTGCGATCGATGTTGCGCCCCCCGCATCAAATGCTAGTAGTTTTTCCAGAGGATTATAGAATAACGGCGCCATCTCACCTTGTGTTATTCTATTTTGCCCTATGATTTTACTCAAATTTATCATTTATCGAATCGGTCTGGTTTTACAAGGCCGCGCCGTCATTTTCCACGAGCGTGCGTTTGTTTCGTGCGACCTCAGGTAACCCCGTTTTCGGCGTGAAATCTTTGGCTCACCGCTGGATTTCTTTTTACATAGAGTAGAGTAGACCAAGAACGTTATACATTATACGAAGGAGGGCGATCTGCTGCGTCTTTGGCAGTGATCAGTGCCGGTGTAGACTTGAAGGAGTAGCCAGAAAAGACGTGCTGGGCGCTGCGATCGACAGTCCGTCTGGGGAGGGGGGCGTGCCGCGCTATGTGCTACCGACGCCAATGCCAGTGCACAGCCGACTCGATCGACGCTTGACAACAATATTGCGGCCCCTTTTCTGCCGCAAATTTTGTCCTTTTGAAACAAAAGAAATGTTTTAAATAAAAAATAAAGTGTAGTGCACCGCTTTTGTAACTGAAATATTTGGGGAAACTCAGCCGAGCCGAGTGCGTCTTTCCAGAAAAAAATAAGTCCGTAGACGGAATGACGTATGCCTGGCGGGAACGCTGGTCCAGGGCAGTGCCACTTTGGGGGGCCTAGGGGGGCGAAGCCCCCCGGAAGCTCTTGCATTTTAGGCTATTCAGAAGGCTTATTTTATCAGTCTTAGGGCCATGTCAAGATATCAAAACAAAAAATAGTATAAACAATTCTTTCAAAAAAATTAACATGGCCCTCCCCCTATCTAAAAAAAATTAACATGGCCCTCCCCCCACCTCAAAAAAATTTAACATGGCCCTCCCCCCCTAACGCACCAGCCCTCCCCCCCTGATAAATATCGTACAGTCCCTAAATATCCAGCAAGTTTTTGTCCTAACAACATAAGTTCCAGGATGTTGCAAAGTGCTTATGTGAAATACAAAATGTAGCAAAGTTTTACTTTGACCAGTACCAGTATTGCATACTCGGTAAACCGGATCAAGTCATAACACACCAGCAGAGCAGCACAACCGATGTCTGGTTTAAACTTCAGCTATTTCTGACGTCAAGAGAAATTATTTCCTTCGGGTATTTTGGAATTATTTATTAAGACCTGGTGAATACCCAGCAAGTTTTTGTCAAAACAACATAGCATAGTCCCAGGATGTTGCAAAGTAGCATTAAGTTTAAAAAACTCTTGACCAGTACCAGTATTGCATAATCAGTAAACCGCATCAAGGTGTAACACACATAACATAGGCCCAGGATATTGCAAAGTGCTTAAGTGAAATAACATTAAGTTTTACTCTTGACCAATACCAGTATCGCATAATCAGTAAACCGCATCATGGTGTAACACACTGGGTTTTATACTGAACAGCATAAACTGCATATGCAGACAGATTTAAGTGCCTTTCCCAAGGACTCAAAATCGGTGGCATATCAACAGGACTGAACCCAGGACATGTGTATCTCTATCTACATAGCTGGTATAACCACACCAGCTGAACACTTATCCTCTGATCCGGTTATGGGCCAAACGGCTTACTGTTATGCCACACGACTCCGCTGTTGCCAAGTTGATTCCGACTTCTGAATGGGATGCTCACGTCTGAATGTCACTGTTGCAAGATGCTCGCGTTTGTAATGATAATTTTATTGACTGTTTGTTCTCAGTCTACTGATTGACAAGCTACCGCCAGAGCACTCCTGTCTGCTGAAGTACCTTATCCAGTTCCTCGTCAAGGTGTCCTGTCAGTAGAACGGGATGCTCATGTTTATATAATTGTATGTTCCCAGACTTCTAATTGACAAGCTACCGCCAGAGCACTTCTGCCTGCTGAAGTACCTAACACAGTTCCTCGTCAGGGTGTCCTGTCAGTAGAACGGGATGCTCACGTTTATATAATTGTATGTTCCCAGACTTCTAATTGACAAGCTACCGCCAGAGCACTTCTGCCTGCTGAAGTACCTTATCCAGTTCCTCGTCAGGGTTTCCTGTCAGCAGGATGCTCACGTTTGTTTTATGACAATGACAATGACAATATAATTTACATGTATATAATTGTATGTTCCCAGACTTCTAATTGACAAGCTACCGCCAGAGCACTTCTGCCTGCTGAAGTACCTTATCCAGTTCCTCGTCAGGGTGTCCTGTCAGCAGGACACCAACAAGATGGGCTCCATGCAGCTGGCCATTGTCTTTGGACCCAACCTCTTCAAGTACGTACCTTTTCCTATTGCATTTAAGTTCGCGAGGATTTAAATTCACGGTAGTTAGCAGTGGTTTTTAGTTCGCGTAGTCACATCTACTGTAGTCGCGTACTGTTATAGAGAAATATTTGCGATGGATTTGAGTTTGCGGTGAATTGGTAACGTAAAAACCGCGAACATAAAGCCACCGCAAACATTTCTGCATTTACAGTATATCATTACATATCATCATCATATACATGTAAAACATTTTTTTTTTTACTCAGGGCTCGAAATACTTTTTTCTGCATACCTGCACTAGTGCAGGTAACGTTGAAAATTACCTGCACCAGACAAATTTTACCTGCACCACTCTGAACTTAGGAATTGTGGATCAAACTAAAATTGTTCAGGAACCATTGCTATCTTTTTCTTTTATACTTCTTGGGTGGTAACAGCCAATGCAGCTACAATGCACATACACCTACATCATATGACATTTATGTATAAAACCCAGTACATGGACCAGTACAGGTTAGGTGCAGGTAGACACCAGAAAGACCTGCACAGCTCCAATCTTACCTGCACTAACCTGCATATGCAGTTGGTATTTCGAGCCCCGTTACTAGTACATATACATGGTAGGGCGTCTCTGATTTTGGCATGTCCCTTGCAGGTGTCCCGACGGTGTAGCAGGCCTAAGGGAACAAGGCATCACCAACCAGATAGTCAAGAGGTTTATCGACGACTACGACGAACTATTTCTAGAGGAGGGTGAAACGTCACCTTATTCATCCAAGTGTATCCAGGTGGGTTTGGTTCGTTAGCAGGCTTCTCGTTAATTTTTAAGTATAGCTCTTGGTATAGTCTGTCTTAAAAGCAGGCTAATAGTCAATAATGATAAAAATTCTGGCCCTCTCTCTCTCTCTCTACAAGTAGCTATTAATGAAAAACATCTAGATTGACACGTCTATCTTATATATTTTGTCATCCTGTGTTGTCAACTATCTAAACATGACAAAGACACCTTCCTGTTCATCTTTCTTTTAAATGCTGCACTTCTAAATCATGCTTCTGCTCAACAATTTAGCTTTGTGATGTCCCAAGTATGCAAATTAAGTGGACGTTATCAGCGTTTCTAATCCTTCTTTGGCTCGGCTGTCCCCATGCATGGTGGCCCAGGTGAAGGAACGGAAGACCCCTCCCCCTAGGCCCAACCCCACTTACAAAGAGGCCCTTAAAAGGAAGGCTGAAGAGGAGGAGGCTTCTCGTAATGGCCAGGTGGTTGACACACTTCTGTCTCTGCGCTTCAAGGGCCTTGGGGGCTTCGGAAGGCCACACTGACTTCATTTTATGGATGACTTCATTTTATGGATGACATCTTCTGGACACCCTAAAACTAATGCACGGGGGCAAAAATAAAGACAATCCAGCAACAAAAAAAGCTGCTAAACCACAGGACTAAACATCCAGACCATTCTTTCCTAGGCTTGGTTTGTTTTATGTTCACCTCTAGTGAGCCTGTAAGAGATAATTGTCGCCATTTCAGTCATTTTTATATTGCCCTTTATGGTTTGAAGATTGAACAAGGGTGCTACAGCCCCATGCCCTGACCATGTGCCCTCTTACCCCGGAGAGCAGATCCCCTGGCAAGCATGAAATTCTGATATAACCAGGCATGCTGTTGTGTAACACGAGGCCACAATTTTTTTGAGAACAGGTGAAAATCAGTGCGTGCACGGATGTCATCCATAAAATTAAGTCAGTGTGGCCTAATGGAATATAAGGGTTCTAAATCCGATGGCTTGAAATCGACTTTCACTCTTTTGTCACTACTTGCATCAAATCATAAATTTCCAATTCAGCTCTCACTAGTAACATGATCAGAAAATATATCCACACCATCTTTTTATTTGCTATATCTCTTATGATATTAATGTCTTTATCAAATATGATTTTTGCAGTTTTTGGTACACATATAGACATAATTCTAACTGTACCTTTTCAGAATTGAAGTAAAAGATGTTCACTTTATATAGATTTTGAAGGATAGAACTTAGAAGGTAAATGGTGACTGACACAATTGCATTTTACAAGTACTATTATTATTATTAAGTCAAAAATCCATTATGAGATACTTAAAAAATATGTTAATGTACATAGAGAGCATTTAGTGCTATTGAGAAGCAAATTAGGTTTATACTCAAACTAATGCAGCTGTACATTCAACCGTTGCTTCAATTTGAAGATTTCTTCATGTCGATTTTGAAATCATTGTATTATGAAAATTTTGGTGAAATGAGCCATGAAGTGCCACATCATTACAGCACCTTTAGAATGATTATCTTTCATTTCATTGCAAGAGGCACTACATGTAGCTTTGAAAAAGCACTTTGTTGAAAGCATCAACAAAGTCCATTATATGTCCATGTATGTAGGCTAAAGTGTGATTTTACCTTGTTTCTCAGGGTGCAATTGAAGACCAGCCAAAAGTTTACAACAGTGCCAAATATGAGGACAGCAACCACAATGTACAGATAAACATTGTCGACGCTGCTGGGACCAGCAAGGATTATCTCAGGGCAAGGTATGTACATGTACATGTTCCACTACAGACACAACACACTTAATACCCCTGTGGGTCACAAAAAAAGAAGTGTGAAACTCTCCTTGATTATATGTCTATTGTTTTTGATGATAAGCATCCCATGCCATGTTTTTGGAAAGCTCATACGATATTGATCATACATCATTTGCTATGACAACATTTTATACATGGGTCAGGGTAGCCCCCAAAATTGTTGAAATTCCCCGGACAATGGCCATCATTAGACACCTTTTCAAACTTTCATTTTGTACATAATGTTTACAATTCTGTAGATACATTTATCCTTGATTATTTACAGTTTTTTTTTGCTTGAAAAGGAAGCAGGCTGAATAAAAAACTCACTGGAAACAATGTGACTCCATTGCCCAACCCCCACCCACCCCAAGAAGAAGGCATGGGTTGGCAGGTTTTTATAAGAGTAGTTAGGGAAGCAGAAAACACAACATTCTTTTCCCTAGGCCTAGCAATTCATGTACAAATGGTAATGCCTTCCTGTAGGCCATATATGAGTTAAAACTGTGGAATTCCCACATCCCAATGAGATCCCCTAGCAAATCAGTCAGCTGGACTGACGCAAGCGGTAACCTTGCGAGTTGCTACCATCATTATTCACCCTTTATTCGGCCAGGCAATCTTGATTTCATGGATAGCGTCCTCTGGAAAATTCAATTTGAATTCAAGAGGGTGAAAATTAAGAAGTAGTGCTTTTTGCGATGCACAATTTGCAAGTTACACGTAATACTTATTTAACAATGTTAATTGATCACAACACAATCCATCACTTTGAATTGATTTGAGTTCACAAGAACTTGATTTTTTAAGCTGATGGTTAAAACAATGAAGGCAACACAATGCAAGGCGGAATGCTTGCTGTGTCATGCTGTAGCTGTACAGTGTAGTGGTGTACAATCCGGAAATTTGTTCTTTAAAAGATTTATAAAATATTCAGAAATATTTTGTTGCGCCCGTCACAGAGAGGAGGAGCTTCAGTCATATTTTTATTACTAATACTAGACGGTTGCCAGATTTGAATATTGCTGGGATGCAAGTTTATTTTTCACCTGAATATCTACCCTATCACACTAGATGGAGCTGGATTTTGGACCTGCAAATGTCAGCAAATCCCTAAAAATTTTGCAGTGATTGACAGAACTTCAGACAGACTACTAGAGTAGAGAACATCCCCAGGGATTCAAGTTTACTTTCCACTTGACTGAGCTTGATTTTGGATGGAGCTTGATTTTGGATTGTTTAACTGTCAGCAAATCTCTAAAATTTTTGCAATGGTTGACAGAACATCAGACGTACGTCATGTAGTACTCACAAGAATAGCATTTAGAGCTTGCAGACTCGCTGACCAATCAATTTTACTGCTGTGTGACGGGCTTTATGAAGTGTACGATACTGCATGAATGCATTGCCCTAGATACAGGGCAGAAATACCCTTTAGGCCAGCTACACTGTAATTTATACCTATCATGAAATTTGTGGCAAAGTTGACTGTTCATTTGATCCGTCCTTGATTTGTGATAGGTCTGAGTTTTCTCATTGAGTTGCCCCAGAATGCCCCCTCCTCCTTCATTCCGAGCTTGAAACATGAGAGGTTTTATTTGAAATTGAAGCCTGTGCAAGAATCACGTTCATTTGGTATGGGGATTCACGCCCACTTTCAGTGTATTTTACAGTCAACAATCTTCATTATAATATCTAGTACTCAAAAGCAAACATACTGCACAGTTAAATGTTATCAAAGACAAAATCAAGAATGTTTAATTCACCTTTTTGCCTATTTTCAAAGCTCAGACCATGGCTGTCTCCAAGACCCGTTCCTCCGGCCTGGGAAAACATTTTCACACCATCCTTCCCAAAAATCTGACCTTCGCTATATAAGATTTATGAAAATGTATTTTCATGAGCTTAAAATGACAAATTTTACAAGGAAAACCAACAACAATTTCTCCCAAACAATGAGAGGGATGGAAAGAAATTTAAAGCTGGAGACAGCCCGTCTGAAGAAACGAGTGTTGCAGGGTTGGACAAGTTTTCTAAAATTCACTAAGTCTTGAATGTCCTATTGGGTAAGCACATAAAAATTTACTTGCCCGAACCAATTTTTCACTTGCCCAAAATTCAAATGTCTTTTTTATATGCATTTTCACTTCCAGCAATGGAATTCTTATCATTGCCTCTATTTTTCTATGTTGACCATTCATTACTTGATGTAATGACTGTAAAAAGTAAGAAGTATATCAAAATCTGACATGTACTACAATCAGACTACAGAAACACTTTTTTCCGCAACTGCTATGGCCTATTGTACAGATAGATGTTTTATTGTATATGTATATATCTTTAGTGTACCTATGTTTTTTTTTTAAACCTGAAATAAAGAATAAAGAAAGAAAGAAAATCTCACTCCATGGAGCAATCTTACTTGCCCGATCTGCACTTACCCAGGACAATAGGGCTAGTGGACTTGTCCAAGCATGTGATGTAGAACAAACAAATCCCTTGTGCTGGCCAGGTAGATCACGGTCAGGCCATCTCCACATATTTCCCCGGCTGAAATACTGCCGGTGTAAATTGACACCGCCACCAGCCATGTCTCGGTTACCGGTCTCCGCCGGCATCACATAATTTGTGGCCGGTAATCAGCATGAAGCCGGGAAGTAGCATTAACGGAGAGCTGTGCTCTGATGAATTCACCCCGCTGATTTTTCCCGTTCTGGTTTCTTGCAGCACTAGCTCGATAGAGGATGACAGGAGCGATTCTCCATTTGTTTATGACAGGTTAGTATCTGTATCTAATATAGCCGGTATAACACACCAGCTTAAGTATACACTGCACATAATCATGTGTACAGTATAGATAGTTAAAATCATATTCTATACAATTAGATTTAGAAATACAAAGTGTTCTGAAAAATGCAGGCTTATTGAATGGGCAAAATTATCTAATAATTTAGGTAGTAAGCTGTGGTGTTCAGATTGTCCTGGCAATTATAATATTAAAGCAGAGCAATTTTTGGAATTCATGTTGTTCAACATCTTACATTGTTGACTTGTCATTTGTAGGCAAGATTGCTTTGCTGATTTTATTTGTTAGTAGTATATGCATAATACATCACTTATAATGTGTTTGAAATTAGAATTGAACAACTGTAATGCTGTAGTAAAATATTCATCAGATGTCTGAATCATGGTTGTTTACAGTCAAACATGTTCTGTATATGTATCCTGTTTATTATTTGAAGGCATACCTAGATGCAATAATTATTAATAATATTTTAATTTATTCTTGTCAAGACTTTAAACCTTGTAGTTTTGATTTAATAATTCCTTTTTAGAAGTCCTAAGAGAGATTTCTCAACAGCTATTGGTAGAGTTTGTGGAAAGGGTTTTGTGATTTTGGAATTTTTATGTTTGTTTATGCTAGGTCATAGAATGTGAAAAATGTAGGAGTTGTCAACTGCGTGCACGCACATGCACTTCATCTCCAAGAAGATGTAGTATTCAGCTCTGTTTCACTCATAATTTTGAGGCTTTTATACGTCTTTTTAGCAGTAGTCTGCATTTTTCTTTCTTTGCCAATGGGAAGATGCATGAAATGTGTCAAAAATAATAGCTGAAAGAAAAATGTGGGACACACGATAAGCCTCAAAAACATGTGTAAAAGACTGAGACAGACTGCACAGCTCTTGGGAGAATACCTTACATGTACAAGTAACTGTTTTTATCTTGTGGTCCCGCTGTTTGATATGTTTTCCTTTATGCACATTGTGAGTCTCACACATGCAGTGTTTTCACGAGATAAGACTTGCAGCACTATACAATCAGAAAATTAATGTTGCACTTCCATTTGTTTCCTTTTTCCTTCAGTGATGCCACCACATACTCACCCATTGTTGGCTCGTTTGTGCAAGAGTAAGTGCCGATCTCTGACGTAGATGTCTGCTTTTTTTTCTTTCTTTTCACCTTGTATGCTTATTTAGTATCCTATTCTAGTCATTATACATGGAGAAAAAGTGTACAGAATATGATTTCATTCAATATGAAAGTATTAGTAACTTCCACTGAATGTTGAGCAGGAAAACTGATCTGTGTAAATTTATATATTATTTTTTTCAAACTGCTATGTTTTGCCTATAAGCAATATTATTTGTGTGCAGTGACTGCAATGACTTGTTTAAAAATTGCTTATTACATCATGAACTGGTGAATGATGCAATGTTTTGCAATCCATTGTGCAATTGCCAAGCAAGGTTATATGTGCCAATATTGATTACATGATACATGTATATACATGCTGCATTGTAAAAAGATCATTGCAAAGTTCGTACCATGAGCTGAGTATAATATCATAATTGTAGGTAAAGACGGATAGAAGAATTTGTAATAGTCAGGATGTGCATAATTATGCTTGGGCATAATTTCACAGTAGTAGTAATACTAATAGTGGGTAATTATATTCGACCAGTATGAACTAGTCTGGACTGGTCTAGCTGACATATATAATGTTGGAACATGTCCAACAGAACCATCCAGTACAGTGTGTTAGGCCAGGATGCTGTACATCATGATGTTTTCATGGGGGACCTAATTTTGCTGCATGAATGCATTGGGATGGAGGTTTTCTTGGGATGTTTTAAGTTTGTATTCTAAAGTACAGTTACTGTACTGTAGTGTTTCTTTGGAACATTTATATTGGCATTGTCATGAACTTCTGGTGGAGAGGACACTGCCAAAGCCTGTTGAGGTAAAACCACCGTAAACATTGCAAGACGCATACAGTACATCATGCGTTCATGTAGATTCAAAATTGCAGACACACATAATTGCGAGGAAATTTTCCAACATGCGTGATGCATTATACATGATGGTTGTAGACTTGCAGTCCAGCATACAAATGCTGAATGTACATTTGTGCTAGCCTCCACCAGGCCTTCCTATAGGGGTGCCGGGATTGTAGAATTTGGCAAAAAAATAGGGAAATTGGCCAGGGGTGTCAGTCCAATGCTTAGGTTCATATTTCCCCTCCCTGCACGGCTGACCGACTCCTCTGGTAGCAAAACTCCCCTGGCAAATTGTTCTCCCTATAGGAGCCAGCGTAGTCAGTCTGGTAGAGACTACATGACTTTTGTATGCCAGTCATTGGAAGCGGGATACAGTTAACAAGGGTAGCCGTGGTTGGGTATGTCACGTATTTTGGAGAGTCAGAAGGACCCTAACAATGGCCGGCACAAGTCTGTACTTATGTTTACTTTTTTCTAACTTACTGTATTCTTGAGAATGATCTTGGACTGTTGGTTGGAGTTGTGTGATACTGCAGGCTAAAGGTCATGTCTATAGAATAAGTTCTTAGCTCGACCTTGTGCAGGTATGAGGTACAGATACTGTAAAGTCAAAGTCTGTGGTACATTGTAGTGGTTGTCCACTTTTTTTCAAGCTGGAAACTTGTTTTTCTCTATGATTGTTTTGTATTAGCCCTTATCTTTATTCCAGACTTTTTGGCAGTTTTTGCAATTTATTCGCTGTGTTATATAGGGTAGTGGAGCAGCCTTTTTGGCAATTTTTGCAATTTTTTCGCTGTGTTATACAGGGTAGTGGAGCAGCCTTTTTGGCAATGTTTGCAATTTTTTGGCTGTGGTACACAGGGTAGTAGAGCAGAGTATTCTCCCTATAGTAGCCAGCGTAGTCAGTCTGGTAGAGACTACATGTATGCCAGTCAGTGGTGTTTAATTCATGATTTCTGCGGTGTTACAGGGTAGTGGAGCAGACCATCCATGAGACGGTGACCAAGCACATGTTTGGGAACAGCAGCAGCTCAGAGGGAAGCGCCCAGGTGGAACTGGACACAACTCTCCAGGGACTGGACGTCAGCCTCAACGATCCTCTAGATTCACCTAAAGATGGTGAGGAGACAAGTCTGTGCAGGGCTGTCTCAAGGACCCGTCCCTCCGTCTTAGGATGGAAATTTGCTTGTTGGGACAGAAAATAATTTTACCTCAATTTTCCAAAAAATGACATGAAACTGTGGACGTCAGCCTCAACGATCCGCTTGATTCACCTAAAGATGGTGAAGAGACAATTGTCTTGGTAAAGTTCTGTCTCCAGGACCCGTCCTTCCGTCCCGGGACAGAAATTTGCTTGTTGGGACAGAAAATAATTTTACCCCATCCATTTTAAGAATGACACAAAACTGTTGACTTTCAAAAGCATAAAATAACATTAAAAAAGCTAACAAGGAAAATCGACAACATGGGCTCCCAAACAATGAGTGGGACGGAAAAATTTCTAATTTGGAGACAGCCCTTGTTCTGTTACAAGCTAGTATACTTAAAATCCATTTGTGACTTTGCAAAGACTTATTTTGAGAAGGGAAAGGACTTGATAGCAGTGTTGCATGTTTTACGGTATGCATCAACACAACGTTGAATTTTTTTTTTGCAGTGGAGAAAACAGAAAATATGAAACCTCAGTGAAATTCTTTATTTCTCAATTTACAGTATGTTAATCCATGCAGCTTTATGTACAACTTGGGGATATTCTTCAGTGCCAAACTCTTTGCTAGCATGTGGTACATGATGACATGCTTGCATGGGAATGTAGTCAATGTTGACTTGGGAAATTTTTTATGTTAGACATGTCCATGATATGTATATTAAGATGACATGGGGTTGTTTGGCATAACTGCGGGGGTGTTTGGGCCAAAAGGTCCTGGGTTCAAATCCTGTCATGTTAATGTCATGTTGCGCCCTTGGGTAAGGCACCTAACACAACATCCTCACTCTACCAAGGCTTAAAAATACATGTAGGTACCTGACTTCTGTTTGGGAGTTGAAGTTTAAACGATGGAAATTTTATCTCTGTTATATACTTTGTCTGACCCTTGCCTCTTCCCTCATGACCTCAATGAAAAGCAGCTCGCAGGCCAATTTGAGCTTTCATGAATAAACAAAGGTTCAAACAAACAAATAAACAAAGGTGATGGAAGTAGAGGGTTGGGCTCCGCCACCCAATACCATGCCCTAGACACAGTGGATAACAACCCACAGAAAGCTACAGCCTCAAAAAGGCCACGTGACTGACTACATTTACATACATTTTTACATAACCATAACCATGAATGAATGAACTTGACCTTATATGACTCTTGACCTTCTAGCTCCAGTGCCAACTCCTAGGCGGCGGAGACGCCAGAAGAAACTAGAAGAAGACAGGAGACATGATACGGAGTCATCAGAGGAATGTAGCCCAGAGGACTGTAACAATAGGGGTGCAGTGGATAAAATAGATAGGTGAGACATTTCCACCTGTTATCTAGTTTATTTATTTATTTATTTGTTTACTGGTTTGGCTGTTCAGCACGCACAGCCAGGGCTGCCCAACTAGCCTGTGGCTGTTACAAAGGGCTAGCTCTGCTGACAAAAACAGAGACAATACAAATGGAATTGGATAAGGACAGGATACTTATCAATAACAGTCAATATCTAGTTTATTTCAATAATGTCAGACCTATGCAGCTCATAAAGGACAACTGCTTGTACAAATGTATTTTATAAATCCCTGTGAAAAGAAAAACGTGATCTTCCAACTGTATTCTAGTAGCCAATGATTTTTGTCAATTTGGAGACATATTCTAGCAATGACCTTCCTTGATAATTATTGTCAATCGTTGAACACATTTCTTCACCAGTTTGTTTTCTCGTCAATCTGATGAAGTGAACTGCTTTAGTAGAGTTGTTGTTCTAAGCCCAAACCTTACCCAGCTCTACATGTAGGCTAGATTTTAAGTTTAACACAAGTTTCCTCTTACTCGATGTCTACTTTCGCACTTCATTATGAAATGGAAGTAGCCTCATTAAATTAGACATACTTGTCATTAGGGTAATGATAGACCATTGGAAGTTGAAAAAAGAAGACATAAATTGTAGCTGCTGCAAGCTTTCATCACCAATGATTAAGCACAGATTTGGGGACACGACATCTATAAATGGCATTTATGATCTGGATCAAAGCTAAATTGTAATTTCCAACACAAAAATTGGACTTATCCAAGTTTTGGACTGTCCAACTGCAGTCTGTGTGTCCTCATTGTTTCACAAAGACTTGAGTTGGACAATGGAAAATTTGGGTAAGTCCATCTTTTGTGTTGGAAATTACAATTCAGCTTTGATCAAGAATGATAATGTACCAACATCAACCAATCAAGTTAAAATGTTCATAGAAGCTCATCTGTGTTGTTAGTAATCATAATACAATGCTAAACTATCTCCCAGCACAAACAAGGTATTCACAGATAAAACTTTCTACAACCACTGTCACCTTCTTCTTGATCAATACTACTGACCAGTCACTTCAGTATGGCATGCATGTACATTGTATTCTAGACACTCCCAGCTGTTCAATCCAGTCTCTTCACCAAAATAACTTGTGTGGTAGTTAGTGTTTTAGTAATATCTGCTTTGGTCATAACTAAGCTTGTGTGAAATTTTATCTTTTATATAAATGCTACAAATGTGTAAATTTCCATTGCCTATGTATGCTGTCCGTCATACACATGAACTAGTATGTTGGCCCTCAAACATCAGCAGTGCTGCCTGAGGGTCAGGGTGATGTATTGTTGCATTTTGGAATAGATAAATAAATGTATGTTGTTGCATCCCATAGTTTGCAGGCAGCTGAAGAAGAAGACATATCAGCCACATTATCCTTCCGGGAGAAGGTCAAGATTTTTGACGTGGACCAAAGCTCCGCGCCCGTCGGCGACGACAGGCCGGCAACCCGTCCGAGACGACAACGACCAAATTCTCAAGCCTTTGAACTTTTTGAAACGCAAGAGCCTCATAAAGAGGTTAGTAGCCTTCCTTATTTTTTGCGACCGCTATACGACCGCTATTAGACAGGCTGAGAGACTGCATGGGACCCTTCCGGGCTGTCATGCTGCGGAGATGCTGCAATGGATCGCTTGAGGGTGCTATTTCTCAAGCATTGTGCGATTCCAGCCAGGCAGATGATGAGGCAGTCGCTGTGCAGTGATGCGTTGACATTCATCCATTTGCTTTCAAATTTCAATACAATCTAAACGGCATCCAAGAAGTTGTGATGTTTATTTCCACTGATGACACACCTAGGACATCTTTTTCAGTCTGCGTTGCCAGCTTTTTTTAAAAGCATTTCTTGTTTAAATGTTACATACTGAGCTGCACATTTTGCAAACCATTCCCACATTGCCTGTCACTTGCTCACTCATCCTCACTGACTCTGGTATGAAAAGATAGAGCTAACAATATAAAAAACGTTACTTGAAATTTTGGCAAGTGATAAGTTGGTTCGGGCAAGTAAATTTTTTTGTGCTTGCCCGATAGAAAGTGATTTTTAGAAAACATTTTAAACCCTGTGCCCATTTCTCTCTCTAGGAGACCATGGAAGAACCTGTTGCAATGGCAATCACCATACCTCATGCTGAAGATGACACAACGACACCGAGTAGCCCCAAGGAACGGCCAGTTCCCAGACCACGGAGCACCAGCAGTCCCAGGCTTCGGGTGGACGATGCTCCCACACCCAGCCCTCGCAGGTACAATACACACATACAGGCACACTCAAACACACACACAGGCACACACAGACACACACACTCAAACACACACAAACACAGGCACACACACACACACACACACACATGCATGCACACATACACACACTCAAACACACACAAACACAGGCACACACACACACACACACATGCATGCACACATACACACACTCAAACACACACACACAGGCACACACACACACACTCACACATGCACACACACATTCAAACACACACACACACACATGCAGACACACACACTCAAACACACACACACACTCAAACACACACACTCAAACACACACACACACATGCACACACACACACTCAAACACACACACACTCAAACACACACACACACACACACACACACACACACAGGCACACACAGAAATAGAGGAACTCATTCACTCAAAACTCGTGGCCGCAGTGGTCGTAGGTCGTTATTTAGTTATGTCTTCTTTTATCGGTGACTGGCACTGCATTTTAGGGAGGCCCTGGGTACACATACAGTTTTCACATCTAGGGGGAGTGCATTCCAGCTTTCTGCAACTCTATAATTTTATGCATGGTTTTGTAACTTTCATAACCTTCACAACAGCCAGCAGCAGTGAACAACTGAAGGAAACTCATTTTCTTTGTCCCCCAAGGTCACTGGATGTGAAGAAACATGTGGAATCAGACGACTTTGAAGATGATGAAGATGTCTTCCCAACTCTCGACAGTTGTGAACCTTTGTCATCTGTAAGTTTGTTTTTTTAGTTCTTCCTTTCTCGATTTTGGCTCTGATTGATCGTCGGCATTCGCTGACTAATCAAATCTCAAAGTTTGTTTTTGAATTCATTCTTTATCGATTTAAGCTCTGATTGTTCAACATGATTTATCTTCATTTCGGGTAAGAAATCATGTTTAAGGTCAATCTGTAAATCAAATTTTCCTTAACATTTATCACTGTTTCTTGTTAACTGATTGCTGACCTGTTTATGACTTGTTCTCATGATTTCTTCAGCTAACAGTAAACAGAGCCTCGGCACCAAAGAGGAGGAAACCATCCAGAAAATCTAAGTAAGTGTAAACCCCATAAAAACTCTTTAGCATACATTGGAACAGCCCAAACTATACACACATTGCTATGATGTGCCAGAAGTTCACTTACGACATGGGGAACTCGACCCACACATGTCTGATCACAATTCACCCTTGTTTTTCTCGCCACTTACCTTCTAATTAGCAAAAACCGAATGCCTGGAAAGTAATGACTGCAATGATTTGAAATTTAGAGGATATTGATAAAAGGCTTCAAACTATGATGTTGTTCTTCAAAATCTGAGTTTTGCTTATTATTTCTGGGTGAGGCCAAGGGCTTATTGATCACCCCTCGTACAATCATGTACTCAGATTGATGTTGCTAGCTGTAGCTGTAGCCTTTGCCTCGCAGGAAAAGCCAGTGTAGAATACGGCTCATTTGCGACCACTTTCTGACTCCGATAATGAATTTCCTCTCCCTGAAGATTACTGAATCTGTGGAGCTTTTGCTTGTGACAATAAGCCCTTATATGTAACACGGACCATTAGCGCTCCTCTTCCTGCACTCCAGGCTCCCATCTCTTGCAGCTGTCAGGATCGTTGGCGGCAATTATTTTTCTGAAGTGCTCGCTAAATTGATGTATATTCCTGGGTATACGTAGTACATTCTAGAAATTCTCACTGCATTCGAGATATTTGTATTAATTGCAGGTGTTGGAATTGTGGGGGCGGCAATTATATCTCTGAAGTGCTCACTAATTGTCGTATATATATGACACTGTAGTGCGATATACATGTATGTGGCTTCCTGCCTTCTAGGGGGGAGGATCACGAAGAAGACACATTTGTGCAGAGAATAAGCGAAGAAGACATCGAGGAAGTCAAGATGGAGGAACCACCGAAGAGAGCACAGCCTGCTAAGCTGGAGGACACAAGTCCAGAGGACATAGAGGTGAGTTCAAAACACTTGCAGATAGGTGTGCAAAAGTTAGATGTGATGGGTCCTTTGGTGTAATATAACCAGCTGCTGTCACACCGCGTGCCTGCGAAGCTGTTGTGTTACCCCGAAGGGCGGTTATGCCAGCTACATAGATACAGATACAGAACTTGTTGTTCTTCATATTGTAGAGCCTGGTGGCATATATGTTTACTTGCTGTTTCTGTAGCAGGGCATATGCATACATGTACATGTAGGGGTTGGTAGCGTTTGCCCTCTAACGTGCTTGAGGCAAGCAGAGGCGCAGTCCCAAGCAAGATTCCCTTCCCGGCATTTGAACCAAGGTCTCCCGGTTACTAATTGGAACCAGGATGTTCAAAATGTAACTGTGAGGCTGCTACCTTTTGAGTTACAGGGACAAACCTTTTGTTCAAAACTCGCAGCATAAATTTGTATCCAGTGAATTCTGTCTTGTTCCATGTACTGGGCAATCATGTTAACAAATACTAGACAAGTATATTTTTTGAATAAAGAAAGGAAGAAGTCACAAATGTCTGATGTTAGATGGAATTTTTATATTTGATCTCATAGATACTGTCTGTTCAGTAATTGCCATGTACCATACATGTATCTGAAGTGCACTTAGCACGCTTTCAAATGCCATCTTGGCTCCAAGACAGGTATAGCATTACTGGTGCATTGAAGATATCACCATTAGAGACTGGAGAGCCAGTACTTGGTCACTGGCTTCTCAGTATTAAGTGCAATAGTTAGAGACCTGGTAATGCTCCCAGAGAAAATGTACTGTACAAGAGTTAGAGATGTGGTAATGCTCGCAGAAAAAATGGTTTCTTGAAAGCCTTTAAAAAAGTACAATACTCAACAGTTCGAGACATGGTAATACTGGCAGGGAAAATGGCACCTTTGAAAGCCCTTGAAAAGGTACAGTACAGTTGTTAGAGACCTCAGGCAATGCTGGCAGACAAAATGGCATTTTGAAAGCCCTTGAAAGCTATGACTAAATGTAAAAGGTATGAAATGTTGATAGGAACTAGAGCCAGACATCTGTTGACAAGTTGCTGCAATTGTAAAAGGAAATTGAAGATCTCATACCTTCCTTTGTGAATTTCTTGTTCACTAATTGTGAATTTTTCACTGACTCTGATACATTTTTCCCACTGGCACTTATAAGGCAACAGATATTCAATATACCAGGAAAGTAAAAAAAGGACATGACATTTTGTGGAACCTTGAGACATCACTTGAAGACAGAAGAAAAATGTCCAGACTTTGCATGATGTACAAAATGACCAATAAGCTGGTAGACGTACCGACTGATAAGTATCTAATACCAGCTCAAAAAAGAACAAGAAACAGCCATGACTTCAAGTACCAGAGTTTCCAAGCTAGGATTGATGTGTTCAAAAATTCGTATTTTCCCAGAACTATCGTAGATTGGAATTTGTTATCACCAAGCACAGTAGGGGCATCTTCTTTGGATAGTTTTAAAGAACCCTTGCAGATAGATGTGCAAAAGTTAGGTGTGACGGATCGTTCAGTGTAACATAACCAGCTGCTGCCGCACCGCGTGCCTGCGAAGCTGGTGTGTTACGCCGAATGGCGGTAATACCTGCTATATAGATACAGATACAGATACAGAGCTAGCTTCCTGTCAGCATACCTAGTATGCTTAGCTTGTATAAACCAGCCACTCGACTACATTCAGGAAGCATGCAGATAATTATAGTTATACCCGGAAAGTGAAGAAAGGACATGAGATGACATTTTGTGGACTTTTGAGTGTCCCCAGTATGCTTAGCTTGTGAAAACCAGACACTGTACTACATTCAGATAACTACGGACACACAAGAAAACAAACATACAAACAAACAGACAGACTCGCAGAAAACAAACATGTTCCCAGTATACTTAGCTTGTGAAAACCAGCCACCGTACTACATTCAGATAACTATGGACACACAAGAAAACAAACATACAAACAGACAGACTCGCAGAAAACAAAACCTCTGTTTTTTGTTGCAGAATATCGTCCCACCTTTGGACCTGGCCAGCCTCCATGAACATGGTGATGGGGATGGTAGGTGGAATCTGACATTCCTTTGTTACGTGTATGCATGCTCGTCTGTGTGCGTGTGTGTGTGTGTGTGTGTGTGTGTGTGTGTGTGTGTGTGTGTGTATGTGTATATGTAACAATTAGATTATTTAGAGGAATCAGGGTTTGACAAGTTTTCTAACATTCACTCTTGGGCAAGTACACAAAAAATTAACTTGCCCGAAGCATCTTTTCACTTGTACGAAATTAAACTTATATTATTCTATGTATTTTCACTTCCAGTAATGGAAGGTTTTATATCATTGACTCTATTTTTGTGTGATTACCAATGCTTGATGCCATACTGTAAAAAGTAACAAAAAAAAATTTATGAAAATCTCACTCATGGAAAAATCTTACTTGCCCGATCGGGCAAGCGGGGTCGTATATGTACTTGTCTGAAGAGCACTTATACCTGCACGGGACAATTCAGCTAGTGGACTGGTCCAACCCTGGGAATAAAGCACATGTTCCTTCCTTTGTTCAGAGCCGATCCCTGCTGGCATGTGGCACCACTCCCTGAAGGAAGAAGAGGAGGCCACGTTGTCACCCCGCTCCACCAAACTGAAGAAACGACAACACAGCACCGGCCACAGGTAAGCAGACATGTCAACCATTGCATCATCATGCCATAGACATTTTACGGATCCCATTGCTTGCTGGAAGAGGCACGACATTGTGGGGAACGCAACGTGCAAACATCATCATTATTGTGGCAAAATAGACAGGACGGACACAGTTTAAGTGAACGGAATAAGAATTGTCATGGTAATTATGCTCTTTGCCCCCCCTCAGAGTTACCCACAATGCCTAGCATCTCCCAGAATGCAATGGGACCTGTGAAAAGCTTTAATGTATGCTTGCTGTTAAAGTCTTGCCTTTTTGCAGCGCGGTGATTTTGCCACCTGAAACATGCTGTGCGGTTAAAGACTGATGAATAAGCTTGTCAATGGTCTTACAAACAGAATACATGTTGCTGATCACTCAAGCCTTGTTCTAAAGGAAATGTACTGCTTGCTAGTTGCTCTGGCCTCTAACATAACTGCTAACCAGCTACTAACCTTTCTGTAGGTTTAAAAAGGATAAAATGCTTTATTTAATTATTAAGTAAATGGAGATACTGCGAGGAAAACACAGTGGTTACCAATGTGCAAAATTGTGCAGAAGCGCGCTGCAGTGGTGTGTTATGATGGGTTGGTAAGGAAAGCTACCGCTACAACCAATCTGCTAGTAGCGAAAACAAACTCAAAACACATATCAATCATATCAGATATTGCAAAGTCTTTAGGCAAGCATAAGTGCCTTGTGATGGTGCAAGGGTGAATGCTTAATCCATAATTGTGGTGACGTAAGTGCCCCCTATCTCACCTAATTCAAACTGCATCTTGTAGAAGAATCTGGAATCTGGAAGTCAGAGATATCCCAAGGACTTGGTTTGCATAATGTTAATTTGAACAATAATATTATTGCTTCGTAAGAACTTCACAATTTTAGGAATCTGGAATATGGTAGTCTCAATGTTCAGAGGTATTCCAAGGTCTTGGTTTGCATTCTCAATTTGAACAATTGATTTGTAAAATTTGACGCTTTTTGGTAGTACAGAAGTAAACAACTTTATTTAATAGAGACATCTTCAATGGATACATAGGACATCCTTGGAGTGCCCTATTAGATTAGAAGTGCTCCCTATCACTTGTCTCTCACATTGCAACCACACATTGGAGCCTGGCTGGGTAACCACTGTTGTTGGGGAGGTACATGTAGAGTACACTGTCCGCCCTGACTTTAGGTTGTTTCCTTCACAAGCAGCAGTCCAATCCCCATCCACCATCATGGTCTCATGGAGGCCGACTTTGAAGCGCCTCTGTCACCAAGTGTGTTACGCCCCCTTCCGTTCCTTCAAAGGTGACTACCTGACAAAACTTCTAACCCTTCTAGTTACACTTCTTCTGATAACCAAACTATTAAAGTTAATCCAATGTTCTAATATATTATGATTATAAGATATCATTACTAAATTCTCTAACATCTGCCACAATCATTATATTTATAAGCCATGGTCATCATGATAATGATTTTAGATTAGTAGAATAAAATGAACTGTTGAATATCTACCATGACAGTTACAATAGTATCTCGAAGTACATGTGTTGTTAGCTTACATGTATCAATTATAACATTTCCAGGCATGTGTATAGTGTATGTTACTCTTCAAACCCTCTTTCATTCTCCTGTGCTCCCAAAAAATTCTTTCTACAGATCGAGTCCTAACTCTATTTTAGCTTGTAACCAAGTGTTTATATCAATACAGCTTTTACCTGGTTTCCTCTTGATCTTACAATTGACCAGAAAAAGCAAGAACAGCACCTAGTCATGATTGAAAGCTCTGTGTATGAATTACATGGTTAAAAAGCTTTCTGATTCAGCAAGCTTATTTCCTTCATTGCAGCTAATGAACATCATTGTTTTGCCGTTGGGAGCTTGGACCTTTGTTGTTGTGTGGTCTGCATTTTTGAACAGGCAGTTGTTATAATTGCTATCCTGTCCTGTCCTTGAGCATGTTCAATTCCATTTGTATTGTTTCTGTTTTTGTCAGCAGAGCTAGCCACAGGCTAGTTGGGCAGCCCTGGCTGTGTGTGCTGAACAGTCAAACCAATGAATAAATAGAATGAAAAAAATACAACTGCTATTCTCATTTGTCACTCACTGAAAAGCATAGTCAACTATTTGTGCCAGCTAGAAAATCCATTGATTTATTTGTATTGTTGTGCAGTCTCTGTGTCATTGCAAATGTGTCTTTTCCAACTGCGTTTGTGTGTATCTGTATGATTGTATATTACTGTGTTCTTGCTGTCACTACTGAATGGTTGGTCCACATGCAGCCAACAGGGTAGTATCATGGTGTGGTTGTTGTAAATGTTTGTGTTACGTTTCTGTTGCAGTGCTCCTGCTGATGTGGACATCCCACCTTCTCCCCCAGCATCTCACATGCACAGGTATGCAGGCTTTTAGCCAGGATTTTATCATAGGGGGTCCAAATTTCTTGGTGAGCCGCCACTATTGTAGGGGGGATCTGGGGGCATCCATCTTCCATGGTGCAGAGTTTTTGCATGTATGAAGTCCGTATGAGTTCTGTACTGACAGTTTTTTTGGGTGAGGTAAAGTCTGCTCGGAAGTTGTTTTTTCTTCCCTTGACCCACCATTATGAGACCTTGTTAATGAACGGGAAAAAAATGATTTCTTCGGTGCACATGGCCGCATACTTAAAAGTTAAGACAAAATAATGTCAACACAGAACTCAAATGGACGTGTAATACGTGTGACAGTCCCTAACTTGGCATGTTTGTTGGTTGGTGTTAATGGAAAGAAATCTTTGTTTGATTCTTTTGCATTCTTCTTCTTCAGAAAGGTACTTGATATTTATCCTACTCATAGTTTTTGCATATCATTCTATTGCTAACTCATCTGTGTGTGTTCGCGGTTTCCTTACAATTGTGCACCAGTAAGATAACCAGGACACATGTTACTTTTTACAGTATGACCACAGAGGACAAAGAGATTCGAGACCTGACCAAGAAAATTCACAGTAAGTCCCGTATTTGTAATAAATTGTTACAGTCTCTTTCTGGTTAAATTTTTTGCTCTTTTGTGAGTGTGATTTAAATGTAATTGTTGTAATGGTTTACAATCATGTAGGTTCTTAATTTCATCCATTGCTTTTCCAGGTCTGAAAAAGAAAGTCCGAAGATTTGAAGCACAATTTGAAGAAGAAAAAGGATACAGAGTAAGTTGTGTCCCATTTCTTCAGTGCTCGCTCATTCCTCAAGTGCAGATTCCAAAGTATTTTTGGTATGAAATGTTAAGAATCTGTATTTTTGTCATCTCAAATGTTTTTGTCTCTACCCTGCAGCCCTCACATGCTGATAAAATGGGCAGAACCGACATCCGCAAAATAGTCAACGATTTGTCTAAAGCTAAGAAAGACCTGAAAGGTAACTCAAACTCTCTTGTGCTTTTTCCTCAGAACTTGCTGTCTTTTTACCATGTCTTCGTTTCCAAATCTCCATCCATTTTCTTGCTACTTGTGGTGACTTGAAAAAACGGTGTTCTTAACGTGATGGGGTGTCTGATTCTTTTTTTTTTCTTTGCTGCGTTTCCTAGATATCAAGGACCGGGCAAGAGGTGAGGGTTTGGCTTGTCTTGATAATGTCTCAGGTGTTTCTGTTATGTCTTTGTCTTTGTGGAACAGGGCTCTAGCCAGCTCGAAATTTTTTTCCGTCAGCCAATTCCCATTGTCGCGAAAACACTATTCCAGGACTTAGAGAGACTGAACTGAGATCTTGAAAAACGGGTTTTTAATGAGATTATCGTATGTGAAAGGGCGCCGACACACATTGTCAGCAATCATAACAATAGCAAAACAAACAAGCTGCCTGTAGCTTCCACCAAGAATTTTTGTCCGTCAAGGTTGACGGATTAGTTTTCAATTTTTTCCGTCACATGCAGCAAATTTCCGTCAATTGACGGAAAAACAGACGCTGGCTAGAGCCCTGTTGTGGAAGCAAGCGTAGTCCAGGGGTTGAAAGCCCAGCCTTTGGAATAAGAAGCTGTGAGTTCTTCTCTGTCATAACCAGTGAAAGAAAAGCTATTCTGTGAGCTACACTGGATCAATGTCAGTTTCACTTTTTCCTCACTGTTTTTGGTTGTGTCTTATACCTGATGATTTGTGTCATTCTTCAGAGGAGAGACACTCTCTGAGCAAGACCCTCCCCACCAAGTTGGACTACCCCTTCGGAGGGGGCGGGGGGGACCCAGACAGCCCCCTGAGCGCCCTGAGGGGGTCGCTGAACCACGCACTTCACATCTTGGCTGAGAAGAGGGAGGACGCAGACAGACCTGAAGAACTAGAGGTGGGGTTTTGTCGCAATCCACTAATACCATAAACAAATACTTCTTAGACTGAAAGGATTTATTTATATGGCCAGTCTTGCTACATCATTATGAAGGTTAGACATCCAGGTGATAAGATATGCCAAAAAGCTGTTACTCAGTCAACAACTGGATATGATTTTGGAAAATGAAGAAAGACACCGGATGGTTGTCTGAAATGTTTGACAGTTTCCAAAACCATGTCCAGTACTTAGTTGATTGGATAACTGCTTTTTGGCGTAACTAGAGATAGGCTTTTGTCAGAATCCACTCTTACCAAAAAAAGATACTTCTTAGATTAAAAGGATTTATATACGGCCAGTTTTGCTACATCATTACATGTAGTTGTACCAATTAATTTAGGAGATGGTTCTCTAATAATTAGTCATTTTTCGTGCCTTTATATTGTTGTGCTGGTAGCAATAGTTGTATGCATAATGTCTATGTTGTGTGAAACACCATGCTGTTCGCTTGCTATCATGATAGAACTTTGCCACATTCATTTTTAGCTAGGTTTGTATCTTTATTATAGAAAGTAGATTGGACTGTTTTAGGCTACCTGATGTCAATTTACTGTATTAGGTTGTTGATCCTACTAGTTGAAGTTGAAAGTAGTATTGAGTGCACATGAGTAGTGGGACAATTCATGCCCATGACTGAGAGGCATGTTGGCATTTGGTACAGAGGTTGACCATGGATGAACTGCGTGAGGAGAAAGTGGCCATGCAGAAAGAGCTCTTGCACCTTGAGTCCACTCACGGAAGACCTGTAAGTTGACTGTACAGAAAAGGCATGGGTCCTTTGTGCACTTCTTTCCACTAGAACATATATAGTGACTGTTTGTAACTTGAGATAAATGTAGATATGTTTATTACCTTTCACTATTCATGTTATGTTAGCCTTGACTGTAAGATTTTATTTTTTTTTATACTTGTAAAACTTTATTTCTTTTTGACTCTATATTTATTTTTTCATATTTGTAAAACTTAAATTATTTTTTACTTTAAGATTTAGATACGTGTCAAGAAGGGCCACAACCGATTGTATTTTTATACATGTCTATGTAGATACTTTTTACCTTACTGCGATTATGATACATTGTACTAACTCTTTCTGAAGTCGCATAATTAGCCTTGAGCCCATTGAAACATACACACTTAATATCACACATTCTGAAAAGTACATATAGGACGTGTCTGCAGTGCAGAATACTAGTATATATATACTTTTATGGCAAATCGAAGGTCCAGTGTTTGACACTATTGTGTTTTTTTCCTATGTCTGTCTTTTGTAGACATCTAAGGTTGAGAAGGACATTGTGCGTCCTCTCTACGAAAGATACAGACAGATCAAGAAATTCCTCTCCAAGCCACCTTCTCTTGGGGTAAGTCTTCTTCCTTAAGTTCTACAGTACCTTCCTTTTTGCCTAATAACAGTTACTCAAGCAACTAGATATGGATTTTGGAAACAGTCAGATGTTTCAAGTAGCATCAACTATCTTTAATTTGGTGGAACTGAGCAACATCTGTTGAAGAGAGAATGCTTTTATCAAACTACGAATTATAATCAAAATGGGCCAAGATGAAGCAAAGTCAAGACCAGGTTGATGCTAATTAGTCAACTAGCTCCTGTTGTTTGAGTACAGCAGCTAATGTTGTCTTACGGGGTGGGAGCGCAGAGTCCAAAGTTGAGAGTGTTGTATAGTACAGTCTCTTATATTGCCTCTCTTGTTACATGTTTGTACCCTTTTTTCCTTATACTGGGCTAATTACTGTGTGAAAATCTGTTTGACTCTCTGTCTTGCAGAAGCAGCTTGATCAATGTAAAGATTTAGAGGTAGATGACTTGAGTCATGTTTGCGCTAAGCCTGCATGTACATTGTACATGATTATATCCTTTTTCTTGTATGTTGTCTCTCTAATGGCTTTCTGCCATTTTCTCGCTTGCAGGATCTCAGAAATTTGGAAACAATTGAGGAAGGTGAGATGATGGAATTCCAACAGACCCCTCCAAAGGTGAGGCCCTGTTCTTTATACTTATGTCAGAAATGGTGACTTACTTACAGATGTACTATAAGTGATATGAATGGAACTTTTGCATTGCTTTTGGATTTGATATGTAAGAAATGTTTTCATCTGTAAAAAGTGCTTCCTTTTGGACACTGCTACAAATTGTTGTTGACTGATTAGAATATTTTAGCTTTGTTAGGTAATTTCTTCCTGCTTCAAACTGAAAACAAGAGCATAGCATGTCTAGGAAAAAAGATACAAAAACCAGAAGATCTGCTGCAGTACCAAGGGTACCCACCAGGGGGCCCAAAAGCAACCTTGACCTTGGTCTTTCCAACCCGTATCTACATACCAAATACAGTGTATCATTACAATCCAGAGGTTCTAAAGTTCTGCTTTCCGCAAATAAACACACTCACAATGACACACTTAAAACAATATCTCCATGTAAATAAGAGAAAGTTTATTTGCAAGTTCTTGTCTGTTGGCTAATTGCAACATGTAACATTACAGAATAAATAGTAAACATACAAAAAAATAAAAGACTTTGGTATAGATAACAATGGTGATATGTAATAACAAGAGGCTATTCTAGTGATGATATGTACAGCTAAGAGCTACAATCTCAGCATTTGGGGTTTGACTTCTTTTCTGGAAGCAGTGGAAGACAAAGTGCCCCACTTTTTCGTAAGAGGCAAAATTATCAAGCTTGTTCTTGAACATGAAGAAGATGACACATGCACTTTGGTCCTCCTCAGGATGATGGTTTCGGTACCACCATGACGACCAATGACTTCACGGTGACCCAAAACTTCGGACTCCTCCATGAGACTCGTGAGGAGGATGGGGAGGAGGAGGCTGACCAGAACGGGGAGGGAGCCAACGAGAACGAGTTCACTTCTGAGACACTGCACCAAGCTAGCCTGTAAGCCACATGTACAAGTAGTTCCTTCTTGTTTCTGTTCTGAACCCTTTGAGTTCATCTCAGGGACACTGCACCAAGCTAGCCTGTAAGTCACACATACAGTCACACTCACTCACTCACTATCCATGGTTAGATTATACTGCTGCTGGGATCCCTGACATGGGTAGGCAGCAGTCGGCTAGTCTTCACACTTCGCTTCCATGCGGCTCTGTCCAGTGGGTCGACCCCTGTCGAAACCTGTATTAGCGGCCACCTTTGTATAGCGGCCACCTGGCCATTGCGGCCACTTTTTGCCCACTAAACATGTAGTGGCCACCTGTCTATAGTGGTCACATTTGGCCAGTCTCTTGAGTGGTCGCTATAGACATGTTTGACTGTTCCTTCTTGTTTCTATTCTGAACCCTTTTGTGTATTAGTGATAAATTTGCACACTTTTTTGGCACACAAAGTGCAATGCTTACCAACAAGGTTTTACCCAGTCCTCGCAACTTGATGTATGAAACATAAGCAGAAGCTGTGTGCAAACCCAAAATATCACCCAGTCCAGAACACACATGCCGAATGTTACAATGGCCACGGTATGACTTAATGTCTCGTATTTCAGTTCAGTGTACATATTAAGAAAATTCCTGCTCTTTCTCTACCCCAGACAAGAACTCTTGGACCACCTTAAG
The DNA here is from genome assembly GCA_019207045.1 of Branchiostoma floridae x Branchiostoma belcheri. NCBI lineage: Eukaryota > Metazoa > Chordata > Leptocardii > Amphioxiformes > Branchiostomatidae > Branchiostoma > Branchiostoma floridae x Branchiostoma belcheri. The sequence continues at coordinate 11,166,232 of CM033024.1, read as the reverse complement.
AAGCTGAGGTTGGAGAAGAAAAGACTCAGGGCTGTGCTGAAGAGGTTTGAGGATGACTTCTTCACACAAAATGGACGGTAAGTTCAACACAGACCCCTTGCTAGGTATACTGTACTACCGGTGTACATGTACATTCTATAGTCACTGTGTCTTTGCCATGAGGTTCTTTTGGGGATACACAGCAATCTAGCACGGTGACCACACTACTGTAAAGTTATGCCAAAAAGCAGTCACTCAAACAACTGGATATGATTTTGATCAGATGCTTCAGACAACCATCCGGTGTCTTTTATCTGTGACACTGTTGAAGTACTGTTAAGTTAATACATTTTGCTTAACCTCTAGAATACTCTTACCTTCCGAGTGCCTTTTTTAAAGTTAACAGTCAATTTTAACTTTCCCCAGCTGTTCAGTCAACCATACATGTATGTATTGCTTATAATATTCTATTTGGTGTAGGTTATATGTAGATAAGAAAAGGCTTTTCGCCACTTAATTTTTCACTCCTATCATATATCCACAGGAAAATCGCAAAAGAAGACAGGGGAGACATGTCATCAGAATACAAAGCTTACAAGGTGAGTAATATACATTGTATGCTTGATGTTTGCCTGTACTAAAGGAATATATTATTAGTTGTGACATGTTTGCAATATATTTTGTGGATCTTGCTGTGATGCAGTATAGTCTCATCATGATCATGTGCATGTGCTCTGTGCTTCATTGTGTCACTAAGGTTGTTTAAACTTCCAACGTAAAAAATACTCTGAACTGAAAATACTTAAAAACAAACTTAATCAATTTGCAGCTAGAAGTTGCAATGTATCAGTGACATAATATCCTGTTAGATAGTAACAAAACATGCAGTCTATCTGTTGTGTATGTACAAGTTGCCATACAGTGTGCAAAGTTTGTCATCTTCATCTTCTGCTTAGTCCAAGAGCTGGTTGGTTTATGTCTGTGAGCTAAAGAGTTAGAATTGAAGGGATGTATAGATATACATGTAGATTTTGTATAAACCCAGTAGTGTCTAGTCAAACTAAGTGTAACATTTTCTACTTCTTTGTATCTCTTGCAGACCGTTAAACAGAGTTTGAAGCTGGTCGAAGCTCTCATCAACAAAAAGGATGGCTCCAAAACCATGTAGGCCGACAAAACTACTACATGAGGAGAAGGAAGCACTATGTAATATGCACAACATATCCAAGTCTTCACAACAACAACAAAGCAGCAGAGCATGTTTTTTTTTCAAACTACAATCATAATTACTAGTACTTGTATTATAAAATGTATTTGTGATCTGTATATTGGTTGCCACTGTTAACAAAAAAAAAGCCTGTACTCAACTTTACAGGAAAACATTTATGATAACTTATGGTATCTACTAGCTATCAGGAACTGTACATGTATGTTGCATGGGCCAAAGCTTTACCAGCCACTGCTTTGTTTTGTCCTATTCTGGTTGTCTGATGTAAGATTTAACTTTGGTTATAAGAAGATAAATCAACTAGATTGTCAAGCCCAATAAGGTGTAATGTCACAAAGTCTGTAATATCCAGTCCACATGTTGGGTTATGGTTAGACTGTACAGCTGGAAGAGTTGGGTTATGTTTCAATGGCACTTTGGATGTTGTCTGGCCTACATGTATGTTCCCTTCTCACCTCTGGCTACTGTGTGTATGATATAAGGACAACGCTTCAGTCCTTTGAAAAGTCCTTTTCCAAAATGACTATCGAGTGGAATCGATTGTCAAACAGACAGAGGTCAGAAAGGAAGTGTGGACTTGTGCAGGAATTGTTTTTTCTTTTGTTAATCGAACCGTGTGTTCCTAGATAGGGATGAGGCAGCTGCAAGCATTCTAGGGTAAGGAAGAAGTTGTGCATGGAAACAGATTCCTTGTTGGTATTGTTAGATCACTTGATAGTTTCCAACAGCCCTTGAGTTGAAGAATGTGTAGGTATGTTTTGTTGTGATGCTGGGTGTATGCTGGCGTACAGTCCAACCCAGTCCGTTTTCTTGGCAGCACCAACTGAAGTACACTTTATAATAAACCTGGTCACTAAAATATGTATATAAAGCTATAGAGAGATGAAAAAATATATAGGCATGCAAATATTACCAAGGAAGGTGGATAGTTTCTTATTTTTTTAATAGGGTTGTACGCCAGCTTATATGAAGAGATTCTCCATCGTTGAGGAAAGTTACTTTGCTTTGGAAGTTTTCATTGTTTCAGGAGTTGTCAGTGACAGCCGAAACATTTCAAATGAAGAATGGTAGACAGAATGGTATGGAAGGTAACATGTATGTGTGTGATGATCACCGAGGGCTTTCAATAGTTTTGCTACTACTACAGGACTGTGATCTGTATGTTGTGAAGTATAAATGGGTTACTGTCCGTAGTCTTTAGCGGCAAGTTATGTTTGCAATTATTACAAAACACTCTAACTAATTCCAGATGCATGCAAATGTAAGGAGGAATGATTGTAGTTCAGATAAAGAAAATCTTTTTGTCAGGACCAAAAGAAACTGTTTTCAGGTGTACAACACTGTTTCACATATAGACATGTTAGAAATATTTAGCTGTGATGGTTTAGCTTTGTTATTGGCAGCAATAACTTGAGGTGAAAAGTTCGAGGACAGAAAGTTACAAGTACAGAAAAGTTCAGGACAGAGTAGTGTAGCCTATCTGATAAATTGTCTACATTCACTTCTTGTTTTTGGAAAGTAAAAAGTGCATCCTCCTGTGCAAAGATGTTGTACGACAGTTAGAATATTTTGATGTTCAAAAGAAGTCTTCTTGTAGTACATGTCCGAGAGGCAATGGCATTGAGTTGTTGGTTGTGTTGTACAGCATGCACAATTATATAAGACGTAGTAATAGTATTGAATCTAAAATTGTATGCATTTTTTGTTACTTCTTATGTACAGAAAGGACTTGACTGCCTTTGAATTTAGTTATGTGTTGTTGTATGACTGTGATAGTCAACAATTTGTAAGTCACACAAAGTGTGCAAATTTGACATATTCATGCATATATGCAATGTTATCCATACATTTACCTGCTGGCCAAAATGTACAGAGATGTTTCAGAAGGGTGAATGGTGGTTGTGCAGCGAATGGTGAATGATCAAAGAATCTGATATTTTTGGATAATGATTATAATAAGAGACTGATATGTTCCCCTCAGGGGTGATATACATATGTACAGGCTAAAGCGGTTCCCCAGATCTGCTTTATAACAAAAGAAATATAACGAGGAAGGATAACAGTGGAGTAGACATAATTTCATAGGGTTTTGGTTATTTTTGTAATAGATAGGATGAATAAACTTGCTGTGAATATGGCTGTGGAGTATCAAAAACTGTGTGTTGTGCTTTCTGCAGTATAGATGTAGAAACAATCATACTTGAAGGGATATTAAAATCGTCCCCTCTGCAGTTAAAAAATAACGCTAAAACTGCCTGTCAGCCCAAGAGCTATCCGCCACAAAAATTTTGACTACAGAATGGCCAGATCACGAGATATCTAAACCGCAAGTTCCACTGTAGTACCATAGAAATTCGCTAGAAGGTCATTATAGGACTTGGCCTCATTTTCCTGACCCCTACTCACCAACCAAATACATTTGTATTAGGGCTGGGTACCGGTATAGAAAATTCAGGTCCAGGTACGGTCCAGGTCCAGAGGATCAGGTCCGGACCTGAACATGGACCTAATTATCTGTGAAAACTTGTGAATTGGCGATACACAAAACAATGGTCTATTTCTCTACAAGTCAAGGAATTCTGTTTGGTGGAGTATCCGACGTCCATTTGCGTTCTAAAATCCTATCTTCATGTAAACAACACTAAGGCCATGTTGATTTGATTATATGGATGACATCCTCTGGGAACTCCAAAATTGATGCGAGCGAGCGAATAAAAAAAAAGTTTGGCCAAAAAAAAAAGTTGGCTTCAGTATGAAATCAATGTGGCCAGGAAGGTTGAACATAGGACTACAAACACCAAGTATGGTATACCAACAGTTAGATGTTGCGACCAGTACATCATACGGGTGCGAAACATTTTTTTTCTTCTTGGACCAATCTGAAATAAACAGACCTGAAAAAAAATCAGACGAACGGGGTTCGCCAATTGCAAAATGGACACACTATGTCGGCAGGTGTTTGGGGTCTTACCGGCCCAAGAAGACAACAAGAGCGAAGTGAGTAGAGGTTATAGTCACGTGTACCAAGTTTCTACATGCAAAGGTACAGAGACAGTTAGCCTTTATTACATGAAGATGGGATTTTAAAATGCCAGTGGTGGTACAATGATCCACCAAAGAGATTCCTTTGTAGCAAAATTGACCAATTACCATTGTTTTGAGTATTATCAGTTCTCAAGTTTCCAAAGACAATCAGGTCCAGGTTCACGTCCACCTGGAAATGATCCTCTGGACCTGAACGGGACCTATCCTGAATTTACTGGTACATGTACAAACCCCTACCAAAAATACTTTTTTTTTCTTCTGTCCTTTCACACCTTATTCTTTGACTTTTGAGATTTATTTTGGCATTCTATGGCATCAGTTATCGATTTTCTGATACTTTTTTTTCAATCTATGGAATATTTGTGCTCATTTCACAGCTGCTTTGCACAATTTACTATGTGGTCCAAAACTTTTTTTTTTGGAAATGGCCGAAAATTGGTGCGATCGCGGGTGTCATCCATATAATCAAATCAACGTGGCCTAACTGCCTCTGTTTTAGACCAGGTTTGGCTGCAGAAACTCGGTAAAAATGACTATCAACTCTCCTCTACTTCGCTCTAGTTATTTTCTCGGGACGGTAAGCCCCAAACACATGGATTCCTACCGATTTAATCTGTTCATTTTCGAATCGGTCCAACGTCCGGTAGACTGATTTTTTCAGGTCCGGTTTTTCTGGACCGGTCCAACAAGAAAAAAACGGTTTTGTACCGGTACACCGTACCGGTACCCACCCCTAATTTGTATCATAAAGGGTCCATCTACAGTTTGTCGGATTATGCTGTTAGCTGACAGCCTGGATACCATCCAGGTAGAAGTTCGCTCCTATGTTCCCTTCTGCTACCCGTCTGGGGTGGTGACCTTAGTTTTAAGGAATGGGTTCGAGAGCGCTCTTACGAAGACAACAGGCCTCCCATAAGCGGATGGTCTTCAGAATTGACGATTTCGCTAATTTGGCCACTGGGAGAGTTTGATTACGTCACGTGATCATCAAGGTGCATATCGGCCGATTTTGAGGCAGGTATTCGAATTGCTATAGGGTGTGGCTAAGGGGCGTGGCTCAGTGGATGGTCTATTCCGATTTGAAGTCTGTTCAGTACCTTGGACAGTGCGCGAACTTGAGATGTTATGTTGCTGTTCAACTAATTTATTAACCACTGTCCATCGTATGTCCTTAACCACATTAACATTGGATGTATTTTACGTGTCAGGCTGCCTCTAGTATCATTCACACATACTTTGAAGAAAACAGATGTCACTCTTAAAAATGAGCTTTTATTCGAATTCTTTGAACACCTAAACACAACTTCAAACTTTGTTACTACCAAATTCAGAAGATATAGAAGAGATGATTACATACGTGAATTCGTGGCTAGTGGCTGATTTGTTTTGCTTTTCAAACATCCTACTCTTAAAACTATTTTAGTGCTGATTCAACGTTGGTTTGTTTCTTCGATTGCATACTCTTCTAACACCTTAAAACATAAAACACCTTAAAGTGTTGATTTTATAACAACCTTTTCAACTACCTACTCTTATAGCTATTTGAGCGTTATTCCTACATCATCTTACCAAGTCAGACTATCATCAATTTTAACACGACCTACGGTTTATACGACCAACCTTGAAATAAAGGATGGTGGAAAAATTGCAACGTCAAGAATACTTACTTATAGAATAACAGCTTCAGAAAACAACATTACACCAAGACTATGCGTTGGTTCTCTGCCTATACTATCAAACTTAATATACAGTTGTGTTTTATCCTTCGCAACGATTTGAAGGGACGAAAGGTGTGAATACCCTACAACAGATATGTACTATTTCTAGAAGGTCACCCCTGAAAGCTGACGTCATGTTTTGCGTCATTGTATTTGTAATGACCGGTGCCTTCATGGACGCCCTCGGTCGAGTTGATGTGATCTACCGGCGCAGTTACACCGTTTCGGCACAGTTACTGCAATAGCTCCCTTAGATTGACCTAAGCACTATGGGCGGCGGCGCCTGAATGTCCGGTATTGTCTTGAAGGCCCTCGGCTTCAGGCTCGGCTGTGTGATGCTGAGGGTTGTGGTGATGCTCTTTTGCCCCTCCTGCATCCGCGGTTGGTTCTTGATCACCGCTTCCTACGTCGTCGCCACTCGACTCATGGTCAGCTTGCATGGCTACAACATCAGGAGCGTCACCGCTAGCATCTACGTCATCTTTCTCCAAGCCATCACCGCTCGACTCAGCTTGCATTGCTTCCACTTCAGGGGAAATTTCGCTTATGAAGCCGTCACCGCTAGAGTCGTCGCCACTTGACTCAGGGTCAGCTTGCATTGCTTCGACATCAGGGGAAATTTTGCTCATGAAGCCGTCACCGCTAGAGTCGTCGCCACTTGACTCAGGTTCAGCTTGCATTGCTTCCACATCAGGGGAAATTTTGCTTATGAAGCCGTCACCGCTAGAGTCTGAATCGTCTTTTACGGCAGCTGCTTCCTCCAAGCCATCACCGCTTGACTCTGGGTAAACTTGTATGGCACCGCTTTCTGGAGAGATTTCGATGATAAAGTTGTCGCCACTAGAGTCATCTTCGTCTTTCATGGCTCCAACTTCTGCGGTTTTCTTCGAGCCATCACCGCTTGATTCCGGCTCAACTTGCATGGCACCGGCTTCTGGAGTGATTTTGATTATGAACCCGTCGCCGCTAGAGTCTTCGTCATCTTTAACTGCAGCTGCTTTCTCCAAGCCATCACCGCTTGACTCAGGGTCAACTTGCATGGCACCGGCGTCAGGAGTGATTTTGATTATGAACCCGTCCCCGCTAGAGTCTTCGTCATCTTTAACTGCAGCTGCTTTTTCCAAACCATCACCGCTTGACTCAGGGTAAACTTCGATGGCACCGGTTTCTGGGGAAATTTTAATGATAAACCAGTCACCACTAGCGTCTGAATCGTCTTTTACAGCAGCTGCTTTCTCCAAGCCATCGCCGCTTGAATCCGGTTCAACTTGGATGGCACCGGTTTCAGGAGAGACTTTAATGATAAAACCATCACCGCTAGAGTCCGAATCGTCTTTTACAGCAGCTGCTTTCTCCAAGCCATCACCGCTTGACTCTGGGTAAATTTGTATGGCACCGGTTTCTGGAGAGATTTTAATGATAAACCAGTCACCACTAGAGTCTGAATCGTCTTTTACAGCAGCTGCTTTCTCCAAATCATCACCACTTGAATCTGGTTCAACTAACATAGCACCGGTTTCTGGAGAAATTTTAACGATAAAGCCGTCGCCGCTAGAGTCTTCGTCATCCTTTACAGCAGCTGCTTTCTCCAAACCATCACCGCTTGACTCAGGGTAAACTTGGATGGCACCGGTTTCTGGAGAGACTTTAAAGATAAACCAGTCACCGCTAGAGTCCGAATCATCTTCGTCTTTCATGGCTCCAACTTCTGCGGTTTTCTCAGAGCCATCTCCGCTTGAATCCGGTTGAACTTGAATGGCTCCTGCAGAAGCAGCTTCGCCGTCGCCGCTCGACTCCGTGCCAGTTTTGATGGCACCTGTCTCACTCTCCACCATCCCTTCACCACTTGACTCAGCTTGAATGGCACCAGCTGTAGCAGATCCCGCGGAAGCTTGGATAAAATCTTCTCCATCTCCGCTCGATTCGCCTTTGATGGCTCCTGCTTCCATGCCATCACCGCTGGACCCCAATCCAGCAGCTTCCACTACGGTAAGTCCTTTGCTGACGCCTTCCCCGTCTCCACTTGACTCAGACTGGACGGCTCCAGCTGATGCAAAGACTGATTTCTCCCATTCTCCACTTGATTCCGCCTCATCCTTGGACTCCACTGCTTCGGCAGGTCCGGACATGTCAGCTCCAGAGCCTTCGTCGCCATGCATGGATCTCTTTTTTCTTATTCTTTTCACTCTGAGCCTGGGGATGCTGAAAATCGCAACGGTCGTAGGTAAATACATGATGGAATGGTATATACCTTTCTTAACTGATAACTAATCTCCAAGCAGATCCTACGGTGCCATAAGATAATATCAAAGCTGGCCAAGGAGTATAGCCGGCCAAAGGGTGTCAGACTTTTGCTATACTTGGCCAGGTTTGATACTATCTTATGGCACCGTGGGAACAGATAACTACAAAAATATTGAATAAAACAAAGCAAAGGTCTATGGGCAATGGTGTTGTTCACGAGGTATGGTCTTTCGTTTTCTCATCAGCCTTTTCCGTTTCGTTCACACGCTGCCACTGTGCTGGCTCTAAACTGCCATGTTCTATCTTCGAAGAGTGCTTAGAGGCAGTTTAGAATATAGAACCACGCACTCGTCACGTGGGAGTGGTTCCATGTTCTAAGCAGCCTTGTAAGAACCCTTCGAAGATTGGAACAGAACACTGTTCGATGGAAACATCAGCACGTGACGGGGGAGGGGGTAGGGTGTCAACAACGTAGAAATATTCATAGCTGCCTAGCGGTTTACGTGTACTAATTAATTATTTTGTTAATTTCTTTGTTTCGGGGAGGCAACTTGCAGAGGTGACTCGTCACCTGTTTTGTCTCACCCTCCATTTTTGTAATGGAAAGTTCAATAATGAAATAAATTAATAGTTTCATGCACCATACAGGGCACGTTATTCTAAATGGGCGTGATCCCGAACCTACACGTAAATATACGAATGATCGTCTGTGAAAGTAATTTGTCTTGTAAAGGAAGGGAGGATTGGGGGATGACAAATGTGAGTTGTTTCCAAATTTATTACTTGACTTTACTTTGCCTGTGGCAGCATAAATAATGCCGCATTTACCAGTATGCGGACAACCATCGTCAGTACATGTACCAGGGAATTTTGATTTCTCTTCGTCACTTTGGACAAAGTATGTTCGTTGACCCCAGCACTTCATAGTTCTAAAAGCTTTGTGCTTTCAGTCTTGCATACTTAGCCACCAGGAGCGGACTAACATGTACCATTCTAGAGGGAAGGGGAACGTCTGGCGGTCGTCTGTGTGTAGCTCGATCGGGAAAGGAAATAGAACACAAAACAAATGAAAAAGGCTGATGAGAGTTTATTTGATTTTGAAACATTCCGTCTGGAAACAGCTTGAAATGAAGATTATTCCGTGACCAGCACCACCACCAGTTGAGCAAATATCCCGCACGGCTCTACCTGGCCTTTTCATCTTCATCTTCATCCTCCTCATCTTCGTCTTCCTCGTCATCATCGTCGTCGTCGTTTTCTTCATCGTCATCGTCATCTTCATCATCATCATCATCATCCTCATCCTCCTTATCGTCATCCTCATCGGAATCATCATCATCATCATTCGAATCATCTTCGTCCTCCTCTGTGTCGTTAGATTCGTCCTGCAGCGCAAAAAAATGCAATGGAATGATAAGTAACGTCATTTCCTGCCACATTGCACAAGAAGAATGAACTGTTGTGTTGTGCACAAGGACTTGAATAAACACACCATAATTTGACATTCTAGGTCACCTTATAAGGTAGCACCATGCAGATATTATGCATCAATAGCACAATTACATGTATCAACTAGTTAACCGGCATGTAATTGATCTTACAAACATTTAGCAACATCAAACGTTTCGAAAATGTTGCCAATCAGTTTTATAAAGATACCTACTTCCTTTGCATCTTCAATTATCTGTTCCAGTTTAGGTGACATCATGATGTCGGCCTCGTGTGCACCAGGAGAAGGCTCCTCCTCTGGATGTTCTTCTAGTTCGTCAGCAACCGCCTTCTGAATGAAGCAAGGACAAAAATATGAGGCAGGGGAAGGGTACAAATGCAAGCTAACAACATTAGTATAAACTTATCACAAAAAAGTGTGGGACTAGCTTTGTGGATGATAGCTTTGTTGTCACATTATACTGCATCATATATTACAGGAAAAGTTTTTTTTACTGCAGCTGTGATACTTACGTTTTCGATCATTTATTTCTGAGACGAACAACAGAATAATTCAGAAAAATAAGATGTCTAAATTTCTCTGGAAAACAGTGTTTGGCTGACGGAGGAAATGCTCTTTCTGAGGCAAACCATCCGCGAAATCAGTCATTCCACTCATAACACAATAGCGTAAATATCACAAATGAGGTATCACATGAAAAGGCAATATTTTTTCTGATGAAATGAGGCACAATGACAATCAAAAACACCAAGCAGATTGAAAGATGGGCTCTTCTTTGCGACCAACGTTCATACACAGTCTCACAAATACTAAGATCATGATATGGGGTGTTGTCGTTATGGGTGAGGGATAATCGTTTTGATATTATAAACATTGTTACAAAACAACGGAGATATGATGAAAGATAACGGAGATATCTGAACTTTTCTAGATATATTTATTCGGGAACGTATTATGAAAGTACGCTGTAATATCTGTCTTACTTCTTCCTGAAGACCATTTTCTTGTTCCCTTTCTAACAGTTCTAGTTCTTGATCGTTCTCTGCATCTTGGAAAGCCTTCTCCAACTCCGGGTCGTCGGTGATCTGGCAATGCAATATCAAATATCATGTTCAGTGGATACATATTTTCCATAGTCTCGTGAATTTTCCACGGACGAAGAAAACGAAAACTGGCGCAGTTATAGATAAAGATATCGCTGTGACAAGTTTTGTTCAAGAGAAACATGTTGGGTGATGAAAAACCTTTATTCAACTTCCCTCGTGTTTCTCAAACGTACATGTCCTACTTGAAAGCCGATCGCCCATAACTACATGTATCAATGTGAGATTTTGTGAATGGATCGAATGAAAGGCACACATTAGAGTGCCAAGCAATGAACGAAGAAAAGTCCATCGTGGTCAACTCACACAAGACTGATAGTTTGCAACAATATGAAGCAATGTTAAGCAATAAAGGGCGGATGTTTAACAGGTGGCTATACTACCGGTAAACGCAATCTGGCTTGCACGAGTCCCCCTCCCCCCACTTCTTTCTCCAATGACATAGCAGGCATTTTCCCCGATCGTGTTGTAAAAGTCTGGCACAGAAATTGTGATTTATAATCATTAGAACGCCGCTTGTGGCCAGTGTCCGTTACTATGAAGAAGCTGGCTCCAGTTTCATTGAATTTTGAAGACCGGCGATGTTTTGTACGAAAGTTGTCTCTATTCTTCTAAAAATGTAAAACAACTACTCCTAAGTTCAAAATTCATTTCTGGATATGCCTCTCGACAGGTTTAGGCGTTTTCGAGATAGAAATGTTGTCGTCAAAGATTTCAAGGTGATGCAGATGTTGACATTTGTCTGCAACGGAACCTGTACTCTTGAAAATAACGAACGATAGTGAATTTGACATTTTGTCCCGGATTCTTACCTCGTTGCCCAGAGTGTAAGGTCTTGACGAGACAGCCACCGCGAGAAATAGCAGGAAAACGGAGAAAAGAGAGATACGATCCATTTTGGTCAGCCTAAATCGTCCCTAACCGTAAAACTGGTCTGCTTGCTCCGATCAGGTAGATGGTGGAAAAGTTGTGTTTCAAATCACTTCGAACATTCATGTACCGTATTCGTGTTCTGGCACGAACCATTCTACGCAAAAGGAGAGAACATCTTGTAACAGCCTTTTATGTTCATGTGATGCGACACAGCAATAAGTCGATGACTTTATTTTGCATCAAACGGAAACAATTTGACCACTTTCTAAACAGAATAATACAAAAAGATTAGAATCTCGTTGGCAAAAATTCTTCTTTTTCTACAAATTTTTAGTTTACTGGAACATCTTTACCAGGAGATAGAATGGTTCGTTCATATGACGTAATCTTTAGACAAATGACGTAGTTCTGTAGACAGTCGGGGCTTTTTGCACTGAGTGAGGCAGGCACTGGCGGATTTTTTTTCGGGATTTCTTAGTTGCAACACCTAATCGCACTGTAAAGGTGTAGTGTACAAGGATATAGACAGATGGGTGCATTGTGCACTGCGAACTAATCCTCCAGACTTGCTACTCCGTATGTGTAGCAACTCACAGCTCAGACCCTGGTATCGTGTTTCATATAATGTAACGTTGGCTCCTATACCCACTAAAAAGTTTTGAAAACAGCGTAAAGATTATGTTCTTTCAAATGCTCAAGTTAGATATTTGTGTCTTGCACTATTTACTGATATAGGAGTTGTTCTGTAACTGAGTTGTTGAAAGAACATTCACTGAACCAGCTAACCGTAACGTTGCGCGAATCGTTCTGAAGACACTCGCTAGATGGCGCTTCAGGTCGTTGAATATATCTACCTGCAGATGATCACGTACTCGTATTCAATCTCCACAACTAGATACAATCAAGGAGGTTAAAGAACTTCTTGATACAATTCAGAGATCACTTCCGGACGTTTCGAGGGACATCCATCACTTTTCTTCAGGACCAGCGTCACTAGAATGAACTAGTAGAACACATCAATGCTAACGGTAACGTTATACATCTGAGTTAACAAATCACTAACTTGAAAATCTGCATACGAACTTTCATAAACGTATCTTTCATAAACGTCGTCCTTGACGCAACAGAACCAAGCTTATCAAAAGCATATTATTTCAGTTATTCAAAGAATTACTAGGTGATGCTTTTGATCCATGAGCATATACAAGCTATAGCAGAAGACCTTTCATTCATAACAGAAATTGTTCAGTGGGTGTCTCGTACCTTCCAATCCAATTAACGACCTGTCCTTGGTACTGAACACTATTCTAATACACACACACACACACACACACACACACACATATGTACACAAAAACATACATACACACAAACACATTCAAACATATATGGCGGAAGGACAGGGTTGGGCTCGGCCTCCAAATATGGTGCCCTAGACACAGTGTATAACTTAAGGCCATGAGACTACCTTTACCTTATGGAGACTGTTGTTCTGTGTATGTGACACTGTTAGAATAAGTCTAGTAAATCTTCGGGTGGTTTTCAATGACCTTTTGTGAGAGGATTGTATAGAACAAACTAATATCAATTATGACAAATAATCATACTCTTAAATCTATTTATTCATTTATCATACTTTTCCATTATAGTGAAGATATGGTGAAACAGGTGTTCCTTATAAAGATCATCATACTGACAACATCATTACAGACTTATACAGCAAATATCTAATAAATATTGATCCAAAAGAAGTATGTTAAGAAGCACTTGTACAGGTCAACACAAACATAGAATGTCAGAAATGTCACTCAGTCTTAACATCAAATCATTTGATCTAATAGCAATACAAAATCCAACAAAATGATCAACTAAAATGTAAATGAAACTTTGTATGTCATATGTTCATATATACATGTATGTTCATAAAATGCCTTCACAGAAAGAAGATTATTCCTTTATATAGTTTACTTTCACAAAAGCTTGACAAATGACATATTCAGATCTTGTAGTAGCTCAAAATTTGCTACAAAAATCGTTTAGACATTAAGTATTAATAATGCACGACAACAACACCAGTAACAATCAAGGAAATAACAAATCCTTTGTATACCCTGTAGCATATCCTGTGTCTTTGCTACAATGAGACTGTATTACATAGCACACACTATGTAAATAAAATTAGACATACTTGACTGTAAGTTCATCTGTGACAGAGGACATTTACATTAGAGCCCACTTATCTTCCCTCAACCGAGACATGGGCCGATACCGACTTCCAAGCAACTTTGACGCTTTGCTGACGTCACACTTGGATGTGTGACATAGACTTTTATTTAGGTCATTTCGAATTGACAAGGATCAGAGGGCTGATCGAAAGCTTGTTGGTAAGCACTTTGTGTATGGATAGAATGAATGAATGCATGAATGAACTTTATGGATATTAAGTTTAAAATTGCAACATAAATTTTGACATACTCTATCAAATAACAATATTCAAGTCTATATGATTGCAATGTCCAGCTGACTGGAATGATGATGTCCAGGACTGACCAGCGGAGTGGTCAGCAAACTCTCATCTCTTCTCCAGCTGCTTGAACTTGGCTTCTGAGAGACAAGATAAAAGAACAAAAGTGACCTAGCTGAAACAATGTCTACTCACACACACTTGTACATTCATATTACAGATCACAAGCTGTAGCAAGAAAATGTGTTTCTAATAACTGTCCTACAAATTAGGGTCAGTAGGTAGGAGTTCTCTTTTTTGGTACTTTTGGTACTAGATTAGAAGAGCACAAAAAGGAGGCTACAAATGTACACTTTTTTTTTCTCAGGCCAAAGATATTTTAAATATCAGTATCTGCTGACTGCACATTCAATTATTAAACAACCAAACACAATATTCACAAATGCAAAGAACTTCAAAAGGTGTCATTTTATCCACATATGCTAGTATGAAGTGAAGGCTACCAACAGATTGTGATGAGGTTGCATTGAGGTGTTAACAAACCTAATCTTTTGGAGTAAGCATCAAGTCTGTAGGCTGCCTGCTCCAGACTGGCCACGCTGTCCTCGATCTGATCAATCTGGTCCAGGTACGGCTGCAGGCTGGCATCTGCAACATAAGGGGCATTGAAATTATAAAAATTGGCGCAAGTGATGCAACAGTGCCGCATTGAACGAACCCCGCAGTGCCACACTGGTGCCCCAAGTGCAGTGAGATAACACGCTTTATTTAAACAGTACTCTAATTCCAACTGCTTTGAAATCAGCTCTATCTAGTGACTGCATCAACACCATTACCAAACTGAAAATGTCAGGTAACAGAGGTCATGGTTACACCATGGTACACCAAGGAAATCCTGGATGGAATGTGTTAGGAGAGACGGTGCGGTCTAACTAGGGTGAGCTCGCTGGACAGTGCTTCATGGAAGCGCGGTGTGAAGTCTAGCCAAATGCTGCCTACCCATGTCAGGGACCCCAGCAACAATATAATCAAATACAGACTGTACTGGATACTACTACCACTACTATCTTTGATTTGCTTTGACTGAGTTTGAGATACTGTTGCAAGAGTAAGTTCTTTACATGCAAAAATCCAAACAAACATTCTGTTTCCTGCTCCTGTCATTGGTGAAGACCCCAAGATATGTTGTCATATTGTTCAGGTAGAGGTATAGGCCTGGTCCTTTGTACCAGCACCTGTCTTGATGTTATGTTTTGGTACACATCCTTAGTTCAAGTATTACTCTGACCAGACTCACAACTAACTCACATGTTTGTATGTTTTATGCTCAGGAAGATGCTGCTTACAAATATTGTATCTTAGCTAAACAAGTTGATGAAGTACCAAAGTATCCAGTAACTAAACAAAAGACTAGGACTCACATTTCTCATTGAGGTCCACCATGGCCTTGCTAACTCCAGCTGCCACGCCCCTCATCTCAGCATACTTGGCAGCCGACACCTTGTTCATACTCTCCAGTAACTTGTAGTCATCACACACAACTGGGAAGGGTGCCCACAAAACATCACATACTTGGTTATCATTACTGATTAAGTGTTTAACCCAGTACAGATCTACAAAGAATGATCTAATAAATCATTTATCTTATTTATTGCTGTAAATCAGTACAGAATATCTCTGTTATGTCACCTAAATTGTATTTTAGCCCCCACATTGAAAATAAAGGTGAATCCAAAGAGATCTAGAGTAGAGTATGGTAGAGTTCTTCAATGTAGCATCAGTAATTCATGAGGTATTGCACTTTACATATATAGGTGTTCAATAAATTCTTAAAGTTGATAACATTGTTTTTGTAAAGAATCAGTCTTGGGGTATCCAGTGCAATTATGCAATATGACACTACTTTTCATCAGATAGTTAAGGTACAGGTATTTGGTACATAGCACTACTTGATGTTACTAAAAGGCAGCACACAGTACGTAATACTAGTTCCCCTTTAACTGCAGGGAAACCT
Source organism: Branchiostoma floridae x Branchiostoma belcheri (assembly GCA_019207045.1). NCBI lineage: Eukaryota > Metazoa > Chordata > Leptocardii > Amphioxiformes > Branchiostomatidae > Branchiostoma > Branchiostoma floridae x Branchiostoma belcheri. Next base: position 11,150,114 of record CM033024.1, on the reverse strand, counting down.
ATATCCGTTGGTTTCAAAATATGGTATTAAGGATTAACATGGCGGATTCAAACTACAGAATTTTCTAAATTTGACAATTTAACCCCACCTTCTATCATCTTGATATAACTAAATTATAAATACCCTGTTTTTTAAGCAACGGATAAAGGTGAAGTAGCGTTATACCTGACAGCTCTCCATTCAGATAGAGAGTCATCTTCTCAAACATGTCCCTGCACAGCCCCCTGAGCTCCTCAGGCTGGGTGCCTGCTGTACTGTCCAGGGTAGCTGTGCCCACTGTGCTGTCCAGGGTAGCCGCTCCTACTGAGCTGTTGGTGGTGGTACTGACCGTGTCCAGGGAGGGCTGGGGCTCGTCTTGGTCTGGGGGTGCTTCGGGTGACACTGGCAGGTTTTAAAACAATATTTAGTAGTCTTTCTAATAATCTAAGGTCACTAACTTTGTTTGACGAACTACTGAACTGAAATGGTCAATGTTGGTTCCATCTATAAATGGGAGATCAAAAGTCCGGCAGGGAGTCTAAAGTCCTTTAACAGAGATCAAAGTGAATGAGCAGCAACAGGAATTCTAGGTAATATGTCAAAGGTAAATGCCCAGAAATTGAATCAATCCTTGTCTTGACCATTGTTTTGATTTGTATAACAACGTCCAGACGTGTCTTGCTTTCTTTTTTGGGGCCTTTACCTATTACTTAAACTCCTGTCACTGTACATGCGCTATGTCGGTTATGATCTCTGTGAAAGGGCTTATTCCTGGAAATAGTTGGACATGCACTATGATCTCTGTTAGAGGGCTTATACACATAAAGATACCGGACTTAAGACTCCCTGCCGGACTTTGGATCCCCCATTAATAGATGGAACCAACGTTGGGTAACCCGGTTTACATTGTAGTTGATGATAACATTATGTCGAGCACATGTGGGATCATTTCATCCCCCGTACACGGCTCTTCACATGTTTTGTAAAATTAGTAGATCTTATGTACAGAAATGGCGCACTGTACTTGCTGCAAAATCACACCTTTACACATTACACCAAGGAGGTTTTAATAAATAACTAAACCGGATGCTAACGTTACATCTGCTTGGAGATTAGGTTATACACGAATGTGCAAAGCACCAGAGATGAAGTACCAAGGAGCAACAATTACATGAGAAGCACCTAGATGGGAATAGCACCTGGAGTCCACGTCTAGCGAAGAAATAGACGTAAAGCAAGGACAACAACAACAACAACAACATTAAAGTTGAAAAAAAAACAATCAAGAGAGGACAATAAAAAATTGCTTAATACGCATTATGGTCACGGTTGCAGCGTGGCAAACACACATGACGTAAATACAGAGACGTCTTTCCACCAAGCTAGGAACTTGGTGCAAGAATCTTTGCTTGAAGTTTGATGGGGGGAGGAGGCGAAGGAGGGGGGGGGGGGGCGATATAATTTCCGTCTTTTCTTCCATGACAACAAGCCAAGCGGCGATTAATATCCAACATATGATCAGGAAAAACTATTCTTGAAGTTTTTACCGTTCGTATCCGCGGTGTTCCCCGCATCTGGAGTTGTTTCTGCGTCTTCTTCCGTCGCAGCCGAAATTTTTCCGTCCTCATCCGCCATCGTGATCATCATCATCATTTTCACCTTTGCCCCTAGTTTAAACCTTGCGTTTTTGTGCATGTTTGCTGTTTTTTTAACTAGTCTTCGAACCATTACATTAAAAGGTTGTTGTTAGAAGTCTATGTATGACTTATTTCGTTATATAAGCGGAAAATACTCACATTTCTTGAAAAGGTGATAACGTTAGGACCTAAGCCTACTCCTGAATGGAATATTCTATTGACCTTTGACACAAACCCGGAAGTGGTGGCAGATGACTTTACAAAACTGCACAAAAATACTTGCCTAACATTTCCAACCAGTTTCGCGTCATCTATCAATACAAGACTTTATTGTGACAAAGACGGCGACCTTGTTTTCGGAATGGCGTCATATTTTGACGAACACGACTGCGAGCCGACGGAAGGCAGCACTCCGTTTTCACAGGCCAACAACTTGCTACTACAACTGGCAAGGTACGGTATAAGCCATAAGCAAGGGAGGGTACCGGTGAGGTGTATACACGTGTTATGCGCAAAAAAAAAAAAATAAATAAAAAAATGGCTATCTAGATTTCGTCCCTGTCTGACGAGTAGTCCACTCTACTCACTTGATAACAATTTTGATTAGTGCGCTTGATACAGAGTCTTCGGTTACAGTAGCTATGTCATCTCATTGGATGAAATTGAAAGCTCCTTGGTTTATAGCCTGGTCACTCGTAGGTACTTTATCTTTTCGCTTCCATTGGTGGTTACAATGGAGTATGGCATCAATGCGTATGGCATTCTGTCCCCAGCGCAACACGGCTTCAGGAAGGGTCTGTCCTGTGAGAGTCAGCTTGTGCTAACCCTCCAAGACCTGGCCAAGAACATGGACTAGAACAAACAGGTCGATGCCGCGGTGCTTGACTTTAGCAAAGCATTTGATACCGTGCGTCACCAACGTCTGCAGAGCAAGCTCGAGCACTATGGTATTTCTGGCCTCCTTCAGTGTTGGCTCAGGGCCTTTCTTATGGAGAGAACCCAGAGGGTTGTCTTTGACGGTGTGTAACAGTGTCAAGGTCACCTCTGGAGTTCCGCAGGGTACTGTGTTAGGCCCTCTGCTCTTCCTGCTCTATATTAACGACCTACCCGATTCCTTTGACTCACATGTTCGACTATTTGCTGACGATTGCTTGATTCATCAAACCACCAGCAAGCCACATACACATGTATTACATAAACAAATTTGTAAGCCACAATGATCATTATGAATGTTCTTCCCTTTACAGGATGCTGATGGAACAAGGACCAGAGCTTGAGTTGGACCTGACGAGGTAGGTAAATCTTGAAATAGTTGCAGTGATTTATTGTTTGCAGTTTGCTTTTTGCTAAGCCTCAGGGACGACTTCTATTATCCTGTTCACCATTTAAACGGCCAGGTCTCTGGGGATGGTTAAAAGATGTGCTAAGTTTATGGATCAGAAATTGTTAAACATAGTAATTGAATGTCTGGTATTGTCTCATATTGACTACTGTAGCCCAGTGTGGTCTTGCACAACAAAGAGGAACTTAAATCTTCTACAGAGAGTACAGAATAAGGCTAATCGTCTCCTCCAGATAAGACCAAAATGGAAATCTGTGAACACTAGATTGTTATTGAACACTATGACTTCTTTCAGGAGAATTGTGTTGACCAATGAACCTGTCTGTCTCAGCAGTAAACTGTCTTTTGTTAAGAAACAGCACAATTACAGCACTCGTTTTGCTTCAGGTAGAACTTTCAAGTTGGACAAACCTAGAACAAACTCCTTAAAAAGAACTTTCAGGTATAGAGCAACATCAATGTGGAATCGGCTACCTATAGCACTACAGTCCGCCCTATCTTCAAGGTCCTTCAAAACTGGTCTCTGTGACCTGGTCTCCTGTATGGAAAAATGATCTTGGCTGTTCCATGACTTGCGTATAATTTGTGTATATATCATGACTGTTTTTAACTATGACTATGTTTGTAAATATTGTCCACTGTATGTGTTATCTATGTCTATGTATGAAGTCCAGGAAGATTAGTGGCATGCCCTAGGGCACGTCACTAATGGATTTTCGAATAAAGTTTCAAAGTTTAAACTGTTCATGCACAAATTTTCAAAGGTAAAAGCTCCTAACTTTGTGAACAGTTCATAACATTTCCTGACATATATTCTGTCTCAGGGTACCTGGGGCCGTTAACTTTTGACATATTAGTCAACATGCATCACACTAATATATGGCCTCCTTCGATCAATATTGACCATGGTAAAAATCCTAATTGATATCAGCCCTACAATGTCGACTGTGACTTAACATTCCTATACAAGGCTGACAGTCTCTGCCACATAGGGCACATCTGTAGGCTGACTCAGGTCTGTTGCAGAGTTCTTTTCACAGAATCCACTTTTCTTCTGCCATGCACATCAGTCTGGTTTCTCCTGATCACACTACACATGCAGTTTAAACTGTTTACCTTGCTTATTGGGTAATATAGTAGAAGCCGCTTAATTGCACGGCCTATTTGCCAGGAAATTTCGTGCAATTATCCGGATGGTACAATAATGCAAAGCTATCGAGCTGGACCGCACCGGTTTGGCATTTTGGGGTTCCTTGCAGTTAACAGAAGTGTGAGTAAATCCGGCCTCTAAAGCAGCTGTGGAATCATTGAAAGCTGTTCAAATCTCACCCAGTCAAGCAGGTACAGCTTCTTTTCCTTTTTTTCATTCATTGAAATTCACCACATTTGTACCAGTACCCCAAAGACTCCAGCTGGAAAATCAAAGTATGAAAGTATGTTATATGACTCAATGTATACTTCACGGTTGAAATTTCTGTTGTGCAGCCAAGGGTTCCTGCTGAGTGGTGTCTTTTTTAAAAATTTTCTAAATTTCTCAGAGACTTACATTTGTGAAAGTACCCCAGAGATTATAGCTGGAAGATCAATGAAGCATGTTACATGACTCAAAATACTGCTTCACAGTTGATATTTCCATTGTGCAGCGAAGGGTGCCAGCTGTCCCGTATGTCTTGCTGAGTTTGATGAATACGAGTTTGTGAAGGTGATGCCCTGCCAACACAAGTTCCACCCATCCTGCATTCTCCCCTGGCTGTCAAAGGTATTCCATCTTCAGCTCTCTTTATGGTTCAGGAACTCTATTATAAATATGAATGATTTTTTAATAGTTGAACAGCTTTGAAAGTTTGACCCAACACAAGGGAAATACGATGAATCAAAAGTGTTGCGACAACGGAATCTACCACCATAACAGTTCAGCGAGGGTTGCTGCACCCTGATGAACTGTGATGGTGGTAGATTCCGTCTCCCTGCCACCTTTGATTCGCTCCTGACGTCATTTCAGACTTCCGGATTGTCAGAGCAGTGAATCAGTCATCTGATGAAGGTCATACGAGATCGACTGAAAGTTCATGGTGCTTCCCCCGTGTAGGGTCAAAGCTTGGAACTGTTCAACTATGGATTCTACCAACACAGAAGAATCTTCATCCAATGAATGATTTTTCACAGCAAGTAGAAACAAAAAGATTTGTATCAGCAAAATACTCCTAATTTACAGACCAAAGAATTGGCGAGTGAATATGCTTTGGACTTCTGTTAAAAATGAAAACCTGTCCATTCCAGACCAACTCCTGTCCAGTGTGCAGACATGAGCTGCCCACAGACGACCCAGAGTATGAAGAGGCCCGGAAGGAAAAGGTGAGTTAACTCTTGCTGTAGTCTGGTTTCTCATCCTTTTGTAGTTCTGGTTTGCTCCTCTGATTTGTTTTTATATTTTTGTTGAATATTCAAATGTGAAATCCCTGTTAATAGATAAGAATCAATTAAACTTTAACTGGTCCCGGAAATCCCAGGTGTTTTTGCTGCTATGTGTAATCCATTTCATATAAGGAAATGTGTTAGTTGACCCTAAAAAGGAGCTTTGTTACTCTGTTCCAGGAAAGAGCAAAAGAAAGAGAGGCTCAACTGGATGCACTTCACAACTCCATGTATGGATAGCTGGATGTGCAACACACACAGGACTGCTTTGACTGGACACTTCTAAAGATATTCAATTACATACTTCTTTGGTTGCACCTGGACAAAAAAACAATAACTGAGGTTTAGTATCTGACCTGGGTCTTGTTTTTGATATGCCAGTTCATGTATCAGCCAAAGGCATCAAAAGTTCATGCTGAAGTGCTGATATTTCATTGCCTGTTGTAAAAATGTATGGTGAATTTGCATTCTTGCATGTTTTATTCCATGTTTTGTATGTCTCCTTTTTGACACAAAATTGTTAAGTATGAGACAGATGTAAAAAAGGTTTGTGAAAGGGGAAGACAATCTAGTTAGATTAAAAATTGATATTTAGATTAGCAGATCAAATTACTGGTTAATATATAAATCAATCTTTTGCCAAACTCCTACTTTTTGCACACCACTGCGTCACCGTGACATCATCGCGATCGCTTGTATGATGTCCTCTAAACATGGTTGTGTGACAAGTTACAGGTGAAAATACTGCATGTTCTGTACAACCAACAAGTTTATTATATAAATACAAATATGTTTTGAAAAATATAACATTTGTGTAACAGGAATATGGTTAGGTAAATCACTCACTATATCTAATATCAAGGTCTCCTTGTCTGCAGTACAGGTGACATGTAAAAACCATTGCTTGTTTTCTTGCATGAACGACCCAAATGAATTCTATCAATTGTCACCAATCATTGCACAGATATAGAACAGCAGAGAAGTGACTCATGAAATAGGGGCATCAGTACTTCAACTCACAGAGTGAGACTTCATTATTTATAAAGAAGAGACAACCTGAACAGAAATTCAGTCTATCTACCACATACTTGCACATGGACATACGGCTGACTGTCATACCTCCCTGGCATTTTCTGATGACAACATGAAGGTATTTTCTTGTCTGGGTTCTGTCATTGTAAAAAGTGATTCCTAAACTTGACTTTAGGTGTTCAGATAAGATAAAAGTACCATTCTATGTTAGTATGCTACATATGCAACTGCAGGTGAGCAGATCCTCTTCAACATAATTGGAATATTGTTATTTACTACTATGATAAAGTCATGAAATATATCTTACCTAGCTAGACCTGATATACCGCACATCAGTTTGCGGGCATCCTTGCACAGTTTCTGATGAACATAAACAGCCTAGTGACATTTGAACAACATGAATTTCTTCCTTCATTCGTGTACAATAAACAGTGTGGGGTCACAAGTTCAACTTATCAACAACAACAAAATAAGTGTGAACCAGAACAATACAAAACCACAAACATCTGTTAACTTTTTTTTTCATGGACAACCTGAAATGAGATTTAAAGTGGTTCTCCATTTATGCCCTTTACAAGAAATCTCCCCGTCAACCTAACTGCACATTTCTAATGGCTGCACGTAATGTGTTAACACAAATTCCATGATACTAGGAATCTAATAAATTGCTGACTGCACAGAAAAGTTACACATACCTGTACAAACTAACATAACTTTCTTTCTTTAATTTTAATCTATAAATCTATCATATCTATTATAGTTGCTAAGATATTGCACTAAAAAGGTTCCTAGCATCATTTCAAATTGAGGTGACAATCCCTACATGCCTATATGACAGGTGTCATAAAAAAAAGGAGGATTGCCTAAAAGACCTGCGTCCTTTTCTCAACCAATAGACTATGACCACTACAACAATATACAAACATGTAATGTCCCTAGCTAACCCTACTTTGTTGGCCATCTATTTGGGAACATCTGTTGGTTGGGGAAAGGAAACAATGGCTGTGGTGGAAACATTGGTCTGTGGAGAACATTCGGGCCCTGTGACCACCAGTTCATTCTGGGCCGTAGATGACTGGTGGGGTACTGTACATGATGTGGCGGTGTGTTCTGTGCAGGGTAGGTGTAGGGCACGGCTGAGTACATGTTGGGACAGTGAGGTATTAAAGGCTGCATGTTCGCAGTACTTGATGTGCTGTTGGTCCTGGGGACTGCTGCCTTTCTAGATGGACTGTGAGGTATGAAAGGTTGTTTGTTTACAGTACTTGATGTACTGTGGATCCCAGAGACCGATGCTTTTCTGGATGGACTGTGAAATGTTCTGTTTGTGAGGCAGGTCTGGATGGGTTTGGTGACAGCAGTCGTCTTAGCCTTCACAGCACCTTCTGAGTCAAGAGGACCTTTTGCTGAAAGAGTGAAATGTAGGAATGAATGGGATGGATGATATTGATGTTGCTTTCTTTTCAATTTGTATATAATTTCTTTTTTTTTTGTAACTGTGCAAATATTTGATAAAGGTATTACCAACCAGTTAGTATTCTACAGTTTCAAGCAGGCTTTCATGGAGTAATCTACACATGCTTTGCATGCACTTCTAGAACCACAAAGGGTACATTAAACGAATGAGTTTGGATGTTGGAATTGATGTTCTTACAAATTTTTGTTTGAACACACGAATATTTCTAAACCACCTGCCCATTTTGTATTGAAATTTGTGTTTTCTTAAGTGAATATGACAAACGGAATGCTACACGGTGGGTCCTGCCTTGTCCCAAATCCCAGCCCTCCCGAGTATCAGATGGCACTTTGAGCGACCTGCGTTCTGGCTGGTATATGTTGTTAGTATTCTCTCTCTATGCATATTATTCCAACTTTTATAATGATACCTATATGTTATGAATGTTCAATTGTGACATGAGCATCGGGAATGACTACATGCACATGCGATAGTGCTGAAAAAAAAAAAAAAAAGGTACCCAAATTCACTTGATCATGTATCCACTGTTTTGTTCAGTGACCATGCCACCAATGGCACTAAAAAATACAACAGTTCTTGATTACATTCAACTATAGTCTGTATTATTCAATGTACATAGACAATTTTGTACAAAACATACACCATTCTGATGTTATTGAGCATCGAACGTTCATAACATCACGTTCATACTTTAAGTTCTTGATTCCTGCCGCCAGGTAATCAAGTTATTTTCTGTATGTGATGTGAGACAGCCTGGGTACCATCCGGAAAGTAGTTCGCTCCGGCGTTCATTATATACTATATACAGTCGCTTCTCAGTGTTTCTATCTGGGAACACAGACCATCTAAACGTCTGGAATCATCCAAATTTTGGATGCAGGCACTGATTGGTCCCTACCTATGAGCGAATTATGGAATGGGTTCAAGCGCTCGTTCGAACAGGCGTTCCAACACTGGACAAGCCCTCCGCCCGCTGGTGGGAGGCCTGTTGTCATCAAACAAGTGCTCTAGAACCCATTCCTGCATTCGCTCATTAACTGACGTTACCACCAAATGGTTTGAATGTGCAGGTCTCCAGACGGATAGCAGAAGTGAACATAGGAGCGAACTACTATCCGGATGGTACCCAATGTTATAGGGAACAGCTTGGAAACTGGCAACACAGCCCTTGGAAGACAAACTTTTCAGAAGCAAACAAAGCAAATATCATAACTTGCAATATTGTAATCATGATGATTATACACCGTTTACCACTCAAAGAACATCATGACATACACTACAACATGCAAGCTTTAGTACATTACTGCTTTAGTTTAAGTACATGTTAATTCATGATACATACCCCCAATTCCTTTGATGCCTGATAGTGTTGTCGGCTCTTGTGGACTGGGATCCTTGACAGTGCGGATGCAGCTTGGAACCACACCTGCCACTGATACTGCCTCTTTCTTGGTGGCATCTTGACAATGATTTGTGTATAAAGAGTAACATTATCAACTTTCACTTTATGATTTGATGAAGTAACAAAACACAAATTGATACACTATGAAACAAGACTAAACTTTATCTGACCCCAATTTCCAGTTGATAGTGGAATGGACCCGCCATGTGACTATAGCAACAGGTGGTTAGGTCTAGCAAAAAAACAAATTGTGTTTCCTGTACTTAGGGTCGGTAGGTAGGCCAAAAATTTGGGTACCAATTATTTATGTTGCTTAATAGATTAAGCTTAGTCTTCTTTCTTAATGAGTTTTACCAACATGGATGAACTTTCCTGGGGGAAAATTATATTGTTTGGTGTCCTGTGCTGATATCATAAAGCAACAGCATGGTTGAAGACAAATTCACCATACAAACTCTAAGCATGCACAATTTTATGCAAAACAGGATATATGTTACTATAATATGACAATGTGACACACTTGCAACAAGCAAAAGCCATTCTGTATTTCATTGTGCAGTGTGGTAAGTCAAGGGAAAAAAACTTACCAGATTTTGTACTTCCTGTTGGTTTCCCAATGATGTTCTGACTTGCCTTGGAAGAATGGCCACTGGCATCAGCAGTCTTAGCCTTCATAGCACATTTAGAGTCAAGAGGACACTTGGCTGAGAGAGCTAAGTGCAGGAATTAAACTTTGATGATATTATCTTTGTTTCTTTCTTATCAATGAAAGTATGAAATGTATCATTTCTTTTTATGTTAAAAGAATAAAATCAACTTTCACATAAGTTAAGGATTTGATTAGGTGAAAAAAGCACTCTGTTGTAACTTATATAGAGTCACAAGAATGTGGTCAGTGTCCTCAGCTGAGATAATATTTTAACAGCAAAATTGAATGCAAATTCTCTACACAAACTCTAAACATCCATCGTTTTATGTAGTACAGGATCTCCATATCTACCATATGACAATGTGACACACTTTGTAAAAGCCATTCTGTATTTCAGTTTAAATAACCCAAGGGAAAACTTACCAGATTTTGTAGTTCCTGTTAGTTTCCCAAAGATGTCCTGACCTGCCTTGGAGGAATGGCCACTGGCATCTTCAGCTTGTCCACTGGCTGCTGGCGTCACAACAACTGGCAAGCTCTTGGAGCTTATCAAAGATTCTCTGTCTCTGAGTAGCTTTTGATGCAGATCACAAGGACTGGGCAATCTGGAAGCCACGGGGCTCTGTTGCTGTGTTTCATTTCCAGTTGGTACAAGGAGCTTTGGTCTCTTTTGCTCTGGTCTGTCTCTGCAACAGCTTGACTGTTCTCTTTTGATAGACTTCTCTTGGGAAGTTGCACTGAGACACCCTGCTCTGGTTTCCACTGTAGCAGCATCATCAGCAGTAGGGTTCATGTGGCCCTTAGTAGACATGTCTTCATCACCAAGTCTTTGTTGGATTGGTTCACACGTCTTTCTCCTTTTCCTGGATGGATCATTCTTCCTATGGGGTTGCTTTCCTTCTGCATCGTGCTGTCTCTTTATGGTCTTTGAAGATGATGAATTCTTAGTTTTTGCCCTTGAGCTTTCTCTGCTGACTAATCCCTTTGTCTTGTCATCTGCTGCAGAGGGTGAAGACTTTGAGCGAGTTCTGCGCTCCCTCAGATAGCATTTATCCCCCTCATAAAGTAGAATGCCGTGGTACCTCCTACTCTTCATCTTGCACCACTCTATCTTGGCATAGTCCTGTGAGCTGTCCTTGACCAACACCTTCAGGAGGTCCTGACACTTTGTTTGCCTCTCTTGTACAAGCGAGATCTTTGCCTCGTTGCAGTCGATTTTAACTGAGGGATTCTCTTCCCTTAGTTTCTCCTCCAGGTGTTGGATATCAGTGCCACAGGTGTGAATTTGTGACCTAAGTAGCATCCTGACAAACTCAAAGTTGTTTCCATTGATGGACTGATAGGATTTCAGACTTTTATGCAAGGCCTTCACTTGGCCCTTCTTCATGTCAAGCTGTCTCAGCAGAATGTTCCTGATTGTATCAGGTTTCCTCTCCTCTGGAGGAGCAAACTCCTCTTCAGGCATGATACTGGCCACATCTCGAAGGGGGTTTTTCTTTTCCTTGTGCCCTATCTCCCTTCTTCGTATGTTAGAAAGGTACGTCTTCGTCGCTTGAAGCATCTCAAACTCGGTGCTGATTTCCGTCAGGTGAATGACGGCGGATCTGAGCAGCAGCATGTGCTGGTCCTTCTGCAGGTAGAGTCCATCGAAGCTGCTCTTGTCCAGCTCTAGTTGCATGATCCCCTGTTGGAAATGCTCTATCTCTGCAGACACCTTCTTCATCCGGTCTGCGATGCACTGGAGCATCTCCTGTGCATGACTGGACCTGGCACAGGACAACACCATGTCGAAGTCAAACGGAGCGTCGTACAGTTTGGAATCCTGTGACATGTGTATGGCATTATACAACGGCGCAACATCTGTGCTATTAGAACTAGCTGACTTCTCTTGCTTCTGCAGTGTCTGCCCTTCATCACCTAGGGCTTTGTCTTGAGGCCTTTTCATGCCCGATGTCTTGTACAGTTCAGATTTACACAGACAAAGAGGGGAGTCACTATCCTTGCAACAGTTAGTTGGTGACAACCCTCCATTTGCTTTGTGGGAGCCACCAGCTCCTGGACGTCCTGAAGTGCTCTGTTCTTTGAGTTTAGTCTTTGCCTCAACTGCACTGCCATTCACTGGTGCTGAACAACTGTCGATTTGTGGTGACTTTTGAAAGTGCTCTTCTACCTTCACTTCTCCACTTGCTTTGTTGTTGGCTTTTTGGTGATCGACAAATGACTTGAACAATCGTCTCCATTGCCTCCTTGCTCTTTCATACGCATCTTTTTCCTTCTGCCTTCCATCTTTTTGTGTAGTCTTCTCTCTCACAGGGGATGTTGTACCAGACTCGTTTATCAGCATCTTTGGACAGCTTAATTTTGTAGAAAGTTCAGCTGCCAGAGCTAGTTTATTTCCAAGGGCTGGGTCAATGTTGGCAGTGGCTGCAAGCTTGGCTGATAAGCTACAATTGTCTCTGCTCCCTTCATCAGTGGGCTCTTCTTTTAAGGGAGATGCAAAGCATGAAAAGGGCCGAGATGCAACTTCTGATGAAGTGTTTTCCACAACGGCCTCTTTGCTCCATAGAAGGCTGTCATGTGAAGACAAGGAGGTTGATGATTGTCCTCCCACGGACAGAATAGAAGAGCTCAGACTGCTGGAGTCATTAGAAATGGAGAAAAATTCATGATCATCATCAGCATCATCTGGGTGCAGGAGTACATCATCTGCCAACATGTCATCACCTGCGAGATGGCTGAGAGCACTTGCCTGTGATGCACATGGTTGTGATGGGACATCTTTTCCTTGTCTTTTCTCTTCATGATTTTCATGATCATGACTTTCTTCTTCTACTTTTTCTTTCCTTTCTTCACTTTTCTGAGTGCCATGGACATGCTTCTCCTCTTCAGTATTGCATGGTTCTGCGTAAGATTCTTCTGTCTTACATCTTTGTTCAGGTGATGTTGAAGAATTGTCAGCACAGGTTTTTATACAAACCTGCTGGTGATCTAGCGATGAATCTGTTTCTTCCTTAATTGTCAACTTCTCGGGATCACAAGAATGCGGCTGCATGCAGTCATTTTCCTTGAGTACGGAAAATCCAGACATTGCTCTGCTATCTTTAGAAGAGAATGTTGCTTTTGTTTGGAGAGTACTCATCCCTTCTTTTCCTGTCAGTCCACCATCTTGTTCTGTACCAGATGTCACTATTGGCATGGGCTGATCACAGGTTGTTGCAGTGGGGTCCTCAAATCTTGCTATTTTCTTGGCACCTTCCTCTGTCCACATGTGGCTCTTTTCAGCACCAGCCAATGGATCAACTTGTGCATGGCTTTTCATATCATAGTCAACCATGATCTTCTGTGGCTTCACACTGAGGTTTGGTGTGATTTCTTCATCGTCACGGGTACCCTCCACTTTGGTTGTGGTTTGCATCTCTCTGCAAATAGCTTCTGTCTGCAAACTTTTTGTAGTCTGTTTGTTTCTGTTCATTGCACCCTCTGGCTCTCTCGAGTCTCCACACTTTGCCAACATTCCTACCAGGTTTCCATTGTGATCCGCACCCAACTCATCGGGTGATGGTACAGAAAGTGAGTTGACCTGCCTTCTGGCAGCTGTGAATAGCTGCTGAGGTGGGAAGAGCAAAAAGTTGGGAAGTGGTGGTGGCAATGGTGGTGGGGTGACAGGCTTTGCACTTTTGCTAGCATCATTGGTCCCAGCTGTTATCAGCTGCCTGTGTCTGCTACCACATTCCTCTTCCTTTTCCATGGAGAACTTTTCTTGATCAACTGTGACCATGTTATTGTTGTGCCACTGAGAAGTCTGTGATTGTGCTCCTGACTCCTCCCACTGACCAGTGAACACATTTGATTGATGTTCCATGGGATGGCGTGCCTCACTTGCCATGTTGTCAGCTTGTGGACAAAGCTGAGGTTGCCCTACAGTGTTAGCTCCAGACTGATTTCTCATCCATAAAATATCAAGCGCCAGCTCCAGCAATGTAAGGGCAGTCCGAAAGGACGTCTGCAAGGAGCAAGTGCCGTCTATGTCATCTGACATCATCTTCAGTGTGTTTATTGTTCCCGAGATCAAAGATTCCAACTTCCTACAGTCCAACGGTGGTGGTTGAAACATTTCTTCCACCGTCTGACCTGCCTTTCTTGAAATGTGGTCTCGGACCTCTTGCACAGCTAGCTCCAGAAGGGTGGTGGAGGTTCGGGTGGCTATCGTTGCTGCCGTTCTCACTGCCACTACTAGCTGGGGACAGTCACTGTTTGACTGCAACTTCTGGACGCCTAGCTCCAGTGTGTTGAGTGCCCCTGTCAACAGCGACTCCAGCACAGTGTCCTCTTTAGTTTGCCATGTGCATCGCAATGCGTAACACTCTGACTCGCAGCTTGGCTGGCAGTCTTGCTCACCTCTCACGTCTGCAGTGCCACCCCTCTGTTCCAAGGTGGCATGACCAGTATCTTCACACATACTTGTTCTTCTAGTCTGCCTTTGAGGATGAGCCACTCCATCAGAAGTAGTGCTTATAAAGTCTCTGGTAGCATTTGTTCCCAGATGGTCAGCTTCTCTGTCTAAATTTCTGGCATCTGAATCTGGCAAGCCATTTTGGTCAAGGGCTTGTGGGCCCATAATCTGACTGGGAGGTAGACTGGTATCAGTAATGGTACCCTGTTTTGCAAGATGATAGGGAAAACTTATGGCTGTGTCGCCAGGAATGGCACTCTCTTCTTGTGCCTTCTCTGTATAGGCCAGAGAGAACACCTGGTCAATCACAAACATAGACGCATTGGTGCCACCATTTTCTTCTTCTTCAGAAGTCTTCTTTGGTTCCATCATCTTTTCTTGGGAAGAATAGACCTCACCACCTGAGTTTGGACATGTTGGGTCTGATGCATCAGCAGCTTCTTGTTTTACAGTCTTTGTTGGAAAAGCATCTTCTGGGAGCTTCTCAATTCCCAATGCTTGCAACCATACTGTGCTTTCCTTCTCCATGTTCGTATCTGTCTCTTGTATTCTATCTTCTTCTTTCATGACAACTTTTGATTGCACAGATCCAACACTGCTACCTTCTTTGAGTGACATACTTCCTGCACTCCCTGTGTTGTCCCAGTAACAACCAATGCTAGCTACCTCAGAAATGGTCTGTTCTGGTATTTCCATGGTTTCAAGACACATACTCTCCTCCTCTTGTCCTGCAACGGCAGAATTATTGTCTTCTGTTTTGGGAAACTCTTTCTTTGGGACCTTGTGTGCTCTACACAATGTTGTTGCCTCACTTGCAGAATCTGACATTTCTGAAGATGACAGGGCAACAGCTGATGGAGTAAGGAGGTCCAGGCTCTGGTCTAGAGACTGTACAACACTCAACATTTCTGTGTGCTCTGAATCTGATGGGTTTGAATCATTCACCTTTCCCTCCACTGGTTCTCTCACAGTTGTGTCACTTTGTCGGTTTACTTCCTCCTTATTGTGTTGTTTGGCAGGCTTGCTTACACTTGCATGTTGCTTGCTGTCATCAGCGTGTCTGCTTTTCTTCAGTTGTCTTTCAAAGGCACTTATCGTTCCATCTCGAGGGCCTTTCTGTATTCTGTGCGTCTTCGTTTCTTTCACCTTTTCTTCTGGCTTCTTTCTTTTCTGAATGCCAGCTGTAGTCTTCTTTATTTCACGAGTTACTTCGATTTCGTCTGCCAGGAACCTTTTGATCTTTTCTTTCAGCTTTGCACTTGGCTTTCTTTTCTTTATGCTTCCCATGTGTTTTGATGCACAGCTGTCCACAGTCTGAGATTTGCTAGACATACTGCACTTTGGCAAAACTGGTTTGGAGCAGTGACCCTCTTGCATCTCCTCCTTCTGTCTACTAGCTGTCTTTCCACCCAACACATGTGAACTTCCCTTCTCGATGCCTCGCACTGCACTGTGCTCTGCTTGTCTCACCTTTGGTTTTGCATCCAATCTAGCTTCCTTCACCTTTTGTGGAATTTCAGGTCTACTTTCTGTTTTACTCTTTGAACTCACTCTCATGCTGCTGCAACTGGCATGCAACTCATTGCTCCGTTGTCCACTCCGTATCCTAGGATCTTTGAGCTTAGCAAAGAAACCGGCTGCCATGTCTTGGTATCTTTGAGATGAGGTACTGCTACTATTGCTTGAAGAAACGGTACGTTTATCATTGGTTTGCGACTCCTTCTTCCCATACTGGAAAGTAGCAGGCTTCAAGAGTGTGATTCCGCTTGTTCCCTGGCTAGTTGCTGAGTTTGCCCCGGGATTCTTTGTCGGTGAGGTCTTGTTCTCACGTGGTAACGGTGCTGGTTTCAAGAACACACCAGTTTCTGATCGACTACCTGGGCCAAGATTACAGCCTTGGATATCCTCAACTGACAATTTCTTGTTTCTTTCAGATGCTTGCTTTCCTTTTACAGCCTCAATTGACACCGAGGTGGCAGGAGACTCTTTCTCATCGGCACTGTCATCGACAATGTCCATGTCTGACCCTCGCCCATCCGTGTCTGAACTACTGACGTCTGTCAGAGAGACTACTGGTGAAGCCAATAGCACTTTTGGTTTGGAAATCTGAGTACAGCTCACCACTGCGTAGGGGAGAATCTGACTAGGTGCTTTGCTTGGATGGCAGGACTCATCATACTCATACAGATAGATCTGAAATCAGGAACAAAGGGAATTTCTTTTTAGAAAATCAACATTCATGACTACCAGGACTGTCATTACAGAAAGAAGAATTGTTGCTTTGGTTGGGCATCAACAATCATCATACTCATACAGAAAGATCTATCACGAACAAAGGATTCTTTTTATTTATATATCAGTTGTCTAACAAGAAATCTGCAACTCAAGAAAATCAAAATTTTTTTAATCCTTCCTATTCTAGCTCCAGTCTTTTTATTTTTTTAATGGTATACATAACAGACATGGCACAATGGTGAATGCACTCTAGTAGTCTGAGAGCTAATATCAACATTACCACTAAGACATTTGAAAATAAAATAAACAAAAGACAAAACAATGTGAGATCAAATAAACTAGTAGTACTAACAGCAGTGGGGTGACGGATCCAACAAGTAAATATATATACATGCAAGATCTTAAAGGAAAATGTTCAATCAATTTGAAAACGTTTGGTCTGGAGTATGTATGACTGTGTGAGATGCATAATATGTGTATTTTTTTTTCCTTTTGTAAAGAGGGTGAACCCCTGAGTAAAAGTTGAGTTAGGACTGGGCAGACAAAGTTTTCAAATCAGGGGTTGAGCATACAAGGTCTTGAAGATTGCAGTGAAGGGATTTTTAGTTCCAGTCTGCTCCTCATCACTACCCTGTGGAATAGTCTGGCACCTGTGAACAGAGAATCAACTACACAATATGCGAGAGAACTCTGATTGGCTCTTTGAGTGCCAAACTATCCTGCAATAAAAGCAGCAAACCAGAGCTGCTGTAGACAGGATACCAGGATAGGACAGTTTTAACAATCCAGTTGAGATAGAACTTACACAGGAATTGGCCAGCTGATGAGCTTCCTTCTGCACTGCAGTCGGCAGCCTGTTGGACACGTGGCTGTCAAAGTTGGGTGTCGGCTCGACCGCATCCTCAATCGGCATGAAGCTTGTAGGCATGGACTTGATCCTTCCTGGGATGATCTGGGTCCAAGATGAAAAAGATGAAGAAAAGTAAGGTAAAAGGTGGTCCCATAGCCTTTGTGAGGTTGTAGGGGCAGCGGGTTATTATCCACTGTGTCGAGGGCAGAGTGTTGGGAGGCAGAGCCCTTTCCTCCCCACCAAAGTCAGGTACAAATCTTCACATCCGGGTGGAGAGGGGTCATGTAAAGAGCCATTCTCATGGGCACAAGATTGGTAGCATGACAGGATTTGAACCCAGGACCTCTGGGTCCTTTGCCAAACACCCTGCAATTATGCCACACAACCCTACTGTGTAAATTTCTTGATACTTTCAGGGTTTTTACTATGTGTTTTTACTATCAGCCTGGTAGCTATTGGCCAACATGAAGGGCCCAGTCCTAATAAGCAAAAGCCATTTTCTGACAGCCTATGTTCCAATCCAGCTTCCAACAACTTCCAAACCAACATGTTCCCTGTCCAAAGTCCCTGCCCACTCAGTGTACAGGTCTTTCCTGATGTTTTTTCTTCTCTTGTCTGACTTTGCTTCAAATCGATCAATCTTCATTTTGGGGAGAAATGACCTGAAATTTGGCACTAGGGGACATTTGTTTTCAGTTCAGTTCATCCTCATATGAGGTGCCAATAACAATGTCTAACCATGCATCTCTATCTAGCATGGCGGCTAGAAGGTTGTAGTCCTTTAAACCAACCTCCTCCTCCAAAACTTTCTTAAGTGTCAGGTTCGGTTGTCCCTTTTTTCTCTTCGCGTGAGGTTCCCAGAGGAGAACTTTGCCGGCCATCTCATCATGATGTGCTACATGGCCAGCAAGAGCCAGTCTTCTCTTTGAAGATTTGTTTTATTCATTAATTTTAATACATTTTACTGAGTTTTGATTTTACTGAGTTTTTTCAGACCAAAGGTTTTAAAACTATATTTTGGCCTCCCTGCCTTGGTATTGAGACCGAATGACCTGAAATTTGGTATAGATATGCATTGGATATTTCGTCATAGGATCCAAGTAAAATTTTGGCATAAACCAGTTCAACACGATTTATTTTTGGAATCGCAGTGGTATAGATTGAGTTGCCTTTAGTTTTATTGTTTATCTAGATGTCTAACCTTTATATATGTATCTTCCAAGTGTTGGTTATGTCATATATAGTCTTCAATATCTCCATGATATATAGTCTTCATTATCTCCATGAAAAATGGATATAGATTTGGGTGCGTCAGCCTGTGTGTCTGTGTTATATTTGTGGGTATTTGTGGACAGCATAACACAAGAACCACTGAATGGATTACGATGGTATTTGGTATGTTTTAAAATAGCATTTACAAACACAGATAAACTTTCATGCAGAGCAACCAACCTTGAACACCATCAGGGCAGTCACAGTGAAATTGCATTTCTCTGCCAGCTTCAGGGCGATGTCAGCGTTCCTCCTGACGTACACCCCCATGTCTGATCTTCCAAGGATGTTGGAGAAAGCAGCCTGGCCAAAGGAAGCTAACAATCCACTCTGGCACACCTGAACGGGGAGGATAATTCAATTTGGCAAGTCAAGTTAGGAAACCCATCAAGCAACTGGATATGATTTTGGAAACAGACAGTTCAGACAACCGTAAGGTGTCTTTTGTCAGTGACACTGCTGAAACGTCTGACCGTTTCCAAATTCATACCCAGTTGCTTGAGTGATTGCATTTTGGCGCATCTTATTACCTGGATGTCTAATCTTCATCGCATGAGTTAGGAAATCATTTGCAGATTTGTCAACAATAGTTACCTTGGCAACAATAGTTATAGTTCCGACTTCTGTTATCCTAAATACTAAGTTCTAGACAGTTACTGATATCAAAAGGGATTTTGATCATCTTACGTATTTGGCCTTGCCATGTGATACCACATGGAAAGCATAGTGTTCCGTCAGCTCCTTGGCACTTCTTCCATCCTCCTTCATCTTCTGTCTTCTCCTGATGAAGCGCTCCTCGAGTGTTGTGTTGGTGCATAGCTGTACTCTGTCAATCTGGATCACGGGTTTGAATTAAGCATCAATGTCAAACAAAATAAGTACTTTAGGATATCAAGTGAACATCATGTTTTATCAAAATCGTTATCTCTATAACAAGATGTTGTGAAAAGATTGTGCCTTACTAGATTCACCACACCAATTTGATTTCTTGGCTCTTGTACTCTACATGTTATAGCCATTTGAGATCATTTGAGGTGTTCAGGCAGATTGAAGAAACAGGCAATCTGTGATAGACCAAAATGCCACCACAGGCACCAAAAAGGCAATATACCAGGCTGGTTAGCATTGCAAACCGTGGATTCTTATCAAATCTTAATGCATTGATAGAGACATGGAAGGAAACTAATCACTACAAGATAGAAATTGTGGGTACGTAAAATCTTTTCAAGCTGATATCCTACCTTTTGGCTGTTTTGTTCTTAGCCAGACTAAAGCAAAGAAAGGAATAAAATGGGAAATAATTTTGTAGAAGTTAAGCGTGATACACATACATCAAGCTACATCAATTTCAAAATTCTTTAACTCTCTAGTAAATTTGATAATCCTGGAAGGAAATCTTTACCCGCCATCTTGCCATGGTCCGTCTGTCCATAACCGACTGTTGAACAATCTTGGTGACCTCCCTCCACTCTCTGCCATGTACCGTCACTTCCTCCAGGCAACATCCTGTGAAAAAGCAATAACCTTTCATCCATTTTCAATATTCAAAATTATTAATCACGGGAAGTGGGGTAGCTTTTGCAGCTGTTATCCTGCTTACTTTCTTTCTGTTATCTATCTATTGTAATATCTGAATTTATTATTTATAATCAAAAATGAATACGATGATACGACGACGATGTTAATTCTTTTCTCTGGTTGGTAAATTCAGAATGTCTGTTACACAAGATCTGAATTTCTGTTGTCATTATTTTGTTGGATTATTCTTCTCATACAGTTTAAGGTGGTGCTTGCTTGATGGCTAGTATCATGTGCTCCCTGCCATTATCATATATCAGGGCTCGACATTCATTTTTGGAAATAGGTGTACTGGCGCACCTTACCTAAAAATTAAGGTACATTGACAACAGGCTGCTCAACAAAACGTAACAGGATGATCATGTGGAGTAGAATTGTCATCAAAATGAGAAGAGAGAATGAGCAAGGTATTATGATTTTGGGTGCATCACGTGTGTGTGATCAATATACAAATGTGACTTGAAAATGCCTGCATGGATTGTCATTAATAATTGGTATGTGGTTAGGTCTTGGATACATGTAGGACCTAAAATTTATGAAACTTTGGTCCCCTAAGCAGCCTGTTATGGTAATGCCGGTTTTAATATCTGCTTATTTGGACAAGCTATGGTCATGACTTTTGGATCTAAGATAGCTCATCAATGGATGTGTTACACAAAGTAAGACGCAACTTAGTCGAGCCTGGGGACCAATGTCTTTACCAATAGAAAAATAGGACTGGCCTGATCGGGCAAGTACACCAAGACATGCACTTACCCGATTAACTTGCCTGGGCAATTATATTAGGCCAATATGCATGTCAACCTCAGGCCCTTTGTATAGCCACTCACCTGGTCCTGCCTGCTTGCGGGGAATACTGTACACACTGGACAGGTTCCTGTTGGAATAGATCTGCTTCAGTGTCTCCTGTGCTGTCGTGGCCGACTTCATCTTTGGAAAGTCTGAAAGTGAAACAAGAATCGTAGACTCGTCAATGACGGTTGTCTCTCGACAATAACAATAGAGCGACACCCTGCTTCCTCATCAACAGACTGCATCCCTTGGGAATACCATATTATGCACAAAACAATTAAATAACAAGTTGTTACTGTTATTGTTAAGGAAGGCTCTTGGAAGGAACAGGGTTGGACAGATTTTCTAAAATTCACTGTTATTGGGCAAGCACCTAAAAAATTCACATGCCCGAAACAACTTTTCACTTGCCCAAAATTTAAATAATGACTTTTTTCTTTAAATTTTCACTTGCAGTGATGGAATTCTTTTATTAATATTACTGTAAATGCAGAAACGTTTGTGGTGGTTTTATGTTCGCAGTTTTTTGTGAAGGCCAATTCACCAGGAACTTAAACCACTGCAAAAGGTTTTCCATTTCAGTATGTGACTACAGTCTATGGCACTACCGCGAAAAACTACCATGGACACTCCATTTTCCAGCTACCGTGAAAAGTAAATCCCTGCGAACTTAAATGCATTTACAGTATTGGATCTATTTTTCTATCTTAGAAAGTCGTTATCGAACTTGACATCATTTTCCTGCCCCCCCTCCCCCCCTCCCGCCCCCCCCCCCCCCCCACACACACACACCAACCAACCAAATAATATATCTAAAGGATCCATCTTCAACTTCTTGAGTTATTCAGTTCACAGACACACACAAACACCATGCACCGAAAACCTTCTTGGCAAATAAAGGTAATAACAAGATACTGAATACTTGTGGGAAAGAAGAACCTTACTATTGGGCTCTCTCCAGTGCATTTGAGCATAGTGGCCCCTACGCTATGGGTCACCTACACTGTGATTTAGGCCCCTGCACTGTGTTCCAACCAGTGCTTCTGACTGTCTCAAATTATGTTGAAAAAATCACAACTAGAAAAAACAAGAATTAAGTAACACATTCTAGCCAATCAGATGTCACCAACACCACAGTTTCTTATCAACCAATCAGTCCTAAATGCATATACATGGGAATTAAGTTACCCAACTGTTACTGACTGTTTATTGTGGTTGTGATTTTGGCAACATAAATTGAGACAGCTAGAAAGTACAGAGACAACTTAAAGGATGTAACATAAAAAACAAAAGAAAATGAAGCAAAACCATTGCATAATTACTTTTGATTGAAGATAACATTGTTAGAAAGTGCCTTGTCCTTTGGGAAATTATGTTATCTTATTATGGGAAATTATGTTATCTTGAGGTCATTGATGTCTAGAATTGCAAGATTATATTTAGCCTACCTAAACTTTGCACAAAAAGTTTGGAAACTTTCAGTGGAACATATCTCTTTAGATATTTTATCAATTGAGTTAAATTATCTATCATTAAAATCATATAGCTTATATCCTGTTGGATTTATTTATTTATTTATTTATTAATCTTTCAGGGTAGTCCCTACAGTTTTGATAAAACTGATTTCCAAGGGAGCCCAAATGAACATAATGGACATAGACATAAAAGTGTGGCTGGCATAGGTGTGTGTTTGGCTTCTGGAAGGCTTCTGGAAGCAGGGTTGAACAAGTTTTCTAAAATCCACTTGTCCTATCGGGCAAGCACATAAAAAATGTACTTGCCCGAACCAATTTTTCACTTGCCCAAAATTCAAATGTCACTGTTACAAATGTACTAGTATATGCATTTTCACTTCCAGCAATGGAATTCTCTGTAGACAATTGCTTGATGTCATGACTGTAAAAAGTAACAAATATATCAAAATTGCACTAAAATCAATGGAAAAATCTTACTTGCCCGATCGGACAAGTGGGGTAGGACATGCACTTGCCCGAACAGCACTTTCACTTGCCCTGGACAATAGGGCTAGTGGACTTGTTTATCCCTGTGGAAGCCATACACACTTCTTCTCCTAGGCCAGCTACACTCCTCTGGTAGCTTTTGATACTATCTTATGCTACCTAGGATCTGCTTGGAGATTACTCCAAGGTCATAAATGATACTACTATATGACAATTATTTAAGTAATGGAGGTATGATCCACACAGGTCAAAGTTAAGTTTCAGAATCTTCTCGTGTTGATACATGCTGGGTGTAATTGCACTGATACTTGGGAGCATCTTGCCAGTGACTGGCCAACCCTCCACCGAGCACCACTCTACTTCTTTGCCTGCACTGGAACAGACACTTCAGAGCAAAGATAGGGCTGTACAGCCACCTGCGAACTCACCTGACTACCTGAAGGATGGAGGATACTGACCTAGTAACACCAATTGCACTGAAACAGCCTTGACAGATGTTATAATGGCTAAAGGATAAAGTTACATACTAGTAGTAAAGGATTTTGCTGACAGCAATGGGGTCTTCCTGATCCACAGCTGCTCCAGACCTGTTCATCTGCACATGAAGTCTTCAGGGACAGATTGCCTGTGTGGGAACTATGCCTCCCTCTCTTATGAAAACAAAACCTCAATCAACCTATGGCCACTCATCATTCCACATGTGACAGTGTAACAAGTGACACTGGCTTCCCTGCAATCCTACACACCACCTTACTAGTAGATTTTTAGAGGGTCTGCATGGGGAGTCCTACCAACGATTTACACTAAACTCGGGATGGCTGACTACGCTTTACGTTCAACTCACCAAAGCTACCAACGCTTTACGCTTCATCCCACTACGAATTACGTAAAATTAAATAGCTTCCCTACGAATTCCAGGAAATTAAAAAGTAAAACAACTAGAGGGGCGAGTAGAATAGAAAGAAACAACATGCCGACACCCCGGGCAGCAGGTTACCAATCAAACATGCAAACCGTTTGGCCAAAAGGATTAAGCTTAGCTGTTAGGCGCCTTAGGTTTAGCAGTCCTTGAACACCACTGTTACACTACTCCCACTTTTCTTCTCGAGATAGGTCCTTGAATCTTCGAGTTTGATATCCCTGTGTGGCACATCTCTAGCCTGTTACAGTGTGGCACATCTGCTAGCCTGTTACTCATTGTGTGGCGCATGTTCTAGCCTGTTACTCACAGGGACCCTGTTCACACTCAGAAAAACTATGAATAAAACATTTATCCGAATAAAAAAATTTCTCTCCGATCCAAAATTATGTTCACACTGCTCTTCAGCAATCCGATTAGTGCGCCCTCAGTCTTATCTGAATAAAACAGTTGCGTTTCACAGATGTATCGCTACGTCTTGTGGTAGTTGGCGGTGTCACTTTATTTCTGCACTGGTCAAGGGATTTCTCTACTTCATGCTCTGCTATTCCTTCGGATATGCATATTATTATTAAAATGTCCCTGTTTTTATGAACCTTCCAGAGCTTTTTCTGTGTCTCCTCCCACCCCCAGATGGAAATAAGCAGCTTCGTTTGTTATGGTGTCCACTTGGTGAATGATGAAGATAACCCTTTCTTTCTGCTTATTGTTGTTGGAAGTAAAACACGGCGGAAAATGCTCACTGAAAAACAAAGCGATCAAGCATGTGTGGTGTTTCCTGCGGGATGCGAAGTATGACCCCAAATTCTTTTACTAGAAATATACTTTTGGTAATCTCTTAGGTGATAAAAGCTTGGTGAAATTGTGGCAACTGTTTGAAATTATGTGTTTCTTAAACTGACTGATAAAATGTGTTTCATTTTCCACTGTTTTCATTGAGCAGAATGTACACAATCTCTCGTGGATAGGGAGCTGTTTATTATTCCTTAGACAAAAGCATTAACTCATTGAGAATCCTGTTCAACAGATCAAGGAGGTTATATCATCGAGTGCACTGGGTCTACTGTTTATGTTGATTGTCACAGGGCTCCCTTGGAAATCAGTCTGCTAGACTGAAGATCAATAAATAAATACTAGCGCAGTTTCGAATCCATGCTTCTGTATCCAAAGAAGAATACATTTTTCCTGTGTTATTCTTCTGGACAAATGTATGCCTGGGAATTACAGAATTTCTGTATTTTCCAGGCGTACATTTGTCCATCTCATCTAAAACAAACAAATAAGTACTGTGCAGGTTGGTACATCATACTACGTCGATAAAAAGGTGTCCAGGCATGCATAACAATATGGTTTTTGTTATGCTGGAATGTGGGACAAGATACCTCACAAGTCCGAAGGTGTGAACAACAACGCATATATATTAAAACTGTCCCTGTTTGCAGTCTTGGTGGGCTGAGAGAGAGATGAAATCATCAAAGACAGATCCGCATGGGAACACACTAGTAGGAAATGTTGTGATAAATCAGTTTGTTTGGAGAAAGGACACGTACAGGAATCAGTAAAATTGTCTCAACAAGGAGGTTAAGGGGACACCTCGGTCTCCAGTAGGGCACGTGCTGCGATAGAAATTCAAATGGGAATTTTTGACGGTATTTTGATGTCAAATGAATATTTTAGTGCAGTAGTAAATCAATGACGATGTCCTCGAGTGAAGAAACTAATTTTGTACCGAGATACCGCCACAGTATCAAATGTGATCCGTTCCGGTCTTGACATGTGTCGCCCACTCGCCCCCACACTTCCGACCATTTTTCACGGCACATTGCCTTCAAATCAGAACCACATGGACATAATTTGAAACTCCCAGCCACACACCACTGGCCACACACGAGTGTCATGTCAGCTAGTCCACAAAATATACAAAATATGTGAATGTGCAAACCGAGAAACAGCGCCACAAAGAATGCAACTTCTAACGTGTTACACTGATTTGGCAAATTTATTAGCTAGGCCCCGGCGACTCTGCATGAGACGATATATTTGCTTGTGGTTATATCATAATTATACAAATTAATGTCCTCCTTACTGTAGGAGGACACTATGAAGGAGGGCGCTCTCTCTATAACAGTTATATATTATATATATTACATGTACAAGGAAACTACGTCCTCCCGTGCAGTTGTTTCACACTCGAACCTCCTTGCTCTAATTAAACGTTCTCAGGCAGCCCAATGGCCAAGAAGATCCCTGGATAGCCTCAGCAGATAACTATACATATTTACAGGGGCCGTAAGAGTTTAAAAGGGAGTTAGCAATGACTTACCCGTGTCTCAGACTACAAGAAAGAAGAATGAAGGCGTCTCGTCACTTCCACCTCGCCTGCCGCCATACTCTCTCCTTCTGTCACAGATTCGCGCCTCCGCGTTATTTTTAAAATCAGCTGATTAAAAATTCATGACCCTTCTGTAACTTTCCACCAATCGTAGCAACGCCTTGTATCACGTGATCAAAATGGCGCCAAAATTCCAGGTGGGCGGTACTATCAGCCTCAAAAACAGGCTTCGGGACGGGCATTTCTTCCCACCTGGACTTTTGGCGGGATAACATTTTGCTAATTATCAATTTCATATAGCGTCAATGTTCTCTGATTGTGGCTTTTAAAAAAAAAACTTTTTTGAAAGACTATCTAATGCAGAAGTTAAACTGGGATGTTTCATTCTGCACTCGAAACTATTTATTTCAAGTACTTTTTAACCTTTCCTCCTTTATTCCTTTATTCCGATACCCTTTAGCCCTATTTAGGGCTAGTCTACCAGGGTTCATATGAAACAATGAAACATACATAAACAAACGCAAATATATACACAATCATTAAAAAAACTATTGGCTTGAGAAGACTTGTTACATTGCCTTTTTAAAGCATGAGATGTTGGGCAGAGATTTGATGTATGGTGGTAGGTCATTCCAAAGACTGATGGCACGGTAGAGAAAAGTTCGCTTTTTTGAGTTTGTTTTTGGCTTAGGGAGTTTAAAACTGAAGGAGTTGGATAATCTAGTTGAATATGTGTGGGTAGAATGGACAGGGACGATGGAGCTGTAAATGTTATGGGGCTCCTTACTGACAAGTATTCTGAAAAACATAGTCAATGTGCTGATGGCGAATCTTTCTCGTACCATGGGCCAACCCAAGTCTGAATGCATTTGCTTAACATGTGTTTCTAGTGGACATTTAAGCACCAATCTACAGGCTCTGTTTTGTACAACCTGGAGCTTTCGAGCATTTGATTCAGACATGTTTGCTAGAACTGGGAGACAGTACTGTGCTACTGATAATACAAGTGCGCATAAAACAACCTTGCAGACTTCATAAGACATGGCCCATGCGTGCCTTCTCACAAGGGCGATATTCCTTGATTGTTTGGCAACAGCATGATTGATATGCAAATCCCATGTAAGTGACTGATCCGTGTGCAGCCCCAACAAAACTGTCTCTTTCACCTGTTCAATACTTCTAGTTCCAATAACCAAATTCAGTGAGGTTGAAGGTAGAAGAGCCAGTTTTCGAGGAGATCCAAAAAGCATGCACTTAGTCTTAAGGACATTCATCACAAGTTTGTTGTTCTTTACCCATTCTACAATCTTATTGAGGTCAGGCTGCAAGACAGCAGCAATCTCAGTAATGGACTTAGCGGCTTTGTACATACTTGTATCATCTGCATACATTTCAGTTGTGCTATTTGAAACTGACAAAGGTAAATCATTAGTGAAAAGTGTGAAAATAAGAGGGCCTAAACAACTTCCTTGGGGAACGCCACATTCAAGTACAGATGGTTCCGAAAAGTGCCCGTTAATATACACTACCTGCGTTCTGGCATGAAGATAACTTCTCATCCAAGCTAAAGGGCCATTTGACCATTTGATTAAGTAACAAAATACCTGAGCATAATCAATTTATCAATTATGATAACTCTTCGATATAAATCTATGTCACCTTCTGTAATGTGTTGTGTAACATGCAAGGTTGCACAAGCTGGAACCATAGAAGCTGTAAGTTTGAATCAAGGACATTATAACGCTAGTTCACCTTTGAAACAGGGTATTTTTGGAGATATTACGTCGACGGACGTTGGTTTGAAATTTCAGTATTGTATTTGTCAGTATATTGCTGTTCAAAACTATTGCCCGTCAGCTTGATGTACCTAAATACCCTGTTTTGAAAAACAATGGATATAGGTTAACCCGCAGATAAAGGTGAACTAGCGTTACACAACTGTATATCCCTAACGTTACCACTTTACATGTCCTTGTTTGAATCCAAGAACCACAGATTTGGGACTGCAGTTTAGGAATAAGGTTGTCTTCTTAGATCATACGTTTTAAGGTCCTATATATATGTTCGAGAAATGTTTACATGTTAGAGGAGCTCCAGTGGCCCACTCTCCAGGAGAGGCGAAGGAGAGTGCGCTTGATCACCTTCTACAAGCACCACAATGGCTTACTCGTCTTTAACTCAAGGAGCAAGCCCACTCCTAGTGAGCCGCCCAGGAGTACTCGGAGCACTCACTCAGCTTACTACCAGATGCCCCCATGCCGAACCAACTACAGGCAGTATGCCTTCTTCCCCAGAACTGTGAAGGACTGGAATGCTCTCCCAGCACAGGTAGCCCTCAGTGCCACTCTGGCCAACTTCAAATTACAAATATAGCTCCCTCCCCTCCCGTTCCTCCCTCCCCATTACAATACTCCGTTACATCCACGTTTCGCAGTAGACTTCACAATACAGGCAGCATATTATATCTTCAGTTAGTTGAAGGTGGCTGCCTTAATCGAAAGAAGAAGAATGTTTTTTGAGGATGTAGGATGATCCCACCAAACTTGTCAAAAAGAGAAGGGCCTGGTTCAGTCATTGTTTGTTTGTTTCACTGCATTATTGTCAGTACCATCTCAAATGCAAGTTAATTTGGGGATTATTTATATTCAAGACACCAAGGGTTTGAAGCTGGGGACAAGAAACCTGCTAATTACTAGGGATAGATTTAACAAATCTCTGTGACTACTAGTATTAGAGTCCACGAAGCTCTCTCTCTCTCTTTATAATTCTATTATAAAGTTGTAAACCGATCCTTAAGTTAAGGACTAAAAGTCACCACAAATAGATGCCATAGAGAAAATATAACAATTCCATGGGAGGGGGAAGATTTCTGAAAATGTCAGTGAAAAGCTCATAGTAAAGAAGTCTGGACAAAGCTTTTTTTTCACTCTGAGTAACAACTTTATTTATTGCCCTTAATCTTTGATTTCATCATGTACTGTGGCTAGTGAATGTTGCATAGGTGAAAATTACAATATTTCAAACTGCATCAACTTAGCACAAGTTAGGGTGTACTTCACTGAAATGGTGCAACTTTTGACACAAATGTATAAGTAAGTAAAGATTTAATTTACTACAAATTGTATTGGCTGTAAAACTTCATTCAGTGTTACCCATAATAGCCAATACTAGTACTAGTATTCTGAGCTTCAGCTATAACAAAGAATGGTATGAACAGTATCATTTATGGTGAAAGAAGTCTAATTCATCTTCTTGTAATTGTCACAAAATGTTGATAAATTCATTAAGAAACATATGTACAAAGTTTATGACAAAGCACTTCACGTGTCTCTGTTTATCAACTGAAGGAATGTCAAATGGTAATTGGACGGAAACAGATACTAAAGCACAGAATTCGGAGCTACAAAGCTGCATGGAGACTTTTTATAGTGCATTCATTCACATAATACCAGTGGGGTACATTTTTGACACATTTGTTCAGATATTTCTATTGTCTGTAGAAATATAAATAAAGCAGCACAATGTGCAAATCTCATATCTGCAGTACCATTCATATCTTTGGAAAGTGCTCCTGTAGAATCCATGGCAGATAACACTTGCTAATGTCGAATGCGACACCATCATTTGTTATCTTGGACAGACAGTGTGCCTTGTTCTTTACAACAGTCTAGGGAAAACTAATTACATGTACATTACAAGGTCTGAAAAGTGGCAAAACAAGTTTTTTCTCTCTTCACTTTTGTGGAATGTTTATCTGTGCCTTGCTTTTTACAACAGACCAGGAAAAACTAATTACAAGACAAGGTCTGAAAGGTGACACAACAATTTTTTTCTTCACTTTTCTGGAATATTTAGATACATTGAAAACACTGTGTACAAAACCTCCTTCTCTACTACTCATATGAGACATTTCAGGGTTTTCTCCACTCAAATCCGGCGATCGCATACACCATTTCACAGAACGCGATGTAGTTCACGTCCTCCCTCCCTCCGACTCGTACCATGAACTTCTGGAACAGAGAGACGTACTCCCGGTGGTTGACGAGGCTGCCCAGTTCCAGCTCGGTCAGGACTCTCTTGAACTGGGAGCGAGAAACGGTGCCATTGTTGACCCGGTCGAAGTCTTCGAAAGGCGGGAAGAGCTGCATGCGGTGTTTCTTGACCTGCAAGATGGGAAGAAATGTTCCTCATCATCATCATCATCATCATTTCATCACTCCCATTATTATCACCATCACTATCATCGTTCATGTAATTTGTACTAGATCCTTTTCAATTAAAGTTTGTTTCATTTTCAATAACTTTCTTTGGGACGTCCAACTCTTTCTTTTAGCATCAAGAATCCAGGGAATGATAATGATAATAATGTTCGAATCCAGTGTATCATTACACACAGGAAGGTTTTCATCATTTCGAGTTCATTTTCAACAACTTCCATTCGTCAAATCTGCATTTTCCTACGTTCATAGTTGTTGGAACTCCTCATTTGTGTGTCTCAAAAGTGAACACAAGGGTAAAAAGGAAAACAGACATCATTTTATCATGGAAGCTTATCTGTGTTGGTAATAATCATAGTACAAAGCTAAACTTTCTTCTGACACAAAAGTACACATGGATCAAATTTTCAATGACCACTGTTGCCTTCTTCTGGATCAATACTGATGACGAATCACTTCAGAACATAAACTCGCAAGAGTTACAGACATGTAATCTTGCGGATATGTGTGGCAGCAATTGGTCAAACATGCCAGGAGGTATTGATCCGCGTGTACTTTAGTGTTAGAAGAAAGTTTAGCTTTGTACTAACTAAGACAACATTTTAATATCCGAATGAAAGGTCATCTGTGTTGGTAGATTCCATATTGAAAAATGTTTAAACTTTGTTCCATCACTAAAAGAAACTCACCATAAATTTTCGGCCGAACACTCCGACCTTCTTCAGATGAAATTTATGGTGAGTTTCTTTTAGTGTTGAAACAAAGTTTAAACATTTTTCAATAAAGACAACATTTTGGCCTGCTTGTGGTCCATACCTTCTCTGCGATCCTCTCCATGGTGCTCTTGACCATGGCCTCGTTCTCCTCGGACAGGACGTTGAGCTGCCACTCCACCGGCGGCTTGAACTGCTCCGGCGTCACCTCCGGCATCTTCTCCAGCTCCTTGATGGTGAAGATGGACTCCACCTCGTCCGAGAACCGCAGGTACTCCACGAAGTCTGGGTCTACGGGGGACTGGAACCTACAGCGCAAAGAAGAAGAAATGGTGGGTTGGTATATAGGAGAAAAGTGCAAAAACCCCACCTCGTCCGAGGACCTCAGATAATCCACCTACGTAATATAGCACAAAGAAGAAGAAATGTGTTGGTATATGACCTCATGCAGATGTTTATTGGGATGCTTATCTAGGTTCTTGGGGAGCTGAAGCCAATATTACCCGTATCGTACGGTAATGCCAGTTCACCTATATCCGTAGGGTAACCTATATCCGTTGTTTTTAAATGCATATTAAACAATGTATCCACAATGCCACACAAGGCTGTTGCCCCATGTACACAGCATATTAGAGTCATTTGAGGTTGTTTGGGGTAGTTTGAAGTCATATCAGGTGTTTAGGCAGACCTGGTTGGTATATGACTACAAAAGTGCAACATGCGGATGTTTGGAAGAGTTCTTTGGGAACTGAAGCCAGCTTTACCTGAAATGCCAGTTCACCTCTATCCGTGATACCCCTAAACACCCTGGATATAGGTTACCCCATAGATAGAGGTGAACTACCATTACCTAATCTCACCCTCTGGAACCTATAGTAGGAAGAGTAAATGGGTTGACAATCAATAATAAATGAGCAACTTGCAGATGTATGGAAGGGTCGTTGGGGAACTGAAGCAGGTATATTGTACCTAACCCGACTGTCCTAACCCCATCCTCTGAAGCCAGTTTTACACCTGGAATAAACACTTAGTGTTGATGATAACCAATTTTTACAACAGTTGTATTTTTACAAATAGGAAGACTGAAAGATACCCAAGACAAGAAAACATGATGCAAGGAAGAAACTTACTTTCTTTCCAATATGATGACTTCGGAGGGCTTCAGCTCAAACTTGCAGAGGTCCAAAGCACGCCTGAAGTTCTTCTTCTTCATGCGGCCCGTCCGCAGCTTGTCGTAGTCTCGCATCCACTCCAACACACGGGTACGCTCCTTCGCCACCTTTCAAAGAGACACAAGCTGCATTTTAACCGTGAGCTGAGTGGGCCGATAGGTCTAATGGCAACTCTCAGAATTCCATCATGTACCCTAAGATTGCGACTTGGATTTAAAGTGGCTTAGTAACCTTGTCCTTGATCTTGAACATGACTCCAGCGAGGTTGGAGGCTGCGTTCATTTCCGGCAGCTGCTTCTGCTGGTTCACCAGTGTGAGCTCCTTGAGTCGCCTCTGGTACATCAGCTCCTGGGCTGGGGTGGGCTGCAGCTCCGCTAGGAACCTGGGGGAATCCAGAACGAATCGTTTAGTTATTTAAGTTGACCTTTGATTTCATTTTGATCAGTTGCTATGATTTTGTGTTGTTTTATGTTGGGGTCTCCCCGGCCCCCCGGGAGGCATTGAAAAACGCCTGTAGGCGACGTACTTTCCTGACTAAATAAATAAACTGAAACTGACACAGTTTCGATTCAAATCTAATCAGTTCAGAGTCCATCCTTGTCTAATGATTTTGAGTCAAACAACAGAGGTTTCTTGATTCAAGAAGCTGCTATTCAGTGCTTACTCAAGTTACCTCAATGCTACATAATAGTTCTCTTTAAATTCATGTTTCTTTGTTGTAACAGTAGTTCTCTTTAAATTCATGCTGAATCACATGGGTCTGGAGCGGCTGCATTTCATTTTTTTAAAATAATTTCAAGCAACCTTTAGGTCACCGAAAAACATGTGCATACCTTAGGTAGTTGAATCCAGTTTTGTCAGAAAACTTGGCCTCGATGGCAGCTGCCTCTTCCTCAGTAGCATCAAGACTCAGATAAGTCAGGCACTGGCGGAACTGGGACAGGGTCACGTATCCATAGTTGTGCCTGTAGGAAGGGAGACACTCGTTACTGCATATGTTGGAGATCATACTTTTGTGCTGCTAGATGCTTCTTGCAGATTTTTGTCGTGTCTGCTGCTACAAACATGACCTTGTTGTTGTAGAAACGTTAAGATGATATCTAACATACAACACACAACTGTCATCATCTACCAGGTAACCTTATACCGCCAAATCTAAAAAAAGGTGAATCTAAAGACTGATGGTTGTATTTTTAGGCTGTCTAAGGAGTATAAAAATAGTTCCTCAAATCATCATGCTTGTTGCCAACAGAAAAAAAATATTTGTCGCATGAAGAAAAGAAGCGGTTCTCAGGCCATTTTGAATTTATGCACAAGAGGTAACTGTGGATCAAGTGACTGTGTATCAAGATGGAATCCAGCACTGTGCGTGTGTCCAAAGACAACTATTGATCACAATGATAGTCTCACAACAATCTAAAGTGAGCCTAAAATCCACAGAGATTATCATCATATAATCTATTACCTGTCAAAGTCTTGGAAGACAGGCTTGGAAAGAAGCCTCCTCTGTGCAGCCTTCTCCCTCATGCGGTGCATGGCAGCGTCCACAACGCTCTTCCAATCCTCCGGCGCCTGGGTATCCCAGTGGATGGTGCCTGGTTTTGCCATCTGGAAGACTTCTGTGGAGGGGACCGCGTGGGTTGGGGTCTTCTCCAGGCCTTTCTGGGTGAAAGCTGCAGGAAATGTCGGCAAAAAAAAAAGGATACACAGTATAAGTTGTAGAGCACCTTAAAGTTTTCAGAATCAGGTGTTCCTACTTCATGCTGTTACATTCAGCATAGCCAGAGACATTTGGGATTTCTTTGGGTTTTTATAATAGTAAAATGTAGTATCAAGTCCAGTGGTTGAGTGACCCTCCCTTTTTAACAAGACATTTTGGGTCCAAATCCTTTGCGATGCTCCAATGTTGTGCCCTTGGGAAAGGTACTTTTTTTTTTTTTTTTTTTTTTTTACTCAATGGTCACCTCGTACAAGGCCTGAAGGCCACTCAATGTTACGGGTTACATGATTGGAACTGTAACAGCAACTCTTCGCCCTAGGTCAGAAACATCATGATTGAGACCAGCCCAATTGCTCACTATGAGTGAGGACTAACTGACCCAATAGGCGAAGCAGGGGTTACGAGGGCTGCTCGGGAGATTCCCTACCCCTATTTTGGCCGGAATGGTTTGATCCGCTCGGGTGGATGTTCGCACATGTGGCGGGTTCTTTAACGTGCATAGGGTATGACTCTCCCCATACACGGGACCTCCATTTAACGTCCTATCCGAGGGACGACTCATTTTTCACTTGAGTAAAGTGAGGAAAGTCGTGTAAAGGGCCTTTCCCAAGGGCACAAGACCGGCAACACGGCATGCGGATTCGAACCGGCGACCTCTCGGTCACGGGCCGAATACACTACCACTGTGCTACGCGGCCCCACGAAGGTGAAAATTAGTACCAACCTTCTGATAGAGAGGACATTAAATGGAGGTCCCATGGTTGAGGAGAGGCACTCTTTGATTATGTTAAAGAACCCACCACACTCATGGAAAAGATCCCAGTGTGAGTGGATCAAACAAGTCTGCCTTGGTATGCAGCTTTTACTGCTCAGAACAAACCTGGTGTATTGTAATACCATGAGCCGGTTTACCGGGTGTGTAATACAAAGGAATGAGTACTGTAGATCTAAATGCAAAAATGTTTGCGGTGGCTTTATGTTTGCGGTTTTTGCGAGGCAGTAACCTAATTGTAAAAACCCACCTGATTCGATCTCATCATGGAAGCGAGTCCACACCACCTTGTCAGGCTGTTTGGGGTCGGTGTAATGCTCCGCCAACGCAGCGAACTGGTCGTTTGGCAGATCAGGGAAACCCATCAAGCAAAGGCCCCTCCGGAAGATCGGCTTTGTGATCGAACCGCTCCGCAACGGGTCAAAGTCCTGGAAGAATTCCGCCACCCGGATACGGTTGACGACCGCGTGATGGCGGATGCGTGAGATCACCTCACCGAGGTTGACATGGCCGGTGCTGATGGGAAGGGACGGGACGTCCGGTTCGGGGCTGACCATTGGTTTGGGCGTCTCTTTGTCGACTGTGAAGCCTGTGAATTCTGTCAAAGGAGAAATACGACATTTGGACTGTTGCTCAAACACGCAAGATTCTTAGAGACTAGAATAAGGTGAAAAATCATGATGGTGTTGCTGGGAAGGGATCGGACCTCTGGTTCGGGGCTGACCATCGGTTTCGGCCTCTCTTTGTTGACTGTGAAGCCTGTGAATTCTGTCAAAGGAGAAATAGGATGACATTTGGACGGGGGCTCAAAACGTAAAAGATTC
The DNA here is from genome assembly GCA_019207045.1 of Branchiostoma floridae x Branchiostoma belcheri. NCBI lineage: Eukaryota > Metazoa > Chordata > Leptocardii > Amphioxiformes > Branchiostomatidae > Branchiostoma > Branchiostoma floridae x Branchiostoma belcheri. The sequence continues at coordinate 11,114,371 of CM033024.1, read as the reverse complement.
TAGAATAAGGAAAAAAATTATGACGGTGTTGATGGGAAGGGAAAGGATTTCTGGTTCAGGGCTGACCATCGGTTTGGGTGTCTATTTGTTGACTGTGAAGCCTGTGAATTCTGTATATGACATTTGGACTGTTGCTCAAAATGGGAAAGATTCTAGAATAAGGAGAAAAACCATGATCAGATACTGTTAGTATTTTTGAGTGCCTATAAGTAATGCTAATCAGTAAAACTACATGTACATGCATTTCTTATCATTTGCTTCTATGCTTCAGACACATTGACAAAGACCAAAGAACTTACTAATAGAAACATCTATAAACAATACAAAGTAAACAAAAAATAAGAAAACAAGGCTTAGCATGACTTAATAGAGAACTGTAGCTTAAGACAATGTCTCATTTCTACCTTTATCGACGGCTTGTACGAAGGCAGGGTAGTTGACGTCTCCGCTGATGGGTTCCTCGAATTTCCGACAGAGCAGCTTGAAGTCCGGAGGGTTGATATTCAGGCTCAGGAAATGCAGGATGCGGCCAAACTGGGACTTGGTGACATTACGGGTGTATGCAATGCCCTGGGAGTAAGGAGAGCAGAAGTGAGCACAAGCATGAAATTTTCACACTGCAAAGCTTAGTGAACTATGTTTTCACGACCAAACAGCTAACAGAGATGAATAAAAAAATTTGAAGATGACAAATAAAAGGAAATAAAAAACAAACACTTTCCTAGTAAAACCACATTCTGGTGCTTACCCGATCGTAGTCCTTGAAGTAAGGGTACATCATGAGCCGCCTCTTGCGAGCCGTTTCTCTCATTTCTTCCAGAACCTGTTGTACTCTGTCCTCCTCCTCTGGCGTCAGTGGGTTCAGGGACTACATAGTTAGGCAAGGGAGGCAGAAATTAGTTAGGCAAAATCACAGCCTGCTCTTCCCTAAGGGCCAAGGTGACAACTGAATGGACTGGGCCCTGTTCTGCCTAACTTTACAGGTACTTCCCCACCCGGTTGCCCACATTTGGACTGTTACTTATTTAGCTAACCTTGTCCAAAACTATTTATGAAAAAGTTATAGAAAAGTACTGTTCATGAAAAATTTATGATGGCCCCATAATGTCAACCATCCATCCAAGTCCCAACTTACCAATTTGAACTCAAATGAACAAACCCTTGCTGCAGTGATCACTAAATACTGAGATCTATTATTTTCCCTAACTAGTGCGATGAAAGCCATCTTTAAAGATGAAAGATAGCATGTGTGACAGTTTCCTAACCTTTTGTTAGCTTTTTCCAGACGATTTGATTTTGTGGCACTAATTTGATCCTCGTAGGCCTCCTTGGTTTTTCCATTAAACTAATCCTTCCCAATCCTAGATACATGCACTCATTAGGAAACAGTATGTAACAGGAAAGGAAATTACTTATAAGCTCTGAGGAGCATGGAGGTATGTCTTCTGTATTTAAGAAATACATTGTACCTTCTTTATGTTATTTGTTCGAGCAATGACCTTTTATGAAAGCCCCTTGGTTCAAATGAGTCACCTGAAGGAAGCTCGGAGGAACATGCAGGTATGTCTTTTGTATCTAAGAAACTGACTCCCATTTTAGATGACTACACACCTTCTTTAGCGGTTATTAGCTTAGGTGAGTTACCTGATAAAAAGCTACGTCGATAAATATTAGACATCCAGGTAATACGATATGCCAAAAAGCACTTAAGCAACTGGATATGACTTTCTATTACCTTCTTTCAGCTTTGTCTTACCCAAGTCTTTAATGTTTCCTATTGGACATCTAAAATTGTCTACATTTATAGTTAGGATATGAAGACCACCAGTTTCTTCCAGATCACTTTAAATTAGTAACACTGACGAAAGACAGTGGATATTATCTGAAACATCTGACCGTTTCCAAAACCATATCCAGTTGTTTGAGTAACTACTTTTTGGCAAATGATAACAAGCATTATAATGTTAAATCCCTTACCCTTGTCAGAGCCCCGCGGGGAGGTCGGATGGGGTCCACAGTCGGCTTCTTCTCCAGGTCAGGCACATTGTATGCTGTACAAATGTAGAAAACAAACACATTAAATTTTCCTTCAGTGTCTCAGCACAATGAACAACAACAATAAGGCATTGTGTAAGGGCGTTTGGCTCAAAGACTAGAGGTCCTGGGTTCAAACACCCTGATATGCTCCGACCTTGCGCCCTTGGGAAGGCACTTAACACAAATGTTCGCACTTCACACAGGTGAAAATGAGTACCTGGCTTCGGTTTGGTACGTCCATCAGATAGCATTTTGAATGGAGGTCCCATGTTTGAGGAGAGCTATAACTTGAGTACATAAAAGAACCCACCACGCTTGTCAAAAAAAGTTAGGGTCCTTCCCCATGTGACTCAGTGGATCAATTATATCTGTCTGGCTATGCAGCTTGTGCTCCTCAATGTGATGCACCATAAGCTGATTTACCAGGTATGCGATACAAAAGGTGCAAATACAAACAAGCAATACAGGTAGTGGAAGCTTACTTATAGCCTGCACACAAGCATAACTGAAGATTGGTTCATATTGTGTAGAAAGAATCATGGCTTTCTGTACATATGCATGTGCTGGTACATTTTCCCCTCATTTACAAATCTCTTCTGTTATTCCTTCCATTATGCATTACTTCAAGAGACCATTCATTGCCTCAGGAGATAAAACTAATGGAGGAGTCCAAGTACAACAACGTCCGAAACAGGAATACCAGTAAGTTAGATAATGACGAAGCGTCGCATTAACAGGAACAAATTGCTCTCCCAGCGCAGCGAGGCTTTTGTGACATGGAGGATGTAATTGTTTGTGCACCACCGCTGCAATTTGATGATGCACCGATGATGGTAATTATGACAAAGAGAGCTACACGAAGCAGCAAATGTGTCATAGATATCGCGGTGAATTTCAAAATCTCTAATTAAAATTGCCACCCCTGGTGCCTTAATTCCCCAGAAAGCAATTCTGAGACTATGAGATCTTCATCGCTGACAGGAAGATGCATTTGATGATCCTCCACAACCTGCTACACTGCACCAGAATTTTCCCGTTGACAAGATAGGCCATGTGGATTTTAATATATGGATGGCATCTGCATGTGTATCAATATTTGTGTGTCCCCTTTCCCAAATAAAAAAAAAAAGAATTTTGAACACACTGTTAATCGTACAAAGCAGCCAAAGTCAATTCCAAGTTCAAAGAAGGTATGAAAAAACAAAGATGAAGAATCTGCTTCTTGGTACTTTGAGTGTCATATGTTCAACCTTCCCGACCACCTAGAAATAGTCATGCAGATTTCATAACAAAGGCAACTTTTTTTTTTTCATTTGGCCTCAAGCATCGGTTTTAGGATTCCAGACAGTGTCTTCCATACAATCAAATCAACATGGTCTTATAATATTTTGTAGGAAAAGAATTATGTGCCTTTTCGAACAGAAGCTAGCCTGCAGTCCTATAACATATGGTCTTAAGTTCTTACTTAGTTGTTATCTTGTCTAGTCATTAATCATTTGATCGTAGACAGCGGAAAATGCATTCTACATAATAAACAGATGTAATTACATATTGTATACAAATTAGGTTGTTAGGAAGTATTAACTAATGAGTCATAGAATTAATTTCATTTCCTGACAAGTTTATCTATATCTGTAATAAACAACAACAATATTGTTAGGTATATTAAAAGGCAGACATTTGATTCAAAATAAAATTGTCATTCGTATTTACGACTGGGTTAATATGTTTGTTCGTGATAAACAACAACAATATTGTTAGGTAATTAAAGGCAGACATTTGAGTCAAAATAAATTTGTCATTCATATTTCCAACTAGGTTATAATTGTTTGTGATAAGCAAGAGTGATAAGTACTTGGTATATTAAAAGGCAGACATTTGAGTCAAAATAAGATTTGTTGTTCCCTGATTTCATAAAGGAAATAACAGGGGAGAGATTTGCAAATCAGTCAGTTCTGTAATTGAAGACTGATAGTTTCTCATTTAACGTGGGATGATACGACAATCCTGGGAGCAAAAAGAATTGCTGTGAACTAATTGGATTTGTTTATTCTGGGACAACAGGGAGCCTTAAAAACACAATAACTCATGAGTCACATGACCTCAGAGGGAAGAAAGTTTAAGAATGCTAAGTAGTACCATTTTAGTTACCAAAATATTTACTTTCAATCAAATGTGAAAGTTTTTAAATATCTGTTCTTAAATAACTTCATGTCATAAGATCTGTGGCTTAATTTTGCATCCATTCTATTTTCTTTCATTTAATGAGGTATTGAAATCAAACCCACTAACAACTATTTTAGATAACAGTAGCACTAGTTGACGATTTTCATTTTACCCTAATGTTTATCTAATTATTGTAAGTATGCTATACCTTTATATTAATATCATTATTTCCTTTTTGTGTATACTCGAAATTGGACTGCAGGTGTGAATGTGCGATTAAGTTATCATCATTATGTTGTTTATCATTTGCCAGTGTTCTAGCCAGCCTTAATTTTTTCGTAAGGCAGAGAACTCTGTTGAGCGCCACGGTGCTTCTGTCTGTATGCATGAGATCGTCGCCAGTTGCCAGCAGGGGTTCAAAAAAATCTAAATGAGCTTTGCTGCAAACTTCTGCTGATTTCCTGGACATCCTTACAAAATTCTTGAAAAGTCGAAGTTCTTTTTACAGGCCCATTTCTGTCCATTAAACGGATGGAAAGCACAAAATTTTTGTCCATCCTTAGTGGCAAAATGTCGTCAAAGGATGGAGGGACGGGTGCTGACTAGAAAATAAATAAATAAATAAAATGCAACTAAAATGCAACTAAAAAAGAAAAAAAAAAGAATGGTCACCATTCTCCATGAGGTCGCAAAACTCCCTGTATCTGACTCTTCCATCGTCTGTCTTGTAGTAGTCCGCAAGTTTCTGGATTTCCGTTCGCGCCAGGTTCGCCTCCTTCCCGACCGCCAGGGCGAGGCCGCACACGAACTGGTTCTCTGTGATGATCCCGCTCCGAAGCTTGTCGTGGTCGCGGAAGAACTCGATGGTGCGGATGCCGTTCTTGTACACGGCCTTGCGGATTTTCTCGAAGAGCTCCCGAATGACGGGATCTGCCGGTGGCTGAAAATTGAGAGAAAAGATCAGGTAAATGAAGTTAACAGTATCATCATACAATATAGAAGCAAGACACAAAGTTATATATCTGCTAGGAGATTACATATTTTTTAGCGTCACGAAATCTTTTTTGAAGGGCAAATTTTGCTGGTAGACCCAGCTTGGTTCAATTGATATCTTTACATGAAGATTTTGTCCATCATGGAGGATGGAATGAGCAAAATTTTTGTTCGTCCCCAGCAGCAAAATTCCGTCAAAGGACGGACGCTGGCTGGCTAGAACCCTGTGTCTGAACCCTACCTCTGCTGGCCACCATCCGTAGGTGGGGAGAGGATCCGATGGTGGGCTGATGCCCGGATCCCTCAGGTCCTCAGCTATCTGCTCCAGGTCATGGTGCAGGTTCAGGTAGTTACACAGGCCCGGTCTGTCAGGGTCAGCATAGCGACAGGCCAGTAGGTACTTCTCCTCGTCTGTGATGTCAGGTGGTCCGGGGAAACTGCGGTAAAACTGCGGGAGAATATAGAGTCTTAGTTTACAAATGTCCTGCTGAATGTTCTCATCCCAAATCTGTTCAACATATGCATGATTCATCAACTCTATCTGTGTGTGTGTGTGAGTGTGTGTGTGTGTGAGTGTGAGTGTGTGTATGTGAGTGTGTGTGTGTGTGTGTGTGTGTGTGTGAGTGTGTGTGTGTGTGTATGTGTGTGTGTGTGTGTGTGTATGTGTGTATGTGTGTGCATGTGTGTGCGTATGTGTGTGTGTGTAGTCGACCAGCATAACTCCAGAATGCCTCCAGATGGATTGTCTTGATATTTGGTATGTTTTTCTTTCTATTCTTGTTTGTTTGCTTGTTTGTTTTATTTGGATCACCATTAAAGTTTGTTACATATTGTTTCACTATACTACCTGGATTCTGTTACAATGCATGTACAATCAAATGAAATGTCTCAGCAAAGGCCCTCTGGCAGCTTTCTTACTTAATCCTAGAAATCCTAATAAAAAACCCTGTATTTTTCCTTCAATGGTCACCAGGTTACAAAATTCAATTGACAGAATATAACAAGCCATTGCAAAAACGTCTACATAAATAAGAATTGAACAGCATCTCTTCTCCTTAAGTCAGAAAAATCATGCTCGAAACAAACTTAAAGTGGACGGACTAATGCAATAGGAGAAGCAGGGGTCGCGAGGGCTGATCAGTAACAATCCCTACCCCATTTTATCATCACTTGAACCTACCTGGCTCTCTGTGACCACCCCTTTATGGTGCCTGTCGAAGTCCTCGTAGGAAGTCCTGAGGTTGATGCCGTGGTACTTGTAAAATGGCTGCATTCTCTCCAGGATGTCCCTGACGCGCTGCAGGGAGCCCGGGCTCAGTGGGCGCAGGGAACGCTGCGTACCCAGGAATTCCACAGGGGTGTGGGTCAGAGCCTGGGGAGTCGGGGTCATGAAGTTGGGATCAAAGGCTGAAAAAGAAGTTTAAAAAAAAGTTGAAGTGTCACTGACGAAAATTAGTGGATGCTAGTTGAAATGTCTGACCATTTCCCAAATCATATCCAGTAGCTTTAATAACTGCTTTTTGGCATATCTTTTTACTAGTACCTGGATGTCTGACCTTCATCGACCTATCAATTATATGATAGGGTAAGATTTGTCTTATGCAAAGACAACACCATTTGGCTTCCCTTATAGTTATAGTATTGTTGAAGAGTAAAAAAAGAACAACCTACATCTGCTTGGGTTTTGGACCAGGTCATTAACACAATCATACTGCACGTACAATACCATAATATGATTATACTTGCTCTGTAGTATTGTGTGCAAGAACGAAAATCAACAAAAAAAGCTAAAATTTTTGCAAAAACTGCTGTCATCTAACATAAGCTCTGATTGGCTACTGACAGGAGAAGAAAGAAAAGAACACACCGGCAATAACAATATTCTTAACATAATTACCACTAACTATAAGACAGTAACTATTACCGCAATTTTCATTTGAAATGTGCTTATTATTATCATGCCACATCTCTTTCTGGGAACAAACAGTCAGGTAATTTCGAAGAAACGAATTAGAGTCTATCAATCCTCGTTATGTTCTAATTCCTTCACCTACAGGTAAGCCTAATAAGTCCCAATTAAGCCCCTAATATTGCAGCATAATTGGCAAACAATTAGAATATAAATTACACGTCTTCCCCGTTGCAGTTAATGTGGAGAAGGATTCCCCCAGTGTAGGTGAGATATTGCAATGACATTCATATAACTCGGAGGGCGTGTCACTTCGATTTTCTGCCTAGGTAACCTGCTAAGGAAACCCATTTTGAAGATTACACTACAGATACTTCTGGGAAGGTTTGACATTTCAATGTTTTCTGTTACTGAGTTTTTTCCATTAGAAACATCTTCCACTAGTCTTCCGGATCAATAATGGTTCATTTAGCCATCCACACTGGAGGTGACTCTATGGTAAAGCTAGTTCACTTTTATCCGAGGGGAAACCTATATCCGTTGTTTTTAAAACAGGATTATTTAGCTATATCTAGCCGATGTACGGTGGTTTCAAACTACAATATTTCGAAAATATTGTAATTTGAAACGACTTTCCGATCCCCAAATACCATGTTTTGAATACGCGGATAAAGGTGAATTTGCGGTAAAGGCTGTATATGACAAGTTCTCAGACTTTGTCATACAGTAGTCGGTGTCCCAAAGATATTCGTCCTGAAGCCCTATCTGCCACCAAAGAGACTGGAAAATCTAGGTTTAACTATTTCTGTTCCCTGCAAAAACTTATAATTCATTTAAGTTCATTTATCTATTACATCTATCCGTGAGGTACCTATTTCGTTTTTTTTTTTAAAACAGGATATCTTGGGATATCAAGTTGACGGAAGGTGCAATATTTTGAACATAGCTGCAATATTTTTAAAATAGTTTTTAGATATTACAATTTGAAACCACCATCTGTTGACTTGATATCCTGAAATACTGTAAATGCATTTAAGTTCGCGGGGATTTAATTTCGCGGTAGCGGGAAAAATGACTTTTCGCGGTGGATTTAATTTCGCGGTAACACCATCTACTGCAATCTAATACCTTAATAGAAAAATGTTTGCGGTGGATTTAATTTCGCGGTAAAGTGGTCGACGCGAAAACCGCGAACATTAATCCACCGCGAACATTTCTGCATTTACAGTACCCCGTTTTGAAAAACAAAAAGATATATGTTACCATTGCAGACATCGTAAAAGGCTGACCATACTTCTACAATAAACACACAAATTTGACAACATTTTTATAACACATATGACGGAAAGTTGAGCCGCATTAAGGGATTTCATAGAAGCCAGGATCCTTCTTACAGATGAGGTTCTACTGAGAAGGGATTATCCATAATACTAGTACTTCCTTTATCCACTAGTAATTCCTTTTCTGGGAGATGCAGTTTTCGGACCATCTTTGCACAGGAATTACACAATTTCAAAACGTAACCGGGTGAACAAGTTACATATAACAATTAGCAACTTTTCAGTGTTAGCATTAAGTTTTTTTTATACAACACTTTTATCATAATATCAATATAAATGTTTCTGTATGAAAGCATATTAAAACAGAAAAAGTGTTACATTTTCCTACCACTGGTAGTAGTAGAACTGCAGGTCTGTTTATCAATTTCTATCATCAGAATACTCTCAAAAGTTTGGATTTATTTCTACTTTACTCCAGTCACCTTTCTCCACTTTTCATTTTTTCCTATAATACGAAAAGTTCCCAAGAGTCAAGAGCAAAGACATGATAAAGTATGGCTGACTTTGAACTGAGGTCTTATGCAGAAACTCAGTTATGTTCAATGCGGGAGGAAAAGATATCACAGGACACAATATACTTCCATCAGATGACAGACGTATACCTTCCTTATCTATATCCAGAAGGATGTAGCAAATGTCTCCCTAACTTGTACGGTTATCATTTTAAGATGAGTATCTGTAATGTCCGAGTGCTCCCAAGGCATGGAGTATCAATCTTCCTTTTGCTGCCGTTTCCATGCCAGCTTTACGGCGCTCTTCCTGTTATATGCGACTGTCCAAAGCAAGGATTTACAGGCTACAGATAGCCGTGTGTGGAGACTGCAAGAAGAATGTGGCGCCGGAGGAAATGCTTCATTGATGGGGCAAATGTACGGAACTTTAAAAGAGAGCCCTTTGGCAAGGCTTTCAGCCGCGTGAGCTATTGGGAACTTCTATCTATAGCAAAGCTGATAGGATTAAATCACTGCGTAAGGTACGACATCTCTCGTGGCTTGTTATTGCAGCTCCACCAGTAAGTACAATACTTGTAAATGGATGGGCAGAAGGATGATTGATGGTTTGGGATGCTGCGTGAAAGGTACAGGATTTTCTGTGAGCATGGATTCTCCATTTCACATCTTTGGTAAATGCCCGCACAGAGCAGACAACATCAACGCTATCTTCTGTTGGCCTTTCCATTGGCAACAAAAATATATCAAACGCAAGTACCATATTGTCCTATTGTGGGTTCAACAAAAGTTCTCGAAGAAAAGTTTCACGCTAGAATCGAAACATTTAGGAATCCTGTTTATAATATGCATTTTGAAAACATGGACCTAATTCATCAGTTCCATGAATGCGTCTTCCTGGGCAGTTTGACTGTGTATGTTCAGTATGATCATTACATTGCCACAGTGCTTAGATACTGTACCCATGCTGTGGTGAAAACATACTCATTTGTTTCATTTTCTATGATTTTAATTATATGTCATTTGATTTGCTTATTTTAAAACATGGTTCATGATGCAAGATATTGCATGGAATCTTGATGAGGAGACGTGGCAATGCTGTTCATTTGATTAGAAAGTCACCTTGTGTTAACATAAGTTCACCTTTATCTGCAAGGTAACCTATTATCGTTGTTTTTAAAAATAGCCTATTTTGGGACATCGTTTCAACGGACTGTGGTTTTGAATTTTACTATTTTCAAAATAATTGCAGTTATTTGCAAAATACTTCAACTTCCGTCGACTTGATATTCATAGTACATACCCTGTTTCAGATATAACGAATATAGATAACTCCACGATTAAGGTGAACTAGCATTATACAATATTTAGATAGGATCTACACAGCATTGTTGTCACAGTCAACCCACATCCCTTGCTTTTCAGATTTAAAAAAAATTCATCTGTAAATATTTACTCTGCTTTCCTGGACATGTATCATATGCATCTGTATGATTTATTGGCTTTTACTGCCTTCGCATGATGGAAAGCTAGGCTTAGGCTTGTCAAGCAAGGTTGTGGATAATATGTTGAGATCCAGAAGGAAATATTGTAATTTTATGTTGTTTCATTTCATTTTCATTTCTATTTATCAAAACTGCAGGGCGGTAAATTGTAACAGGACAATACAGTCGACAACCCAGGCAGCATTGCTGATGTTGGGTGCTAATATCTTACATGTACAAAATGTACATACATCAGCCGAACATTCAACATACATTGTGCTATCAACCTTGTGCTGTTGATACCCAATGTATGCTTTCAATTTAGAATCTTTTTTTAAGCATCAGAAAAAAACACTTTCCAAATAACGCTAACATTGACCTTTATCCATAGGGTAACCTTTATTTGTTCTTTTTAAGAACAATGTATTTAGGGAAATCAAGTCGACAGATGATGGTTTCAAACTGCAATATTTTTCAGATAGTACAATTTGAAACTACGGTCCATCGACTTAATATCCCTGTAAACCCTGCTTAGCAACACAACGGATATAGGTTACCCCGCGGATAAAGGTGAACTAACGTTAGATAGTTCAACTGACCTTGATCAATGGCATCTGTGAAGAGCCTGTAGTTGACCATGCCCTCCCTCTTCAGGTCATACTTGTCCAGAAGCATGACCTCATCCTGCGGGGTCAGCTGGATGCCGAGGTTCTGGTCCAGACAGCGCTTGAACTGGGAGGCTGTATGGTGCGGAAGGCAGACACCCAAATGTTAGCAATTCAGGAATAATTGACACTCAATCATGGCGGGTGAAAGGTTTAAGCCATGTTCTACTAAGGTTCCAGCATAAATGATTTTTTTTTCAAGCAAAAAGGAGCAGTACAATGTGTCACTGCTATGGCTTGAATGTTGAGTCATAATAAGTACAATTCTGGGTAAGTGTACATTGGGTCTATTATGTGAAGAGGTTTGATGCCTGGGGCTAGCAAAACTCTCAATGATTAATTCTAAAAGTGTACAAAATGTGTACAAAGTGTGGAAGGGAACATCCATTGGGGTGCTGACATCGCATTGCCAAGTCTAATACATTTTGTACTTGGATTCAGTGGCATCTCCAGTTCAGCAATACAATTTCATATCCTGTGCACTTTCTTTGGTGCTATACCAATCACTTGAAAGAAGTAAAATTCAATGTCAATGCTATATTTTACTTTGTAAACATTCTAGAGCAATAAAAAACATAAAAAGGACCTATCAGTGAGCTCTTGTAGAAAAAATAGATTTGATTACCGACATGACTATTTGTCATGGCAAATGAATTGCCTAACAATCAGTATGGGGGCATATTCATTCTAACATTGCAGATGGTTGTATGACGAATTGTTTTGATTAAACATAATCCAGTCTGGCAAAAAAAAACAGGATTAAGCGTGTTGCTTCCGGTTAGCGCTGATTACATTTTGTCCATAATCGTAGAACACCGTTTACAACGACGAATCCCGCCCAGCCTCGGGCGGAATGAATTGTCCTCACCTGACTGAGTTATCGGTAAGCCGTCAGGTAATTTCCAGTTTTTCTCCTCGATTCATTTCGCTGCGATACAGGGTCAAGGCTCATTTGGAGAAACGGAGCAGCGTAATTAGACAAGATTAATTACACCAATCTCTGTCCCTGACACAGTACAAGGCAAGCTTCCAGAAATTGACTTTGATTCCATTACGATGTTCAGGAGGGAGACGGAATTCGGAAGTTTGTCTGATATTGTCCCTGACAGGACCTAAATTTACACGGGCAAAAGTATCGATCCTCGTTGACAAGCGGTGCGTAAGCGTCGTGCAGAGCTATAAAAGAAACCAAAGATGATAGTTGCTCATCTGGAACATTCCTATACAGATGATCCACCCTGAATGGCGTTCACATCGGTTTAGGAAAACGGTTTTGAAAATGATTAATCATGATGCATGGAATGCGCCGGGCGCTGTGGCCAAAATATTGATCAATATTGAGTTTTCTGCCCTCCAAAATTGCACACAAACTCTGACATATCATGAGGAAAGCAGATGGATTTACAAGGCTGCGGGTTTTAGAGGCAAGGAAAGGAAGCCTGCTGGCCATGACATTTAGCAGGCCCCACATATATATACACACATGTAATGAATATCACACTACATAACTTCAGTGTAGTGTATCTCTTTCGGAGATATCAAATTGTGCCTATGGGAGTAAAGCATGTCATCTACAATATCTAGTGCAATTGCCCACTGTCACATTGAGAATAGATTATAGGTTTTTTTTGCAGGACCTGTCGAGAAGTGATGGATGGATTGCAGGTTTCACATGTAGCAGATTCAATTGATATCTTTTGTAATATTGCAAAAAAGGACAGTGCTGGCAAAGGTTATTGCTTTATCATCTGACAAACATCCAGCTAACTAAGAAATATCCAACTTTACCGATATAACCTTTAAATGTAAGTAAGTAAGTTATAAGTCTTCAAATACCAATGGATCATGCTGTTTGTCATTCTATATTGTGTTATTGAGTCCTATGGCCAAACTTAACTCTGTATCTTGTAAATAAGATGATAACGTTACATGATTTCCTGAGCAAATATAGTCAAAACTGCCAAAGGAGACCACTCAGGGGACCAACAAAAAATGTCTATGTGGACAGGTGGTCAATTAGTCAATGGGGAAAATGTATGAATATATGTATCTGAGGGACCGCGGAAAAGTGCATGGTCACATTTTTAGTAGAACTACTAGAAGTTATTGCGTGAACGAGCTTGACTGTACTCCAACCAGTAAAGCACAAAGAAAACAAAACGATCCATCCAGACACTCTCGAGTTATTGTGTTGACCGACGGACATACACACAGACAGACACACACACAGAAACACAAATGTTCCCACAAAGCATAACCTTCTTGGTGAAGGTAATAAAACAAAAACAAACAGCATAGAACGGATAAGCCAAATGTGGAGTATAACATTTAGGATAATATTCATTGCTTTTTCTGTTGGGTCTATTAATTTTAAATTGCTGCACAAGAAAGCCCCACAGAGGGTAGGGTCCAGCGGTGCTAATTCACCTGTAGTGTTAACCCTTAATAGTGTCACGGAAATGCCAGAGGTGGGCCGACCCCACTGAAATATTTAAACACTACCTGACATTGTTTTCCACTCCGTCAAGGACATGCTGCCCTTGGGAACTCCCAGATAAAGTGAACTTTAGCTGCGTGGATTAGGGACAAAGCAAGGGATTTTATCATGTTGCTAGGTAACATTAGCGGATAAAGGGAGGTAACAATCATGGTGGTGGGATGGAATGGAACAGAGTATCTAGGAGAAATTACAGATGATGGCAAAACTTATCTAATACAGGCATCCCTGATTCAACTCAAAAATTTTCGGGAGAGGTACAGTTAGGAATGTTACAAAGAGTAGAGGAAAGGAAAAAAAGATATGTGATGACCTGTATGAGGCTAAGAAAAAAACGACTTTGGTATAACCACGAAAGGATTTTGTGACTAAATGTAACACTGAAAATGAGGGGAAATGCCACCCTACATGTTTTGTTGGGAGACAAAAAAAAAGCCTGATTAAAACCCCTTATTATGTAAAAAAAAATGAAAAATGAACAGAGGCTTGGAGCTTTATTCTTTCCTTTATACTGGACTCAATTTCAGTTTTCATAATTCTGCTTGATACATTAATAATGGAATATCAAAAAACGGTGAATTTAAAGCGATCTACCAATGTAGCATCAGTATTTCTGTGGAGGGCACACTTCAGGAACTCAGGTGTTCAAGAGTCTTGTGGAGGATGTGGCAACACCATTGACATTGTTTGTAAGCTTGACAAAATGAGTGATTCATGTTGAAAAAAGATTTACAATAATTCTCAGGTGCTGTTATATACTGTGCCTTTGGACTGCCCTTTAGCTCTACACACATCACAGATATTACACAGCCAAGAATGCAGACACATTTACGAGACGAGAAAAGTGCTTTGTGTTACCGCTCTGCTTTACACTCCTTTAGGCTCCATCAATATTCACTACTGCACTCACATTTAGCACCACAAAAAGAAAGATGTGAATTCGGAGACATTTTCAGACATGAAAAGCACTACCTGTAAGCAGACGGTCTGACCTCTGCCCCAGCCAAAGCATCACGGTGAAATTGCACATCGGACAATGCGAGTATCGAGCTGACCAGCGTTCCCAAAGGCCCACGCAGATCCGTGCAACATTATGTCATGCCTCCAGGATCATTTTTGATATCAGACCCGTTGGAGCTGCGCCAGAGTTGGCAATTTGTATTGTGCACCTGCTACAAGTATATACAAAAGCCCCTCCGCCCCAACCAGCCATACAGTGTACTGATGACAAACGATTATTGTTTTACATTCTGGGAACTCTAGGACGGCTATAAAGCTCTCCTCCTATCCAGAGCACCACATAATTACAACATCAATCCCTTCCTGCTGGTACAACTAGAGTAGTGCCTAGCGGGGAATTCACAGGGCTTCTAGTCATTAAAACAAATGAAATTTGACTGAATAATGACTGATCAGCCGCTAACGAGCTTGTTGCAATCCTCTAGGTTAACTGCCGCTCGTTTGCCCTCTCCCGTGGCATGGAAGGGGAGCTTGAAGCACAGGCGCTGGCCAGTGATTCTGGACCGGGGTGTCGTTTGTAATGGACTATCAAAGCAACTACAGCGTGATAGATTGGGTCTCATGACAGATGAGTTTTTGAGGTAGATCCAAAGAGTATCAATTTATGTTAGGGGGAAAAATACTGTTTTTGCTGGTGGGCTGGTGAAAGTAAATCCCTGCGAACTTAAATGCATTTACAGTATATCAGAGCCTGCAATGGACTGGCTACCTTGACCCTTTCATTGGTAAACCCCTGGGCCCAAATGATTATAGATAACAAATACCATAACAAAGTGGTGACAAATCACTCTTGGATGCCTTTCTCTGGAGGCAATGGCTAAGGACCATTTAAAGAATTACCGGTATCCATTTTATCAATTTTCTTACAGTATCTTCAACTTCGTTGTATAAGTTTTGAGACAGAATTCCACCACCTTGAAACTGAATTCTCTTTTGTTGAACTAAACTGATTGTTATCCACAAGCTGTTAACAATCGAGTAGAGGAGTCAGATTGGGGCTCTTCCTGAAGAGTTAACTGCTTTGTAGTTTGTTTGTTTTTAAAATCAGGTTCGTAGCCGTAGAGCCTGATGTTAGCAGCCCATAGGGATAACTTTACCAGCATTTCTTCTCTGGCTATAAACAAAGCCACGGCACCCAGGTCCACTGTTCCCCGTGACCACAACCCGAACCCTGCCACGCGCCAGAACAACAGAGGGTTGGTCGTCCTGCCCTACGTGAAGGGCGTCTCGGAAGACCTCCGTAGGATTTTCACGAGCCATAGCATACAAACCTGTTTTAGACCTACGCGAACCCTACGACAGTCACTGGTGGCACCAAAAGACAAAACAAAGAAGGAGGATAAGTGTGGCGTAATATACCACATCCCGTGTCAGGGAAGAAATACCCGTGGTCCCTGCCAAGAATCATACATTGGGGAAACTGAGCGCTCGCTCAAGACTAGGTTCTTGGAGCACAGGAGAAAGAGTTCGGCCTCGTCGGAGGTATCACAACACATTCATATTGAGTCACCGGGACATTTCATCAGCTTGGACAAAGTACAAATATTGGACACCGAATCGGATTACTTTGCGAGGGGGGTAAAGGAGGCCATCTACATTAGAGCACATCAACCGACACTCAACAGAGATGGGGGCCGATATCGTCTGCCAGGCATTTATGATTCGTTACTCGAATCACGTGTCTCTAAGTCACGTGATCAGAGTAACTGAATCATCACTCCTGAAGAAGGTCGACGGAAGTGCGACTGAAAATTCGAGGTGAGAATAATTTGTGTTGTACTACAGTTGAAAAACTTCAATAAGCATTTCTTCTCCTTAAAGTCAGAAACATCAAGCTTTAAGGCAAGCTTGACTTCACTGACTCAATAGGCGAAGCAGGGATTACGAGGCTGCTTGGGAAATTCCCTACCCCATTTAGTGACTTTGTTTCAAAGTATGGGTAATGATGAATGTTTAAAACACTTGGTTGGCACATGGACTAACTTACTTATTATTCTCCTCATCCCTGTAGAGACGTAAGGCCACGACTTTTGTCTGTCCTACACCGCAGTCTGAGCTGATTGTCGGGAGAGCCCAAACATTATTTCGCAGTATGACGATTTTGCGGTGGAGAGGCCACGGCCAAAACCCCAATCATAAAACCAACTAGAGTAGAAACTAGGTAACATTTGCAAGCAAATACATGATGTTTACCCTCACATGGTCTAGCCTAGCAAAGTACTGCCTTGTTTATTCTTAATAGTCCTGACCAATACATACTGACCCAGGGTTGTAGCCAGCACCCGTCCTTCCGTCCTTTGACGGAATTTTGTAGCTAGGGACATTCCAATCTCTGTGACGGACAAAAATCGATATTTAAAGATGTCTCCCAAAACAGATGTCGTTGAAGAGCTTAGTCTACCAGCAAACTTTACACCTCAAAATGCAGGAAATAGCGTTTCAGAGGGTCTAGATTTCAAAATTTTCTGGATGTGTGTGTGTGTGTGTGTGTGTGTGTGTGTGTGTGTGTGTGGTTTGGGGGGGGGGGTGTGATGCGCCCGGACCCCCCTAGGAACATCGCACCTTCAACACTAGATAGGATTTATAATTGAGGGGACGGAAAATGATTTTTGGCTGGCTACAACCCTCTACTGACCAATACATGGTGACCAACCCCTTTACTTCTGTCAATATTAAGCCAATAGTTACATCATATAATCAAACACCACAATTTGTTTGCTACTTTACCAGTAACCATGGAGACAGTCAGGTCTACGTCATTGTCTTAATTTGTTTGGAGAAGAAGAGGAGGAGGAAACAATAAGTTTCCCTTCTGTGAAGGTAAACATAACAAGAACATCTCAAGATTTAAGATGCAATTCAACATACGAGACTGATGATGATGATTCTTCACAGTAATGTGCATCATTTACACCCAGATTGACTGAATGAGATCTAAAAGGTGTCAATGCTCATTTGACCACAACATTGCTTCCACTATCATCTTGACAGACCACATCGACTGAGGAAATCAAGTGGAAATGTCTTATGCATTTGGCGCCAATTTGGCAACGGGAAAATTGCCAAACGGTCGGATAATACCCAAAATCCTTGGAGGGTCGGTGGTGTTGATGGCATGGGAAACTAGGCCATGGTAAATGGTCCTCATGTTCCATCCCGTTTGCAGGACTGTGATTTCCCATTAAGTGGAGGATAATATTAGACCGTAAATCCTCGTCAAGGGTCCTGACATCAGCAATTCTGGGAAAATTGGAAGCAATCAAACCAAGATGAAAACAAAAGGGGGATGGGCAAATGTGACAGTCCCTTGCTGAATAATCACGTATAAGACGATTAGAATTTAGCAGCAGGATTTATCTGACTGGGCTCTGACGAAAATCCCTACACCAACAGTCCGGATGACGGAGAAAATGTCCAGGATGTGGAAGATGTGCATCATAAAAACATCAGCCAAAGATGATTACAGGTGTTCATCGCCATGGCGACAAGCTCCTTGTGCACTCATACATGAAAGATGTTGCTAAATATTTTACAGAGGCTTTAATTGAATCTTATTAATGCCCCTCTCTGTAACCAACTCTACTGTGCATGAAAATTGCAAAAGTCAACTGCAAAAGACTGTGACGTAATAATATATGGTGGGGAGTGCGACAAGGAAATCCTTTTAGCACCTGTCCCCGTGTCAGCTGAGGGCATTGTGCTAAGGCACAACAGGATGCCATCATGCAACGCACTGTCCATCACGCTCTTTCATCACACAGCTCACTCTTGCAGGCCGATACGATTTCCTGTGGCATACCATTGATCAGCCGTTTTTTCCACTAAGAAAAAGCAGAGGTCAGGGATTCTGGTGGATGACCACGTTTCCATCAGTGTCTCCTTCACGCTCGGAGGAGCCGGATGTGAATCGATCTAACAGCTTTCTCCATTAAAATATTCAAAACTGCGGCAAAAACAGACCCTACTAATCAACGAAAGGCCGCAGAAAAATATTTCATGCCCTTTCTGTGCCGATTGCAACTACTGACAAGGTTTGCTTCCATTCCATCCTTTTGCAGGTTGATCTGAGATTCTGATGACTCTAAGATTTTTGTTCAAAACTGCGGCAAAAACAGACCCTACTAATCAACAAAAGGCTGCAGAAATATATGTCACGGAATTTCTGTGACGATTGCAACTACTGACAATTCTAATGCTTCCATCCCATCCTTACGCAGGTTGATTTGACAATTTTTACCAGCAGACTAGTGGCAAAGAAGTTTTTGTAGTGAATCATGTGAAATATAATTTCATTTTCACTGTCACTATAGAGAAGCTATCGATCACGGACACCATCAAAGGAACTGGAAAGTTATTGAAGAAGAAACTTGATGATCGGTAGTTTTTACAGTTCCAGCTGTAAAATGCAACTTGTATAACTATAAGGTTGCTACATATAACTGGGTTTACAGACAAGACAGTAACATGTGATTCAGATTCTGAAAGAGCGCTTGATCATGAAGAGTTGCTGTGGTTTGAAGACTGAAAAGTTAGACTATGAATATGATACAAAATGCAGTTTTCAGTTTGTGTGATCCATGATCGATGACAGAATTTTGCAAAATGTTTAAATAAATGTACATGCCTAAATATACCAACTCTTATAATTCTAGGCACAAAACAGGACTGCCACATCTTTTAAAAAAAAACTGAATATTAAGAGATCTACCAGTATTTAATATGTAGTGTTGGCAAATCCTGAGGTTTGCACACTTCAGATATCCACATGTTCTTGAGAAGGTCTCCATAACATCGTACATGTGCCACAGTGCCAGTCTTAGGGTATCCGGCAAAATCATGAGAACAAGCTGAGTTATGTTTGTGACATTATCTAATATGATACTTTTCATAATGTCGAATGCAATCAAAATATACAACTGTCACTTTTTATGGTGAGTGATTTATAACAGTAAATTGGTCTAGAGACACAAACATACACACTCATGTGTGCATGCTCAATCAGACAATGATGCATGGACTCCCTGTTCCTATTTCATAACAGCAGGACTGTAAATAAAGTGGGGAATATCTTAAAAAATTGCAATTCAGGTATAGGCAGATATTTTCACAGCATAGTGATACACACTGGACACTCCTATAAATCATAGCTTTCATTTTTTTATGACCTGGCCTCATGGGCCCCTCTTGATAAAGGCACATCATGCCATGCCATGATCATGCCTATAAAATCAATCAATGAAAAATGCATGGAGCAATACAATAACAATGGACAATTGAAAGTAGCCATCTATTACTGCACGTAACAGGTTCTCTGAAATGACTCAGTCCTTCAATAATGCAGCAAGTCCTGACAGAGATGGACTGTAAACACGCACACCTGCAGCAGACAGGCAAATCATTCACCAGCCGGATGCCTCACCAAGGCCTCAAAATCTATTTTTTAGAATGATATGAATCTTGTATTGGTGCACCTCACCTAAAACTTTAACGCTAGTTCACCTTTATCTGTTGGGTAACCTATATCCATTGCTTTTAAAAACAGGGTATTTAGGCACATCAAGTTGAAGGGTTTTAAACTGCAATATCCTGAAAATATTGTTATTTGAACTAACGTCTGTCGACGTGATGTCCCGAAATGCCCAGTTTTTAAAAACAACGGATAGAGGTTGCCCAATGATATAGAGGTGAACTAGCATTACCTAAATGGTGCACAGCAAAAAAAAAAAAAATTGGGAGCACAACGCAAAATGAATTTTGAAATGTGCCAACAGCTGCAATGTTGATCCATACACAGTATCTTTTGTAGTTCGCACCAGGGCTGTCTCCTGCTTTAGATTTTTTTCCGTCCCTCTCATTGTTCGGGAGCCAATGATGTTAATCTGTAATTTTATTAAGCTTGTGTTATGAAAACACATTTTTATCAATTCTATGTACTGAAACGCAGATTTTTGAGACAGATGGAATGGCATTTTTGTCTTTCCCAAGAAGCAGATTTGAGACAGATTGGTCATTCAGACAGCCCAGCTGGGTCATACAGCCTCATTGTCACAGCGTTACAACATGATATTTCAATTCCTGTATGGAATGTATTTTCAACTTATTTTCGTGGCTTTCCAAAATGCATTACAGATCTTAGGTCCCTGTCACAATACCAGGTATATATTAGTACTGCTCTCATGATGCTCCATTAATCAAAATAGCACCAAATGAAAAAAACATGAATTTATAAAGCTAGTTCACCTTTATCCGTGGGGTAACCTATGTCCGTTGTTTTCAAAAGCAGGGTATTTAGGGCTATCATGCCAACAAAATGTGAGTTCAAACTGCTATATTTCGAAAAAATTACAATATGAACAACCGTCCATCAACTTGATATCCTGTGTGCTGTTTTGAAAAGCAACAGATATAGGTTACCCCACAGATTAATAATAATATGTTTGAGGTATGTAATCAGAATCAGATATCCAGGTGTTCAGGACATTCTTCAGAAGCCTTGATAATCTGTATTCTACGACGACATGGACAAAAGTTTACGGTCCCTTGTCAGGACAGGCTTAAGCCATGTGGGGAGAACATACCACCACTGGCCACAAATGAAACAGAAATTCCGAAAAGCACTTGTCCATTTCCCGTGATTTGTTTTCTGACATCTTTGTATTTTGGGCACTTTCTACTAGCCTAGAAAAGAACAACAGCTGCTGTATAACTGCATAATGTTATATACCGTAATGACAAGATGGGTCTCTTCCAAGAGGCTTTATCATTTTTGTAAGCTCTGGACACACCCATCCCCAGCTCATTTTGGCAGTGTCTTAAATGTGCCATATTAGCAAGACTAGCCAAATAATAAAAAGAAACAGTATAAGCGGCAATGGTAATCTTTAACATGGATAGGAAGTGGGAAAAAATGATGGGTTGCTCCTTTGCTAAATTGGTAGACTAGAGAAATTGCCATCAACATGGTAGTATTATGATTGCACCTCTGTTAGATGTTACATCTTTCAAGAGGAATACACACTTTTTTCTCTGATCATCTGTTTTCACAAATTGAGCCAGAATTATTCAATCAAAGACAAACCGACACCCTTCATCTGCTTGAAGATGAGGACATATATGCCTGAAAAACTGTGAAGATGTGATAGAAGCTCTGGGGTTTGATCGCCAAGGATTGGCTAAGATTTCCATGTTGGAGTAGATTGTATCAAAAGAATAGAAAAGGTGCCACCTTAGCTTCCGGGCTTTGTCAAAGATATGCATCAGACATCATGTGGTAACAAACCCTTTGGAGTGTGGTCTTGCAGTAGACGTGCCAGCATTGCACAATGAAGCTTATCTCAGAGCACAGCTTAGTCGGTACACCAAGACTGTGCTGCTGGGATGCAATCCAGTGAGCACAATTCTAAGACAGGAGAATCAAAAATTCTTCTCCTTTCACATCCACAGATTTGTTGCTACCAAGGCCAATTGAGACAATTGCCTAAAGAAGGTTTGCTTGGTATCCAAACTATACTTGCTCTGGTTTGCTCTACTGATAGCTTCTGGATACCAAATAGTCTTGCACCAGTCCCCCATTTAAATGTTTGGCCATCACACCATTAGCTATTTTAGGTATGAAACATTTTTAAAAGCAGTGCAATGGTGATCGAACTTCAGTAGTCCTGCTTAAATGCCATAATGCCGTTACAAAGGGTCATGTGATGAAGAGCAGAGATCTCATTTATATATTATGCTAATTTTCAAAAGCCAATGAGGTAGCTGTTTCAACTGTGGTAGGAGGAAAAAGACGGTTTTCACAGTGTTTAAAATTGCTGGTTGAAACAATTCTGTAGTATGGTACATTCAAAATGCATACTAGTATTCGTAGTATTATGAATTTGTTGAGGGGCGATCACGAGCATAATCTTTGAAAACAGAACCACTGCAAACGTTTTAACATTGAAAGTATGATGCTTTACCTGTGATGAAGCCAGATCTGAGTCTGTCAAAGTCTTTGAAGAACTCGGACACTCGGACCCTCTTGGTCTGTGCCACTGTGCGGATCTCATCCTCCAGTTTGCTGGAACCCAGTGGGAAGTGGGAGACAGCAGCGGACATCTTTGCACTTGTCTAGGTCACTGATGAAAAGTAATACTTCACACTCTGCAGAAAAAAATAGGACAGGGAATCAGTGAGTACCGTTAACAAATGTAGGCAAGGTAGACTCGGCATGGGAACAAAGAATGATAAATTTAGGGTCTTGGCTACAAAACTACAGCTATTTTCTCAGCCAACATTTTGGTAAATTTCTTTTACCTTTACTCAGTAATTCATTGAGCTATTTTGAAGAAGGTTATCAAGATATCTGCAGAGAAAATTATATTACTTGCGTAGCTAAGAATCCAGTGTATATTGATTTAGTTAACTAATGAAACTACTAGTAACCAGGAACAAATAATGATATTTACTTTGAATTGTTGTGCACAACCTTTCTTTACATAGAAAAAAAAAATCACAGATACAGCAATGTATTGGTGTGTTGCAATGAAGGGCAGTAAAACAAACTATACAGACACAGATACAGCAGGCAAGAATCAACACTGGCAGAATGACACTACATGCATCTATCAATGGCGAGGTACGGGTATTTTAGGATACAAATCAGGCCCTATCTCATATAATAATTCTACTACATGCTAAGGTCTTCCCCCATAAGCCACAAAATAAAATCACAAAATCACTTTAAAAACAAGCAACAACATATGCTGGTGAAACATAACCATGCCAATGATATATTCATGCAAACAAAACAACAACAACAAAACAAATAGATAAATTGGTTCAGTACAATTTTATCATAAATGTCATGTAGAGTTATATAATATGGTACACATTACACAACATATCTAAAGTGACATAGTGCCGACTTGCTACTATCCACAAAAGAGGCAAGGGGACTAAAAAGCACAACAACAGGTGGGTGATCATTTCAAGGAAACCTACAAACAAATTTTCTTTCCCTCAAAATCTCTATCATTGGGATTTGTAAACGTACCGTTTATATGGCATCATCTTTCATATCTACAGACTGAACATTAAGTTGATATTACAGCGTATTGTTGTAGCTATTAAATATGCCAGTTGGGAACAAAGTTATGATCCCAGCTCGTCTGCAAACTTGGTGGAATATTTTGGTAACGCCTTCTTGAACAACACATCCGGTTTTGACAAGTGAAAACGTTGAATATGTATATTTGACCACGTAGAACGATAGCTGAACATATCATGGCAGACACAGAATAGACAGTTGTCGCTAAACTTACCGTTTTCCTCCAAAATCTGAGTAGGATGTGAAGTTGTGACGGGTTTCAATGGCGACCCCACCACATTTGTGTTTCAGTAACTAAGCAACGCCGGGTCAAGACCTCAACTGGACTTCCGACCGTAACGAAACTGCTCGGTACTTCCGGTGCCCTCATCACTCATATATGTTTACATTATTGTTAGGAAGTATACTCTGCATATCTAGGTAAATTTTGCTATATGTGTAAGTCGATGGCGCTTTATCATTTCACATTTATTCCGTTCAGATATATTTGAATCTTTGTAGCGTTTGGATGTTGTCTAAATACATGCTACCTAGCAACTGAGGTCGTTGACCCCGAAATGGTGGGTCAACCCCCACAATGCACTACGTTTCCTGTTCTTGGGTCACGTTTCGAGAGTACTGAGCTGATTTTTCCCTGCAGCAATTTCAAGTTCAAGTTACCTCTGATCATCCCCTTGCCTCTTTAGAACGGATAGAGACCCAAGGGTAGATATGGCAGCAAGTGAGGAACCTGATGACCGGTAATGAAACAGTATTACTATCTTTCTTCATCCGAAAACCAACGTCTGAAAATTGACTTGTAAGTGGGAGGGCATAAGAATGACGTGAAAAAAATACAGCCGGTTCCTCATTTAAGCGCTCAGTAGAATCGGTAATAAGATGTTGTTGTTAATATATATGTATTTGTGGCCAACCTTACCTTCCTCGTGATCGCATCTCTCTGGATATTTGGAGGAGGCCTATTAGTCATATTTCCCGTTTTCTGTACCGTGACCATTTTCACTGCGTCAGAGCCTCGCAAGACGAGTACGTGTGAAATTTTTGCAAGAATGGTTTTGCCGCCAACGGCACAAGGCGACTTTCCCGCCATGTGATAGGGATTGCCCAATGGGAACAAAGGTTTATGTTTGTCACCGAAAAACAATGGTGCTCCACCCAAAATGTCGGCCCTTTTTTCATGCCGCGGGATCGCAGACACGTTTTCTTTCACTTGCGACGCGAATATCGCGCTCGATTGCGCAGCGAACGTTGTGTCGAAGCCAAATAGTCGTTCATTCTGATCCCTGGAAAATGGTTTCAGACGGAGTAAATGGCGAATAAAAATTGTATAAATATGCCTGAAACCAAGTACGTAATGCAGAAACCGACCAATCACATCGCTCGTATTTGATGATATCATTTCATCCAGCCAATAGGCAGGCGTATGCAAATGAGGGTTAATCATATGTAGGCTGGTTGCGTGGCGTGTTCTTTTTTCGGCGGTAAATCGCACAAGATGGCGGAGGAAGTGAACGGCGAGCAAATTCAGCAGAATTTGGACGACATGAGCCAAGATCTTATGGCCACAACAACAGAGGCGGTTGCCATCGAGCAGCAAGAGACCGATATGACCAACTTGACGGGAGACGGTAGCGCGGCGCCGGTAGCCGGCGAAGATGTGCCTCCCGGAAGCAAAATCAACTCGACCAAAGATGATGACGACGACCGGTACGCGAAGTTTTTCTCTCTCTGAAATTGTAGACATGAAAATTTCACGAGCTAATGTGATT